>CM062807.1:729229059-729826559 GCA_031772625.1 Pinus tabuliformis
TTTCGACCTGTGATCCTTGCATGCCTTTAATCCTATCTCCAAACTGCCTGCCTGCCTTTATCACGTCGGCTTCCAGCCCTTCCTCAATGTCTCCCTGTCGTTTGCCTTCTGCCCCTTTTCTGAAACGAATAGCAGGGATTACCAGCCAGCTGCCCTAACTTCCTTCGTCGCCCTCCTTTGCATCATACTGCCTTCAGTTCTGCCCTTATCTGCTCTTATTGTTCTATTGCCCACCTACCCAACGTCCCATCATCTAATCGCCACCGATCCTTACTCCTTCTTCCTTCATTATTTTGTCGTATCCTCGCCTCGCGTTTCTATCGTACCCGCCAAGCCGTCTCAACGTCCCTGTGGGATGATTAAATTGAGAGGTGGGTTATATTTCCACCTTCCCACCTCCATCATAATCCCACACTTCACCCTTTTGTCCACCCCGATCAGGGGCGTTGTTGCTTTATATTTTAAAGTTTGTGTACAGTAAAAAAATAGGGTATATTTAACGACTTAATCACGTTCTATCTTAATGGTTAATTTTTAAATTCATTTAAATTTATAATTAATTAACTTGATATAAAAATGATTGATGAGATAATATTATATAAAGGGAAAGTGATTTGATAATTATAATTACAAAGTTTGTCCAAATTTGTGAGTGAATGATTATCTCTTCACTTTCAATTTCTGAATTGAGATATAATTAAATTTGTAATGATTTATTTATATAATCATCACTGAAACATGATATTTTTCCACAAAGAGGTCACTCAAAAAACAAAACAATAATAAAAGATTATATATATAATATATATTATATATAAATATATATATAATTAATAATATTATTTTAATTCCAAAACTAAAGAGGTCATTTCATGTTACAAGGGTTTGTCTAGTAAATATATAATATATCTATGAAATTAACCATCATGCAATATAATATTATGTTGACTCCGTTAAATTAAAACATAAATTATTATTTTAATATGATAACTATAATTATTATTTTAATATGTGTCCTTAGAGGTATCCTAAAGTGTTAGATTCTAGCTAGTTCATTTTTTATCATGTTAAAGAAACAATCATAGTACCTAAGGTGACCATGTATATTCATTTTAAAATTTTAGATTATTTTGTAAATAATATTTGTCAATATAGACAATTTTTAAAACTTAAAATTCACTAAGCAAAATCATAACAACACTTATTACTAATCTCTCTTAAAATTACATCTCTCCCCTAGACTTTTTTTAATTAATATACATTTAAAAAATAAAAATATTTCAAAACTGAAAACTAAATCTCTCCTTAGTTTCAAATGTATATATAGAATCTTTTTTAATTAGTACATATTTTAAAAAACTAAATATTCAAAACTTATTTTTATTCACACCAAGCCAAGTTTTCCAATGATGGTCTAAAATCCAAAACCCTAGTAAAAAAAGAATTCCTTGCCACATGATAGGCTTCTTTGCGCTCAAATCGCTGGGAGGACGATACTAAGATGTAAAAACTGGAAATTCAAAAAATACTATAAGATAAAGAATAAATAAGTTAATTCCATTATAATTTTTTTGAGTTGAATTGCAAGCCACAACCCTCAAAATTTAACAAAACATTATTTAAATCATGATCAGGTTATTTACCTGCTCACAAATAGTAAAATCTCATCTTCCTTCTTAGCTCTTGTGAATATATGTAGGGCTCTACATTATAAGGACGTCACTTTGAAATGTTGAACATTTTTGCAGGGCAGAAACCTCTTCTTTGATTGATGTGAGGGGTTCTGTTGTGCTCTACAACAACCCCCCATTTCTTATCATTTTATTCACAAAAATATCATATGAAAAAATGGTCCCTTTAGAGTTGATTGGTATCAATATTGCATTATTTAAAAAAGGTCCGAAAACCAAATAAAGGCATATATAAAACCCTTTTCGGAAAATCCCATTTTTATCAAATAAATCAATCTTTATCATTGCGATAAAGCGATCGCAAGATCGCATATCGCAATGACATAAGGCATATAAATAAGTGGCACATTGGTCTCCGCCGATGCGATATCGCTATCGGCTATCGGCAATACTCTATGCACATTTTAAAGCGCCCCATGCCTTTGGCCCCGATGCGATGCGATATCGGCGATCGGCGATATATAATGCATATCTCATATGATCCCAATACTCCCGATGCGATGCGATATCGCTATCGGCTATCGGGGTTTTCAAAAGATGTCAATATAAAGGATTTAAGTTTGCCCCGATCGCCGATTGCGATAAAGCGCAGATTTCAAAAAACAGTTGGAATAAAGGGATATCACGATTTATTCATATTAAAGGTTTGATCCGCCCAACAATGATTCACCTGCGCTCAACCGCCAAAACATCTACAGCACACTTAAATGAATCATTCGACCGATTAATGATATAATGGGCATTTAAGATTGGCAGGTTTTAAACGGCCATTTAATTGATCGTAAGTCCTAAAATCCTCCCATGGATTGTATCTGCGCCCATTTTAAAAGTTAATCCCTTATTACGCATCAGTCAATATATCTCATTACTTTGAAGTTTTCATTGCCAATTCTCTGTGTTACGTTTATTTTCGCCTCTGTGCAGAATTCATCCCAAGGAGAAAAGCTCATGCAAAATGGGGAAGAAATCCAAGAAGACCACAGGCGCTTCCGCTGCGCCAGTCAAGGATAATTTTAGGGGGCGAATGTTCGCCCTTTGGCGAAATTAAGGGTTTTAAAATTTTTAGTGGGCGAATATTTTGTATCATAGTACATTTTTACAAATCACCTCAAATAGCCCACCTTATTTTAAGGGAGAGGGTTAAAAAAAGTAAATTTAGCCCTTGAAATTAGGACTTACAACCTTCCATTCGCCCATTTTCAAGAATAGGTTTTTTTTTATTTAGTGAATCCATTCGCCCATTTTCAAGAATAGGTTTTATTTAAGTGAATCTTATGGGCCAAATACCATATTTATAAAAGAGGTATGGTAAATTAATAAAAATATAAATAAATGAGAGGTATGGTAAATAAATAAAACATTTTTTATATTTACTCCATAAGTCACCTTATATACATGTAAGGGTGTAAACAAATAAAAATATAAGTAAAGTGGAGGTATGGTAAATAAATAAAACGTCTTTTTATACTTACTCAAAAGGTATGGTAAATAAATAAAATTATAAATAAACTAGATGTATCGTAAATAAATAAAACATCTTTTTATATTTAGTCCATAACCCTCGTTCTATTTATGAAGGCTCAAGAAAGAGGTTTTATTTAAGTGAATCCTCTGGGCCAAATACCATATTTGTAAAAGAGGTATGGTAAATTAATAAAAATATAAATAAACGAGAGGTATGGTAAACAAATAAAAAATATTTTTTTATATTTACTCCATAAGTCACGAACACTCAAAAAAATGGGTTATATTTAGGTGAAACCTATGGCCAAAATACTATGGACAAATACCATGGACTAGATTGTTATTAATACCATGCAAAAAACCATTATTAACCCTAATATTAGAATTAATAAAAATAAAAATGGCACATGGTATTGACCCATGGTATTCACCAAAATGGCACATGGTATTGACCCATGGTATTCACCTGGAATGTAGCCTATTTAAATGGGGAAATTAAAACCGGCATGTAGCCTATGCTAAGATTCACTAGGACTTTACAAAGTTTTATTATTTAGTGAAAGACTCGCCAAGATCTTACAAGATTTTATAATTGAGTAAAATATTTGCCATGCTTGGTGAGAGATTCGCCAAAAAATTTATATATACATATTATATTATTGATAAAATCGCCTTCCATTTTTCCTATATACCATGGAGATTCGCCCATTTATTATATTTATAAATTTAGGGGGGGTTCTTAAAATTTTCCCTGGCGCCAGTTGCAGGACAAGTTGTCGCTGACAAAAAGAAAGGATTGATTTCGGATACCACATGTTCTGGTCTCGGCAGAACTACTTGGCAGAGTACCTACAACTTGATCGAAATTGAAGAACCTAAAGTGACAACAGTAGAAGCTACACAGATACTACAGATTCTACTCGAAATCTGAGGGTACTCTTAAGGATTTAGCCGACTCCTTCCTTCACCAGATAGCAGCCAGGGAACAAATTCTCCCATACACAGATGTAGTGCGATGGGCAATTGAAGAAATCCCAATCCTGGATAGAACCTTCACACCAGAGACGGGAGAATTTTTGGGTCATTCCAAGCAGATGATCTGAGGCAAATGCATCATTTGCCTGAGCCAGAGAAGATATACAATAAGCCGTTCCTCGAGAAATTCGCAAACGAGAACGAAGTTGAATCCGAACCCATCCGGATTGGAGACAAAATCCGGCAAAGCACAAACATGAGTCTTCCGGTAAGTACTCAGTTGATTCCATGGCTTCTCCTTATTGCTACGCTGGAATAATGATGTGTAGATTGTGGGGATTGCATGACTCTGTTAATTTCACTATAGAAATGGTCCCCTTAACGGAAGCTGCATGAAACAGTATAATAATGGATTGGGCCACTATTCTCTCAGATAAACTAGCCAAAGTTGTTCTTGAGTTTAGGAATAAGACTTCCATCTCTGAAAGGATAATTCCCCCATTCTATTACAGTGCATATATTTTAGATACATTGTGTTTCAATTCTGAATTTCCCGTGCTCGGCTGGAGGTGGACGCCACAAGACCCCACGGCTATCCACATATACCATCAGAAACTATGGAAATCCTCTTACAAGCACCATCTGTACCAAGTCTGCAATGGCTTTATGGTGCCTATTTATTATTCTATTTTTGATAAACCCATTCCCAAGATATCCTACCAAGCTGGGATTGATTTAACAGCGGTAGGGAGTTGGTTTGGAGAGGAGAAATTCACTTATATAAGAGTTTTCGGTAGCCAAGCCGAACCTCATGTTCTCCCTTTATACATACTGGATAAACTGTTGGCAAGAGAAATCTCTTACCAGATTATTGCTGAGAGTGTTACACAGACTCTCAAGAAAAATAAGAAGCAGGGTTGGCCCTCTTTTCCCTTAAGATGTGGTGTCTATACTCTGCATGATCTCAAACATGCAGAAAAGGAAGCCACGAAGATTAAATCATTAACTCTGGCGACTCTCCCAAATAGGCATTTTGATCCAAACAAAGTTGCCTATAATGCACTAGAACAGGCCAAATTGTCAAAATTTGACCATAAAGAAGATATGTTTGACGACCTGTTCTCTTCAGCTGAGACAATAAATCAGGTTAAGGCATTGGCCAAAATGAAATATAATGATGAAGGGTTGACTGAATTTAATAAACTTAGAGAACAGAGGTTGCAAACTCTGCCTCTAGATCTACTAGCGACAACCCCAGCGACATCGTCAAGCGAGCCTGATCGGCAACAGTCAAAGGAACCTCCAGTTATAACGAAAGAACAAGAGAAGCCACAGGAGGAAAATCGGAAGAAAGAACAAGAGGAAAAGCAGAGAAGAGAGAAAGAGGAAAAGCAGAGAAGAGAAAAAGAGGAAAAGCAGAAGAGAGAGCAGGAGGAAAGGCAAAAGAAAGAGCAAGAGGAAAAGCAGAAGAGAGAGCAGGAAAAAGTGCGGAAGGAGACCCAAGCTGAAAAGGAAAAACAAACCACCATTGATGTCAATATAGATACTCATATTGACCCTAAATTTCTCCAGGAATGGAAGCAATTTGATTCCATCATCAGTGGTTTGGAATGTTCAAAGGACACAGACACTTCCAAGGCAACGGACACACAGGAAATCACTTCATCACAGGTTCTGAGTGGAACCAGCGGCCCACCCATTTCTAAAGAGGTAGAGATAATACCAAAGGACCCCTCCGACCAAATCATTTTGCAGGTAGAAGATATTCCTCCCCTGGATGTCTTCTACAGCCCAAGGCATAAAGCAGTGGTTAAATGACAAAGGAAAAGAAGAAGGACTGATCAACCTTCCCTTTTCCCAGAGCAAACTGTCACGGGCAATGTGGTTTGGAAGGAGGAATTTGACCCCTCCGATGACCTGACAAAACTATCACAGTATGCGGGAGCTTATTCGGCAGCGACAATAGATAAGGCATCGGAGGTAAGCCTTTTACTGAAAACAAAGGATCAAGAGATTTTCTCATTACAGGCGCAGTTAGCTGAAACAAAGCAGAAAGCGGAGCAGGCAGAGCAGCAATTGTTGATGCAACAACAATTAAACAGTCAACTAACTCAACAATTGCAGGCAGAGAAGCAAAGGATTGACCAAAGCGCGATCCAGAAGCAGAAAGAATTATCAGAGGCATTGGCACAATTAAAGGCAGCAAATGAGCAAATGGTGAAAACAAAAGATGAGCAAATTGCTCAATTATCATCACAGCTCGAAAAAATAAAGGGCGTTCCACAAGTGGCTAAATTTAGAGCAGAAGCATTACAAATAAATACTGCATTAATATCCCAAATTAAGCTTCTGTGTCAACAAATCGCCCAGGCAGAGCCACTATGTGAGTTAACGGCATCCATAAATAAGCAAGTAGAGAAGGCCAGAACTGAATTGGATCAAGCCGAAGAAACAATAGCTGCATTTCTCGACTGGCAAGATTCTGATCAAGGACAAGCGACGAATTTACCCAGGATCTTAGAACCACATAAAGATATACTCTTCACAGAATGCAAGTCCCAGTTAATGAAAGCAGAGAGGGCGGCTTCAAGATGTAAATCAACTTCTAGCAATTTAGTTGAATTAGTCAATAACACTCTCTACTTATCAAACATGATTTCCCAATGCACACCAGGAAAGTTGACAACTATGAAAACATTGGAGCAATCATGTTATCCAGATCTAGAAGAAAAGGGGAGATTAATCGCTGGGATTAACAGTTTAACCTGGGACACATATTGGTTCTTCCTGGTAAAGCCGCACACACAGAGAGCTGCCCTCAAGTGCCTAACAGATGCAATCGGGTATATTATTCCCGATATTCAGGATGCCACCTATGCCGCCCAGCTCAGCTCACGCCTCAACAAACCACCTGAAGTAGAGCCAATGCTTGCGATAAGTCAGCTCAGATATAAAGGCAAGCAGCCTACTTGATGAATCATGCCGCCGACTGCCAGATCGCTGAAGAAAATCAGATCAAGATTTATTGATACCAATTAAGTAGGATTTCTGTTTTATAGATAGGTAGATTAATTAAGTATTTATAGACCCTTTCATTGTTTTGGAAAGGGTCGTAAAGTTTTGTACTTGACTTAAAGACTGAAGTTTGCACTATTGTGCTTCAGTCATATTCTTTTATGAAACTGGACCAGTTGTTCTTAATTTGACAAGGAAGCTTTTTATGCAATTGTGCACTATTGTCTTTGTTTGAAAGTGTTTCTGCATTGAAGGAAGACAAGTAGCGATTGATATTGGGAGTGTCAAGCAGCTCATATGGTATTTCTATCTATGTCTGAATTCATTCCTTTCATATGAATTGTTATTTGATTATCCTTGCTATTATTGATTATATGCATGTGCTTTAACAGCAGATCTATATTCCCTCCACTATTGGATGTTTTATGATATGCTTTTCTTTTAATCATGTATGTGTCGATGATAAAATGATGAGTATAGTAATATCGCTTTAATCGCTTTGCTTGACTATTTAAGCACAGTAATACCGAATGAAATAATGTCCATGTTTGTTAGATGGAGTCATCTATATGCCTGTTTATAGACACAGACTATCAAGCGCTACACTTTAAAGCTCAATAAGTTCCCGGGATAAGTCATAGTTCTTGTATTCTTGTTAATAGATTTAGTTATTCGTTCATCACTATCTTAGTTAATAAATCATCCATTCATCCCGTTTATCCACTTTTGGGAAACTGGTCCCGTTATCCCCAGTCGGAGCCACCATTCCAAACGGAAAAGGAGTTGTACTAAGGTCCAGACCGAGTGGTTATCCCCAATGTTGTTGCAGCGATTTTCGAGGCATCAACAGGTTCTCACTTATTTTCAGCTAGGGCTTTGCGTTTTGGGGTTTCATCTTGATACATAAATTCCAAGGGAGACGCAGGCTTATTATCATTGTTTTGCTTGGTTGCAAGAGTTTTAAGGCTGATTTCTATTGCAAACCTTTATGCGCTATAACCTTTCATGTTGATTTTCACCATGCAGATTTTATTAATATGTTCTTTTAGTATGTAATGTTGGATTTTTTATGCTTTTTAGTACTAAAAAGTTTTTGGTTTGGGAATATTGTCAATACAGTTGGGGCATACTTAATGATGGACATGGCTATACCTGTACAATTTGTTACAACAAAAAAATGGGAGAATTCTATCTCCAATACTCATATTTGTTCATCTCCATCTAAAGATAGGTAGGATGAGTAAAAAACATTTCACAAAATTCATGCTCTAACATAGCTACTTGGCAACTATTTTACAAACTAATTATATAACAAGATACATAGATAGATCATTCCTAATTTTTCAATAGGCCTCAAAGGAAGTACCCAAACTCAACGAGCAAGGATTGTAATTCCAATGTTTTTTCCATTTAAATTCTTTTTCTCACATTTCTTTCCCAGATTTCCTCCCTCTCATGACTGGCATAGAGATTAATGTTTGTTTAGCTACACTTGCATAAGTGAGAGTTCTAATGTCTACCTTTGTTACCCCTAGGCTGAGGGAACATCTTCCCTCACTATCTCTAATCATTGTTCCTCCCATGGATTATTAATTTGTTGTTTCACCATTTTTCCCTTGTATTTCTTCTCAATTTTTCCATTTTCACCTTTTTTATTTTTTTCACCTATCTTCTTCATGTCAATTTTCTAAGGACTTATTGTGGCTTATTTCCCACTCCTGACTCATATATTTATATTCCAATACATGAGAAATATATTTATATTCCATATGATTAATATAATATTTCAGGCCTCGAGGGATTGCTTAGAAAACAAGGCTCATAGTCATTACAAGAAATACTCATTATGAGTCCAACACATTGTCACGTGTAGGATTTCTCCCTACCACCTGCGCTAAACCTAATTGACTTTCCATGAGAAATATCTTTATATTCCATATAAGGAATATACTTGTTTTGGTTCTTCATGGATTGATTAGCAAGGCTTCAAGCCATTACAAGAAATACTCATTATGAACTTTGTTAGCCCTTCACAAAGCCTTTATTATTCAGTGAAATATTCGCCAAGGTCTTACAAGATTTTATAGTACAATGAAAGATTCGCCATGATTTTACAAGATAATATAATTTGGTGAGAGATTCGCCAAAAAAACTATATATACATATTATATTATTGATAAAATTGCCTTCCATTTTTCCTATGTATCATGGGGATTCACCCATTTATTATATATATAAATTTAGGGGGGTTCTTAAAATTTTCCCTGGTCACTAAGAAACTTTGCTACATCAACCAAAGGAGACCTCCTAGGCCTAGACCATACCAACAGGGTATTCAAGGGTCATCCCATGCATATTAAAACCCCAACCAAACCACAGTTATAATGTTGCAACTCCTAGGGCTTCCTTCTTTACTTTTATCAACCCGGTAGTTCGTAGCAAACTTGGAAGTGATGGTGTTGTATGCACAAGTACTAGCTCTTACTGCAGGCTGTCACTTGGTCAGCTAGCGGAAGTTCGCTAGGAGCTCAAGCCAACTTCTATAAGTTCTTAGAATAAGCTTTTATTGTGATGGAAGAAGCTAACTCTATAGGGGCTATTCTACTTGCAGAAAGAGAAGGAAAACTGAAATGAAACGCAAACCCTAGCAAACCCTCTAACCCTACTTTTGCAAGAAAAGAGATGGAAACTACTGAAATGGGTGCCATTGACTACTGAAAAGGTAAATTGCATTTATTCAAGCTACTTCTGAAGAGAAATGAGAAGAAATCATCTTTTGTACTTTTGAGCATTTTTATGTGGAATTATTATGCTTGTGTTTTGACTGGTTGTGGCTGTGCAGAGGTTTGGTGGCAAAGGAAGATGGAGTTGGCTTTTGCAGAAGGTGAGGAAGGTGTGGAGGGGTCCTAAGAAGCCCCTAGTACCCTTCTGAAGACTTCCATTGTGATCAGACTTCGAAAAATCACTCACAGGAAATTCTACAGGAGGCTGCAGGGGATCTACAGGAGGTTCTACAGGAGGATCTACAAGAGGAGGCCGAAAGTGGTTTTTGGAGGTTTGAAGGTGGAAAAATGATGGGAAAGGGGAAATGAAGGCTGGATGAAGGTGTGGAGGTGTCTAGGACTTATCAAGGAATATCAGGGACGAATGAGATGGTTGGATTTGTTCAAATGGCAAGAAAACAACTTTATGAAAAAACGCAGAAATTAGGGCAAATTGGTGAAATGTTGCAAATGAGTTGGGAAATCGGGGAGAAGTGAGATGGTGCTAGATGTTTTATGGAGGAATGATGAGCTGGGATTTCTTGCAAGAGATCTGCACATTTACTTCTCAAAATTGACCAAAGCAAGAACTTAAAAAGCAGAGTTTTGTCTATCTTAACCTAATTTCTGACCTAAAACCAGAAAATGCTAAACAGTACCTTATGAAAAAAAAAGCATGCGAGAAAACTATGGTAAATTAATAGGAATGATCTGAGCATGTGAATCTAGGCTACTAGCAACTTTTTCAAATCAATTTATCACACTAGCAGTTGCATGAAAGAGCAAAAACTGTGTTTTTGGTGGCATCAGTAGTGCCTTGACCTCAAATCATAGTCCCCAGAAGGGAGAAAGGAGATCAAGACCTATTGTTGGCCTTTTTGAATCTTATTTTGTCACTTCAACAACCTACTTGCACAACTGATACAAAAACAACTATGCTAATCATCAAAAGCAACCTAATTTAACAAAGCAAGATGAACCTAAACAATAGAAATTATCTCATGAATGAAAGCAAAAACATATAAATACACAAAGGAGGTGCTGGGAAACTTGGGTTGGGCCCTAACCCAAGAGCTTCAGCCCTCTGGAAAAGATCAGTGTTGGCTCAAAAACTGTTTCATCTTCATTTATAAAAAAAAAAACAATTACATCACACAAACTGTCTTCAAAAAGAGCTCGAAAATGAGCTAAGTACAAGGCTGCACAAAAGTGAGAAAATATACTAAGAACTGGCTAACCTACTGAGGCTCGAAGCCTTCTTATTTATACAAATGGGGACTCCCAACAGTCCTCCTAAAATTAAGGAACTCGGCTTCCTAGAACTGAAGATAACAGCAGTCCTACTTGACTTGCTTGGCTGCCCCTTGGAATCATCAATGTGGGCCTTTGTACTCCGAGCTGCTGATGCAAGATTCGAGGAAAGGGGTCATTAATGAAGGAGAAACCCTTCCTACAAGTCCTCTTCCTTGTTTCCTCAAGTTTGGCTGCTATTTTTCTCCTAAATTCCTGGTCCTTGTCTAAAATTGTCCAAAAAATCTGCAATAAACACTTATTAGACTACATGGCAAAGTGACTAACCCAATCCACTCTACTGACATAAATATATTAAAAAACATGCACAAAACTACTGAGAATGGTGGATTAAATCGAAATAAGAGGTAGAATGAGCCCATATAGTTACCTATTTCTAGGGCTCATCATCACCCCCCTACTGAATGGGTTGCTCATCCTCTGAGCAACTAATCTAACTCTTCATCTTTAATGGCTCTCACAAATTCCTTAACATCCCAAGCTTCTGATGTGATGTCTTCCTCTCTGTCATGGAAACCTACTTTCCTATCCACTTCCTCCCATTGTTTCTATTCTTCCTCCTCCTTAACTCCTTCCAATAGTCCTAGCAGCAGTGGAGGACTGAATTTAAGACCAATCCAGTTGGCTTTCAAGTTTTGCATTGATTGCTTATATAGGGGCACTCTCCTCATGGCTTCCCTCATTCTAGTTGGGGAGTGATACTCCCTGATCCTTAGGCTATGTGACAATGTATTCCACCTTCTCATGCAGGCATGAAGGCAGTCATCGCCAAACAATCTCTCCATATCCTCGAAATGAGCAATAGCTTGGGCTTGCTTGTCAACATAGTCAGGGGCAACTTGAGGATTGGCTGCAAGGTGTTGGTGGGCATATATGAGATCTAAGGGTTCTGCTGGTTCTGCTCTAATCATCAGGGGCTCACTTAGCTCTTTTGCCATTATTTTCTGAATTTCCACTGCTCTCTTTTCTTCATGGCTCATCCAAGAAGCCATAGCCATTAGCTGCAAGTCTCCCAATGCAGCATTTGGATCCCATAAATTCATGTCAGTAAGTGCCATGTTGTGTAGGTAAAATTCTACTAGCTTTGCTTTATCCTCAGCTGAGCTGTGATCACATAAATGCATAAATTGGCCATAATTTTGAAATGGTATTGTGCCCCTCTAGGCCAGTGTATTAATCTGGAATTGGAGCCACTGATCTTTGAGATACAGTGCATATGATTTGGCTGGTTGTCTGCACTGCAAGGCCTCCATTTCCCAGCTGGCCATGCAGGCTAGTTGGGCTTCCTTTTCCTGTAGCTACCTTTTCAAAATCAGCACTTCAGTTTCTTCCTGGGATTATTTTTCTTATTGTTGTTTCATTAGTGCCTCATTATCAGTCTGTGGTTCTTCTTCTTGTTGTTGTCTCTCTATTGCCTCACTATCTGTCTGGCGTCCTTCTTTTTGTTGCTGACCTTCCAAGATTGACATCTTATTTCCTCCTTGAGGTTCCCTTTCTTATAGCTGCTTTTTCAACAATTCATTTTTCTCCTGTAGTTGAGCTCTTCTGATGCTCTTTGTGTGCCTTACCATGCCCAATTCTCTACTCATCTCTCTCAACTTATTTTCCATGTGCCCTATATCTTCGACCCCTTTTGATTTTGCAATCTGCATCCAAGTGTGGGTCCTGACTCTTTCCTTTTCTAGTTCGAAGAAAAGAGGCACTGCAAATTTTTGTGGGATGATCTTCCCACCTGCTAGAAGGTTGTAATAGGAGCCTAAGTTAGGCTGAGGTCCAGGCTCAGGTATCTCTTTTGCCTTACCTTCCTCTTGGGACTATTCTTCTGCCTTCTTTTCTAGTTTTTCAGTTTCTTTGAGCTTGGCCAGTGTCTCCTGTAGAGAGGTTTGTGCCTCCTGTAGGACTGCTTTAGAGTCCATCAATTTGATCCTTTCCTTCTAGGTGGAGGTCTTAGGACTCCCTCTCTCGTAGGTGATGGAGATTTTGGAGGGAGATTCCTCCTTTGTCACAGTAGGTGCATCCTCAATGATAATAGGTTCTTTCAAAGGTGGTTGGGGCTTTCCCACCTTAATTTTGGTGCTCCTCCAGGCTTTGAAATACATCGATGTCTGTCTTTTTCTTTTCCCCTTTTTCTTAGCTGGAGTGCTAAGTGCAGCAAGAACAGCTGCTGCTTCCCTTGCTAGTGTCTCAGGGGACACTTCTTCTTGCTGTTTTTCTTCTTCATCCTCTATAGTTTTGCCTGTGTCTGCTATTTCAGTTTTTGTTTCTGTTGTCTCTGGTGGTGTTTTCTCCTTTTCTTGCTAAGTTTCTGCATTCCTTGTGGCAGTCTTTTTCTGAGCTTTCTTAGGCTTCTTCTTCCCAGCTTTTGTTCTCTTCCTCTTCTCTGCTTTTGATGTTGTTTTCTTTTCTGCCTTAGGTTCAACTGTGGTTTTGTCATGTTTCTCTTCTTCTCTCTATTTTTCCTCTTTTTCTTCTTCTACTTGAATATTTTGTGCTTCCTCATGGATTTCCTTCTCAAGTTCCTCTTCCTGCTCCTCCTCTTCACTGCCAGATGGGCTAAGGTCATTAGTAAGAGTTTTGATGTCATCTTCTCTAGACATGTTCCTGAAAAATTTCCCAGGCTATAGGGATGGTGTATGTGTGGAGGGCATCCTCTACCAACAATTTGATGAGCCCATGGTGGGCCAGTTGGTCTGGAACCCCTGCATTCAACTTGGTGCCACATTCTATCAAAGATTGGAGGAGGAAATATGGCAGACTGAGTTTTCTAGATGCAGGTAGGTCCATTCCATATCTTAGTTCATGCAATAATCTGAAGTGATAACCATAGATTATACTGTATCTTCCTTCACAGGAGATATATTTCATGATCTGGTAGCTGACCTCACCCCATGGATGAGGTATACTTGTCCTTCTGACCCCATTCTTGTCCTCTACAGGATGTTCATCAGGCTGAAAAAAATGTCTTTTTAGCAACCTGTCCTAATGGTTTTTCTTCTTTGCTCCAGGGGAGCCCAAGTGGAAGATTTTTGACTCTGCTGATGAATTCTGGTGTAAGCTCTATGGTCAAACCCCTAAAACTGACTGTAGCATGGGTTTTTGAATGGGGTCTTAAAGACATTAAAAATTCCTCTGTCACCTCCTCATCATATCCATGAATTCTCTCAAAGAAAGGCATCCAGTTTGCCCTGGTGAAGAGGGCTACCACTTCTGGGTGTTCATGAAATTTGCTGGAGTTCAAAGGCTCCTTTCTCATAAAACCTCCTGTCATGGTGTGTAGTGACTGCTGGAAATGTTCAGGAGAGGAGGAAGGAAACAAAATTTCAAAATCGGAAACAGAGGAATAGCTAAGGTTTGTCTTTCTAGAATCAGGAATTTTTCATGTTCTTCTTTTTCACAACATCAAGTTGCAATTTTTCCCTCCCTTCAAACCCTGTTTTCAACCTGAATTTACTTCTCGGGATTTTGGAGGAAATCAATATTTTGACAGAACAGAGGGTATATAAAACAGTGTTTTTCTTTTTCACTGAGTAAACAGACTTGCAAATTTGTTTTTCACAGGCTTGATTTTCTATGGTTGCATCCCTTTTTTTTACAGGATAATATGGGAAGAAGAAATAGATTTTTAGTGCAGAGAAGAAAATGGAGAGACTATATAGAATTCAAAAAAACACAGGCAGACTTTTGTGCTCACTTTCCTTTCCTTTTTCAACCCAATACTTTGCTTCTACTCCCACCACCTTGTGTAGATATATCACATGCAGAGTGGGTTTCTGAGCCTACCTCTTTTCAAGCTCGAATTTGGAAAAATTCCAAATTTTTCCTCTGCAGAGTTGCTCTCTGGCCTTCCTGTAGAAAGGCTCCTGTAGACGGTGTTCCTACTCCTGTAGAATGCAATAATGCTCCTGTAGAGCCCGATAAGCGGGAGGGTTTTGAAAACTGGCAGAGAACGACTGGTTCGATGTTCTGAAGGTGGTAGGTGAGTTGCTGCAGTCGAGAACTCGTCGATGCAAATGAAAACAAAAGGTGGTGGAGGCTTCGACCGTAGTGTACTTAAGCTGATGGCGTGATCTGCGGTGATGAGGTGAGGTGGCAGGATGGGTACGTTATCCCCATCTGGACCATTGGTCCTACTCCAGTGTCATTATGGTATTTCATGTCGCCTGCCCGCCATCACTTCCATCATTCCCGTTATACACCACTACCGGTTCTAAGTTTTCCCTTCCCGAGTTGACAGACCACACGTGCTGACTGCATCTTCTGAATTGTTGTTTGAATTGGACGAGGCTCGTTTGAACTCAACGAGGGTAGTTTGAACTGAATGAGGGTGGCCAGTTAGCTAGCCACCGATTTCGTTTTATCACAACCATCTCAATGGTTCATACAGTTCCTAAATAATATTCATGCAACAGAGGAACGAGTTTAGCCACTTACCTGTTAGTCGCTACTGTGCTCTGCATGCTCGGACTTTGGCACTTCATTTTTTTATTGCTGTTGTTGCTAGTGTTCATGGCCTCTGAACTGGTGGCTTATGTTGGTGATTTTTTATCAGGCACCACTCCTTGCACGTTGCATACATCTTGGCTGCACTGACCCTGCCTTTGGAGCTTGTTTTTTTAAAGGGATTAGCTGTTACAGGAATCCTGTAGGATTTCCTGTAGCTGCTTCTCCCTCTAAAATTTCTGGTTGATGCTTGAGCAGGGACTGAAGAGACAGCTGAAGAAGGTTCTGGAGGAAAGGAGTAACAGCTGGAATACATCAGGTAAGCAACAAGTGAAGAATGTTGTTGTTTTATTCATCATCATTTTTTTTGTTTAAAAACGAAAGAAACAGACTTTTGTGTTTTCTGTGCAGGGAAGGAAAAGCAAGTGGAAATGTGGGTGTGCAGGGATGGAATGGAGAATTAGGAGGATGAATGGTGGCAGGGAGGTCCACAGGCCTTCTGGACAAATTTCTAGCCCTCAGATTCTTCTCTGAACTTGAGTTTGAGCTCTCTGTAATTTCTACAGGAGCCTCCTGTAGAATGCACAGAGTTTCCTGTAGGATGCGAAATTTTTAGAACAAGTGAGACCAAGGCCTGGGAAAAGATAATGGTGATGGAGGAATGGGCTATCAAGGGTGTATGCAGCCTGGCCATGTCCTTTTTTCCCTCTGTGACCCTCCTGCAATCTGCAATGCATTCAAAAGAAGTTAGTTTTTTCTGTTTTTTTTTCATTTTTTTTTTGAGACAGCTGGGGCGCCTCCAGGAAGTTTTCACCCTCACTACCTGCCCTAGGCACCTCCAAGAGGTTTTCACCCAGGGATATTTTATTCCCTTTTATTTTTTTTCTCTGTTTTTTTCTTTTTTCTCTTTTTCTCTTTTTTTTTCTTAGGGTGTGGGTGGAGTGGAGGCAGAGACCTGCTCCACTACCAACACTGTTTTACTCAAATTCTCAATGAATTCCTGCTTGGAAAGGGGCTTCCTGTAGATCTTCAACCTATGCCCATTGATGAGCATGGGGATGGCTTCTTCATCAATGGTCTGGATCAGGACTGAACCATTTTCATTGCATTTTTCTACTGTGTATGGTCCCAGCCATCTTGTCCTCAGTTTGCCCTTGAAATCTTTATATCTTGAATCATATAGTAGTGCCCAATCTCCTTCCTGGAATTGTTTTTCTTTGAGGTGTCTGTCATGCCATATTTTTTTTTGAAGTTGGACTACCTCTGAGTGGAGAAGGGCCTGCAATCTCTACTCATCCAATCCATTTAGCTGAAGTAACCTTTCCTTTTGTGCATGGCTGAGATCTAGGTTCAGCTGAGCTTCCATATTTAATGTGTTATATTCAAATTCTATTGACAGCAGAGCCTTCTTCCCATAGACCAGCTCATAGGGTGTGAACCTTGTGGTGGTTTTCCAAGTGGTGTTATAGGCCTAGGTGGCCTCAACCAATTGATCTGCCCAATCTTTTCTGCTGCTGCTCACTGCCTTAGTCAAAATCCCTTCCAAGGCTCTGTTAGTGACTTCCACCTATCCATTTGCTTGCGAATGATAAGGGGTGGAATTTTTGTGCTTAATATTGTGATGTGTGAGCAGGTCTTTAATCAGATTGGAGTTAAACTGACTCCCTTGATCTGTGACTAATTCTCTTGGATAACCAAACTTGTAGAAGATATTTTCCCTCGAAAACTCAGCTATTTTTTCTTCTGTTGATGCCTTGATCGCCTTTGTTTCTGCCCATTTTGTCAGATAATTAGTACATACAATGATGTAATATTTCTGTTTTGAGGGAGGGTTGATAGGACCCACAAAGTCCATGCCCCACTTCTCAAATGGCTCGAAAGTCACTTGAGGTTGCAGGGGCATCTCATCCCTTGGAGTAGGTTTCCCCATCCTTTGACATTGATCACATTGGCTGATATATCTCCTAACATCTTGATGAAGAGTAGGCCAATAGTAACCTGCTTGCAGAATTTTGAAGGCAGTCCTCTTTGCTGCAAAATGGCCCCCACGGGGCCCATCATGACAGGTTAAGAGGATGTGAAAAACTTCCTCCTCCTTGACACATCGCCTCAGAATCTGGTCTGGGCCAAGTTTAAAAAGATTGCCCCCAATCTAGTGAATGGGGCACTTTTCCTCAGGATCTTTCTCTTCTCTTTTGAGGACAGGTGTGGCGGAAATTGTGCTAAAACCAAGTAATTTGCTATATCAAAAAACCATGGAGAGAGTATTGAAATAGCAAATAGGTGTTCATCTGGCATTTGATCATCCACCATTCCTTCTTCACCTGCAGGAAGATCTAGTCTAGACAGAAAATCAGCAACAACATTTTCCTTACCCGGTTTATCAACAATGGTCAAATCAAATTGCTGCAATAAAAGTAACCATCTAATAATATGAGCATTTACATCCGGTTTATTCATCAAATACCTAATTGCAGCATGATCAGTGTGTATGAATGTTTGATAGTCGGTGATGTAGTGTCTGAACTTATTTAGGGAATGGACTACAGCTAGGAGCTCCTTTTTGGTTACAGTGTAGTTTAATTCTACCTTGGACAAGTTTTTACTGACAAAATATATGGCATAAGGCAGCTTCTCATCAACTTGCCCTAAGGTTGCTCCTATCGCTTTGTTTGAGGCATCTGTGTGAATGTGGAAAGGTAGGGCCCAGTTTGGACCTCTCAAAATTGGGGTAGTTACCAGTTTACCTTTCAAGGCATCCAGAGCCTCTTGACAATTGTCAGTCCATATGAACTCAACATCTTTTCCCAAAAGACCAAACAATGGAGAGGCTAGCTTACTAAAATCCTTGATGAATCTTCTATAATACCCTGCTAAGCCTAGGAAACTCCGAACATCTCTTACCTTTTGAGGAGGTGGGACCCTTTAGATGATTGCAATTTTATTAGGATCCACCTGTAATCCTTGCTGAGAAATTGTATGACCTAGCACGGTCCCTTCAATCATCAGGAATTCACATTTTTCAGGACTGAGGGACAAGTTCATTTCAATACACTTGGCTAAAACTTTTCCTAGGTTAGTCAAAGCTTCCTAGAAGTTAGAACCGTAAGGGGTAAAGTCATCCATATAGATTTCCACTGAGTCATGAACCAGTTCAGAAAATATGCTCAGTACTGCTCTCTGGAAAGTGGCGAGAGCATTGCACAACCCAAAAGGAAGGACCCGGTATGCAAAAGTACCCCAAGGACAAGTGAAAGTGGTCTTATCTTGGTCTTCCGGGCTGATTTGGATCTGGTTGTACCCGCTAAACCCATCTAGGAAGGAGAAGAACTTCTTCCCTGCCAGGCCATCTAACACTTGATCTATGAAAGGCAAAGGGAAATGATCCTTCTTGGTGGCCTTGTTTAGTTCTCGATAATATACATAGATTCTCCACTTCCCGTTTTTCTTTGGCACTAGCACCAAAGGAGAAACCCATTCACTGTCAGAAATAGGGTAGATGAATCCTGCATCCAACAACTTTTGTAGTTCTTCTTTGATAATGTCTTTAAGGGTTGGACTCATCCTCCTTTGAGTCTGCCTGACTGGTTTACAATCTTCTTTAATGTAAGTGTGATGAGTACAGACTGAAGGGTGGACTCCCTTCATCTCCTTATAGCTCCAAGCAAAAGCATCCAAGTGATTTTTCAATAAGCTACACAGTTCTTTCTCCTGAGAGGTGGATAGGGATGAGTTGATCTTCAAGGTTCTTTTTGGGCCGAATTCCACATTCTTAACTTGGAGAGAGGTCGGATCAGCCACACAGAGATCAACTAAAGGATTGGCTTGGGTTTCTTCCACCAGCTCTTCTAATGGCAACACACTGGGGGGTGGATTCTGAATCAAGCTCTCAATAATATCATCCTCAGTTTATGCACCCCCCATGGTAGCTTCCACTGTGCACAATGGTGTAGAATAGACTTCATCCTCATCTTCCTCCTCCAACCAGAGAGGTAAATCATGTTCTAACAGAGGTTGGGCAGGAGGATATAGGACTAGCTATTTGGACATATGCCCATTCTTGATTGTCATGTTCCCAGCTCAACAACTGATGTAGGCATCTGCAGTAGCCAACCAATGTCTTCCCAGGATGAGAGGATACACAGTGAGTCTTGCCTTTGGTTGGAGAACCAGGAAATCAGCAGGGTACTCTCAGGAATCAATAGAGACCATTACATCTTCCACAATCCCCTCAAGGGTCACGGTGGAGCGGTCTGCTAGCTGCAGTACTGTTGTGGTCTTTCTCAGGGAACCCTGAAGGTTGAGCTTGAGCATAGTGTCCTTGGTCATCACATTAATGGCAGCCCCTAGATGAATCAGGGTATGGGGGATCACGGTGCCATTGATATGGACATCGACTATAGGACTCCTAGGGTCTAGATATTTCGGATAGATTACCTACCCCAACATCAGGTCGAACGGTTGTCCTATGACATTGATAGTTGGAGCATCTCTCCTGCGCCTGCCTGGGTGCCTGAAGCACTTCTCCTTGATCATCTTGTTGTATATAGGCACATCTTTTATGGCTTGGAGAAGTGGTATCTTTACACATAACTGTTTCAATTCTCCCAAAAGTTCAGTTTCTTCTGGGGTCGGTTGTGTGGTTCCAATTAGTCTCTCAGGAAAGGGTGGAATGGATTTTGGTTCACTTCCCTATTTCTCTTCCTCATCCTCCTTAAGAGGAGGTTCGCTATCTGGGAGAACCTTCCCAAATCGTAGGTTAATCTCCTGAATCTCCACAGCATAGGTCGGGCATGATGTTTCTCCAGTATATACCTGTTGGGCATGTCCGTTATTAGGGTTCGAGTTTGGTTGAGCAAGTATTTGGAGTTGTCTTGGTGGAGCAGGAGGTAATGGTTGTGGTTGAGCAAGTGGTGGAGGCAAAAGAGCGAGAGGGGAGTTGTACTAGGAATTCCACCCCTGATGAGGTGCATTCCACTGAGGTTGTGGCTAAGCATAAGAGTGAAATGAATGAGCAACTAGCAGAGCCTGGTACTGAGGAGGATATGACCAAGGATGGGGTGTGGACCAGGAAGGATGAGCAGGGGGACCCGAAGAGGGCATGGAAGTGGTTGGATTGGGGTTGTAATAAGTCTGGGATGTCCCTTGCATGCCCTACTAGTAAGGTCTAGGTCCATGTGACCTCCTTTGGTTCATGAAATAGAGTGGTTCGGTGGCCCCTTCGGCCCCCTAATATGCAGCTTTAATTCTGGGCAAGGAAGGGCACTGATTCTTAGGATGGTCTTCTTCACATACTAAACACACTTCTATACAGTGCAATCGACATTCATTCCTAGGATGCTTTTTAGTGCACTTGGGACAAAATATGGCCAAAGCCCTCTTGGCTTCCTCTTGTTTCCTTTTGATATGCAAGGTATCCATCATGGCAAGAGTCTGCCTCACCTCGCCATTGAAATCTTCCAGCCGATTCTTAAGTTTGTTTCTAAGGGATGAACTGAATGAGGATGTATTGGCTAAAGGTTGACTTCCCCTACCTCTCTTTTTAGCTTAAACACAGTCTTTATGTCATCATAAGAAAGTTGGTAGATGTCTCCCCCAGCAAGCAAATGGAGGGTATCTAGAGGGTATTCAGGGACTCCTCTGAGCAGAACCAACTTCAGAGATTCGGGGTCAAGTGTGCACCTGGCCCTTTTATAACTGATTTGAAACCTCTCTTCATAGTCTTCTAAAGATTCATCACTTCCCATGGTCATTCGGAAGATTTCTTCCTCGGTATCCTTTGACCTACAGTAGTCCCAGTATTTGTTGTTAAAGGCTTGTTGCATCTAGGTCCAAGTTGTGATATTGTTTCCAGATAACCCCATGAACCAGTGCAATGCTACATCCTTGAGGGTAGAGGGAAACAATTTCAACTTTTTCTCGTCTTCTGCATAGTCATAGGTTCGATAGAGAATAGCAAACTCAAACAAGAAGGTATCAGGGTCTTCGATAGTCAATCCATGGAAGTGAGGTAAGTTTGAAGGACTTATGTTTTTCATTTTTGTGTCCCCATTGGTCTCTCGGATAGGAAAGGCACCTTCTATTCTTTCCCCATTTCCTCTAACGTTTCTGTTTTCAGCCATGGTCTCAGGAGGAATGGTTTCTTGCTCTTCTTTTGTTATAGGATCTTTGTATATCTCTGGAGGTTCACCTATAGGTTCTTTTGGATCACTGCCACCAAAGAAGAGAGAAGGGTGACTTAGTGATGTGGTGGGGGTGTTGGGTAGGAATTTTCCTGAATTGTCTCTGTTCCTATGAGGCATGAAAGGAAATCTCTTTTTGGGTGATTTTTGTTTTTTTTTTTCTGCTTGTACCTGCAAAACTGAAATGGATTGAACAAAAAATTGCAACTAACTGAAATGAATCTTGCTGAAATGGAAATTGCAGAATTGAAATGAAAGCAGGAAATGACTAATCTACTTTGCCGAAATGGAAATTGCATAATTGAAATGAAAGCAAGAAATGCCTAATCTACACTTGCTGAAATGAAATTGCAGAATGGAAGCAAGAAATGCCTAATCTACAATTGCAGAATTGAAATAAAACAACTACTCTACTTTTGCTGAAATAAACTACTTAGCAAAATGTTGCAGTAGAAAATAGAAGAAAAGCAGTAATCACAAAATACTATGACGCTTCCCCAGCAACGGTGCCAAAAAGAGTGGTGAGATCCAGTATTGCAACAATAATGTTGCAACTCCTAGGGCTTCCTTCTTTACTTTTATCAACCCGGTAGTTCGTAACAAACTTGGAAGCGATGATGTTGTATGCACAAGTGCTAGCTCTTACTGCAGGTTGTCACTTGATCAACTAGCGCAAGTTCGCAAGGAGCTCAAGCCAACTTCTATAAGTTCCCAGAAGAATCTTTTACTGTGATGGAAGAAAGCTAACTCTATAGGGGTTATTCTACTTGCAGAAAGAGAAGGAAAACTGAAATGAAACGCAAACCCTAGCAAACCCTCTAACCCTACTTTTGCAAGAAAAGAGATGGAAACTACTGAAATGAGTGCCATTGACTACTGAAAAGGTAAATTGCATTTATTCAAGCTACTTCTGAAGAGAAATGAGAATAAATCATCTTTTTGTACTTTTGAGTATTTTTATGTGGAATTATTACGCTTGTGTTTTGACTGGTTGTCGCTGTGCAGAGGTTTGGTGGCAAAGGAAGATGGAGTTAGATTTTGTAGAAGGTAAGGAAGGTGTGGAGGGGTCCTAAGAATCCCCTAGTACCCTTCCGAATACTTCCATTGCGATCAGACTTCGAAAAATCACTCACAGGAAATTCTACAGGATGCATTATCATCTACTGGAGCTCCCTCTTTCTTGCCCCATTTTCCATTCTCCTTTCATAATCTGCAAACAACTTTTCCACCCAATCTGCCATTTGGTAGAAGGCCTTGTGGAAAGCCTACTCATTCTTTGTGTGCATGTCATTATCCTCCATTTTCTTTCTTCGTGTTGCATGTCCAATCTTAGGGTTAAAAGACTTGAGTTTTCCTTCACCCTTTTTGAGTTTGGTCCTAGTAATCATCCACACTCACAATTCACATCAAAGAAGACTGATCTGATACCAACATGATTTTGGATATTTTCTTCGATGATGTTAAACATAATTTCTTAAAGAGCATGAAAATACCATAAATTCAACATCCATGAAGAAGCAACACAAAATGAAGATATCTAGACAATGCACCAAGATTTGTTAATAGAGTTCACTCATAATGTGTGAGCTACGTCTCCAAGCCCAGCTTCAAAGTGGAGAGGCCTCTTTATTATCTCAATAAAATAATGGAAAATACATGGCAATACCTCACATCTAGAAATGACCCAAAATTCATTGCTCAAACTATAGCATACTCCATACTAGCAGCTCCACCTTGGAATTTTGCAACTTTAGAGTATAAACATGACCACCTTCTGACATGTGCAAGGTTGTCTTGAAGTTCATGCCAAGAATTTAATTACACATGTGGGATTCAGCCATGAGTCCTTATATCTGCTACTCAAATCACAATTCTGACTACACTAGTGGATTCCTTGCAAAAGTTTGAGAAAAAATAGTATAAATTTGATTGTCTTTTGACATGTGCAACTCTTTCTTGTAAAACATGCTAATCATTAATGACACACATGGGCTTAAACCATGAGCCCTCAGATATACTACTCATATCATGATTTTGACTACACTAGTGGATTCCTCTCAAAATTCTAAGAAGAATGACTATAAACATCATATGGTTATGTGACCATCACTGCAGGCTCGCTGTCAAAATATTTGCATTGAAACTTGTGCCATAATAGTGTGCAATAAATGCCTCTGCATTGAAAAATGTGCTACTTCAAAAACCATGCTTGTGATTGGACGCATGGTCACCACCCTAAAATTTGTGCCATGTTGACTAGGCACAAATCCCATCCTTCCCCTCATGGGTATCCCTTCAAGCATGCAAATAGGCAACTTAAATATTAACTTGGTGGCAAACTTTACAAATCCTATAACTTTGGTGTGTTAGTAAGTGTGTCACATGTGAGGGTAGAGATCCTAGGGTTAGACATGTGGGCCTCCCCCTTTTGGTTATACATTACAATCATAATATATAATGGTTATAAGAAATGTTTAATAATGTGTTTATATATGGTTATAAGTTTAATAATATATAACGATTACACATATGTTATAACAAACCAGCCACTTTAACCAAAACATTTGACCAACCATGCCACATGTTTAGACATGTGACCACCACATCAAGTCTTGTGGTGCGACGCGGTTCCATTTGATTGGGCCACATGGTAGCCATTCATTGTCCATTTCCATGTCATGCCTTGTGGTTCCTATTGGCAATGTCAAGTAGTGTGTTGTCATGTGCCATGTGTTGGCCTCTATGCCACATATCGAGACCTATCATGCCACGCCATCCTTGTACGACCTATTGACTAGGTTTCCATGTGGTGACTTGTGGGAGTGCCATGTGGCACCCCTGTAGTTTTCTTTTGATTTTGATTTTTTTTTTTTGGTCCAAACTTCAAATGAGCATAACTTCCTAATACATACTTTGATTGAGGTTTTGTTTGTGTCACTGGAATCAGCGTGTTGAGCTCTACAACTTGGTTCTAAGTTTGTTGTGTTTTGAGGACTTCAAATTTTGGGCCTTTTTGGATCCTCTTGATCAGTTAGGTATGAAGCGATACAAGAAATTGGCCTTTCCTTAGAGGCTTTGAAATTGGCATAGTTCTCTTGGTTGGGGGATCTCGCAAATGGCTTAGACCTTAAAGGGTCCACCATAACCCCTTGCTAGGAAATGAAGAAACCAATCAAGTGTCTAGTGGAGATGTTGAATATGCACTTGAGAGGGTTCAAGTAGATTTTGTACTATCAGAACTATTGGAATACAATTCACAGATCCTCTAGGTGGTGACAACATTGTTTGGAATGAGTAAAGAGGTCACCCAAATAAGCTAGGATAATATGGTCCAAATCATGAAAAGTGTATTTCATGGCTAGTTGAAAAGTGGCATGAGAATTTTCAAGGCCAAAATGCATTACGCAATATGCCAATGTACCCCAAGGATTAGTGAAGGTAGTTTTTCACTGATTTATATGGTGAATTTGAATTTGATTGTGTCCTAAGAAGTCATCCATTAAAGACAAGGCTTCATGCCCCACATATGCATCAATGAATTGATCTATGAATGGTGTAGGGAAGTTCTCCTTTGGGCATGTTTTCAAATCCTAGAAGTCAATTCAAATCTAAATAGTTCCATGTTTCTTCATGAAAAACTCAGTTGGAAACCCGTGAAATGTAATCAATAGGGTATACGAACTCTGCTCTATGCAACTTGTCAATTTTTTCCTTGATAACTACAACTTATGATGGGTGTAGAGGATGTTTCTTTTATTGAACTACAAAAGCATTATGCCATGCGTCAACATGGTGTTTGACAATGGTAGGACTTAGGGCAAGAATTTTTGCATATGACCAAGCAAAAATATTGTAATATTCCTAGAATAAGGCTTTATATAAATACCTTCTTCTTGGGAGCAAGCTACCCCTAATGTTATTTCTTCAATGATGTCAAGCTTCATTGAAATGGAAAATTTGATTGTTGGAGATATGTTTGATATATTACCTTATTCGAAGGCATTTGGTGTAAGAATGAGGCTTTTAAACCAATCAACATGGCCTGGGAGAATGAAATCATTCATTTCCACTACGCACACGTTATTTGTAAATGGTACAGAAGTTGTGAATTGTAACTGAGGTAAAAAGGAGGATCAATGGAGCATGGAAACCTAGGGACAATTTTCTTGTCATAGCTTCAAGGATTTCCTCTTCTAAGTTGAAGATACTTGCAAAGGGTTGTGGTGTCATCGATGGGTCATGAGGCAGTGGTTCATGTGAGGATGTACAAATGGATGAGCAAGGGTGCATTATCGTACTTGGTTCTGTAGGATCAATGGATGTGGACACAATGTAGCAAGGGTGGGTCTGTGTTGTTCTTGTTTATGACACCTTCATTTTGGATGAAGGAATCTTGACACCATGGGACAATGAGAAGATGATTGGCATCATTACTCCTACATATGAGGAAATATAGTAAATATGCTCTTGATTTGTTGTGTTTTTAGTATTTTGGAGTGGAATAATCTCTTGCCTAGGTCAACTTTGTGGGGTAGTTTGAATTTCAAATGGATGTGCGAGTGTTGTGGGAACCATCTTAGGGGTCAGTGATTCCCTTGAAGTGGTCGAGTTGCTTGGTGTCTAAAGATTGAAAGTAACCGAATTCAAAGAAATTGTGTAACAACCCTAGTGAAATTTCCATGTAATAAAAGTTAATAAAGGCAAAATAAGACCACAGGTAAGGGACACGTATTCCAAGTTCAATGTTGGACAGGACATCCTGGTGGGGGTGTTCGTTCGGTTTATTATGGCTAAGGAAATTGGCAAAGGAAAAGGCATTTTTGGCATATTTATTTATGAAAATAAAGGAAAATAAGAGAAAGGGGAGGTGAAAGGTCATAGGTTGCATGTGAGGAGGAAAATGAAGGAAAATAATGGAAAATGAAGAAAATAGAGGCCTCATTAATAAAATGGATTATGAGGATTAGTTGGCAGGCTTGGTCATTGTAGGCTTGGTCAGTGTAGGCTTGGTCAGTTCAGTTTTGGAGCTCTCTCATTATTCTCTCTCTCTCCCTCACTCTTGGACACTTAGAGTTTTCTTGGAGCACTCTAGCTTTGGAGCAAGGAAGGAAAAGCAAGCAAAAGGAAAGGAAGGAAAGCAAGGATCAAGTAAGGAAGAGAAGGATCAAGTAGCTTCAACAGGAATACTTGCAGGTAACATATTGCATGTGTGATTTCCTAACTGGTTTTGAAATGCATGGCTTTGCATGTTGGTGTATGGTTCTCTTCTTTTCGATGGCATGGTTTTGTCGGGTTATGACACTGATTTTCAGCCTAGCCTTGCCTTTTCCAGATTCCATGGCGTGTTGGGACGTTTATCTCAGTTTTGAGCTTTGGATTTGCCGGATGGATTTTAGAATCCGGTGCAGAGGTGGTCTCAAGGTTCATTCCTAAAGGCTTAGGAATCCCTTGACTAGTTTTGTCAAGATACATGGTAAAGGCTAAGGGAGTAGTCTCGATTTAGCGCCTATTGATCCGAGTTTGGATTGATGTAAATCATAAGAGACTAGTCTTAGTTTAGGGCCTGATGATATAGGATTGGATTGTGGTAAAGCCTGAGAGACAAGGAGACGGAAAATTCCTCAACGATAGTGATGGATTCCGGATGGAATTCCAAGTTCAGTTCAGTTTTGTGATCGGAGCACTGGTTTTTGTGTGATCACAGTTTGGTGAGGGTGGAGGTGGTTTAACCTCTGGATTCCCTTGGTTGTTTTGGATTGGTTTATCCATGAGATCCCACATTCATGCTTGGAATATGGCACGAGGGTGACTGGATGAAAGAAAGATTTGGTTTAGCCATGTCTATGGTAGGGTGGTACATGGAAGTCCCAAACTTGGTCGGATTTGCCTATGATTAATGAAAGTTAAGTTCTCTTTCTTTTGTACTTGTTTATATGTGGATTTAATGGATGTTATATATTTGTTATTTCCATGGTTTTATGTTGGTTATAAGCATGGTTAATTGATTGGTTCATGTCATGGTTATTTCATGCATTTACTTGTAATTGTTAAAATGATGGATGCAAGACCTAATTGATGTCATAATACTTTAGGGGAGAAGGTGGTGATCCTTCTTGTCATGTTTCATAAGAGTTTTCAGTCATTCATGTTTTGTCTTGTATCCTAGACCTGTAGATTGCATTGATTCCAAGTGTTTGACAAAATGTCAGTCCTAGTGAGGATGGTCAGGCCTAGTCCTTAAGTTGATTTTTTGTTTATTAGTCTTGTAATCATGTGTTTGATGGATTCTGGAAGTTACAACAAGTTCTGTGCAGTGGCCGGAATTTTGGGCCGGAAAAGTGCCTTAAATTCCGCGGACGTTGGCACAGGTATGTTGAGAAAAGTCCCTAGACGTAGGCATACATGCTTGTGAGTGTGTCCAGAGGTCCCTGAATGCTGGCATGCCCATAGCATGAGAATGTCCAAAGGTCAAAAGGTCAAAAAAACTCAGTGGGACCCAGGGGCAGGATGCATGAGTGGCTGGGACGCCTCCTAAGATTGTTGTTGTTGATGAGGAAGGTATGGGTGATGTGTTTCTATCGATTGCATTTGCTTAAGGTCACCAAGGAGGTCGAATCATACCATAGTAGCCTCTCGTCACATGTTTACCTCGATTGGCCAGTTACTTGGGTAGATGTCGGAGGAGGGAGGCTCTGATAACACCCCGATTGGCCAGTTACTTGGGTAGATGTCGAAGGAGGGAGGCTCTGATAACACCCCGATTGGCCAGTTACTTGGGTAGATGTCGGAGGAGGGAGGCTACAGATTGTTATCAGAGCATGGTTGCGCTCTCCTTGGGTGAATGTGTTTGTCATGCATACATGTGGGTTTCATATGTGTTTCGTATGTTTGTGGATTATGTTCTTGTTGCATATGCATGGTGGTGGTTATTGTGGTAGTTGTGTCGCCATGTGGAAGTTGATGGTGTTTTCGTTGGATGTGATTGTCATGAGTGCACACCTGTTATGCATTAGTTATGAATGTCAATGTCTATATGTTCTTAGGCATGCATTATCATGATGAAGTTTGTCATGCATGAGATCATTGTATGCAATTAGGTCATCATGATGTTATTGGTATGTTATGATGCTAATGAGTTGGTTGAGATAAAGCAGGAGATGCAGACCATCAAAGTAAAGTTGCAACATTGTACCTCGAGGTAAAAGCATGTCGTCATACATGTTTGTATGCTGGACATGTAGGTATGTAGATTAAGGATTGTTATATGCATTATGATTATGTGTATGCCTTTCATTCTATTGATGTTATGGTTACATACATGGTAGATGCTAGTGAATCAATGTGGTCATATGCACATGTGTCGAATAGTCATGAATGATAGTAACTTGTTGTTATATGCATTGTTGTTGTTGTTTTTTGGTAGATAACTTGATGATTATGTTACGTGTTGTTGATGAATATGTTATAGGTTAACTTTTTGTTGGTATATGCTAGTAACTGTATGATTAGGGTTATTACATTAATATCTTGATGTTATATGTATCATACTAATTTGGATTGGTCTATGCAAATGGTTAGGGTTATGACATTCAGGTATGAGTTAATATGTTGTGATATTATGTCATACTAATCTAGACTGACTGTGCATATGTGATTATTATATATGAATGATAATTGTTTATGAGTTTATGATGTGAACATTTTAGCTAGCGACTATTATGGATATCATGAACTTATTCATGTTTGAGTTGATATGTCGTGAAGTATATCATGCTAATCTGGATTGATTGTGTAGACAAGATAGCCTCCCTTGAGATACATTAAGATATGAGTTGGCTTATGTCGTCTATTTGGTGTTTGAGTGTTTGGTGTCTATTATGTCGTCTAGTTGATTTATTTAACATGGTATGTTTACAAGTTGGTTGAATGTTTGATGAATTGCATAATATGAGTATGTGTTCAAATGATATTGTTTTAAGATGATTGTACTAACACATATGTGTTGAGATAGTTGATATGTACTTGAGTGTAAGTAGGTGATAGTTGTAGCATTATGTCTAATGACTATGAGTTGACTATGGATTATGACATGATTGTTAGTCTTGGTAAAGGTTGATTTCAAATTAGTAGATATGTTGCCTTGATCCTTGGAACATGTGGTCGACATGTGTGAGCAGTAACATGCTTGGCGCAACAAGGTAAGGTAATTGGTATGTTGTTATGTTCACTTATGCACTGACAGTTATGTGTTTATGGCAGTATGATGTAGGGGATTGCATGGCAAGAGAGGTTTCCATGAAATCTTGAAGAAGGCTCAGGTTGAGCTTTCCTTGGGAACCATGGGATTGAGTCATGGTGTTTGTTGCTAGTCTTATGCTTTTGGTGTTTTGTGATTTGATTGCGCTTGATTTGTAGTTTTGTTTGTGTCTTGTGCATGGCCATGCCACTTTACTATCGTGTCGTGTTGTTATTGGTTTTCAAGGTTTTCTTCTTGTTTATTTCTTGCCTTTCCTTTCATGTTTGGATTGTTTGGAATTGGCTTGGGAAAGAGGAAAGTTAATGAAGTTTGGGAGAACAGGTAATGTAAGACTCAGATGAAGCTCGGTGCATGTACAAGAGCAGTTGAAGGCAAGATTACGATATCTAGTTGGACTGGTTGGGTCGATTGGTGCAAATGGACGATGGCAGGACAGTCATGGGAAAGGAAATCTAGAAAGGTAAGGTGAATGGATTTGAGGAATCATATGCTTTGGCTAAGTTTGGAACTGTTGTTCTTGATGTTGCACATGTGTTGCATGCATAAAGAGAGTTATCGTAACCTTGACCTTATGATATCTAGTAATTATGTTGTGACCATGATTATGTTGATGTCTATATGTGTATACATGTATGTATGTGTGTATGTATACCATTGTATGACAGGATCATGATTGTTTTATGCTAATCTTTATTTATATATACATGTATCTATGTATCTATATCATTGTTCGACAGGGTTTTCAGGGATCATTCTTGTGGAGGAATGATTTTTTATGTAGGTGAATGGCATGATGAGATTCCTGGTCTTATGGGAATCAAGTGGGAAGCGTAGCCATGACAAATATATGAGGTCAGTATCATGTGGATATGAATTGATACTATATGCTTGTATTACGCTTGTGTTTATTTTATGATAGGTAACGTTGAAGGATACATCGGCAGAATGAAAACAATGTGCTTTGTGGTATGCTAGGGTAAGCATTGATAGTAGAGAAACACTGAAAGCAAGGTTGCTTGGTAGAGATAGTGTGGTTTGGGTATGTGGTACTAATTTTGTGCATATGTTGTATATGTTGTACATGTTTCATCTGTGATGTTGTGCACATGCGACGTTGAGTATATATAGTGTGTGTACATGTTCTTTATGCCATGTTATGTATAGGGTGGTACAAATAGTTTTGTGAAAATATAGCATATGTAGTGCTGGGTATAGATGGTTCTATGTACATGTTGGATATGCAGTGTTGTGTACATATTGTATTGTGTGCATGATGTACATGAGGTTTTGTGTGCATATGGTGTTGTGTGCATGTTTTATATGCAGCGTTGTGTATATAGGGTGCTTTGTACATGTTGTATATACAATGCTATGTACATATGGTGTTGTGCGCATGTGGTGTAGTGTACATATGTGATGTTGTGTATATGTGGTGTTGTGTACATGTTTTTCATGTGATACTGTGTACATGTGGTATTGTGTACACGTTGTATAGGTGGTGCAGTGTACGTGTGGTGTTTTGTACACGTTGTGTAGGTGGTGTCATATACATGTGACATTGTGCAGGTGGTGTGGTGTACAAGTGGTACTGTATACATGTTGTACATATGGTATTGGTGTACATGAGGTATTATGTGCATGTTGTACATGTTGCGTTGTGTACATGCGGTATTATGTGCATGTTGTACATGTTGCATTGTGTACATGTGGTATTATGTATGTGCATGGCGTAGTCGTGGTATCATGACATGTCTATTCGTTGTGTTGTACTTTGTATACGTATATGTATTGTATTGTACATCAGGTGTAGGTGTATGTATTGTGTTGTGGTGTACACCAGATGTAGGTGTTTGTATTGTGTTGGGTTGTACACTGCGTGTAGGTGTATGTGTTGTATTTCGGGCATATGTGCATGTATTGCATGGAATTGTATGCCATGTGTGGTTGTATGTGTGTGATGCACACTATGTGTATGTGCACATGGTTCAGGAGATGGCGTTGGGTGTTTGTCGGGTGTGAAAACCAATCTGGTTTGCGTACAAAATAAGGACAAAGGTAGAAGCTAAGGATTGATTAAAGGATAAGTATTAGTATTTTATTTCACTTTTATTATGTGTGTGAATCATGATTATGGTTTATGATGGTTACATGTGATTTATGATTTTGATCTATGATGGTTTTATTTTGAGCTAATCTAATGTGATATATTTATACATAATGATTTGGTCAAAGATTCTAGTTTGACTTGTTGTGATAGGAAGTAAACAAGATTGCAAGTGTACCTTATTGACGAGCTACCAATGAGGTATGATTTGAAGTTATTTAAAATTATTTTAATCTAATGGAAGTTATGTGCTTGGTACAGGAAGCACAGAAATCCTAGTTGGGTGGTAGAAATCGACTGCAAGAATTAGTAGCAACAGTGATGAATTGAAACATGCAATAGTATGTTGGTAAAGAACTTCAGGATCAAGACCATTGTGGGACACTGGGACCCAATAGTGTCCATTGATTGCCATGAGCATGCTATGACCGGTATGATGGTTCGAGGTAGGTATATGCCTTGGTTGTTTAACTCTCCAATGCAAGGAAGCCTTGTCAAAGGATGGATCGCTCGAGATAGGGGATGTCGGGGAACTTGGAAGGTGAGTGATTGCACGTAAGGGGTGACTGAATTGCCTGAAGGATTGTATAGTAGAGAAGAGAAGGTCGGGGATATATATGTTTTGGTTATCAGCATTTCTAGATGGAATCAGATGTATAGTGGAAGTGCGCCCTAGAAAAATGAGTCGGTAATTGTTCGATGAGAGGACAAGTGGCGCAGGATTATAGCGTTGGACGTTAGATGCAGTTTGACTGTGGTAGTGGATTCTTGACTTCCTGGGAAGAAGGTGAATCATGGTACTACTTTGAGGGTGGATGTGTGATCCTCTGGATTTCCTTGTTGATTGATACAGGCATCGTATCCTTTTATTTGTTGGTTTAGCAAATGTGCATATGTGTGTATGTGATTATTGTAAATACCATAATGAGCTATGTTATAAAGCTCCAATATGTTGTATGTTGTCATGTTGTCATGATGTTTTTCTTTTGAGCAGGTCATTCATTGGAAATACTACAACAAGCTAAGTTATAAATCTCCATGGGTAGTATGTTTTTTTTTTTCAGCATTTTGTTGAGGTCTTGGTTTGGTTTAACACCGAGGATAGTGTTCCCCAAGGGGGAGGGTTTTGTAACATCCCTGGTGAAAATTCCATGTAATAAAAGTTAATAAAGGAAAAATAAGACCATGAGTAAGGGACACATATTCCAAGCGGAATGTTGGGCAGGACATCCTGGTGTGGGTGTTCATTCGGTTTATTATGGCTAAGGAAATTAGTAAAGGAAAAGGCATTTTTGGAACATTTATTTATGAAAATAAAGGAAAATAGGAGAAAATGGAGGTGAAAGGTCACAAGTTGCATGTGAGGAGGAAAATGAAGGAAAATCATGGAAAATGAAGAAAATAGAGGCCTCATTGATAAAAAGGCTTATGAGTATCAGTTGGCAGGCTTGGTCAATGTAGGCTTGGTCGGTTCAGTTTTGGAGCTCTCCCATTATTCTCTCTCTCTATCACTCTTGGACACATAGTTTTCTTGGAGCACTCTAGCTTTGGAGCAAGGAAGGGAAAGCAAGCAAAAGGGAAGGAAGGAAAGAAAGGTTCAAGCAAGGAAGAGAATGATCAAGCAACTTCAGCGGGAATACTTACAAGTAACATATTGCATGTGTGATTTCCTAGCTGGTTTTGACATGCATGGATTTACATGTTGGTGTATGGTTCTCTTGCTATCAGTGGCATGGTTTTTTCGGGTTATGACAATGGTTTTCAGCCTAGCCTTTCCTTTTCCAGATGCCATGGTGTGTTGGGATGTTTATCTCGGTTTTGAGCTTTGTATTTTCCAAATGGATTTCAGAATCCAGGGCAGAGGTGGTCTCAAGGTTCATTCCGAAAAGCCTAGAAATCCCTTGATCGGTTTTGGTGAGATACATGGTAAATCCTAAGGGAGGAGTCTCGATTTAGGGCCTAGTGATCCGAGTTTGGATTGTGATAAAGCCTAAGAGACTGGTCTTGGTTTAGGACCTAGTGATCTGGGATTGGATTGCGGTAAATCCTGAGAGACAAGGAGATGGAAAATTCCTCAAGGATGGTGATGGATTCTGGATGGCATTCCAAGTTCAGTTCGGTTTTGTGATTGGAGCACCGGTTTTGGTGTGATCACAGTTTGGTGAGGGTGGAGGTGGTTTAACCTCTAGATTCCCTTGTTTTTTTTGGATTGGTTTATCCATGAGATCCCACATTCATGCTTGGAATATGGCATGGGGGTGACTGGCTGAAAGAAAGATTTGGTTCAGCCATGTCTACGGCCAGGTGGTACGTGGAAGTTCCGAAACTGGTCAGATTTGCCTATGATTAATGAAAGTTAATTTCTATTGCTTTTGTACTTGTTTATATGTGGATTTAATGGTTGTTATATCTCTATTATTTCCATGGTTTTATGTTGGTTATAAGCATGGTTAATTGACTGGTTCATGTCATGGTTATTTCATGTATTTACTTGTAATTGTTAAAATTATGGATGCGAGACCTAATTGATGTCATAACAGTTTAAGGGAGAAGGTGATGATCCTTCTCGTCATGTTTCATAAGATTTTTCAGTCATTCATGTTTTATATTGTATCCTAGACCTGTAGATTGCATTGATGCCAAGTGTTTGAAAAAATGTCAATCCCAATTGGGGATGGTCATTCCTAGTCCTGAAGTTGATTTTTGATTTATTAGTATTGTCATTATGTGTTTGAAGGATTATGGAGGTTACAACAAGTTCTGGGCAGTGGCCAGAATTATGGGCTAGAAAAGTGACTTAAATTTCGTAGACACTGGCACAGGTATGTTGGGAAAAGTCCCTAGACATAGGCATGCAGGCTTGTGAGAGCATCCAAAGGTTCCTGAACACTGGAATGCCCATAGAATGAGAGAGTCCAGAGGTCAAGAGGTAAAAAAAACTCAGTGGGACCTAGGGGCAAGATGCCTAAGTGGTTGGCATGCCTCCTAGGAGTGTTGTTGCTGATGAGGAAGGTATTGGTGATGTGTTTCTGTCGATTCCATTTCCTTCAGGTCACCAAGGAGATTGAATCATATCACAATAGCCTCTCATCATATGTTTACCCTAGTTGGTTGGTTACTTGGGTAGATGTGGGAGGAGGGTGGTTATATATTAGAACTGATATCCCCTTCTTAGTACATTATTATCCATCGAATGTGTAAGACAAGTAAACATTATCAAACTTTTGAAGATCTTTTTCTCCAACTTGGACATTAAGATATTACTAACCATTGTCTCTAAAAACACTAGTGCGTTTTGCAACACAAACTGAATATATGCAAATGGGGAGTGATTTCAAAAATCATACTCAATATTTCCTATTATCTTGTTGTTAACAACACAATAGAGAATTATAAATCAAGATCCATGTCTGGCCACAAAATCTGCAAATTTAATATCTACAAATGAGGAGTGATTTCAAAAATCATACTCAATAATTCCTATTATCTCATTGTTAACAACATGATAGATAATTCTAAATCAACATCCATATTTGGCCACAAAATCATTTTTAAAGTAAAATATAAATATGAAGAAATGATTGCTACAAGAGAATCTATGGTTTGTATGTATCATGTATGGAATCAACATTCTATAGATGGTTGAAATTACAACAACTACATGATGTGTTTTTTATGTAACCAGATAAAAAATAGCACATAAACAAAATAAAAGATAGATCAATGACTAGATAATAAGCCACTTCGAGGGGGAAACCTCCCTTTACATCATATAAATGAACAATTATTAGACAATTCAAAGGAAAAAACCTCATTGGTATATATAGGAGTCTAAAGTGTCAAAATATAATTAGGGCCTACATAACAATAATAATGTAAGGGCACAACAATAATAATAGTTGGATTCCATGGGGCACACCAATATCAATATGGGGACTACACTAATATTATAGGGACCAAAATGCCCCTTTCCTTCAAAAAGTGTTGTCCTTAACGCTTGACTAGTTATGGATGCTTCTAAATAAAACACTCATCCTCCCATGTGGAGTCTTTAGTAGGTAATTTCTTCCACTTAATGAGATACTTTGAAATTGATGTATTACATAGTTTTCAAATTCTTGTTTCTATGATTGTTTTAGGCTCCATTATGATTTTTCCTTCCTCGTCAAGTTATAGAAATATAGTTGAACTAGAAGTTTGTCACCTACAACCTTCTTTAAGCATGAAACATGGAAAATTGGGTGTACTTGCGAAGATGCTGCAGCTCCAATTTGTATGCCATAGTACCAATATTTTGCAACACCTTGTAAGGGATATAGTATTTGGGTGATAATTTATTATATTTCTTAGCTTACTTGAGGGACATTTGTTTTTATGGTTGTAGTCATAAAAACACCCAATCACCCACATAAAAACTTATTTCATTACAATGTTTATTTGCTTGTTGTTTCATTCAATTTTGTACCAGAGTCAAGTAATCCTTTAAGAGTTGGTGAACTTGTTGTTGATGCTTGATGTGATCTTCCACTGCTTGAACCTTGGAATTGTCTCTTAAATATGATGTGGTGGACGATGGATGATATCCATAAAGCACCATAAATGGGGTCATTTTTGTTGCGGTATGGAAGGAAGTGTTATACCACCATAATACTAGAGGTAACCACTTGATCCATTGTTTTTTTTTATCAAATATAAAGCAACGAAGATATCCTTCCAAACATTTTTTCACTATCTCATTTTTCCCATCAAATTTAGGATGGTAAGATGAGTTATGAGTTGATTGAATAGCAATACAAGAAAACAATTTTGTCCAAAAATGGGATCTCTATCACTTATAATAATATTTGGGTTTCCATGTAGCTTTTGAACTATTTCCACAAATGCAATAGTGATTTTACTAGCTTTGAAAGGATGAGATAGTGCACAAAAGTTTGCATACTTATTAAGTCTATCAACTACCACCATGGTGACACTATTTCCTTCGGATTTGGGTAAACATGTGATAAAATCCATTACGACCTCCTCCTAACACTAACTTGGAATGTGTTAAAATATGCAACTCCAATCAAATTCAATTTTATAAAGCTGACTTGATGGCGATAATGATTTCATTGAAGTCCTCTTTTTGGGAGGACCAAAATTGACCTAAAGATCACTCAAAATGGATAAGGGAAAGTGTACTTTTGAATTATAAGCTCACATGTCCATATTTGATCAGGTTGGCCCTAAAGAAAATTGGACACTCTTAGAAGGCTATAAATACAAGTGACCTCCACCTCATATGGAAATATTTATGCGACACTCTTCTATCTTGGTTTTTGGCTCGCACAGGTCAGAGGCACATCCGCGGAGGAATGGGTCCACTCAAAGACTAAATTGCAGGGTCTGAAGCTCGCGTCTTTGTTTTAGGGCTTTGGGCCTCAGTCACAGGCATGACACAGGAATGACACAACCACAATCACTCACTATCCAGCTCATCCATGAGACTAAAGCATCTCAGACGCACACTCATCTCGTCCTCCATGCGATCGACATCTAAGGTTTTTGAGTCTCAGTTGCGGACTGCAGTCTCTGGCTATAGGCTCTAGGGAGCGACCAGAACCTTCCCAGTCTCACACATGACTCATCCTCCATGTGAGCGAGACCTAAATGATGAAATTTTAGTTGTTTTGATATTTCACTCAGTGACTGCAATGTTTGGGATTTGACCGCAGTGTTTGGAAGTTGACCGCAGACAGGGACAATTTATTACAGGCTTCAGAATCTGAATTTTGAGTACAATCATTATTGGATTCATTTCATGGATATTGTGTAGTTTTTTTTGTTGGATAGTTGTATGGATGAAGATATGGATCATTGTACTCTCTTTTGTTGAATCATTTGATGACAATCTAATAAGAAGAAGAATTTTAAAGGGTTTTCCCCATAGTGGGTTTTTCCCTGGTCTCCAACCAATCCTAACGTCTCTATGTGTGAATGATTTTCTTTTATTGTTCCTTTATGTTCTACTTCATTGATGATGATGATATTTTTCTTTTTATATAGTTGCATATGCTGTTGAATTATGATGTAAATCTAAAAAATATTATGATTTTATGGGGTGAACTTAATGTGTTAATTAAGAATTGCAATTATCAAAGAAAAGAACAATATATCCCTAAGAAAAATTAACATGGTATGGGATGAAGAAAATTCATGGAGATCACCCCTATGATGACACCATTGATGGAAACAAGAGACAATGGAGGAGACCTGAAAGAATTCTAGGGTTTGAAGGAAACCCTAGGAAATTTGTGTACTAGGGTTTGATGGATATTAGAATGGTTTGAGAGAAACCCTGGTTTATGTCAAATATTTGAGATATGAAATCTAGAAACCCTAGAAGGGTCAATGTGAAGATGCTCAACCACTTGTGTCATAATTGATCAAGCCCTAGATCGGATATTCTTTATTAGTCCTAGTTGTTGATAAAGTTGGTGAAATATTGAAGGCAATATTGTCATATGGACAATAGACAATGATGGCTTTTGAAGGTTGGTTCAAGAGGGATATGGTCACCTCTCATTGAAGATAAGTACTTTCTGACTTATAACTCTCCTTTATATATTTACTTTCGACTTATGGATCTAATTATTATTTTGATTATAACGTATGCTTCCTGCATGTATATTTGAGTATTTTGATGCCTCTAACCTCCTTCTGAGTTGTGATAAGTGGATCCCTATTGAGGATCATGGCTAGTGCGGGAAGAGAAGAACTAGTGTTGGAAAAAGTAAAGAGACATCTAATGAAAAGGTGACAAAGTGCTACTAGCTAAGAAGGTGCATAGGTATCTAAACACTACAAGGTATGTATGGTGTTGTTTCAACGTGGATGTCAAGGTAATCCCTAATGTATGATAAGTATATCATCTTCAAAAATGGCTCATGGATATGAAAGTTTGATTCATGGTACTCATGATGAGATGATGTATTTAGTTAAGTCATGGTAGAGCTACATAGAGACATTGATTTTTGATACTCTTGATATTTGGCAAGCATATTTCATTTTAGACATGATGAATTTCTCGATTCTATGAAGCTACTTGGAAATATTGATTTCTGATATATTGGTATACTTGATGTTTGGCTAACTCCTATCATTCTATATATCTTGATCCCATAAAGAAGTCTAGCACCTTGATTCTAATAAATGGTAACTTGATACTATTGATATTGTTTGTGAAAAGCATGATGATAGAAGTATAACAATGAGCTTTATATTAACCATGGTTATGATTTGATGTGCTTAATAATCATGGCATATGGTAAAATTAAATGCCCTGACTTGATGGATTGAGTTACATAATATATACTCCTACTATTTATTTGACACTAACCCTTGATGAAAGATTGATGTCATGATGTAATGGTGAAATAGTTGATATGAACATGATGAATATGTGATATAGTTTGACTTTACGATCTAAAATATATGTTGATGCATGACAGTATTATAGATAGGTTGATGACTAGAACAAAGATGACTCAAGTGGCTTCCCATTCGGAGGGAGAATCTCTCCATAAGATCCTTACTCCTATTATCATTTGCATTATATGTATAAAAGATTATTTACTATTGAAGTAAGATTTATTGAAATGAATAGTCAAATATCTGATATTGTTGATCTACAACAAAGTTCAAATCTGAGAGAGATTTTTCCATTACTCCAAGCCTCAATCGCACGAATGCAAGCTTATAAATACGATTGTATCCTCTCAATCACACTGAGGTAAGCTCAATGTTGCAATTGTAGCATCCAAACCACTCATAGGAAGGCCTATGGGTGCAACTATGACTATAGGACACAAGAGTGAAGTTTTGTGCATGAGTTCACATGAAGGTTGATAGTCCTATAGACATGGAGAAGAAAACAGGAAGTTCTATGAGTAGGGAAGATTTGATGTGAATGTCTTGACTAAACTTATGTTTGCAAGGGACCAGAATATGCTTATCAATTTTTCATTATGATTTAACCATTCATTCTTTTGTATGACAATATTTGATAACAGTTGCAAAGGTTTGACTAGATTTGGCTAATTGATATAGATAAGTAGTATTTGACTTGATGATTGTTAATGATTTAGAACTTTGAATTGATGATTAATATATGTTTTGGGCTATAGATTTCATTGTTTGGGATTTGACCTGATGACCAATGATTTGATTTAACGACTGATGATTTGCCTTAATAACAATATGGGCATAGTGACTTTCAATGAATTATATTGGTATTCTATGTTGACATCATTAGGTTTGACACAATGGTTGGAATATTGACAGTAATGGAATTTGCATGACTTATTCTTAGTATATGCATTTTCATCTAATGACTTATATTATGATCATGAGGATGAATTGATGAAGTTTGGATTGATATTGCTTGGTAGATGACAACTTAAAGTCATAATTTGATATTTGGATGTGAGCTCTACCTGTAACTTGGTCCAAAGATTTTGTTACAGTGATATTGATGATTTTGATATTACTTCTGATTTGTCATCTAAATTTTGATAAGTTGACATAGTTGATTTGATTCCACAATATTGATTTGTGTAAGGCTAAAAATATCGTTTTGGTAAAGTGTTATGTTTGCAGAAATGATTGAATGAAGTAAGCTCCCCGAGTCGGGTATGTTCGCATTAATAGTTACCTGGCGAAACCAAGAAGATGTGTTGATCCAAACCTCTACTTCAAAAGGTGTCAAAGGTATGGCTTTGATTTTGGTTTTATATACTGATGGTTTGATATTGATAGGTGATGAGCCTCTGATGATCAAAGTAAGAGGGAGATGGCCTTTAAAGTTCGAAATGAAGAATCATGGGATGATGAATTATGTTCTAAAGTTGGAAAAAGAAAATATCTTAAAGCTATTAAAGAGTTTTTGGAAAGTGGAAATGTAAATCCTTGGACACTACAACTGAATTTCAAGAAGTTGTGAAGAGATATTGTTGAACTTGACTTGGCAACTGACAGTTTATTGAAGCATTGATGTTTCATTTTTGAACATCCGTATATATATCTATCTATCTATATATATATATATATATATATATATATATATATATATGCCTTCAATGCCTTCAAGTCAAAGTCAATGCTAAACAAATCTGTCTTCAAACTGTTCAAATTTCAGAAATTTCAGGTCTGTGATGAGGAGGTCGAAAACAGGTCTGTCAACACTTCAGAAGTTCGATCTTATACACAGAAAAATGTGAGCTTTGCTTCAGATATAATTCAGTCAACCTTTTGGAGTATACTTGTAGTTTCTTGCTCCATTCTTCTTTTAATTTTCAACTCCTTTTACTAGTTTCAGATCACTCTATTCGATGGATGAATCGAATCTCAAGGAGGTCGAACCATCTTCATATATATACCTGACTGGAGGTTGAACAATTGTCATTGAGGCCGACTTGAAGGCTGACTTGGTCAATTTCTTGTATACTTAAGACTTCAACAAAAAAAATGATTTTCTTTCTTTTACAAATGTCCAAATAGGACATGTCTTGAATACAAATTTCTATGACTCTTATTGAGCATGAAGAACATGCATGAACTTGATGTGCATATATATATGAAGTGCATAGAAATTGAATGAATTCATGATTAAGCCGCTTCATACACATTGAGTTTCCCTTCGAGATATTTGCATGGGACAATCCATTTTTGGTCTGAGACATTCTTCATGTGATATGTGACTACTTGGATGTACTGATGACGATTGGGATTAGTATTGATGAGATGAGCACATCTAAATGTTGCTTTAATATGAGATATTCCATGATATTTTTGGATGAATGTTCATAACTTTAAGCACGACTGAGGTTGAGTACGATGAATAAGCTCTTTGGAAAGATGTATCATAAAGTTCTGCATATGACATGGATACATTGTGATGACAAAGAGTGGGAACCGATTCGAAGAAAATCCTACCTGTAGTTGAGTCTGAGACACCTTCATTAAGACAGTGTTGTTATATGAGACAAGCTTAGGCTTGTGGTTGGCAACTCCTTAAGAGGGAGGATAACTATGGTATCATTTTTATGATATGTATATTTTTGTTCTAATATGATACTTGATTTGATTTCATGTATGAATAGCAAACAATTTCTATTAAGACATGATGATTACCAGATATGAGAATGATGATATTTTGATGATCTACAGAGAGCGTCGTTGATCGAGAACCCTGAGCTAGCTCTTCCCCCCTATATGATCCCCCAAGGAGTGGACTTGTGACGGAGGGATCCTGGGGTTGAGGGATCTCTGTAAAATGGGGTCTTATATGTTGATCCCCTATATGTCACCCATAGAGCCGGATATGTGGCTCCTCTATCTTGGTCTTTGCAGAGTATACCCCAATTGGCATCATACCCACAAGTTGGGGCTTGTTGGGATTATCTCTCCCCGTTTGACCAAAGGGTTGAGAATGTACAACCTAAGTTGATTATGATTCAGGTGTTCTACCACATTACTCTTGAGGATCATTGTTGGGAATATCAGTAATAAATAGTATGGGTTAAGTAGTAGCTCCCCTATATCACCTATTACTCAATATGGGGTCGTAGATGTTTAGCTCCCCCATGAGATTCTGGGTTGAGATATGCTCCCCGATGTGGTTCCAGGTTGAGATGTGATCCCTCGTGATATGCTCTATGATGATGATGCGGGTTGTAGATTTATCTCCCTTTCTCGGGTGGTAGCATTGGACTTCCCACTAGCAGATATTCCTGGTGGTAGTATTGGCTCCCTAATGGATAGAGGGTGGTAGATTGAGCTCCCCTCCGATGACAAATTCTTCTTCTTTCAGATTCAATAATATTCAACATATGAGTAGGGAAAATCAATAGATAACAAGGTATGAGAAATAGATGGATCAATATGAACAATGATGATACGTGACAATGAGATACTTGAGATTGGATATGATTTTTTGACGGGATACACATGACATAATGCAGGTGGGATTCTCCCTAGTTGAGAGGGAGTGTTAAAATATGAAATTGTGGTCGAATTCCACTTTGGATAGCTCACTTGATGGAGATAATCATTGCATTGAAATCTTCTTTTTGAGAGGACCAAAATTGACCTAAATATCACTCAAAATGGATAAGGGAAAGTACTTTTGAATTATAAGACCACATGTGCATATTTGATCAGATTGGACCTAAAGCAATTTGGACACCCTTGGAAGGATATAAATACAAGTGACCTCAACCTCATATGGAAATCTTGAAGAGACAATCTTCTATCTTAGTTTTTGGCTCGCATAGGTCTAAGGCATGTCCGTGGAGGAATGGGTTCGCTCGAAGACAAAATTGTAAGGTCTGAAGCTCGCATATTTCATTTAGGGTTTTGGGCCTCAGTCAATGGCATGAAAAAGGAATAACTTGACCACAGTTTCTTGCTAGCTGGCTCATTCGTGCGACCAAAGTATCTTAGTTGTACACACATGTCGTCCTCCATGCGACCGACATCTACAGTTTCTGAGTCTCAGTTGTAGACTGCAGTCGTTAGCTTATAGGCTCAAGGGAGCAACTGGAACCTTCCCAGTCGCTCTCATGACTCCTCCTCCATGCGACTTAGACCTAAATGATAAAATTTTAGTTGTCCAAATATTTTTCTCAATGACCACAGTGTTCCACAGTTAATCGCAGACAGGGACAGTTCATTACAACTCCAGAATCATTAGTTTGAGTATAAGCATTGTTGGATTCATTTCATGGATATTGTGTAGTTTTTTTTGCTGGATAGTCGTATGGATGAATATAGATCATTGTACTATCTTTTTCTAAATCATTTGATGAAATATAATAAGAAGAAGAATTTGAAAGGTTTTTCCCCATAGTGGGTTTTTCCCTGGTCTTCGGCCAATCCTGGTGTCTCTGTGTGTGAATTATTTTCTTCTATTGTTCATTTATGCTCCTCTACAATGATGATGGAGATATTTTTCTTTCTATATGGTTGTGTATGCTACTGAATTATGATGTAAATCTGAATAATTGTATGATGTTATGGGGTGAACTTAATGTGTTAATGAAGAAATGCAATTACCAAAGCAATGAACAATATAGCCCTAAGAAAAATTAACAGAATGGCTAATGGTTATAAAAGGATCAGGGTCTTAATTGTCTCAACTTTATTTTGTTGGCAAACCAAATGTTTTGCCACAAACTTTTGAATATCAGATTTAAGGTCATCCCAAAAAATCAATCTTGATCCTATAGTTAGTTTTTAAAAATCCTAAGTTCCTTCCTATAGGAGAGGTGCGAAATTCTAAAATAAAATTTTATTTAAGTTAGGATTTCTTACATATAAGCAATATTTGTGCCACGGTGAATCATTTTTCCAAATAAATGAATCAGATGCATTAGGATCTTGCTGCAAATTTTGAATGAGTGTCTATACCTCTTCATAATTCTTCCATTCATCCTTGATTCATTTATCCAACCAGGTTGGATAATAGAAAACAAAACATAGAAATGCCTCGACATCATCATCCCTTATTGCATTAAAACAACACCAATTCTATTTCTTGAGGCATCACATTCCATAATAAATGTTTTTGTGAAGTCTAGTGTAGCAAAGACCGAAGCTTGGCACATTGCCTCTTTAAGATATTCAAAGGCCTTAGTTACTTCTAAAGTCCAAAAAAATGCATCTTTCTTCAATAATGTTGTTAGAGGTGTTGCTATTTTCCCATAATCCTTAACAAACTTGCGATATTACCTTGTCAACCCAAGAAATCCTTGAATATGCCTTAAGGTTGTGGGTATTTTCCATTCCTTTATGGCCTTAATTTTGTTAGGGTCTACCTTAACACCCTCATGAGATACAATATGACCCAAATATTCCACTTCTTGTACCCCAAAGAAACATTTGGATGGTTTATCCTCCAATATTTTGAGCACCTTGTCAACATGTTGAACATGATCTTTCCAAGACTTGTTGTAGATCAGTATATCATCAAAAAATACTAACACAAATATCCTAAGGAAGGGTTTGAAAGTGGAATTCATCATAGCTTGAAATGTGGTACGTGCATTAGTAAGGCCAAAAGGCATGACCTGTAAGTTTTAACCCTGTAGAAAAATTACCTGCAAAAGAATTCTTAAAACACAGAAAATATACAATGGTGAGAAACACAAAACAAATACACAGAGATTTTCCCCTGGATCCCAAAACCGGGACTACCAGATTGATTTTTCATTATATTCCTTCCAAACTTGTTAGAAAAGAAGAACACTGTCTTAAAAGAAAAATTAAAGAAGCCATTGAAATAGAAAAAAGGAAAAATAATTTTAACCGTGATGATGGATTAAAGTTGAGTAACACTTGGAAACCTTTAATAGAAATCATAAAAAACAATAATCACCACCTAGACTAACCCTTTCCCTCTGTTTTCCCTTTCCCTCTGATTAACTCAAAAACTTTCAATCATTTTAAAATCTTCTCTTAACCTTCCTCCTTAAGCTTTAATCTATTAACCTAATCAAATCATAAAACATTAATAAATTAATTAATCATATATTAATTAATTAATCAATCATACATTAATTAATTAATTAATTGATTTATTAAATTAAAATATATCATATATATACAATAATTATTACAATAACCATACATATTTCATCAAACCCTTTTGTATACAATTAAATTAAAATTTAAAATCATAAAAAAAAAAAAAAAAAAAAAAAAAAAAAAAAAAAAAAAAAGAGAAAGAAATTGAAATATATAAAAATTAATAATAATTTAACAATCATATTAAACAAAAAATTAAACATAACAAATAATTAATTAATTAATTAATTAAATTAATTTAAATATCATCTTTATGAAAATATATAATTAAATTATACAAAAAAAAAAAAAAAAAAAAAAATTAATAATAATTTTAATAAGATAATTAAATAAAACAAAGAACTTTTAATCAAAAATTAAAAGTTATAAAAAAGTAATAATCATAATAATTAAAATTAAAATAAAACCAATAAATAATTAATTAATTAAATTTAAATTAAATTATATATAGATACATATTTTTCAAAAATAATAATAATAATAATAATAATAATAATAAATTAAAGCTATAAAAAAAAAAATTAATAAAAATTAAAAATTATAAAAATTAATAAAAAAAATTTTACAACTTTAATTAAAGGTTAAAAAAAAAAAAAAAAAAAAAAAAAAAATTACAAGTTATAAAAATTAATAATAATTTAATAATCATAATAAAAAGATAATTAAATAAACAAACAAATAAATAAATAAATAAATAAATAATTAATTAAATTAAATTAAAACTTATATATATACATATTTTTCAAAAAAATATATATAAAAAATAAAAATAATAAAAAAAAAAAAAAAAAAAAAAGTTAAAGAAAATTAAAAATTAAAAGTTAAAATATATACATTAGTAAACACTTTGGCCGACCTAATTTTCTCACACCATTCTTCAAATACCTAGATATATATACCCTAAACCCAGCTCATGGACACATCATTGATTAAAGATTATCTATTGTCGCGCCCCTGATGATGGACTCACTTGGCAGTCCGAAACGTTGGGTTCACAAAACTCTTCAACAGGTTATTCCTCCTCTATCGAAAACCATCTTCACCTGTATGGACTCCCTATTTAACAATATATATACATGTTGAAGCATTCATAAAATCCAATCCACTAACCCTGGATTATAACATAATTGTAGTTCCTTGACTGAATCTACAAAATACCATGGGAAGAAAACCATCATGCCCAAAACCATGTGCGAAACCCATGCATAAAACCATAGGTAGGTCCTCCCACCTAATATAGGGTCCAAAAAAAAATTCTCGGGCCATTGCCCCGAACCCCGTACACAAGGGATACCGCTCCCCTAAAACCTCCCCCTGTTGTGCCTGGCGCAGTGCGACTAGTCATGGAAACAATATAACGCACACCCAACATAACCAAAAAATCATAATGAACTTCATGAGTTCTAAATGTTGTTTTTGGAATGTCTTCTATCTTCATTCTAATTTGATTATATATTGAACAAAGATCCAGTTTGGTAAGTAAATTTCTCCATGTAGTTCATCCAACATTTCATCAATGACAAGAATGGGAAATTTATCTTTAATATTGAGCTTGTTGAGTTGTCTATAATCCAGAATCATACGCCATGATCCATCCTTCTTGCGCACCAATACTACTGGAGAAGAGAAAGAACTTTAGATAGGTTGAATTATACCTGCCTCTAGCATTTCTACAACCATATGTTCAATTTCACTCTTATAGGCATAGGGATATATGTAAGGTATGATGTTTGGAGGAACACTTCCTGAAATCAAATGAATAGAATGATCATGATCGCGAATAGGTGGGAGACCTTTTGGAATATCAAATACCTTGGAATGATTACCAAGGACTCTTTAGAGATCTTGAGAAATGGATGACATAGATGTTTGAACATCTAATGAACATAATTTTTCAATTACTCCTTGTTGTCCCTTCTTCAAAAGCTTTGTCATGCATTAGAGAATATTATTGATCCAAATCTTTTACTTTTTGGATGCATACAAATTTTCATATAAAAGAGCATGTAACCAAGTAACTTAAACATATGAAAAATAAGTGGAAATTATAAAGCAACCATGAGATAAAAGGCACAAAATGATTTGATTACGGAGTTCACCCAGTCTGGGCTACATCTTTGGGCCCTACTCAAAGTGGGGAGGCATCTTTCATTAAATGGAAGCAAAATGAATTACAATAAAATTTACATAAATAACCCTTATACCTCCAATTTTTATCATGGATGAAAAATGTAAAGCTCAGATGCAAAAACGAGCATCACCATTGGATTTGTGGCATGAAATTGTGTCAAACATCTATAAACTTGACCATATTCTGAGCAAGTGACCTCTGGAGCTCCAAGGAATCTTTAGATTTCCTGCAAAAAGATTCTCCCAATATTTCTTAGGAATATTTCTTGAAATTTGTGCCCTCCTGAGCGCAGTTCCAACCTGGGCTCCTGGTTCCATCTACAAATGGTTCCATTGTTGTCCTGGTTGCGCCGTGCCTCCCCTCAGTCGAATGGAAAAGTGTTGTTTATATATATTTTGTGTGGCAAAGGTTCTAACATGAGTCGTTGTCTCATTGGTGGTGGAGGCAACTATGCTAGGGGCGAGATGGGTTCAAAACCTGTTGCACCTCATATGTAGTTTGGAATTGTTTTAATATGTGTAAATTGTTTTGAATTGGTTGGTGTTTGTTGTACCGTTTGGCAGTTGTTTTAATTTTGGTGTTGCTAGTTGACGGGTCAACCCACATGGGATGGGTGAGTTCGAACCTCGTTGGCCTCCTCCACGTGTCGCATCGTAAGGTTCGGCGGGTCGAGGTCTCCAGTGCCTGACCCGTATTTATATCATATATGAATATTGTCGTTGGAATGTATTTACCGACCGGTTGGCGAGGTTGGTGGCCTGCCGACCAAAATTTATTATTTTTTTTTGTTATATAGTCCTTATGTACAAAAAAACTCTGCCCAATTTTTGGGGTTCACCGGCAAAACTAAAGAGGCGATAAATTTGCCCATTCCGACCACCTGTTTCCATGTGATGTCCCTTTGACAAATTTTTGCCTCGTTAGTGACTCCCACTTGGCCCAGTTTGACCAGAACTTTGATAGGCTATATCTTGAGCATACGAACTTGGATTTTAGTGTCGGTTGCATCAATGGAATCAGGGTGACAATCACTACGATCTGGTCATGGTTTCATTCCAATCCGATGACTTTGACTTTTGAGCTTTTTCAAGGCCATTTCTATTTCTGGAACAACTTGGATCATTCCTCCCCACTAATGAGCTTTTGGGTCAACAAAAGCTTTATCAGGGAATTAGAAAGTGGGTTAATTTCTCCCTCACTTTCTCTTTTTCAATCCATCAATCCTTACTTGGATGCATTCCTTTAAAACTAATATGAAGATACTCCACGTCTCCCCGTCGTGAAGTCATGGTCTTCTTTTCAAGAATTATATCCTCCGGTAGCTTGTCCAAGCCTTTGGGTGCAAATTCATCCACTATAGGAACCCATCCAACCTCTTTTGGTACCCATGATCAAAGGAGGCTCATAAAGCTTCAAGTTTTCAACTTTCACCACTGAGTACATCTACATGTATGTTGGTAAATAAAGATGAAAAGCATTGTCTCCAATCTTCTCTAATATGGTGAATGGGCCATATCTAATTGGTCTCCACTTCTTTACTTCCCATTTAATTGTGGATTTGTTGATGTGGAGCCACATTTTGTCCCCAATCTATAATTGGTGATCAACTCGATGCTTTTCATGTCGAGATTTGTATTCAGCTTGAATTTTCTCCAACTACTCCTACATTTCCTGGTGAATCATCTGAATTAGTTGAATTAAATTCCTTACTTTTTCCCTGTCATATTGCCCACTGGAATATTCATCTCTCCCAAAGACCATGTCTAAGGGATCCTTTGGAAAATATCAAAAGCATGTCTCAAATGGTGAGCTCTGAGTGGATGAATGCATTACCTGGTTGTATGCATGTTGTACATAAGGAAGTTTCTCGTCCCACAACTTGGGATGCTTGCCACAATAGCCTCAGAGTAAGTGTATCATTTTGTGTTTGAAAACCTCTATTTGTTTTTCAATCTGCAGATGAAATGTCATGCTCCTATTCAGATTGGTGTCCATCATTCTCCACAAACTCATCCAAAACTATCCAAGAAAGCGAGAGTCTCGATCAAACACAATGGATGTGGGTAGCCCAAAGTGGACCCATACAAATTGGAAGAAGAGATGAGTAGTGTCACACGGAATCAGTCAAAAGTGCGGACACAACCAACCTTCCTAGAAGTCTAAGACATTCTAATGACAAACAAAACAAACTGGAGCTATCCTTCTCTAAACATGCATTATGATATGAGAAATCAAGTGTTTCGTTCTTACCTTTGTCCAAACGCTGTTGTAGAAGTCCAAGCTTTGTTGATCTGGATGAGCTCCTCCTTTTCTCCAAAACCTGCAATCACCAACAGTCAAACAATTAAATAGCACCTGATTATAACATAAAACAAAGCATATTCAACATATAGACCAAGGAGTACATGAAATAACCCATAAACAACAAGTTATTGAGAAGAATGGACCAATTTGCATTAAAGGTAATCAAAAGGAACCATTACAACCTGAGCCTTGGTGTTGTGCAAGCTCCTTCCAGGTTCCACAAGAGTCTTCCTCTACTTTGACAAAGCTCACCCACTTCCAAATAGAACAAGCAAAGATGGCAATCTCTCCTCACAAGCTTCTAAATGGGAGTCCTAATTCCTGCAGCATTTACCCTTAGAAAATGTATAGCTTCAACCTCTCCTCCTTCTGGCCCAATGCCTGTATTTATAGTACTCAAGAGGAGGTTAATCAGGTCCACCATCAATGGGATAGTCCCCTCTTTGGATGGGATCACTCCCTTATTGATGGGATAAGTTCCTCTTTGATAGGAGTGCATGAACCATCTGGAGGCGCCCAATACACGTCGAACAACCTTCTAGAATGCTCTAGAAATGACCACAAGTAACTTTTTAAAGATGAAACTTGCGCATTCTAACTTTTACAGGGGGACGCACCTGTCCCTTTACATACAGAGCGTCTTTGGACGCAGCTTTTGTGAACATTGGGAGCGTCCCCGCAGGTAAGTTTGAGAGAACCTGCGTCCCCAGAGATAAATACATTTATACAAGACTTTCTCTCTTTTTGGAGTTTGACATGGAGAGCAGAGGCATAAGACTTGCCTAAGAGGGTAGCATGACTGTTGATTGAGCCATACTAACTGTAAATAGTCATGGTGACATTTTTTAGTGTAACAGATTGCCCCCTAAAGTGCGAAGCCTGGAATAGATTAGGGTTTGTAATATCTAGGAAGGGTGAAGCGCTTTATCATTTCAAGGATTATCCTGTGGAGAGCCTGGTCAGAACCTGCAATTTTCAACACAAAATACATGTATAAGATTATATCATCACTGAGGTAGGCATTCCAATACTCAGATCAAAACTTTAACTAACAGACTAACTACTCTGATACAGGAATGATTTTGCAGTACATCACAATCATAGACTTTTGTAGACACAGTATGGACGCAGCCATCTGTTTATGATTAGTCTACTTAGATAATGAATACAAAACTCCTCGCAGCCTGGATGGTGGAAACTAGATCCAGGGTCTTCATTTCTACTTCCCGAATTGGTACGATTCTAGCCATGCGAATAAATGAGTTGATGTCGAACATGGTAGAAACCACTTGATTACCAGTCAATGATGTAAACTGTTAACAAGCGTGAGAGAGACCACCAGTAATGTCAATGGTTCTCAAAGTACCCAGTACAATCCATGAGATGTGAATGAATGAGTTGATGTCGAACATTTCACGGAATCCTTCGATCGAAAGTCAATGATGTAAACTGACGTCAAAGGCGAGAAACCTGCCATTGATGAATGCAGACTTCAAGGTACTGACGATTTCTAAGTCATCTCCCTAGATAATGTGCTGATGTCGATAGAAAGCGACCCGTTGCAGGCAAGCCCGCAACACGAAATCATTGTTCAAGTTGAAGAAATGTTGCTGTAAGGACTGACTCAGGGATGGTCAAATGGATGACAAGTATTTTGCAGATGAAAGTTTTGCTTGCAGACCTCTTGAACACATAACGACACGACAGATGGCTTGGTGACGAATAACTCAAAGTTAATCCCTGAAACCCGGTTTAAAGACTTTCAAAGGTGGTCTGATCAACTGTGAGGTAAAAGATTTCCCAACCCAGGTGAATGAAAAGTGTCGTGTTCAAGAGTGGTAATAAAGTTTCTTCTGAGACAAAAGGTAACAAACAGGCTCATTCTTCTCTCTTTTCCCCCACCATTTCTGGCAAGTACCTCTTTATTTTTAACAAGCTTGAGGAGGATAACATATGCTTGATTATAAGCTCATCCTTCGGATGAGTCCAACCTAGTTTTGATTCGAACCCTAGGAAGGAGTGGTTCGTTCCTGTTTGTAATTGAACAGGTCCTTTACTGTGAAATGTTTAACGAGCCCAGTATAGGAGAAACTCGGTGTTTTTCAATTTTAGAGAGTCTGAAAAACTTAAGAAGACTCCAAGTTGAAATTTTTCGTAGATTTGTGTCCCTCAAGCCCGAAAAAGTATAAAATAATACCTGGGGGAACCGCTTGATCTTGCGACCAAGGAGTACTTTCATAATTAGTGCCACTGACCTGAAAAGTAAAAAGCGATCAAGGACACGTCGTTTTATTTCCGTATCGAGTTTGAAACGACAAAAACCCGGCAATCTTTTCCTGATTTTACGGTCAGAAAAGAGCTATAAGGGGACCGTCTTTTAATTCCGTTTTAACGAGTGTAAAAGAAACGCTCGGCAATCTTTTCATATTTTAGGAGTCAGAAAAGGGCTTAAAAGATGACTCTGATATTTTGTTCGTGAAAAAATAACAATTTTCCCTCTAAGTCCCTTTGTCCTGCACAAAAGCGACACATTACTCATACCTGTTTAAGATAGGCAAAAATACATCGAAAAACATCTTTCCATGGTGAAAAATGAACAAATTCATCCAAAAAACCTATAAAAAGACTTTTTACCATGTCATTTTTACCGTTTGACTGTTGAGGTTGAAAAAGGAGCTTTTGACAAGAAACTTCCCGTGGTCGCTGCGGAAAATCCGACCGTCAGAATCGAACGCCGTCTCTTCCAGGTATTTTACAACATCTTACTCTTCATTTCTATCCGATTAAAATTGTTTTTTAGGTTTTAGTTTTGTTTTTTGGGAGGGTTTAGGTTTCAAAATGCGCTCCTCGGTGGACGCAGGTGCCCTTCGGGTGACCTGCGTCCCCCGACTTTTTCCTATACAGGAAAATGGTCGGGGGACGCAGCCCACCTTCAGGCCAGCTGCGTCCCGACGCCCTGTGTTCCAAACGCGGGGTGCGTCCTCCGTGGAACGCGGAAATTGAAACCCCAATCCTCACAAATAACCATTTAAATTTCCCCAAATTAATTCTAATCATCATTTCTTGGTGTGTAGGGCACTCACCATGTTGGATTGGAGAGAAAGAGAGCACGAAGAGGTTGATGAAGCTGCAATAGAACACCAACCTTCCCTGGATGCCCTAAAAGCATGCGGGTTATACAAATACTGGGCCATACCGAGCATGAGGGCTCAGGTAAGATTCTTAGAATGGCTGGTTGAGAGATGGAACGTTCAAGAGCAATGTTTTTACATAGGAGGGCACCAGCTCGAGATAGAGCCCTCGGATGTATACTTTCTCACTGGCTTGCCGAACAGAGGCGAGCAACTCAATCTAGCCGGGACTAGGCCGGGTGGCCAATCCCTTGTTAGTCTCCGGGAAGATTGGTGCACACCTGGGGCACACCATTCGAAAGGCGTGGAGATCAAACACATCTCTCTGCGTGAACTCAAAGTTATTGCTTTCACGGTTACCAGAATTTGCGGCGCGGCCGCTTTGCACATTGCTTCTGGGTCCCAAATGCGGATGGCAATTGACTGTTACCAAGGCACCATTTTCAACTGGTGTGATGCTGTGTCGGCTAATATGAAGAGCCAACTGACTAAGGCAAAGAACGGACGACTGAAAACTTTTGGATATGGGCCTTTAGTCGTGAGCTTTGCCTTAGAGAGAGTTCTGATGCTGATCCCTCAGCAACTCACTGTTGATATCTTGGGTCCTCGGGAGCCAAAGCTGGTACGATGGGTTGCGGTGATGGCCCGGCATCCTGACGAGGGCGCGGCAGTTGTTCGATTTTCTGATAGTTACTTTCACTGGTTGGAGGACCAGGTTTTCTCGATCCAGGACTTTCCGTATGCCGGAGTAGATTTTCGACATGATCCGGACATGGTTCTTCCACAGGGAGAACAATGGGATGACAGAGGTACTTTATTTTTCACGAGTTTTCAAATTATGTATTTTTTTGTTTTTTATATATATCGTCTCAAAACTGACAGTAAAAATTTCAAAATGCAGATGTTGGTCCACAGCGTCCAGCCAACCTCCGGCCTTTTGAGAGGAGACATCCAGCTGCACCGGTACCGGCCCCACAGGACGCGGCTGCAGAAGTACTAGCTGAGTTGGAGCATGATCTAGAGCGTCTGACGGCAATATGCCTGAGACTACTATGGATGACATTCCTATCAGGCTTCAGCGCTTCGTAGTCGCAGTCCCTGGACCGTTTAGGAGATTTTTGCGTAAGGTAGCCCGTGCAGTGGTGTCGTACAGGGAGCACCACCAGTGATTGGCTAGTCACTTTGTAGACACATGTGACATTTTTGACTTTTTGTACTTATCATTTTTGCCGATCATAAGGTGTTTTTCAACCTATGATCGAAGACGATGTATATTTTTTGACACACTCCTATCTATATATATATCACTATTACCGGCTTATCTTGTTTAACATGTATGATGAAATGTTTTTAAATTTACTTGCATGATTATCGTAAATGTCTGTCCAACATTCGAGAAGCAATTGCATCTGCTAATGTATTTAAAGACCTTGGAATATGCTGATATTCAATGTAATCAAATTCACGTTCCAAGAGACGCACTCTCAAAAACAACCTTAATAACACAGGATTTCTAATGGCATAAACTCTATTAAGCTGTAATACAACAAGTTCAGAATCTAACCTCACTATCAAACGTCGAATTCCAAATGAAATAGATTCGGATAATAATTCAACCACTGCACTGTATTCTGCAATGTTATTCGTTGTTTGACCGAGGCTTACCCCATGCATAGAAACTAACTCGTCAGAGGGTGAATAGATAACCCAAGCTGCGGAAGAGATATTCCGTGTACTACGACAAGCACCATCAGCAAATCCAATGTATGTTTGGAGAGGCGTCGACATCTGTAATATCAAGAGTAAAACCAAGATAAGCCAGAATAACGACGAAAAAACACACTCACTAAGCTAAGCACACTGACTAACTAACAATCATACTAGCTAGAAAGAAAACCTAACCTAACTAAAAATTCTCCATACCCACCATTTAAGCATAATACCTCTTTAGGTAAAGTCCATTTCTGGGTTTACCCAAAGAGTCCCCATCAAAATCTACCAGCTCATAAGCCCCTTTTGCTAGCTTTCGCTTTACAATATAGGGTCCATGCCACATAGGAACGAATTTTCCAGCACCTAGCTTATCGTTAGCTTGATCATATAAAAGCACTAGGTCTCCCTCCGAAAAACTTCGAGGGGTCACATTTCTATCATACTGAGCTTTCATTCGCTTCGCGTGAGTCTCGATTGCCAATGCAGCGTCACGTCGAGTCTCATCTAATTTAGCTAAGTACAATAAACGTTTCTCCTCTTCGGAAGTAGCTGGAAGTAATTCGACAGCCATTTGAAGTGATGGGATTTCACATTCAATGGGTAACACAGCTTCCAAGCCATAAACTAGCTGGAAAGGAGTGAACCCTGTTGAGGTTTTCACTGAGGTTCGGTATGCCCATAGCGCCGAAAATAACATGTTGTGCCAATTCGACCGATGAATACCAATGGTTCGTCGGATCATGATAACTAGAACTTTGTTGATAGACTCAACCAAACCGTTGGCTTGCGGATAATAAGGAGTAGAGCTGTCGTGGCGCAAACCAAGCTGGCTTGTAAGTTCAGTCATCATGGTGTTTCGAAAATGGCTCCCATGGTCAGTAATGATTGCTTGTGGGACACCAAACCTAGTTATTATATGATTGAATATGAAAACTGCAGCTGTTTTGCCGCTTGCGTCGAATGTAGGCATCGCCTCGGCCCATTTAGTGAAATAATCAACCGCGAGGATGATATACGCATGCCCCCCGGCCGAGTGAGGGTTACAAGTAATAAAGTCGATACCCCATTTGGCGAATGGACCAACGCAATTATAGGGTGGAGAGGAGCAGGTGGTGCGCGCATCTTTCGATCAAACACTTGGCAGTTGTGGCACTTGGACTGCAATGATACAATCTTTAAACATAGATGGCCAGAAGTAACCAGCGCGCAACACCTTCTGAGCTGTGGCATACCCAGACATATGACCGCCACATGCTCCAGAGTGACAATCATTCAAAACTCTCTCAGCCTCTTCGTGAGTTAAACAACGTCGAAAAACTAAGTCTGCCCCCCGGCGATAAAGTGTATCTCCAATAATTTTGTATTGCTGGGATTGAAACCGAATTTTTCGACGTTCCGCTTTGGAAGCTTCAGGCCGAAAGGTTTGGGTTTGGAGATAGATGATTATATCCCCGTACCACGGATCTAAAGTACTGATAAGAAACAAAGATTCGTCCGCAATGGACTCTTCTGCCACAGTCTCTGTGTCAGCACTCGGGAAATCACACATCAATTCCGCAAAAACTAAGGATTTCTTAGACTTGGACTTCTCGAACTCCAAGTCGAACTCTTGCAGGATAACGATCCATTTAGAGTACTTGCCCCCTAGCAATTGTTTTGTCAAAATGTAAATCATAGGGTTGCAATCCGAAATAACTGTAGTTTTACGGAGAAGAATGTAGTGACGAAAACGCTGGACAGCTTGAACGGCTGCCAGGGCCAATTTCTCCACATGCGAATATTTTAACTCAGTGGGATTTAAGGTCCTACTGAGATAATATATCACATGTTCCGCTCCGAATTCATCTTCTTGAACTAACACCATTCCAATGGTGGAATGCGAAGCTGCGAGGTATAAGAAGTAGTCCTGGTTGTAGTTGGGAGGATGCAACAACGGTGCATGGGTCAACGCGTGTTTAAGTGCATCAAAAGATTGTTGGGCAATCTCGTCCCAAAAGAATTGAACGTTCTGTTTCAACAACCGTGTAAAACCTTTAGTGACCTCGGCGTAGTTTGGGATGAATCGGCGTAAAAAGTTCGCTTTCCCTTGCAAACTTTGGAGTTGGCGCAAACTCGAAGGAGGAGGCAATTTGATGATAGCCTCGACTTTCGAGGGATCGACGCGAATGCCGGCTTTTGAAACAACAAATCCCAGCAATCGACCTGTTTCTATACAGAAAACACACTTGTGGGGATTCAACCGAATTCGATAATGCCTACACCTCATAAAGATTGCTCGTAGGTGGACAAGGTGATCAGCTCGATGTAAAGAATGAGCAGGCAAATCATCGAGATACGGTTGCACAATGTGCTTGATGTCATGAAATGCATAAGACATCGCCCGTTGAAAAGTGGCCCCGGCATTCTTAAGCCCAAAAGGTAATTTGCAATAAGCAAATGTCCCCCATGGACAAATGAATGCCGTTTTTGGTTGGTCGGCAGGTAGAATATTGATTTGATTATAGCCCGAAAAACCATCCATGAAGGAAAACATTTCACTTCCGGCACAATCATCAATAATTTGATCGATATAAGGCGTAGGATAGTTGTCTTTTGGACAAGCTCGATTTATATCCCTATAGTCGATACAGATTCTTATTGTTCCTTGTTTTTTATTGACGGGAACAATATTCGATACCCAATCCGTTAACGGGATCGGATAAATGAAACCTGCTTTCAACAGCTTTTCGACTTCTGCTTTAATCGCAGCCGCTTTTCGAGGGTGAATCTGACGCAACCGTTGCCGGACGGGTTTAGCATCCGGGTAGGTCTTTATTTCATGAACAACAATGGCAGGATCGATTCCCGGCATTTCCTCGTAAGACCAGGCAAACACATCGCGGAATTCTTGGAATAGGGCCTTGTAAGTTTGGATTTCTTCTTCTGTACATGCGGCACCTATATGAATGTTCTCCTCAATTCCGGGCTTCACTGAAATATCAATGGGAATAGTACGAGAAATATTCCCTAAATTCAACTCTGAATCAGAATGTTTCGTTGGATCCTGAGCGTCTTTGACATATTCAGCGGTAAAGATAGATGAAAAATCATTTTCAAATGCATCATCCTTAGGTAAAAACGAAGATCTGTGATGGAGATCCTCCCATGGTAGATCGTCTACACTTAGGATTTCGCGAAGTTGTTCGTCAGATGACACGACTTCGGGAAACGCTATCCGTTCTAAGGGTGAGGTGAAAAGTGACTCTTCACTGACCACATTCATTTGGTCGACTTCGGTTGAATGAAAGTCGGTAAAAGACATGAGAGCTTCATAAGCAATTTCATATGGACTCAAGGGCATAGCATTACCGAATGAGTCTATCTCAGAGTCAGATGGGACAAACCAAGGATCATCATAAATAATGTTTTCTGATGTAATCATATGAATTGTTGCAAACGAAGGTTCTACGCTGAGTGGAGGGAGAGGAAAAGTTCCCAGTAAACCGGAATCCTTAACTAAACCTACACCAACGTCCCTATAAGGGATTGTCGTCTTACCGACATGCTGGATACTCTCTGAAGAGGCTGGGTCGGATGAAAAGTATGTCAGCTGATCAATAGTCACGATCTTACCGTTATGTGGAAACTTAATTACTCTGAAGACCGATGAAACGACCGCTGTCATAGCATATGACCAACTTCGACCCAAAAGAAGGTTGTAGTCTAGAGGGGCATCAACCACTTCCACATCCAGACTAACGGTTTTACCTTCTACCCCTATAGGCAATTCCTGTAGAATACCAAACGGACGGAACCCACGGCCATCAAAGGCCTTAAGGATGGTGGGGGATTGGTTCAACGAAGGAGAACCAAGGGATCTCCAACATTGAATCGACATAATACACGTAGAAGCTCCCTCATCAATCACAGTCCTATGAATAGGCCTGTTTTTTACTATCACTGGAATTTGGAAAGCCATTTGATGGGGGAGACGTGGTGTACTATTTTCTAGATCGAAGATCATTAGATTCGGATCCTGAACATCAACAGCTCCTATAGCCGACAAAAGCAATTTTCGTTGTGCTGGGCATGATTGCAGCACTTCTAACGCCGACATTGCTGAGGGTGAAACAGCTAAGTCCTCAACAATGTTGTAATTCTGGGCCGCTCTCGCATGTGGATTGAAAGCAGACCTTCGAAGTACACCCTTGGCGGGCGGTTTAATTACTAAGTCTGGGTTAGGTTTCTCGATCTGTAGTGGATCGGAACCAGGAGCTGAGGTTGATGGATTAGAATGAGAAGATTCTGCTTCCTTACCATCAACAGGATTCTTACTACCATAATCTTGCGATCGAGTCGCAATCCTCACATGAGACATCATCAAAATGGGTTCTTCACTGGCATTCGAGGAAGAACCTATCATCTTATTCTCCTGCTCCGGAAATGGATTTTTTAACACAGCAGGAGTGGGAGAACCTTTGACTATTTTCACTACCTCGGCCCGATGAGGGCAATCTCTCGTAAAATGATCCTCTTCACAAATAAGACAAGGATATCGAGGTTTGCGCTTTTCGTCATTGGTTTTCGACTTTTCTGTTTTCTCCTTCGGAGCCTTGTCTGCTTTAGCCTTCTTCTTTCCTTTCTTCTTTCCACCGTTTTTTGATTTGGCCGTAGATGACTCTACAGCGTGAATATCGGCGGTAAGTTCAGGAGAAGACTCTCCTGTCGGAGAATCAGGCAAAGTGATAATTGGAGTAGTTGAAGCCTTGGAAGACTTCTTCTTGCTCTTTGTATTCACGATACCAATCATACCATCAGCGGCATGAGATCCCGAAGGAGCAGCAGCGATTTGATTCGACTTTGGAAGATCCGGAATCTTCTCGTGTAACGTACCCGACTGAGTGTAAACTAAGTCAAGGTATTGCGCCTGAGCAATGACTTGCTCCTCAGTAACTACTCCGGCCTTAGCTACATCTTCAGTAATCCTTGGTAATAATGATTTAACAAACCATTCAGCTAAGATTTGGTCCGGGATAAAAACTTTCACTAGCCTTCTTCGACGTCTCCACTCATGAATGTGATCAGAAATATACGTGGAGGTTGATTGTTTTAGTGAAGTTAATAACTCCGTACCGTTATCGTATCTGACCGGCAACTGAAAGTGAGTTAAGAACGAGGTAGCTAACTGGCTAAAGTTGTAAAAAGAGGCCCGTGGTAACTCAATGTACCACTTGGCCGCGAGACCAATGAGTGTACGCTGGAAAAGACGTAAGCGGATCGAATCATCCGAGATAGAATTTGAAGCACACCAGAGGTGGTAAGTCATCACGTGATTGGACGGATCCTCTCCAGACTTACCTTCGAACTTGGGTATATCGCTGGGCAACTTATTTGGCATTGGCGGCCAGAACGGAAGATATTGAATTGGATCGTTCGTTAGGCGCGTCAAGTCTGGTAAATCCAAAGTTGCGATAAACGGTAACTGCCGGTTAGGATCTCTAAAACTCTGGGTCACAATACCAGCCCCAGGAGGAGGATATCCAGGATAACTAGGAACAGGAGTCGCATTTGGGATATTATATCCTCCTGGAAAACCAGGATTAACCGGACCGTACTGGGGTTGTTGAGGTTGTTGATAAGTGTACCCAGGATACGGTTGATACTGGTAAACCGGTTGTTGGACAGCTTGCCCAGGTTGGTACTGTCCCTGGTACGGAGGTTGAACAAATTGAGGTTGAGTAGTGACAACCGTACTTATACCAGGCTGACCTACAGGCATCTGGACCGTGGTTTGAATCGTAGATCCAGACAACGGTAAAGATGTCTGAGGAGTGGTAACAGGGACAGTAGAAACTGGAGCCGTCGATACTCCAGAAGTAAGTATGGTAGATGTGGCGGTAGTTGCAGCAGCCGTTTGAGATGGAGTACTAGGTGCAATTGGCGGCTGAGTAACTACCGAAGTTACAGAGGTTTGAACATTTGACTGGACAGGTTGCGGTTGCTGGGGTGGACCAGAAACTACAGGTTGTCCAGCTTGAGGTACCGACTGCATACTTGGCTGCAACATCTGTTGACCCTGTGAAGGATCCCACACTAACATTCCAGGGTATTGACCCATAACAGGTTGAGGATACTGAGATCCATAGCCGGATTGAGGATAGGATTGATAATTGTAAGGTGCAGTTCCCATACCTTGACCATATGATTGACCTTGAGGTGGTTGATAACCTTGACCTGAGTATTGACCTTGAGGTTGATAACCTTGAGGTAAATACGGTACTGGGGTTGACCTTGACCTTGAGGTTGGTATCCTTGAGGTTGATACCCTTGGGGTTGATACCCTTGGGGTTGCCATCCTTGAGGTTGCCATCCTTGAGGTTGATATTGATACTGAGGTTGACCTTGGGGTACATATTGAGGCTGGGGTTGACCTTGAGGTATGTATTGCCCCATAGGAGCGTACTGACCTTGAGGTTGCCCCCCAGACACGAATGACGTACCTTGAGGTTGCCCCCCAGACACGAATGACGTACCTTGAGGTTGCCCCCCAGGCATTAACGAAGGCTGCCCCCCAGGCGGTAATTGGCCACCTTGAGGTTGGGAAACGGGAACTGAACCTGACATCATGTAAATGTCTCCTACACCCAATGGTACATTACCACTGTTTCCAACTAATAACCCATGATCAACAGGTTGAGGAGATGCTCCCGCAAAGGTACCAGAAAGAGATTGATACCCAGTAGGAACAGAAGGACCGCCATGTAAAAAAGATTCAGGACTTTGTGTAAACACGGACGACTGACCAGACATATTTACAGGAGTATGAATACCTCCAGGTGGAAAAGGAGTACGAGGTGTAGAAAAACCTAGCCCAAAGTTGTCTAGATAATTTGTTAACGAAAGGTACCAAGTAGTACTTCTAGGAGGACTGTAAAAAATAGATTCACGCTCCCTTAGATCAAGGGTAATTTGATCTTCAGGATCAGAGACGCCTATTTCTTCCTCTGGAACAAGTTCTTCAATAGCAATCAAACCAACAGGAAGATTTTCGGTGATAATTCTTTCTATTCTCGGTGAATCAGGAACACTAAGAGTCGGAGTAACAGGTTCGGATATTTCTGGTTCTTCGCCTGTATCACTAGCAGACGAAAAACTACCAACAAGCTCAGAAACTGTAACAGCTTCGGGATTATAACCTGTCTCTAAACTTTGGTAATCTGGATGGACCACCAAGGAAGATTCTCCTTCTTCAGGTGAACCTACTCTACTGCCACTAGGAGGAGTTACAAGGACCTTCAAACCTTCTAAATGACTGGACTCGTCTTGAGGAGGTTCACCCCTAAGTCTACGGGATCTTCTCAACAATTCGGCCACAGAAACAACTTCAGGAGACTGGCCCCGCAGTCTACGGGACTGTCTCGGTAATTCCGCCACAGCTAAAAACTTTTAACTACTACACACGAAAACAAAATAAAATTTCAAATCAAACCACCTAAAGTCTCTAAAGAACCAAACAAATTTGAATCACACGCCTAAAGAATCTAGGGCGTCAAACCAAACACAAACAGTAGTCTTCCGGACCAAAAGCGCTAGTTGGTGATGAAGCCCAACCTCGCTGGATTCAGTACAGAAATGGCGGGTGGAACAGTTACCCCGGCAACCTGCTTAATGAATAGACTGGACCAAGTTCCTCCACTTTAACCGTCTCGAGTGAAGTGAACCCCCCAGAAAATCCAAGTGAGTATAACCGACGTCTGCTCCAGGTACAGTGGGACCTTCCCTCCACCGTCACCTCGGTAGAATCCTAAAGATAATGGCCACTAAGGTTACCAACCGCAACAAATGCACCTGGGGGAACAGTCTAAACTCCGACAGCACGCAAGGGCAGAGTAGCAAGCTCAATCCCCTTACCGGCTCCTTGACAATAATCCAAGGTTTACCGACAAGTGACCCCTGGCTCCTCGACAATGGTTAATCTGAGGTTTACCGTTTGTAATACGTACTGTCTAGCGTCGTTCCCAACGAGGGGGGAATGATCCCCTCACTGGTTCGGACACGAGCTCGTGCTTCTCCTTTAAGAGGAGCTTTCCCAGAGTACAAGTGAGACAATTGGATTTATTCTATCACAAGATAAACTACTTGTTTGGTTTTGTTGTCTTGGAGAGTTAATTACTCACCTACTCCAAGACACTAGCCTGATCTAAATTGGTGCTTCAGAGCCCTAGTAAATAAAAGTTACTATTTCAATTTTACTTTAAGCGTTACTTTTATGGTTGTTCTTTAAAATCAAAAGGTAGTGGAAGTGAAACCAATGGTGTGTAGACTCGACTCCAACCACTACAAAGATGCACCTAAGATGATTTACGCTACTTTCCTTTTTCAATGAAATTCTTAACTAAGAGAGTTGAGAGAATGCAAATTTTTAGAGAAAACAACTTCCTTAGAAAAGACAATCAAAGAAACAATTCTCTTTTTCTTTTCAAGCACACAAACATGACCACTCTTTACTTGCACGAAAAACTCTTTTTCTTTCAAAACTTTCAAAGCTACTTGAAACAAGACTTTTAAAGAAGATGTTTTTGTATTTTTCTTTTAATAAAGCAAATAAATCTAATTTAACAAAAATCAATCTCAACAACTATTAAAATCTACAAAAATTCACTCACAAGCAAACTAAAAGGTAAATTTACTCTAAGCAAACTTAATGAGGCCAAAACCTACAAGGATGTTTCTAGGTTGTTTTACTTGACCAAAATCAAATCAAGGACCAGCTATTGCAGAATCAAGAGCTGATCAAAACAAAACTCAAATCTTTTTGTTCTTTTTGTAAAATGGAATTCAAGACTTAATCAACAAGCACTTTGAAATTTGACCAAAGAGACAACTCAACAGGTTGGTTGCTCACACGGGTAGACTTACGACAGATCCGACTCTTAAGAAGGTTGACCAAACCAGAGAGATCTAAGGCTTGACAACTTCCACCATTAAAGTCACTACAGGATCTACTCAAAAATCAAACCCTAGGCTTAAATTTCAATGAAATCCACTAAAACACTTAATGCTATGAAAACAAGTTCAGGTGAAGATTCTTGGCAAGGGACTAATGAATCTGGGCAGAAAAAACTAAGAAAAAACAAAATCTAAGAGTAAAAAAGCAAAAAATAGAGTTTTCTCAAATTTTAGCAAGGGGACGCAGGCAACCTGTTAGCACAGGTGCGGGCCCGCTCTGTGCACACAGCAAAAGTGCGTCCAGGGACGCACTGTGTAGCACTCAGAGGGTGCGTCCTACTGAAAAACTCAAGAAAATGCAAAATAAAACTAATCCTAAGCTAACCTACCCAGAGACAGAATCACAGAGCCAAAACCAGAAAAATAAACCAATTTTCTCAAAGCAAAGTTCACACAAAAGAAAAGACTCTTCTCATCAATGGTTTCCCCAGCGGAGTCGCCAATTTGTCACACGGAATCAGTCAAAAGTGCGGACACAACCGACCTTCCTAGAAGTCTAAGACATTCTAATGACAAACAAAACAAACTGGAGCTATCCTTCTCTAAACATGCATTATGATATGAGAAATCAAGTGTTTCGTTCTTACCTTTGTCCAAACGCTGTTGTAGAAGTCCAAGCTTTGTTGATCTGGATGAGCTCCTCCTTTTCTCCAAAACCTGCAATCACCAACAGTCAAACAATTAAATAGCACCTGATTATAACATAAAACAAAGCATATTCAACATATAGACCAAGGAGTACATGAAATAACCCATAAACAACAAGTTATTGAGAAGAATGGACCAATTTGCATTAAAGGTAATCAAAAGGAACCATTACAACCTGAGCCTTGGTGTTGTGCAAGCTCCTTCCAGGGTCCACAAGAGTCTTCCTCTACTTTGACAAAGCTCACCCACTTCCAAATATAACAAGCAAAGATGGCAATCTCTCCTCACAAGCTTCTAAATGGGAGTCCTAATTCCTGCAGCATTTACCCTTAGAAAATGTATAGCTTCAACCTCTCCTCCTTCTGGCCCAATGCCTGTATTTATAGTACTCAAGAGGAGGTTAATCAGGTCCACCATCAATGGGATAGTCCCCTCTTTGGATGGGATCACTCCCTTATTGATGGGATAAGTTCCTCTTTGATAGGAGTGCATGAACCATCTGGAGGCGCCCAATACACGTCGAACAACCTTCTAGAATGCTCTAGAAATGACCACAAGTAACTTTTTAAAGATGAAACTTGTGCATTCTAACTTTTACAGGGGGACGCACCCGTCCCTTTACATACAGAGCGTCTTTGGACGCAGCTTTTGTGAACATTGGGAGCGTCCCCGCAGGTAAGTTTGAGAGAACCTGCGTCCCCAGAGATAAATACATTTATACAAGACTTTCTCTCTTTTTGGAGTTTGACATGGAGAGCAAAGGCATAAGACTTGCCTAAGAGGGTAGCATGACTGTTGATTGAGCCATACTAACTGTAAATAGTCATGGTGACATTTTTTAGTGTAACAAGTAGTCTGCTCTACAGTGACCTGCTTTTTACAAGGCACTAAGCCACACATTTTTCTAAATCGATCCATAATGACATACAAATAGTCATGACCTCTCCTAGACAAAGTCAAACTGCCTACAAAATCCATTGACACACTTTCCCATGGACGACTCGGAATAGGGAGTGGTGTGTAGAGCCCCAATTTTCTATTAGTGGGAACACAACACACATCCCTTTACATATTGAGTCACAATAGTTTTCATGTGAGGCCAATAACACAACCTATGCAAACGACACAAATTTTTCCCTACACCAAAATGACCTGACACAATATTGGTATTCTCTCATTGGTGGGGATACAAAGTTTTCCAAGGTGGTACAACAACTTTCCCTACAAATGGTAATCATCCACCTGCGATACATGAGTCAAATTTGCATAAATCTCCCTAAAATCATCATCATCAGCATATTGTTCAACATAGCTTTCAAAAGATAAAGAAGCATTTTGCAAAACTATAGATGAAAAAATAGGAGGGCGAGAAAGCATATCTACCACTTTATTGTTGGTTCCATTGTTATATTTTATTACCAAGTGAAACTGCTGGAGAAATCCCATCCATCTGAAATGACGTGCTTGTTGAAGCTTGGTTTGCGACTAGAGGTACTACAAGGGTTGGTGATCTGTGTGAATGATGGTCTCCTTTCCAATCAAATAGTGCTTCCACTTCTTCACGCTTTGAACCAAGGCATAAAACTCCTTATCATATGTGGGATAGTTCACAACATCTTGGGAGAATGTATTTGAATGGTAACATACAGGTTTCCTCTATAGCATCAACACTGCTCCCATGGCATATCCATTGGCATCTGTCTCGATCTAAAAAGTCTGTTTGAGGTCAAGTAAGGCCAAAATCGGTGCAGTATTGATCTTATCTTTCAGTGTATCAAAGGCTTTCTATTGCTTTCTTCCCCAATGCAAGGTTTTCTTCACACTTGTCAATGCATGTAAGTGGGATGTAATGATGGAGAAGCTGGCAATGAACCTTCTCCAGTATTGTGTTGCACCCAAAAACCTATGAACCTCTGTAAGAGTGGTGGGTTTAGTCCACTTTACAATCACATCAATTTTAGAAGGATCTATCTTTAATTTTTCACCTCTAACAATGTGACCCAAGTAAACCAAAGAGGTCTTACCAAATTCATACATAGACATTTTGACATACAATTTTTCTTTTTGAAAAAACATCAAGCCCGTTTTTAACATGACTCACATGATCTTCCCACGTCCTAATGAAAACAAGAATGTCATCAATAGACACAAGTACGAAATCATCAAGAAAAGGTATGAAAATATATTCATCACCCTCATGAATGTGGTTGGAGCATTACATAGTCTGAATGACATCACCATCCATTCAAACAACCCTTGTTTTGTCTTGAATGAAGTCTTCCATACATCATGTTCTATAATTTGTGACTTGATAGTAACCACTGTGCAAGTCCAAATTTGTGAAATAGACGACACTTTTCAATTGATCTAACAAATCATCAATGCGAGGGAGAGGGTGTCGATTATTCACCGTTATTTTGTTGAGTGCTTTGTGTTGTGGAGGTAAATCCCCTCTGTGGACAGAGGCGATCCCTACTAGCCCAGACCGGGTCTAGCAACAATCAAACAATGCTATCACGCAAGTTCCTAATTGCAAATTAAAGGTGGATGATGAGAACCTACTTGGATTCCAACGCTAATATTCGTAGAAGAGATGTCGCTCTCGTTCCTTTGCTTCGGCCGGTCACGATCCCCACGATCTCCGTGATTGGACACCTGCACATGCAAAGAACAACACAAATACAAGCATAAAATCCAATAGATGCAATTATATATCAGTCAGAAAAGATATAACTCAACATCAATCATTACAAAGGACAATGAGAGTGGAACCATAATGACAGTCATCTATTATTGATAAACAACAAAGAAGAATACAACCATAGTTCTGACGTCAAATCCTCCTTTGGCTGGGTGATCAGCTACACAAGTCTTGCAAAGCTTGTTGGGATGGGAAACAAGCCTCTCTCTCCTTGGTGACAAGAATCTCCTCACTTAGATTTGGCCTTATGGATGCAAAGAAGGCTCTTGCAACTTCAATCTCTTGAACTCCTGGAATTCTTACTATCACTAGCACTCTGCTGGAACTAGCTTGCTCAAGGCAAAAGAACAAGCTTTTATAGATAGAGGGGAAGGAGATAGGATCAACCACAATATTCATGGGATTGGCTTTATCACTAAGAAGCTTCCATGAAAGGTGGCAAACCACTTCCCTTCTATGGAGATTCGAAGCAAAACCATCCTAGCTCAACATAGATTCAGTTGATGAATGGGTTAGGGAGAACCTTCGGAAGTTTGTTTGTTAAAAACTTTACCCAACTGGGTTGGCGCGAGTGCGACTCTGAGACAGAGCGCCAACTAGCGCGCCCTCTTTAGAGGATTTCCCCCATTGGCGCGAGCAGTACACTATGGAACCGCGCCAATGCAAAATTTATGGGTATTCTGCAGGAGATGTCTTCAAGGCATATGAAGCTCATACTTAGAGGAATATAATGCAAGTGGTTTCAGGTCATGCCACTTCTCACAGGTCCCGGAATGAGTCCTCCAGCGTGCGGGAGAGGGGTAACAGGGACGGTGATAAACGGTGACAAATTACTGTGTAACAGATGCCCCCTAAAGCATGAGGCCCGAGGGAGAGAGAGGGGTGAAATGCTTTTACAAGAACATGCGTAACTGAAAACACTACCGCCGGAGAACCTGTGTAAAGAAGTACAACTGATATCTCAAGTACATGATATATGTGGTATGGGCGCAGCCATCCATAACAGAGCACACAAGAATCTAGATCCAAGGTATGGGCACAGCCATCCAATGAGGATCGATAAATAGACTCAGGCATGGTCGCAGCCATCCAGTGAATGAGTCATGTAATGATCATAATAAGCCACAAATCGCAGCCTAGATTCCAACAAACAAAATCCAGGGTCTTGCGCTCCATCTCGACCCGAACAGAGTACAAGTTCAGGCATGCGAATACATGAGTTGGAGTCGAACATGCATGAACATCGTCTGATTACCAGCCAATAGTGAAAATTGTTAACAGACGCGAGAGGTACTATTAGCGCTTGAAATTTCACCTCAGGCTGAGAAAGGTAAACTTCAAGGCAACATCAAACCACTTAGCCTCGTAGCTAGCCCTACGGGGCAGGAGAGGGCTCTCTCCAGTCTATCTCGGTAAAGATCTTCAACGGGCGAGATAGCCAATGAGGAAACATTGATTTTAGGCTAGTAAACTGATAAAAAGGTTTGATTTGGGATTTTTAGGGTTTTGGTGGAAAATCGGGAAAAGGCAATTTTGGGTGCGGGGATTGGAAACAGTTTTTGCAGGGGGTTCTTTGGGGCAAGGTAGGAGACTGTATTGATGCCTTTGAATTAAGTGAATGGACAGGAATGACCGGTGAGGAGCTAAAGAGAGCAAGAAACCTTCAAGAGTTCTCTTTAGACAGATGAAAACATAAATATTAAGCAAACTTAAAAGCAGAGCATGGCAATCATGAATTCTACTTTAACACTTCATTTGCCTAATTTGCAGAAGAAAAAGTAAGAAGATGATTCACATAACAAACTTACAAGTACAAAGCGAAACACACCATCAATACATGTAACCACAGGAATCCCAAAAAGGACTGCAAAACCCTGGTCTTTCTTCCTTTGCCAAAATTGCAGAGATACAATGAATAATACAATAGAAGCTTCTCCCTCAAGAGTCCAACCTCTCCAACCCCTGAAAATGACTAAGAAAATACATAATATAGGCAAGCTAACACCTTTCCTTGCCTCTAGGGGTCGAGCTCATCCTTCTAGGAGTTGTTTCAACTAATTTTAAACTGAGCACTAAAAACTAGGCAGTCAAAACAACTTGCCTCTATAAGCTAGGAAACCAATTCATTCATTAAATGTTTGTTATTTCATGAATGAATCTTCTAGAATAGGTAAATAAGTGTCATGTCAACATGAAAATACATTAATTACATCAAAGAGGGTGAAAAATCCCATCACAAGTCAAAACTGGTCAAAACTGGGCGAATTCCTGAGCTATAGATAAATTCCTGTGAAAACTACCCAACGAGTCGCGCCCTCTTCCTGAACGGGTCGCGCTACTTTGGAGCTGATTTTGAGGTACTTCCCGGTGTCCAAATGAATAAAAAGTGGACTTGTTGGAAAGGTCGGGATGTCTAATTTCCAACCCAAGTGGAATTTCTGAATTTGGTGGTCATTTGCCCCTCCAAAATTGCAATCTCCGAAGACTTCTTCCTGTGTGTCAAAAAGATGGCAGAAAGTCATTTTTTGCTTGTTTTTTGACTTTCTGGAGGCCCAAAACTTGGTGAAATTTCTTGGAAATGGCTGATCAAGTGTATATTTGCATGAAAAATCCAAAAATGCTGATTTTTCCCAAAAAGGAGTTGCCCAACGAAAAGGTCGCGCGCGGCACGCGACCCATTGGTGGAGAAAACCTGTGTTTGGCACAAAAAATTCACAATTGACAAAATTTTCTCCAAATTTCTTGAAATTTGGGCTGGGAGTCCCCAATCAAGTACTATGCTCAGTCAAAGAGGCTTTGGCCAAAATTTGGAGTGGATCGGGCCTTTTCCGTCGTTTTAGTGCCTTGGCCAACCTCCTTGGATCTGGCGATTGTAATTTTGACATTTCTCTAAAACCATGAAACCTATGCAAAAAGTGAAGGAGGTTTTTCTTCCTTGGCCTGTTTTGGACAAAGACCTCTCTCAGTTTTCCAAAATTCATCTTTGATTGCTCTGAAACAGCTTTTGAGTGGAACTTATCCCGATGTGTGGAACAAGGGATTTTGCCGAAATGAAGCGAAATGAAGGGGATAAGGGGCTTCTAAATTCTTGGGGAAATTTTTGGAAGTAGGGAGGGATGTTAGGAAGCAGGGGAAAGTGGAATATCAGATATTGAGTGAGGGGAAGGGGTCCAAAAGGGCAAAACACAGGCCCAACCTAGAAAATTGCCAGGTTGTAGCTAGAAACTAGGGTTTGTGCAAAAATGAGGATTTTGGGGGATCTCAGTGATGGGAAGCATTTGATAAGGTATATGAAGGATAGGGGAAGGTGTATGAACATCTGGATACAAGTTTTGCCGATGATTTGACCGTCCAAGAGAAATTAGCTTTCAAAACCCTAGGAGAGGGAAATAACCCTGCCTAGGCGCAACTGAAGCATGAACAAGGTGTAAAATGACTCATTAGACACTGACATGATAATGAAAACCCTATGAATGATGATAGACTCAGCTGAATGATGACATGGATTGAAATTTGGACAACTTTAGAAGGAGTGAAAGCAAACCCTAGACCTAATGCCTAGTGACCAAATTTTGCTTGAAGACTCACTGAAATGACAAAATTTGACCTGGACACTCTGAGACCACTTTGTAAGAGCATATTTGATCACTGGAGGAAGGCTGGAAAGACTGACACTAACATTGGCTCCAATGGGGATGGTAGCTCCTTGGAGGTGCCAAGAACGACAGATCTCTGGAAGAGCTAGACAGTGCCTTCATCCATTGGGCAATGGAGTCAAAAACTCAAACTAAAATGCATGACTGAAAACTGATGACTTGACAACACAAATTGACTCTCACTCAACTAAAAACTGACTCAATACTTAAACACAACCGACAAACTGGAAATGATGCTCAAAGTGGAGCTTATTCATCAAAACCTACTCTAACAGTTTCATTCATCACCTGATCAAGTGAAATGAAACAACCAACGTAACCAAGTAAGTATCCCATCTGCTGTTCGAATTCTCTGCAAGTGCTCACTTATGAACAACCAGAGAGAACTACTGAAAGGCAACTCCCATGATAATTTAGAAACAGATCCGTTGAATGATATGGATTCTCTATCCGTCTCTAAAAACACTACATAAGGATCTTGAAATTCAAGCACACTGGAACTTAACTCATCCAATGGATTACTTCTCGTTTGCTCATACCATGAATGCAAACTTTGATCTGAGCCTTGTGACGAGACCTCTGCTGAAAATGAGAAAGAAACCGGCTGCCGGATCAAATTCATATCAGCACATGTTTCAAGCTCACATGTAGTCAATGGAGAAATACTTTGACTGCAAACCTCATCCAAAACATCAGCTATTGGATCACGAAAAACTTGAAAAGACTGTCGTAATGTATCCATTGAAAATGTATGACATCCTTCTAGCTGTTCATCTTTTTCTTGAGAGATTTTATGAAGATTCTACCTTATAAACTGAAATGCTTCGAAGCAAAAGGGTATAGAATCTTCCTGCATCATCAAATCATCTTCCACAGCATCATCTGTAATCTGCCCTTCAATTTCATTTGGTGGCTGCAAATATGATGCTACAGGCTGCTCAAGAATTTTGTTATCTGTCTCGTCCTCAACATTAACACTGAGAGATTGTTGATTTGTTATAGGTTGTTCATTTGAAGTTTTACTATGCAATCTACCTTTCAAAAACTGAAATGATTCAAAACAGAATGGTACGGAGTCACCTTGAATCATTAAATCATGTGTGTCCACTTCCAAGTCTTCAGCTGCAACTTGACAATTAATGGCTTTCGTGGGTTGCAAATCTGAATATGAGAAGTCTTGAACAAAATTTTCATTGCTCTCAAGATGATTCAAATCAAGACTTGTTGACATTTGATTTCTGATTGCATGGTAGTTATCTTTGATGAACTGAAACAAATCAAAACAAAAAGGCAAAGATCCTTCACTTACTTTAAACTTTGCTGCACTTTCCTCGTCAATGTCATAGCTGATATGTGATGGCTGAACATTGTATTCAAGCTGCTGAAAATGAACTTTTTCCTCCCATAAACTAGCTGCTGATTTGTCTGCAAGATTAGCTTTTGTTTGGAGAACATAATTATCGTCATACTAATCAAACTGAGGTAAATCATCAGTATAAGAGACATCATCAAGCATGCAGGTCATATCAACAGTGCTTTCTTCACTAAGGTGATCTACAAAACAATCATTATTAGATCTATGACAGCTAGGATAAGAAACAAAATGTTTTGGATCAGCCACTTGTTCTTCTTCAGTCAGCGAGCCATGAGCTTGAACATCATAATCATTCCTTGCATTGATCTTGTCCATCATCTTTTCCACTGCACTTACCAAAATGTCAAGCTTCACCTCTAGAGATGTTGATTTTTCCGGATCTATGTTTTTCATCTCTTCTTCCTTCATTCTTGCCCTTCGGATCAACATATGAGCCTCTACATTTACTGCACTGTTTTGCTTCTCGTGAAGTGTTGCAATATCCCTTTCTCTCAGCTGAAACTCCATTTCCGGATCAAAGGCACCCGGATAGTGCAAGAGAGCAGATCTAGGAGTAGGTCTTATATCAACTGGCATCGAAAAATAAACTTGGTTAAATCTGGCAGAAAACTGTTGTACTGTCTCCCCTGGCAATCTTTTCAGCTGGTTATACTCTTCTACAATCAAGAAAAGGTTCTGCCCGATCATCCACCTGTCGAGAAAAACTTTGACGAACTGTTGGAAATCTGAGATGCTCGCATCATGCAGGGCTTTGAACCAACTCTTAACTTTGGCTTGCAAAGAAAGAGCAAAAAGCCTTATACTGACATCTTCACTATCAACTTCAAAAAGATCTAGAAAATTCTCAAAATTCTGCACATGTTGCTCAGCGTTGACATTCTTACTTTCACCATCAAACCTCGGCAAGTATAGATCATAGTTTTTAGGGAAAGCATGGAGAACAGAAGGTAAAACAAGAGGTTTATACCGATCTGGAATTTTACAAGGTGTAGGGGTATGTACAACAGGTATAGAATCAGTCTTGGTCTCATGAGATTCATCAATTTGAAGATGGTCATCACAAAATTCGGAAAAAGGATCATGATCAAGCTCAAAGGCATGCAAATCTTTGGTATTCACAATCTTCAAAGGGAAAGAATCAGCTGCAGGCTGAGGATCTTTTCTCAAGCATAGTATACTTTGCGAAGCCTTCTTAACATTCTTGGGAAAAGAGAAGAAATAATTTATGACAAAGAACAAAATGTCTTGGATGCAATTCCAACTTGAATACCTGATATGTCCATATTGTCCTTTCATGTTTTTGCTGGTCGGGATCATCCTCCAGTGGAGTCTTTGGATCTGATCTCGAAAATGATTTAGAGTCTCCAAGTGAATGATTTCAGCCTTTCAAGTGTCTGATCGTTGTCCACCATCAACAATCAGATCTGAACTTGATACATGTACTGGGGTAAAATGCAAATGAAGTGGTCGTATTCACAAGCTCACGGAGATTGACTGAAGCAGCGTTTATCTACTTCCGCTTATGCAAAGCAAAAGCGTTTCGAAGGCTACCTGGCATAACTTCAGGCTCCGTCTAAGACTTATGAAACAAACACATCAACCCACAAACAAGTTTGTTCTCCCTAGTATGGTCGCCAATATGTTAGCGCTTGAAATTTCACCTCAGGCTGAGAAAGGTAAACTTCAAGGCAACATCAAACCACTTAGCCTCGTAGCTAGCCCTACGGGGCAGGAGAGGGCTCTCTCCGGTCTATCTCGGTAAAGATATTCAACGGGCGAGATAGCCAATGAGGAAACACTAATTTTAGGCTAGTAAACTGATAAAAAGGTTTGATTTGGGATTTTTAGGGTTTTGGTGGAAAATCGGGAAAAGGCAATTTTGGGTGGGGGGATTGGACACAGTTTTTGCAGGGGGTTCTTTGGGGCAAGGTAGGAGACTGTATTGATGCCTTTGAATTAAGTGAATGGATAGGAATGACCGGTGAGGAGCTAAAGAGAGCAAGAAACCTTCAAGAGTTCTCTTTAGACAGATGAAAACATAAATATTAAGCAAACTTAAAAGCAGAGCATGGCAATCATGAATTCTACTTTAACACTTCATTTGCCTAATTTGCAGAAGAAAAAGTAAGAAGATGATTCACATAACAAACTTACAAGTACAAAGAGAAACACACCATCAATACATGTAACCACAGGAATCCCAAAAAGGACTGCAAAACCCTGGTCTTTCTTCCTTTGCCAAAATTGCAGAGATACAATGAATAATACAATAGAAGCTTCTCCCTCAAGAGTCCAACCTCTCCAACCCCTGAAAATGACTAAGAAAATACATAATATAGGCAAGCTAACACCTTTCCTTGCCTCTAGGGTTCGAGCTCATCCTTCTAGGAGTTGTTTCAACTAATTTTAAACTGAGCACTAAAAACTAGGCAGTCAAAACAACTTGCCTCTATAAGCTAGGAAACCAATTCATTCATTAAATGTTTGCTATTTCATGAATGAATCTTCTAGAATAGGTAAATAAGTGTCATGTCAACATGAAAATACATTAATTACATCAAAGAGGGTGAAAAATCCCATCACAAGTCAAAACTTGTCAAAACTGGGCGAATTCCTGAGCTGTAGATAAATTCCTGTGAAAACTGCCCAACGGGTCGCGCCCTCTTCCTGAACGGGTCGCGCTACTTTGGAGCTGATTTTGAGGTACTTCCCGGTGTCCAAATGAGGCAAAAGTGGACTTGTTGGAAAGGTCTGGATGTATAATTTCCAACCCAAGTGGAATTTCTGAATTTGGTGGTCATTTTCCCCTCCAAAATTGCAATCTCCGAAGACTTCTTCCTGTGTGTCAAAAAGATGGCAGAAAGTCATTTTTTGCTTGTTTTTTGACTTTCTGGAGGCCCAAAACTTGGTGAAATTTTTTGGCAATGGCTGAGCAAGTGTATCTTTGCATGAAAAATCCAAAAATGCTGAGTTTTCCCAAAAAGGAGTTGCTGAACGAAAAGGTCGCGCGCGGCGCGCGATCCGTTGGTGGAGAAAACCTGTGTTTGGCACAAAAAATTCACAATTGACAAAATTTTCTCCAAATTTCTTGAAATTTGGGCTAGGAGTCCCCAATCAAGTACTATGCTCAGTCAAAGAGGCTTTGGCCAAAATTTGGAGTGGATCGGGCCTTTTCCGTCGTTTTAGTGCCTTGGCCAACCTCCTTGGATCTCGCGATTGTAATTTTGACATTTCTCTAAAACCATGACACCTGTGCAAAAAGTGAAGGAGGTTTTTCTTCCTTGGCCTGTTGTGGACAAAGACCTCTCTCAGTTTTCCAAAATTCATCTTTGAGTGCTCTGAAATGGCTTTTGAGTGGAACTTATCCCGATGTGTGGAAGAAGGGATTTTGCCGAAATGAAGCAAAATGAAGGGGATAAGGGGCTTCTAAATTCTTGGGGAAATTTTTGGAAGTAGGGAGGGATGTTAGGAAGCAGGGGAAAGTGGAATATCAGAGATTGAGTGAGGGGAAGGGGTCCAAATGGGCAAAACACAGGCCCAACCTAGAAAATTGCCAGGTTGTAGCTAGAAACTAGGGTTTGTGCAAAAATGAGGATTTTGGGGGATCTCAGTGATGGGAAGCATTTGATAAGGTATATGAAGGATAGGGGAAGGTGTATGAACATCTAGATACAAGTTTTGCCGATGATTTGACCGTCCAAGAGAAATTAGCTTTCAAAACCCTAGGAGAGGGAAATAACCCTGCCTAGGCGCAACTGAAGCATGAACAAGGTGTAAAATGACTCATTAGACACTAACATGATAATGAAAACCCTATGAATGATGATAGACTCAGCTGAATGATGACATGGATCGACATTTGGACAACTTTAGAAGGAGTGAAAGCAAACCCTAGACCTAATGCCTAGTGACCAAATTTTGCTTGAAGACTCACTGAAATGACAAAATTTGACCTGGACACTCTGAGACCACTTTGTAAGAGCATATTTGATCACTGGAGGAAGGCTGGAAAGACTGACACTAACAGGTACCACCAATAATGACAATGGCCCTCAAGGTACTATAGGTACAATCTACAGCGTGTGAATGAGTGAGCTGGCGTCGAACACCCATAGAATCATTCGATCGGAGGCCAATTATGAAAACCTCTCATCGAACACGAAGAACCTGCCATTGAGGCATGCAGGCTCCAAGGCACCGGAAGGGAGTCTCTAGATCAGCTTCCTGGATAATGAGCTGAAGTCGACAGGAAGTGACCTTGATCAAAGGTGGGCCATAGTATTTCCCACATCATTGACACGAGACAGAGGAGGAATGTTGTGGTGAATCAGAATTATGTGAGGTATCAGAGGGAGGTTGTAATTCTGCAGAGGTCAACTTCTCTTGAACATATCGGCGGCACGATAGTGGACTTGGTAGTATTGACATTCAAATGATCAAGGGTCATGGTGACAAGGCAATGAGCAGATGAGAGGTAAAACAGGATAACCCAAAACCCACGGAGGAAAGTGAAAAGAAAGATGAGATGTCCCCACCTAGACATGAAAGCAGATAAGTGCCATGTTCAAGAGTGACATAGTGCCGACACGACAATAATTATGGGTCCATTTTCCCCACCATTTCTGGCGAGTACCCCAGTTATTTTTAACAAGCTTGATAGGGATAGCATATGCTTGTGAGGCATCATTCCGACGGGATCCGATGTCATCAGGTTTTAACGAGCCTGACAAAGGAAAAACTCAGCGTCTTTTCATGTTTAGAGAGTTTGAAAAGACAGCAGAAAAGAAAACTCCAGGGGTGTCTTTTTTCATAAAGTTGTGTCTCGCGAGCCCGAAAAAGTATAAAACAATGCTCGAAAGAACCGCCCGATCATTTCAATCGAGGAGTACTTTTCGTAAGTAGTGACTTCGACCCGAAAAAGTAGAAAAGCGGTTAGAAGCACGTCGTTTTGTAGCCAATAACGAGATCGAAACGACAAAAACTTGGCGATCTTTTTAAGTTTAAATGGTCGAAAAAAGAGCTTAAAGGCAACCACCTCTCGTTTTTTTAACGAGTTGAGAGGAATACTCGGCTATATTTTTGTCTTTAAACGTTCGAAAAAGATCTAAAAGCAGACCTCCATTTTTATTCTCTTTAACGAGTCAAAAAGGGAAAATACTCGGCAATATTTTCATCTTTTACGAGTCAAAAAAGAGCTTAAAGGAGACTCGTCCTAGAGGAACGAGTGGTATAAAAGGTAGCAACTGGTTCTAGCAATGGTAGAACTGCTCAAAACATGTAATGGTCAAGAGGCTGGCTAGCAAAACCACTCATAACTGCGGTCCCTCAGGAAAGGTAAAACAACCAAGTGAAAGCATATGATCGGCCAAAGAGATGGTGGCGATGGAATGAAAACAACCAAGGCTCATCTAGCAGAATTTAGCAAATAAAGATAGAAATCACGAGATGTAAATCAGGTATGGGTTCATTTTACACAAGCTTGAACCATGGAGAACTTTGCTTGGATTCAGTTTCATGTTTACACGAGCTTGAAACGACAAACTATGCTTGTTATAAGTTCGCATGCCCCCAACATAATGACGCAAATCGAGGTACATGCCCCCCAAGCTTCATTGCATTCGACGAGGTGGATGGAATGAAGGTTCACATTCGAGATCTTGGAAAGACTCGACTTGTATTTTACGAGATCTTAATCAAAAGACTCGATTTGGAAAGGGAGTTGTTTCATTTTTTTGATGAGGTTGACACAGTAAAAGAACTATCCTCATGACCCTTGTGTCATTTTTTAACGAGGTTGACGCAAGATCAGAACTATCCTCGGGACACTTTGTTTCATTTTTTAACGAGGTTGTCACAGGATCGAAACTATCCTCGGGGATCCGTGTTTCATTTTTTAATGAGGTTGACACAGGAGCAAACTATCCTCGGACTAGACCCAGTTTCATTTTTGAAGGAGCTTGACATAGGAACACGAACTATGCTCCGATGGAACTTCACCATAATGAATAGGCAGTTGAGGCTCCCAAGAGTGCCACTCCTGATGGAAGGCCAACATCTTGGAAGTCAGGGACCAATGCCTCCAGGACACTATGCACGACGGCGGCATCACTGGATCCAGACACGGGATAGGTGGCCACGTAGTTGATCTGTGATGGGACAGATGCAACTGGTGGATGAAAACCAGGAGGGGATGACAACTGCGCAAGAGGCACCCAAGGACGGACGAACGATAATTGATCTATCGTCACTATCCTTCCATCGTGTGGAAAGCAAACCACCCGAAAAAGTGAAGAGACCAGGGCCCCCATGGCATAAACATAGTCACGGCCAAGGAGAAGACTGAAGTCTAAAGCACCTTGGGTAACCGATACGTCTATATAGATGGTCTTACATCCCAAAGTAACAGGGAACTGTGGAAGGATGCCTAATGGTTGACTAGTTCCTCCGTCAAAAGCCGTCAAATTCGGTGCGGCTGGCACAAGCTGTGGGGAACCCAAGGCTTTCCAAGTAGTGGCAGGCATAAGACTAACCGATGCTCCCTCATCCAACACAGTGCCAGGTAGTGCCTTATTATAGGCATATACCGTGACCCAGAAATGCACATGGGATGGAAGGAGGGAGGTAGTCAAACGACTCCAGTCGAAGGAAACAACTGAACTCCTTGGTGGGGGAATCATATGATTGACCCCCTGCTCTAAAGGAACTGAAGCAGGACTCTCGGGAGCAGCTGGGATAGGAGAGTCATTTCCAGACTCAGGAGAATCTGAGGAGACAAGAAGAACATGGGAGTGATTCTCTTCCGAAACAGAGTGATCGACGGGTGGTGAACTCGAGTCGACACTCTTTCCGACCAATGGTTGGTCTGGAACAGGCTGGGCATAGCCAGGTTCGGGAAGAGGAGGCTAGACAAGAGAAGAATATGAATCAATCTCTTTGTCAGCAGGGGAACGATCTGCGGCTATAGAGAGACGTTGATAACCAACAGGAAGTTGGGGTGAAGGAGCTGTAAGACTTTCCAAGATAATGGAGGCTTTATCCATGAGTGGAAAAAGGTGAAGGGGATGATTGCCTTCACAAAGTCTACAGGGGATTCGAATCTTCCCTTTTCCCTTACCATTCCCAACTGATAAGGTAGCATCATCGTGAGCTTCAGAGGACGATGAGGGGCGGGCTGGATCGCGAGACCATACTTCTAGTACCCTGGGAATGCCAGGACAATCGTGAAGAAGATGGTCCTCCTTGAATAATCGACAAGGAAACTTGACCTCCCACGAAGGAGCGGAAGGGGGCCCGACTTCAGGTATACTTGAGGGGGTAGCTGCACTTGTAACCTCTCCCTTAGGAGCCTTCTTCTTCTTCAACTTCTTCTTCTTCTTATTAGCCACCTGGTTACTCGAATCTAGACTTTCACCAGGTGAAGTAGAAGATGAGGACGTAGAAGTGGGCGTAGAAGGGGAGAGATCCACCTTAGAATCAACATGATGTTGTTCAGGTGGAGGGACGGATTGACTAGACGGTGAGACGGCAGGGACCAAAGAGGTTGAGAACAACCAAACCGACAACCCAACAGTTAACCCTGGGAGGGACAACATCGCCATATAAGGAGCACCAACATTTCCAAAAGGAGCAAAATGACCAGGGTTCCCATCAGAGGGGATCCCTGGGTTGGTGAACCCCAGAAAAGTTGCCATCGAGAACGAAAAGAAGCCTACTCAAGCTAACACAAACAAGATCTAACCAGGTAATGTTAATCGTGGCCAAATAAATTTTAAGACGCAAGGACACAACTTGACCTTTTCATGTTTTAAGAGTCGAGAAAAGGACAAAAAGATGACTCTAGTCTCCTTTGAATGTTTAGTGAGCCCGAAGTGACAAATGCTCAGATGAGCCTTTTCGTTTAAGGAGTCTGAAAAGGATCAAAAGTGACTACTCTGGAGAGCTAGGAAAAAAGGTTTACCAAACAAATCCATAAAACTGCATATACACCTTGGCAGTCGTATGAAAACCAAGGACTTTCCGTACGGCAGTCAATCTTCCTGAATGCTGTGTTCGGTGCATTACGGCTTGTAAGGCGGCAGACACGGCTTCCTGTGGATCAAGGATGATAACCTAGTGGGGTCTCCCCATATACTCGACGGTACATGGGAGCACAAATCCGTGTTAGACCACTATCGAGTCACAAAAGGAGGAATCACCCAACCATAATGTGAAACAACAGTGACTAGGTTTAACGACGCCGGAGCACGTCTCTGGCCTAGACCTCTAAACAGTGAGCGTTATGTTCCAATGCGTTTTTAAGTTCATTCAGTTCGTTTTACGGTTGATCTTGAATTAGGTTTCGGTTTTCAGGTCCTACCGTATGTAATCTCTCACAATTCCCTAAATGCAAGCTATATGCCAAAAAGTATCATTTCGTTCGATGAACACTAACTACGAAAGAGTTGAGAAATTTTCAATCAAACAAAATGACCATAAACAATCAAGAACCACTCTAATGCAGCTAATGGCAATAAACGAAACTTTTCTTTAAAGTCACTAATCAATGAAAAGCTCTAATTTCCATTAACTAATTCAACGCAAAAGAGATTGTTCGTTTTCTTTTCAATGGCAAAGTGCACTAAAAAAATTTTGAGAGATAATAACACCGAGTAAAAGAGACAAATTTCACTCAATGAGAATGCAATCAAGTCCCCAAAACACCAAGGCAATCCTTCAAACCAAAAATAAAACACAAAGACCTCTATGAGCTATGTGATCTAAGCCCAAACGAAGCCAAGCGAAATCCAAGCAGAAAAGAAGCAAATCACTTGAATAACAATAAAAAGCTTTGACAACCACTGAGAAAGTGCAAAAGAGTAATCACAAAGTCGACTGGACGATCAAAGAACCCAAGACTCCTACTGAAGGCTCGATGCACAAAGCCACTAGATGCCCTAGGGCTGAAATGTGAAATCGATGGAAAGAGGCAAACACCCGAAGGATGGAGGTCAAAAACTAGTCAAACAAGGATCAAACACACACCAGTAATTGAAAAAGATATGGCAAGATACAAATCCAAGCTCAGAGGGCTTGCAAATAAGCAAACTGGAAAAGTTGACAGGCCAGGCGCGACTGTCAGGCTGTAACTCATGTTTTAAAGGGATTGGCGTGGGTTGTCTTTGAGCAACATGCGCCAACTGGTGCAATTGTCAAGGAAAAAATCGCGCTAATCAAGTTTGCTAGTACAAAAATAAAAATAGGCGGTCCAAGGCTTGGTTAACAGTATCCAGGCAGTATCATGGGATTGGCTTTATCACTAAGAAGCTTCCATGAAAGCTGGCAAACCACTTCCCTTCTATGGAGATTCGAAGCAAAACCATCCTAGCTCAACATAGATTCAGTTGATGAATGGGTTAGGGAGAACCTTCGGAAGTTTGTTTGTTAAAAAATTTACCCAACTGGGTTGGCGCAAGTGCGACTCTGAGACAGAGCGCCAACTGGCGCACCCTCTTTAGAGGATTTCCCCCATTGGCGCGAGCAGTACACTGTGGAAACGCGCCAATGCAAAAGAGGTCTTTTTATGGGTATTCTGCGAGAGATGTCTTTAGGGCATATGAAGCTCATACTTAGAGGAATATAATGCAAGTGGTTTCAGGTCATGCCACTTCTCACAGGTCCCGGAATGAGTCCTCCAGCGTGCGGGAGAGGGGTAATAGGGACGGTGATAAACGGTGACAAATTACTGTGTAACACTTTGTAGTCCACACACATCCTACATGTGCCATCCTTCTTTGGCACCAACATGATGGGTGAGCCACATGGAGAATAACTTGGCCTTATGACCCCTTGTTTCAGCAATTCTTGTACCTGCTTCTTTGTCTCCTCCATCTTAGTGGCTAACAACCTATACATACCAATGTTCGATAAAGAAGCATCCTGGTGCAAGTGAATCTCATGTTGGATCTCATGCTTTGGAGGCAACCCACTTGGTTCCTGAAAAGGCCCATCATAGTTAGAAACAATTTCATACAATTCCTTTTTATGAGTGGGATCACAACCTTGGAAAGCTTCAAATGCCTCTTGATCTTTTTCTCTCACAACCATGAGCATGCACCCTTTGCTAGAATTGATCAATCTGTTCATCTAACCTTCACTTACAAGATTGGCACTGATCTTGGCACAATGAGCTCTAATAATGTATTCCACCTTATCTTTCATGAGATGATACTTTATTTCATGGCGAAAGAAAAATTCTTTCCTATCAAACAAATATGGACTCTCCAATACAATACCACGGATATCCAAGGGTACAACATCAAGATCAACCTCATCTACTAGTTTGGCTGCAATCACAATTCTAGCTCTACACTGCTTGGTTACATGTAATTTTTCTTTATCACACACCCAACCAAGAGGTTAGGGTTTCGGATGAGGCTTGGTCTCTAATCCTAACTTCTTAACCAAGGATTTTGAAATCAAAGTTTGCTTGTGAGCATGAATCAAACAATTTTTCCACTTTAGCATATTTCATTGATCTAGGTGGATCTTTAGATACAATGGCATGGAAAAGCTCAAAATTCAAAGTGGCATAAAAGCAATTATATTGAGATCAAATCGAAGTTCTCGTTGCCCTGATTCCAACGACATGAACGACACTCCAATCCGAGTCTAGATGATGAAGTTATGGCAGAAAGAAGATTGCCTTCTTCCTTTGGAAAAGGAGGCATTTTCTCCTAAAAATTGGTTTTTAGCCTTTAAAAAGGAAATCGCATCGGAAAACGTGCAAAGGGTGGACTTAACAACCCCAAATCAGTGATCGTCGATATATCGGGTCAGAAGAAGGTAGGAAATCGATGATATCGGGGGCTTCAGACCTGCAATATAGCGATTGCCGGTATCGGCATCTGTGGATCAGGTCAGCGAAACACAAGGCACAAGACCAAGACCTTCGAGTCATCGCGATTGCGATCTTCCAATCAAAAACGTGCAATCTTAGTCATTGGATCGGGAAACAAATCAATGGCCAGGATTAAATCAGTGTCGGTGATCAGAAATTCCCCATGACAGGGCCATTGAACAGTGCGATAGCGACATGCGATGCAATCTGGACTATCCGATCAGGGAACAGATCAACAGTCCAGATCTAATCGGTGGATCGGCGATCGGCGGCTCGATGTATCGGCAATAGGTGATCGGAGATTCCCGATATACGAGGCTGATGACATCAGCTATAGCGATTGGTAATATGGATCAGACCCGATGGATTTATAGGTCCGATTTGATATATTTTGAGGTCTAGCCTTTTAGATTTTTCAATATTTTTTGTGTATATGCATGAGCGGAAAAGAAAGGCTATTTTAAAGGGTTAGTTGTGCCCACCGACCCTTCTACCTAAACGACTTCTATTCTAAATGAACATACCCCCAATTTGTAAGCGGCTTTGTGCTATAAAACCCAATCAACATGGAAAAGTACGGGAGAGAGGATTCTGGCACGTAGTTCGAGGCAAGAACAGCGCAGGAGGGTCGATAGAGAATTTTGTCTGATTTGGGAAAATCTTATATGTTTTCAGCCCCTCTCAACGCCCCGGACGTAGTGGTGTTGTCCATTTCTTCATTTGATTTCTCCTTTTCTTAGCCATCTTCTAGAATGGAGGTATAAGCCTCTTTTGATGTATTGATGATTGTATTCTCTTCTTTTCATGTCATTTAATGAATGAAGGCCTCCCCATTGATTGAGCAGGGCTCGGAGATGTAGTCTGAGTTGGACGAACTCCATTATCAAGTCTTGGTGTCTTCTTGTCATGCTTTTATGTGTTTCTTCTTCTTTCTTGTGTGAACATTAAAATTCTGTGATAAGCTGCAATTTTCACCTGTGATTCTTTTCATACATCTAAAAGAAAAATATCCTTGGATCAAGTGGTATCAGAGCAGGGCTTTTTAGATGTGAATTGCATGTTTGTATGCTAACAAGAAACAAGCTCCAAAGAGGCGAAGGGGAACTAGAAACTTTCGATCCCGAAGTGGGGCGTGCACATCGAAGGAGAAACATGGAAGATGAAGCTCATCTTGAAGAGGAGCGTAATTTCAGAAAGACCTTCTATTCAATGGCAAAGAATGTTGGTAAGCTGGTTTTAAGGCTGGAGAAAGCAAAAGAGACAAATCCAAAAGAACAAGGTTCAGCGCATGGAAATGGTGGAGAAGACCCCCCTCCTTCTCCTTCCACAAGTGAAAGTTCTTCTTCCTCTCACCACCATAATCGTAGAAATTCAAGGGATGAATCTAAGAAACCTTTCTTTAAATTAGATGTTAAATTTGATCTTCCCATGTTTAATGGTGAAATTAATGTAGAGAAGCTTAATAATTGGATTAGGCAAATTGAGGTCTACTGTAGGATTCAGCAGATCATGGAGGATGAGGAAAAGATTCAGCTAGCCAAACTACGACTGATCAGCACCGCTCTCGTTTGGTGGGAGAGAAAATTGCAGAGCAGTAAGAATGTGAGTAACCTCTTTTCCTCATGGCCTGATTTTATTTTTGTGTTAAAGGAACAGTTTTATCCCTTGGGTTACAAGCAAAAAGCATTAATGAATTGGTAGTATTTAACGCAAGGCAAATGTCAGGATGTTCAGAGTTTTACAGAGGAGTTTAGAAAGTAAGAACTTAATCTAGGTATTGCACTTGATACACCTAAAGTTGTAACTAAGTATATTGGCTCATTGCATAGCTACATTAGGCATTCATTGTTGTTGTTTGAACCAACCACTATTGACTCAGCCAGCGTAAAGGCAATTCATATTGAGAACAGGGGAAAAAATGAAAGAGATGATCATTCTAGAAAACCATCATTCAAAACTCCCAATGGCAAATCCAAAGTGAAATGGAAAGGAAAGGAGAAGAAGACGGCAGTAGCCAAAGAAGGAGAAAGGTCGTATTGCAATCACTGCAAAAAGGAAGGCCACGATGACGATCACTGTTGGAAACAGCACCCAGAAAAGCATCCAAAGAAGTATGGAGGAAAAGGGAAGCAGAAGACAATGGCAACAGTGCAGCAAGACCTTGGATCAGATTCTGGAGATGAAGCTTTAATCACAGCTGCGGGAACAAAATGTACTCTTACACCTCATGTTAATTGTGAATCACATGAAGGCACTAGTTCTATGAATGAGTCCCTTCCTAATGATCGAAAGAGAATTGAACTATTTCATATTAGAGTTGTTGTAAATCACACTAGATTTGAAACTTTGTTTGATACTGGAACCCAAGAAAACTTAATAGCAGAATCCTTGGTAAAGAAACTTGGCTTAGAAATAAAACCACATCCGAAACCTTACCCTCTTGGATGGATACATGATAAAGCAAAATTGAATGTAACCGAGCAGTTTAAAGTCAAATTTGTAATTGCTTCTAAGTTAGTGGATGAAGTAGAACTGGATGTGATCCCATTGGATATTTTTGGCATGGTTTTAGGGAGTCCATATCTGTATGATAGAAAGGAAGCCTTTTTCTGTCATGAAAACAAATACCAAATCACAAAAGATGGGGTAGAATATATAATAAGGGCTCATCAAACTAAAATCAATGCCAACCTTGTAAGGGACAAATGAAAAGGCTGGTGAATTCCAGTAAGGGTTGTGATCCAAAAATGGATCCAGGATAAACCTCTAAGTCTAAAAGACTTCATGCAAGAGGTGAAAGGTGCCAAATGGCACAAATCCTTTGTAAATCAGAGGAAAATGAAAATCGCAAGTTGCTCATGTAAATAGTCTCATTGTAGAGATATCTCCATTCTGAATCCAACGCAATTTAAATGGGCGAAAACGGACTTCAGATGAAGAAGTTATTGTAAAATGAATCCTTATAAAATGAGGCAATTTCATTAAATTCTGAACTATATTGAAAATTTTGATTTTAGTATAGGCTCACGAGCCAATCAACAACTGACACATGGCAGGTCGGGATTAGGCCACATGGCCCTGTTTGATTGGTCAAAGAGGAAATATCGCATCGCAATTATTTCAAAGAGAATGACCTTAGGCCATCAGTGATTACCGCTTTATCGCATCGCACAGATCCATGGGAGAAGGACCAGTGCCCCGAGGCCTTAAGATGTGCGATGGGCTGATTGCGATGAGCGCATTACAGTCGTCGGATCAGCAAAGGGAAGAAACGGTCAAGATCTAATCGTTGATCAACGATCGAGGAAGCTTAAGGGTTACGGGCCATGGAACCGATGATATGCCGATGGGCTGATACGCCGAGATGCGATAGCGCCGATCGAAGCAAATCTAAAAGGGAGAATTAGTGTTACACAGTAATTTTTCACCGACCTCATATCAGTCCCCAAGCGACATCTCCACTGTGCCATACATCAAATAAATATGTCCATATCTTCCCACTCATTCAAGAAGATTAAACAAGTACTGAAGATTGACCCTTTTACCTATGTTTCTACATCATCGCAAGTGAACCCCATCCTTCCTGCGATGATTCTCTATGTTGAACTATACCGTCGCGACGTCGTCGCAGGGGTACACGTGTTTCCTGTGATGGTCGAAATTTAGGGCTCGGTGCAAGTCCTCAAAATATTTCTTGCGACAATTGCTCTGCATACATTGCTTCCTTGCGACGTCGTCACTGAGCCCTAGTGTATGACTTGTGACGATCCAGATATGGTGAATTAGTTCAAACAGTTGGCCTTCTGGGTGATTCTAGAACTGGTTGTTGGGTCAAGTTGGTTCACCTTTCCTCCTCTGGGATGGTGGTTCCACCTTTTAAGAAACCTCCCTTGAGGATAAGCTCCCTCTCCCTCATTTCATGGAGGCTCCTCCTCTTATAAAAGCACTCCCCATTGCTATGATCAGCTAGTTCTTGGTTTTTGGATTGGAGCAAATTAGCTAGCTTTGGTGTGAGTTTGCAATGTGAATTGCTGATAGTTTAGCAATTGGTTGTGGATTGCCTTAGCTTTGTACTAGAGCTTGTGAGTGAGAGAGAGTTATCATCCATTTGGGAGACCCTTTTGAGAGTGAATGCTTGAAGAAACATACCGACTGGACCCTTTGAGAAGGCTTGCGACGTCAAGGCTTGGTTGTAAGATTTGCTTTTGATTCATTTTAATACAATCAATGATGATCTCCTATGTCTTGTGTAAAATATACTTGATAGCTTATGGTTCTTTGTCTCTGTAAGTAAATAGATCATTGTTGTTCTCAGTTACGTGTTCTGTTGTTCTCATGTGTTGTTTCAGTTTGATTTCTCTTTGAGGAGAAGGAAACGATAGCTGAAGCGGCGCAACGAAAGCTTCACCGAACACCGGTTGGAGGTAGGCTCTTTCAACAATGATTGTTTAAGGAAATAAGTTGTTGTTTTGTCTTGCTATGACTAGGCCCACTCTAGGGCTAGAGGGGTTGCCTCTATCCACGGAGGGAACATTCCCTACATCACAAGTTGGCACTTAATGCACATTATCTAGAGGTCTAGGCTAGATACATGCTCTAGTTTCATTAAACCTAGTCATTATTGTTTTCGCTTAAGGTTAGGTGATTCCTCCTTCTGTGATTCAATAGCTGCTAGTACGGACTTGTGCTCCTCGTACCATCGAGCATATATCAGGAGACCCCACTAGGTTATCATCCCACATCCATAGGAAGCTGAGTCTGCCACCTTACAAACTGTAACGCATCGAACACAGCATTCAGGAAGACTAACTGTCATACGGAAAGTCCTTGGTCATTTTTTATTTCATCTGATCACCAAGGTGTATATACAGTTTTACGATTTGTCTGGTAAACCTCTTGTCTAGTTCTCCAAAGTAGTCACTTCTGTTCCTTTTCTATTCCTTGAAAGAAAAGGATCATCTGAGAACTTGTCCTTTCAGGCTCATTAAATATTCGAAGGCGACTAGAGTCATCTTTTGTCCTTTTTATCGACTCTTTAAAAATGAAAAGGTCAAGTTTTGTTCCTGTGTCATAAAATTTATTTGACCATGCTCACATTTTCCCTGTTAATCTTGACTACGTTTTGGTTTGCGTAGAGTTGTTTCCCTGCTCGATTATCTCTTTTTCTAGGACTTTTGAGTTAAATCATCCTGGTGGAATCACCGATCCCATCTCCTGTACCAAGCAACCAAGGCTCTACATCCCCTGTCGCTTCTGAGGTATCGGTTGTTAGTGATACCCTTCCTATTATCCCAAGTATTCAACCTCTTAACTCTCACGCTCCGGAAGGGGAACCTTACGATATCAATTGGAATCCTATTTGGGAACCTTCAGAAGAGGACTTCCCAGTTACTCCCCCTGGTGTTTCAGCTGCAATGTCTTCTTCTGACATGGATGAGACACCCCCCGTGTCCAGTGAAGAGAACCTTGTGTCAAGTGGCAAAATTCCTCTCTCTACGGAGCCTTTTCACATCACCTCTCTTGGTGTGACATTGCCCCTACGCTATCGTGCCTTGTCTGACATCATGAGTTCCCTGTCTCTTAATTCGAGTTCTATGTGGTCTTGTACTATAGCCCCCACATCAGAACCTTTTGTACCTTGAATTCACAATGTGTCTATCACATCTATTCCGTCCATACCTACTGTCTATGTGGCTTCTACAGCTCCTACTGTTAGTGTTGTCACTGCATCCTCGGTGATTACCACTCTTGTTGGTCCCTCAGTTGGTCCCACTAGTGGTGGTCCTTCATTCTCGGCATTTGAAGTCGTAAATCCCACCAGTAGTATTCCACTCTCTTCCAGTTCCATTCCGGTAGGGTGGACATATGAGAAATACATGTATGCTCTTCAAAACCCGGATCCGCATAATCCATTGCATTATTACGATTCTCGAGGGACTCATATTTATCATACTGGATCCCTCCCACTTCAGCCTATGGTTGAGGTTTCTGTTCTGTTATCTGTTGCCTAGGCTTGTACTACTTACCATGGTGGCCAAGAGCAGCCTTCGGCTTTCCAAGGTCCCCTGTATTAAGGACAGTCATATCAAGGGCAGCCGTATCAGGGACAACCGTATCAAGGGTAGCCATATCAAGGGCAACCTTACCAAGGACAACCTGTTGGCCTATAAGGACAACCCTTACAGGGACAACCTTCGACCTTTACAGGTTCCTCTTTTACTTACTTCGGGCAACCTTTTGGTCAACCAGGTCAGCCTCAAATCCAACCAGGCCAACCCATTGCTCAGCAAGGTCAACCCTCTGGATAAGTAGGCCAGTCTCAAATCCAGCAAGGCCAGCCTACTGTCCAGCCTGGTCAACCCTTTGGACAGGTAGGCCAGCCTCAGCAAGGCCAACCTACTGCTTATTCAGCTCAACCCTCTGGTCAACCAGGCTAGCCTCAGCTTCAGCAAGGTCAACCTATTACCCAGCAAGCTCAACCTTCTAGGAAAATAGGTCAACCTCAATATCAACAAGGCCAGCCTTCTAGCCAGTTGGGTCAACCTCAATTTCAACAAGGACATCCATCCAGTCAAATCAATCCATCTCCTAGTCAACCAGGTACTCAAGCACTCATTGTTTCTCAAGCCCCACCCAATTTCAAAACTCATGTTGGACTCCAGACCCAACCTGGCCTCCAAACTCAAGTTGGATTTCAAACCCAACATACTTATCAAATGCAGCTTGGGCCTCAAGCACAGTTTGGAGCTCAACCGCAATATGGTCTTCAAGCACTTCAGCAACCCTAGGGGTAGCCTCAGACTGCTCCATATCAGAATTATCAGCAACCGCAGGTCAATCCCTATCAAAATTTTCAACAGCCTTATGTTGCTCCTGTCGGTCAGGCTGGTAACCAATGGGTTGTTGGTGGTCAAAACCCGGGTCAACCGTCCAATTACAATTATAATCCCTATGGGCAGAACCCTTACGGAAAAAACGGGCAACAAGGAGCTGGATGGAACCCTAATGTTGGCTCTTATCAGAGGCCTATGATGTCCTTTAATCCTCAATTACCTTTCCTCGCAACCTTGGAACTACCTGATGTGTCCAAGCTGACAAATGATTCAATCCTTCATAATCCGTATTGGCCATCGGTTCCGACCAAAATACTCGGTGATTGTCCCAAATTGAATGGCAAATCTAGAGAGGACCCTCAAGCTCGTGTCATGAATTATCACCTCTGGTGCTCATCTAAATCATGGCTTAATGATTCTATCTGGCTCCGTCTGTTCCAACGGTCTCTCACTGGCATGGCCGCAAAATGGTATATTGAGCTTGCTCATGGAACTTTCTAGGATTTCAATTCGCTTGCCATGGCATTTCTTACTCACTTTTAGTTGTTGATTCATTATGAAACGGGCACACACCTCCTTACATCCTTGAAATAGGACACGGCGATTCATATCTCCAATCATATTCATGAATGGAGAAGGTGGCGTCGTTTGATTAAGTTCTGGATCCCTGATCAACTTCTGACTGATAGGTTTACAACCTCGTTTGTCGGTCTGATAGCCCGTGATATCGCCATGGGGGCATGTGTTATTGAAGAGCAAGCTATCACGCGTGCTCAGTATCTTGACTTGGTTTATTCCTAGTCCAGTATGCTGTATGATTATTTGCCTGATTCTCTGCGTCCTGAAACTGCAAAGGCTCCATCCACGCCATCCGTCGACGGTGTCATCGGTTCCATTACTTCATCCTCTCGAAAGCCGTCCATGACCCCTACGAAGCAAAAATCTACCGCTCCAACTAAAAATCCTTCTCAGGCCCCATCTAATCCTAGTAAAACTTCCGAAGTCAATGTCGTCCAGTCCACCATGGCAAACAAAGCTTCGAAAGGGAAGAAAAAGGGTAAAGGCAAGAATAAGGCCGATCCGCCGAAGCATGACCCTCCTAAGCCTCTGGCCGATGAAGGTGCCAAACATAAACCCAAGTACCCTTCTCATTTGTGACGAGGATCACTATACTAAAGACTATCCTAGATGGTCTAAGGTTAGTCATTTGCTTAAGGACACCCCTAGAACTCCTGTTGTGCTCAAGGAGCCTTTTCTCTCACAACAAACTCAAATGGTGGTCGATCTACCTCAATCTTCTTCCACTTTTGGCTCTCAAGTTTTCATGGTTGGGACTATTCCCATTCATATCATTACTCGATCGAAAGAATACCCTCCTTCCGTCAGGAAGGACCCTGAAGCCCCTTCAAGTGCTCCTTTTTCCAGTACTGATCCTCTCCATATTGAGCGGCCTACTACCGAGTCAGTCATTCGACCTCCTACCAAGGGAGTGCTCTGGAAGTCTTCTTAAAATCCTAATGCTCGTGCCGCGCAACACTATAACATTGTTGAGGACTTAGCCCAAGCCCGTTTGGCTATGTCCGCTTTGGAAGTCCTCCAGATTTGTCCCTCCCAAAGGAAGTCTCTATTATGAGCCATTGGTGGCATTGACCTGGCCGATTTGGATCTAATCACTTTCGATCTCGATAGTCATGTACCGTGGTTGCCTCATCAGATTTCTTTCCTCATTCAAGTCATCATTAACTCCAAGAATATTCATCACACTGTTATTGACGAGGGCGCCTCCTCTTGCATCATGTCTGTTGCTTGTTGGAATTCCATCGATTCCCCGACGTTGAGTCAATCTCCTAATACGTTGGAAGCCTTCAATGGAAGAGATTCTCATCCTTTTGGTATCCTCCCGTGTTTCCCCATTACTCTAGAAGGGAAGACCGTTGAAGTTGAAGTCGAAGTTGTTGATGCAAATCTGACTTACAACCTTCTCTTAGGTCGAAGTTGGACATATGCCATGTGTGTTGTGGCTTCATCTTTATTTTGTGTCCTTCATTTTCCCCATCAAGGGAAGATTATCACGGTTGATCAACTGTCCTTTTTTGCCTCTTCTTCTTCGGATGGAAACGTGCCTTTTGTGGAGCATACCTCGATCCCCTATGAAAGTGTGGGTGCTGGACTTTTCAAAGATCCTGCCCTTATGGGTGTCTTTTCGCTCCCACCTCCCAACGTCACCCCCATTAACATGATTTCTATCCATTCTGATCCTTGGGTTCTCCCTCCCATCGATCAGGTAGACTCTTGGGGTGATGTCATGTCGTTGAGTCCTGCCGAGCTCAACTATGTCGAAATTGTTTCTGCATCGGCTTCATCCTCTGATCCTGCTCCATCGAGCAGGCCTCTTGACACGTATGTACAATCCCCTTGGCTCGGAGATAGTGTTTCTTCGGATCCGTTAAAGGAAATCTTTCCTTCTGATGAAGTGATTTTAGAGACTATGTCTTTCGAGGAACCTCCTTGGTTCGATCATCACCATCGCTCCTCGTTTCTCCCAAGCCATGGGGCCATGACTACCTGTCTAGAGAATTTTGCCTCCTGTATCCCCTCTCAGCCTCTTCATACGCCTATTCAAGTTCATGAAGTTTTCTCTGAAGGCAATATGGGGAACATTATGCAAATGATGCCCATCAACATCTCTGTCAAACTAGGGATTGTTGAGAATATCCACATTGGAGTTACCTGTACTCTAGAGGAGATTCAGCTTTATACCGATCTTTTCAAGGAATTTCGCAAAGTTTTCGCTTAGTCCTACGAAGAAATGCATGGTATTGACCCTAGTATCGTGGTACACGAGATCCCTATGTATCCTGGTGCCAAACCTGTTCGACAACATTTACACCCCATGCACCCGAGAAAGGCTGCAACTATCAAGGGAGAAGTTGAAAAACTTCTCAAGGCTGGGTTTATCTACCTTATCCCATTGACTGACTAGGTATCTAATATTATCACTGTGACCAAAAAGCAGGGCACTATTAGGGTTTGTGTTGATTACTGTAACATCAACCGCGCGTGTCCAAAGGATAATTATCCCACGCCCTTTATCGATCAACTCATCGACGATTGTGCTGGGAGTGAAATCTACTAGTTTATGGACGGCTTTTCTGGTTACAACCAGATTAATATTTCGCCTGTCGATCAACACAAAACTGCTTTCATCTACACGTGGGGTACCTTTGCTTACAAGAAGCTTCCTTTCGACCTTAAAAACACCAGTGCTACCTTCCAGGGAGAAATGTCTTACACATTTCATGATATTCGTCACATTGTCCAGCCATATTTGAATGACCTCCCAGCTCATTCAGCAAAGCAATGTAACCATCCGAACCACCTTCACGAGATTTTTCTTCACTGTCGACATTGTCGTATCCGTCTTAATCCGCATAAGTGTGTCTTCTGTGTCAAATCCGTCAAACTTCTTGGGTTTGTCGTCTCTAAATAGGGCATTCGTCTCGATCCCCTCAAAGTTGAAGCTATCCTAAATCACCCTTCTCCTGCCTCTTTACAGCAATTGCAGAGTTTGCAGGGCAAAGCCAACTTCCTACACCATTTTATCCCGAACTACGTTGAGATTTCTAAAGGCTATACATGACTTCTAAAGCGTGAAACTTCCTTTGTTTTGGATGCCACTACCCAAGAGTCATTCGAGCAACTCAAGGCACTCCTTGTTTCTACTCCCTTATTGCGTCCGCCTAATTACCATCGTGACTACACTCTTTACCTCGTTGTTGCCGACATAACTATTGGCATGGTTCTAGTTCAAGACGACGACGATGGTTCCGAGCACGTTATTTATTATCTAAGCCGCAACCTCCTTGATACAGAGACTCGTTATTCTTATGTCGAGAAACTTGCTTTGGCAGGCATTCACGCTATCCAATGTTTCCGTCATTATATTTTGTTGCGCACAACGACAGTGATTTCCGATTGCAACTCAATGATGTACATTTTGTCACGTCATTTGCTGGGGGGCAAGTACTCGAAATGGATTGTTATCATTCAAGAGTTCGATTTGGAGCTTACTATTGCCAAGTCCAAGAAGTCCCTTGTCTTTGCTGAATTGATTTGCTTGTTACCGTCCGCTACTGCTCCCTCTCGGTTAGAGGATTGCATTCTAGATGATACCCTTTTCTTGATCATTACCCTTGATCCCTGGTACAGGGACATTATTGTCTACCTCCAGCCATCCTCCTTCCATCGTGATTTGTCCAAGGATGCTCGGCGATGTATTTTCCATCATTCTCAACCTTATCACATTATTGTGGACACTTTGTACCGTCTTGCCGTTGATTCAGTTCTCCGTCGTTGTTTGACGTTCAAGGAAGTTGAACGAGTCTTGAATGACTGCCACTCTGGCGCTTGTGGTGGTCATATGTCTGGTTATGCTACTACTCGAAAGATCCTCCGCACTGGTTATCTTTGGCCCTCTATTTTCAAGGATTGCATTCTCGCTGTCCGTTCCTGTCACACATGCCAAATTTACCAACGAAAGATGCGTGCGCCACCCTCCCCTTTGCACCTTGTCATTATCGTAGGCCCTTTTTCTAAATGGGGCATAGATTTTATGACCTATAACCCTCGCTCGGCCGGGGGGCATGGGTATATTATCGTTGCCGTCGATTATTTTACAAAATGGGCCAAGGCAATGCCTACATTATCTAATGACAGCAAGATAGTGGCGCAATTTTTATTTAATCATGTCATTACTCGATTCAGAGTCCCTCAGGCTATTGTCACTAATCATGGTTCTAATTTCTGTGGTCATATGATGACTGAGTTAATGGCCTAGTTAGGCTTGCTTCACGATAGTTTGACGCCTTATTATCCTCAGGCCAATAGCCAAGTCGAAGCCGTCAACAAGTTGTTGGTCATGATGCTTCAACGTACCATTGGAATGCACAAGTCTAATTGGAATTTGATGTTGTTTTCTGCCCTATGGTCCTACCGTACCTCAGTGAAGGATGCCACAGGATTCACACCGTTTCAACTCGTTTATGGTCTGGAGGCTACCCTTCCGATTGAATCCGAGATACCTTCTCTCAAGATAGCTGTCGAATTGCTCCCAAATACTACTTCAGTAGAAGATCATCTTCTTTACCCAGAGCGGCTAGACGAGACCCATCGACTTGCCTCGTTAGTCATCAAAGCACAGAAGAAGAGAGTGAAGACTCACTTCAATCAAACTGTTACTCCTCGTTCTTTCATTGAGGGAGATTTAGTCCTGTTGTACAATCAAGCAAATGATATGATGAGGGCAGGCAAATTCAAACTGATGTGGCATGGACCTTATATTGTGAAATGTGTTTTATAGAAAGGGACCTATGAGCTAATTAGCTACGAAGGAAATCCTCTCGATAAGCCCCGAAATTGGCTTTATCTTAAAAAATATTATGCATGAGTTTTCATGCATCTGCTGTGTACATATGTGTGTTTTTAGTGTGTGTGTGCACGTGTGGCTTGGTGTGTAGGTGTTATTGCCACATATTGTGTCTTTTTCCTTCGTGTGCAGATGTCGGGTGCACCTTATATCGGTTTCGCTGATGGTGCCTGTCACAGTACCCGGAATCTTTCCTTCGCAGCATGGGTGATCTACGATCCTCACGGTGAGTTAGTAGACCTTCAAGCTGTTTGTCTAGGGTGTACCATAAACAATGTCACTGAATATAGCGTTATCATTGAACTATTAACTGAGGCTATTAACCTCAATATTCGTGCATTGATTGTGAATCTAGATTCTCAACTAGTTCTTCTTCAACTAATGGGCATTATTTCGTCAGAAACCCTCAAATTTTAAGATTGTATTTGCGTGTTCACTTATTGGAAAGAAATTTTGATTTTATCACATATCAACACATTCCTAGGAGGCTAAACACATTAACTGGTGCATTGGCAAATCATGTACTAGACAGACATTTACGCAATTTATAATCAAACAAACATTATTTGCAAGTACTCAGACACAGTAATAAAACATAGATATATAGATATATATATATATATAGAGAGAGAGAGAGATAGATAGATATATATAGATATATATATCGTGTGGCGCACCGAGGCACTCAAAAAATAATGTGTATGTCAAAAAATAAGGTATATGTTCATGTTACATCTGAGACACATGTCTCCCAAAATAACAGAAAAAGAAACCTAGGCAACTACTGTGGTGGGTTCTACTCTTTGTAGCAGACCACTGCCCGCACTACTCGTCTGAGTAGTCTATGGACCCTAGGCAACACACCCGTTGTATGTCTCTAGTACTGTTGTGGGACCTCCTCAAACCCTCTGTAGTCTGGGATCCCCTCAGTCAGGCGCTCTAGGTTCTGGGCTATCTCCTCCTATACATCACCGCCCGGGGTGGCAGGGCAAGCTCTCTATTCTCCTCTCTCTGCGCTGTAGGAGTGAGACCCACCGGTCTCTCAGGTCCAACATCTGCGAAATTGAACACAAGTATTAAGACTTAAACGCTTAAAATCCAAAAACATTACAAATACAAATGCAAAACTAAAAATATGGTGGTTAACCAAGTGTGTTACCTCTCTCGTCCCACTGCTCTTCGCACAGGAGCGGCATGTCAGGATCTCCTCTGAAGTCTATACCAGCATAGGGCCAGTCCTCGACAAATACCTATTGCTGATGCAGCCACTCCATGTAGAGAGGTCCCCATGATACCAGCTGGTCGCCGGCCCCTCGTGGCATCAAAAAGGCCCACCTAGTGATGCAGGTATGTCGCGGCCTTGGTACTATGAGGTCCATATCCTACAGTTGAAGTAATGGTACCCGCTCCAGCATGAGCAGTACCAGGATGGACCCATATCCAAACTGTTTGGTCTCCCCTCAATGGCACTTGGTCAACTATCTCTTTATGTTTAGAGACACTGCTTTGGCCCAGTCATACATGGTCGGGTTCAGGCAATCTAAAGCCAACCTCAGTTGGGTTTTAGTCACCTCGTGTTGTGCCTGAGAGCCTGCTACTCTCATGATCGTAAATAGTAGGACAAGCAGTGGCAGGTCCTCCACTGTTGGGATCTGTAGTTTCCCATTGGTGGGTGATTTGCATGCCCGTGGGCATGCTCGTGCCATCACCATGTCGAGAGACTCTCTGGTGACCCGTACACCACCTATGCGGGGTCTCTCTCCTCAGCGAGATAAGCCTGTGAGGAAATATATGTCGATCGCATCGAACTTGATCTCCTGACCCTGGATGATAAACTTATCCTCCGTAGGGTTCCACGAGCGAATCAAGAACTCTAGCAAGTCTAGTTTCACTCGCAAGAGGGGTGTGAGGAATAATTTCAACAATCCACAGTTCCAAAGAACTTGTCTGCATTGCAGGTCCATTGCACCTCTTTCATCATCAACGTCGTGAGTGTGTTCTTGCCACACAAACACCATTTTTGTACCCTGCACATGCAAATTCTATTGATTAGAATTGATTTGAGTTGTTTTTATGGTCTAAAATGATGTAAATAATGAAACTTTTATGTTTACAGCGCCATCACAGCTGTTTCTAAAACAGCTGCGATGACCCGCTTTCACAGTTCATTATTTTTTAGATTGTCGCAGGGGTACATGTGTTTCCTGCGACGATGCCGAAAGTGGTGTGTGTAAAATCCCCGATCATTGCAAACTCGCGGGGGACTTCTGCGACAATCGGGCGTGGTTTTGGAACTAAAAATCCACCAAACCTTGACCAAATTCCGTGCAATCGGACTCAAAAACAATCAAAATGCAGAGGCAAGATTGATGTACTTACTTGGTGAAAGTATGGCGCGAAATGGTTGATCACAGGTGACGAAATTGAGCTCCAAAGTTTGCACAGATACATGGTTGAAAAATTACCAAAGGTTGAAAATAAAAAAAACAATGTAAAAAATGTTTTTACCACAAGTCTTATATAACTTTTTTTTGCAATTTTAGGGTTTTTGGACTATAGTTTTTGGGTTTTTATAGTTTTTTGATCTCTCCTTATGGTTTTAGGGTTTTTTGACCTAGTTTTTCTAACATTACAATGTGTATCTTTGTCGAATGGATCTTACGTTTAGTTTTTTGTGCAGGAACATGAGTGACGGATAAAGTTCTGGTCGAAGCATGCTTGGTATATGTCATAAAAATTTCCACGAGTTTTCTTTAAGCTCTTTTCAGACTCGTAAAATATGAAAAGATTGTTGAGTTTTTTCCTTTTTGACTCGTTAAATGGAATAAAAATGGTGGTTCGCTTTCAGAGCTTTTTCGACCGTTTAAAAGCGAAAATATGGCCGGGATTTTGTCATTTCAAGCTCGTTTTTTGGATCTGAAACGTTGTGTCTCTGATCGCTTTTTTACTTTTTTGGACCGGAAGCACTAGTTACGAAAATTACTCCTTGATCGAAATGGTCAAGCGGTTCTCTCAAGCATTGTTTTCTACCTTTTCGGGTTTGGGGGACACCAACTTACGAAAAGGGACCCCCTGGAGTTTTCTTTTCCATGTCTTTTTCAAACTCTCTAAACATGAAAAAGACTCCGAGTTTTACCTATGCCGGACTCGTTAAACCCTGACAACATTGGACTTGTCACCATGATGAGACCCGAGCTTCTCCTCCCTGGGGCTCGTTAAAATTTCACTAGGTTGGATTTGTCCGAAGGACGAACTTATACTACAAGTATATGTTATCCCCTTCAAGCTTGTTTCTCAAAAATAATTGGGGTACTCGCTAGCAATGGTGGGGGAAAAAAATTGGAAATCTTCATTGGTTACCTACGGCAGCTAGTCACTCTTGAACATCGACACTTTTGCTTCTCGTCGGGTTTGGGATATCCTCTCATCGTCATTGGCCTTCCGGGGTTTGGTTTATCATTTTGGCCTCATTCCATTTGATCCTTTTTGTCTCAGTTAGACCTTCGATCCCTTGGTACCAAAAATGTTGCCGCATTCTGGGGTCGTGTCATCGATATGTTCAAGAGTATAATCCTTTTGCAATTCGTGCCCTTATCTCCTCCTCTGATTCTCTGTTTCGCCATCCTCCTCTTGTTCCTTTTCTCATGTCGTTGATGGGGGAAACATTATGGCCCTCCTATGATGGGTCGCTTCCTATCGACACCAGCTCATTATCCAGGAAGTCGATCTAGGAATCCCTTTCGGTACCTTGGAGCTTGCATGCCTCAATGGCAGGTTCTTCGCACTCGACTACAGGCTTACATCATTGGTCTTCGATCGGGTGATTCCACGAGTGTTCGACTCCCGATCATCCTTCACACTTTGTGGATTGTACTAGCAGTACCTTGAGAACCATTGACATCACTGGTGGTCTCTCTCGCGCTTGTTAACAATTTACATCATTGGCCAGTAATCAAGCGATTTTCTGCCATGCTCAACTTCAGCACATCTATTCACATGTTAGAAATTGTACTATGATTGGTCGGGATTCAAGACCCTGAACTAAGATTACATAAGTCTAGGTTGCATGGATTGGTTCGTGATTGTATACATGACTCGTTGATTGGATGGCTGCGACCATACCTGAGTCTTTCTGGATGGCTGCGACCATACCTCTATCTTTATATATGGTCTTATCGAACTGGGTGGTTGCGCCCATACCACAGAACAAGTTTCGTATGTCTTCTGGATGATTGTGCCCATGCCTTGACTACATGTATTTCACTGTCATAGATATTAGTTATACTTGTGCCTACAGGTTTTCAGCGATGGTGTTCCGGTTCGGTTATGAATTCGTAAAGCACTTCACCTCTCCCACTCTCTCTGGCTTCTTGCTTTAGGGGGCATCTGTTACACAGTAATTTGTCACCGACCTCATATCAGTCCCCGAGCGACATCTCCACTGTGTCATACATCAAATAAATATGTCCATATCTTCCCAATCATTCAAGAAGATTAAACAAGTACTGAAGATTGACCCTTTTACCTATGTTTTTCAATCGTCGCAAGTGAACCCCATCCTTCCTATGATGATTCTCTATGTAGAACTATATCGTCGCACCGTCGTCGCAGGGGTACATGTGTTTCCTGTGAGGGTCGAAATTTAGGGCTCAACGCAAGTCCTCAAAATATTTCTTGTGATGATTTCTTTGCATACATTGCTTCCTTGCGACGTCGTCACTGAGCCCCAGTATATGACTTGCGACGATCCAGATATGGCGAATTAGTTCAAATTGTTGGGCTTCTGGGTGATTCTAGAACTGGTTGTTAGGTCAAGTTGGTTCGTCTTTCCTCCTCTGGGATAGTGGTTCCACCTTTTAAGAAACCTACCTTGAGGAAAGCTCCATCTCCCTCATTTCAAGGTGGCTCCTCCTCCTATAAAAGCACTCCGCATTGCTATGATCAACTAGTTCTTAGTTTTTAGATTGGAGAAAATTAGCTAGCTTTGGTGTGACTTTGCAGTGTGAATTAATGATAGTTTAGAAATTGGTTGTGGATTGCCTTAGTTTTGTACTAGAGCTTTTGAGTGAGAGAGAGTTATCATCCATTTGGGAGACACTTTTGAGAGTGAATGCTTGAAGAAACATACCGACTGGACCCTTCGATAAGGCTTGCGACGTCAAGGCTTGGTTGTAAGCTTTGCTTTTGATTCATTTTAATACAATCAATGATGATTTCCTATGTCTTGTGTAAAATATACTTGATAGCTTATGATTCTTTGACTCTGTAAGTAAATAGATCATTTTTGTTCTCGGTTATGTGTTCTATTGTTCTCTTGTGTTGTTTCAAGTTGATTTCTCATTGAGGAGAAGGAAACGATTGCTGAAGCAGCGCAACGAAAGCTTCACCGAACACCAATTTGAGGTAGGCTCTTTCAACAATGATTGTTTAAGGAAATTAATTTTTTTTTGTCTTGTTGTGACTAGACCCACTCTAGGGCTAGAGAGGTTGCCTCTATCCACAGAGGGAACATTTCCTGCATCACAATTAGGCCTTTAGACCATGTGCATTGCAATTTGCAACGGATGTGCAGACCCGATAATACTATAAACCATATTGTATGGATCTTGAGATCCACCAAATGTCATTGTTCAATGTATTCACGGGTATTTCGTTATTTAATGAAATATAAAGGGACAAAGCCATTGCGATAAGCGACAACGACCAATAGGTGGACATAATGGGAGAATAAGGCGCAGTTATGAAAGTTCAAAGTCTGATACATTGTGTTTTATGCAAATTTTCCCATGTTTTCACAGTGTTCTCTGTTTATCTGTGTAAACAGAGAACGACTATTACTAAAGATTCCAAGCGCCAATTGCCCCTTATGTTACAGGAATGGTGGCCACCTCCCCCTTTAGCGTTAAGCAATGATGGTATAACGCCTGGAAAGGGGATTCGAAGTGGACGGAGGCCGGGGAGACCGAGAGACAAGAATCCGAAACCAACAGACATCGCAATTTGGCTTTTAAGTCGTGAATGTCAAATACTGTGGGTTATTGAGTTAATGTTGGTGGCTGAGTTGTTTTTGAAGGTCGTTTTTGGGGTTTTGTTGTGAAGTAGAAGCCAAAGAGGTAGCGTAGAAGCCCAGGAGGCAGTGCAGAAGAAAAATAGCAGCCTACGAGGTCACTTGGAAGCCAAGTGAAAAGCCAAGAGGATTGTTTTTTTGATAGAAGGCAAAAAGAAACTAGAGTCGAAGAGCCAAGAGCCAAAGAGTCAGAGCTAAGAGCTAGAACCAAGAGCCAAAGAGCCAGAGTTAGAGCTAAGAGCCAGAACCAAGAGCCAGAGAGCCAAGAGCCAGAGCTTCAAGAGCCAAGGGATAAAATGGTGTCTGAACCCACTGTTTATGTGTAGAACAACAGGAGTTGAGCCAAAGAGCTTGTAAAAATACTTACACCATAATCCCAGAGAGCCTAGTTGAATTAACTAGAGCTCACAGAGACATAGCCCAAGAGTTGTGGGTGAACTCCAAATTAATATTGTTGTTCATGTGTCTGTTTTACTGCTGCATTGTCTCTGTTGCTTTATTTACTGTTATATGCATTTATATATCAGTTTCAGCACATTAATTTATAGCATATAATCAGTTTAAAACAAATACAAACATACACCCATATTTTCAAGCATTTCTTAATTCCTCATTGGTTAATCATTAAGACTTGGGAAAATTTAAAGCTTTGGAAGTGGGAGAGGTTCTTGTAGATTAGACAAGAAGCCTAAGAGCCCCATTTTTAGATCAGGTGGTATCAGAGCTTAAGATTTATTAACCACACCGTCAAGGAAGGATTATATCAGAATGCTTGATTGACAAAGCAAAGACTTCTTGTCTAAAAGGTGTTTGAACAGCAAGAGGCTGATTGTATGCTTGTTTGTAGACTGACTTTTTGCTGAGTTTGCAAAAGTAAAGGGGAAGCTATTGATAGCTCAGTCCAGGAAGGACAAGAAGGAGAAGGGCTGAAGGCATTCTTCTATCTCAGGACCTCAAGGCAATCTTTGTTGCCCAAGAAGCCTTAGTCAAGTACCAGCTTGAAGAAGAGGTAAGCCATTCCAGTTTGTCTTCAAATTCTTCTAAGAATGCTTATATTGGTTCTTTTGAAAAACATACTAAAGGCATAGGTTCCAAGCTAATGTCCAAGATGGGCTATGAATGAAAGGGCTTGGGAAAACATGCACAAGGTATTGTTGAACCAATAATGGTTGAGGAACGGCCCAAATATATGGGTCTTGGCTATGGAAGTCTTATGGAGATAGTTCCAAAGATGCCATGAAAGCCATTGAAATAGTCCCAAGAAGGAGTTTCAGTTCATGTCCTCTACCTCAGAAGTGTGAAGGTTGTATCCAAGAGGAATACAATAGCTTGAAACATCAATTGCAGGATGCAGGTGTTCACAAGCACACACTTGAACCAGAGATTTGTGGAGACTCTAATAGCCTTGAAGAGTTTGATGGTGTTCCAAATGGAGCCACTTCTTCATTTGCTTCTCCTCATGAAGGCAATAAAGGTGAAAGAGGCAGGTATAAATCTGGTTCTAATTATATTCCTTTTGATTTAAATTTGCAAAGCATTATAAATTTCCAAATAAGTATGGAGAAAGAGTTGCATGTTCCTTTTGTGGTTTGGATAACTATGATGTTTATAGATGTTGGAAGAGAATGGATGCATACAGGAAGCAAAAGGAAAAGAAGCAAGCAGCCAAAGGTCCATTGGACAAGGCAAATCATGCTATCAAGAGGATGCACATGTAGTGCACTTACTGCCATAAGCAAGGACATCTTGCTGCAAAGTGTTGGACACTGAATCCAACAATGCTTCCACTAAAGCTGAGGGAGAAGGTGCAAAGAGAAGGTGGTAGAAATGCAAAGGAAGATTACATGACTTCTGTGTCTCAGAATGATTCACATATTGATGTTGATGTGCAAACAAAGGAAGGACCTTTGAAATGGATTGGTAAGAAATGGTTAGAGTTCTTATCCAATTAAAGATTGCATCTCTATTGATTTATTTGTTTGCATTTCTTGTTAATGGAATGCAAGTTGCAGGATTTTACCAAGAAGGTGAATGGAGAAGTTGAGTGGGAAGCTCACTTTGTTGCTACAACATTATATTTTATTTCAGCTTCGAAAGTACAATGTGCTTAAGTGAAAGTTGAAGGATGAAATGCATGCATGAGATGATGTGCATGAACCAGGGATGTTGATGTTTTCCTTGTTTTCGGAACATGTGTGTGTGATTGACTTGAAGGGCTGATTGCTTTGTTGTAAACATGCATGTAATGTCGATTTGGGAAAAGTTAACTTGGTCTCCAAATGGAGATAAGGATGAAGTGTTCTCATCTTTTGAAAAAGAGTCCTAATGGTATTTTTCTACATGCTTGACTTAAGGGTCATCTATTTAAAGGCATGTTTTGTGGGATTGTTGTCTAGTCCATCATTTGTATGCAGATGTAAGAAATGGAGGTGTTCACATGATGTGAAAATTTGTTTCTTTTGTTGAAGCAGGAGTTTAGGCCATCCAGTTGTTGTCTATATGCCTGTTGTTGTTAACAGTTGTTGTTGGCAGCTTATCAAGCAAGTACAATTGAAAGTTTGTGGAGCAGATGTACTTCACATTTGTTGGGCCACCTTGGATCAATGATCAAGGCAAAGAAGCTCCAACTACCTTCTATGACCATTTCAGTAGAATTTCTACGGGAAGGCAAGGAGGAAGACAGTTCTTATCAGGAAGACTAGCCCATCCAGAGAAGGGAAGTGGTCAAAAACTTTGGTTCAGAGGCACTATGCAAAGGCAAGTGTAGGGAGGCTGAAAGAAGAGGGTGAGTCACTCTCATTTACTATTCATATCAATATATCAGTCTTTTGGAGACCAAAAGTTCTTTCAGTGGGAAGGCGTGATCCAAAAATGGATCTTGGATAAACCTCTAAGTCTAAAAGGCTTCATGCAAGAGGTGAAAGGTGCCAGATGGCACAAATCCTTTGTAAATCAGAGGAAAATGAAAATCACAAGCTACTCCTGGAAATAGTCTCATTGCAAAGATCTCTCCATTTTGAATCCAACACAACTTAAATGGGCGAAAACAAACTTCGGATGAAGAAGTTATTGTAAAATGAAAATTGCCCAATGTCCTTAGAAAATGAGGCAATTGCACTAAATTATGAACTATATTGAAAATTTTGATTTTAGTATAGGCTCACGGGCCAATCCACAGCTGACACATAGCAGACTAGGATTTGGACATGTGGCCTTGTTTGATTGGTCAAAGAGGAAATATCGCATCGCAATTATTTCAAAGGGAAGGACCTTGGGCCATCAGCGATTGCGATAAGCGATTTCTGCTTTATCGCATTGCACAGATCCATGGGAGAAGGACCAGTGCCCCGAGGCCTTAATATGTGTGATGGGCCAATTGCAATGAGCGCATTACAGCCACTAGATCGGCAAAGGGAAGCAACAGTCAAGATCTGATCACTGATCGACAATCGGGGAAGCTTAAGGGTTGCGGGCCATGGAACCAACGATATGTTGATGGGCCAATACGGTGAGATGTGATAGCGCCAAACAGAGCGACCGAAGATTGGAGATCTGATCGAAGCGAAGCCAAAAGGGAGCATTAGGTCTTTAGACCGTGTGACATTGCGATTTGCAACAAATCTGCGGACCCGATAGTACTATAAACCATATTGTATGGATCTTGAGATCCGCAAATGCCATTGTTCAATGTATTTACGCTTATTACATTATTTAACAAAATAAAAAGGGACATAGCCATTGCAATAAGTGACAGCGACCAATAGGTGGACCCGATGGTACAATAGAAGTGTCGATTGCCCCTTACGTTATAGGAATCGTGGCCACCTCCCATTTTGGCGTTAAGAAATGATGGTATAATGCCTGGAAGTGGGATTCGAAGTGGACGGAGGCCGAGGAGACTGAGAGATGAGAATCAGAAACCAACAGACAACGCGATTTGGCTTTTAAGTCGTGAATGTCAAAGACTGTGGGTTGTTGAGTTAATGTTGGTGGTCGAGTTGCTGTTGAAGGTTGTTGTTGAGGTTTTTCTATGAAGCAGAAGCCAAAGAGGCAGTGTAGAAGCCCAGGAGGCAACGCAGAAGTAAAAGAGAAACCTACGGAGTCACTTGGAATCCAAGTGAAAAACCAAGAGGACTGTTTTTCTGATAGAAGGCAAAAAGAAGCCAGAACCAAAGAGCCAAGAGCCAAAGAGTCATAGCCAAGAGCCAGAACCAAGAGCCAAAGAGCCAGAGTCAGAGCCAAGAGCCAGAGCTTCAAGAGCCAAGGGATAAAATGGTATTTGAACCCACTGTTTATGTGTAGAACAGCAGGAGTTGAGCCAAAGAGCTTGTAAAAAGACTTACACCATAATCCCAGAGAGCCTAGTTGAATTAACTAGAGCTCACGGAGACGTAGCCCAAGAGTTGTGGGTGAACTCCAAATTAATATTGCTATTCATGTGTCTGTTTTACTGCTACATTGTCTCTGCTGCTTTATTTACTATTATATGCATTTATATATCAGTTTCAACACATTAATTTACAGCACATAATCAGTTTAAAACAAATACAAGCATACACCCATATTTTCAAGCATTTCTTAATTCCGCATTGGTTAATCATTAAGACTTGGGAAAATTTAAATCTTTGGAAGTGGGAGAGGTTCTTGTATATTAGACAAGAAGCCTAAGAGCCCCATTTTCATATCAAGTTGCATGCTGATGGTTGTAAGGGAAAAAGAGGCAGAATTAGTTGATTCTTTCCAGGGCTGCGATCAGGAACATAAACAGGAATTATCTGAATTAGTTTCTAATTATGATGAGCTATTTCAGGAACCGAAGGGACTACCTCTGAAGAGGGAAATCCAACATGAGATCCATTTGCAGCATGACGCTCCTTTTCCAAATATTGGCATGTACAGGATGTCGACTATTGAGATGGAGGAAATCAAGAAACTAAGTGCAGGAATTGTTGGACCAAGGGATCATCAGGCCGAGCACCTCTCCGTGTGGCTCACCAATTGTCTTAGTGTGAAAGAAAGATGGCACATGGAGGATGTGTGTGGATTAACACGTGCTAACCAAAATCACAGTGAAAAATTGCTACCCCCTTCAACGCATTGATGACTTATTAGATCAGTGAAAGAATGTTGTTATTTTCACAAAATTGGATTTGCGGAGTGGTTATCACCAGGTCCGAATTGCAGAGCAGGATGTGTGGAAAACTGCCTTCAAGATTAAACAGGGGCTGTTTGAATGGATGGTGATGCCACTCGGAGTTTGCAACGCTCCAACCACTTTTATGGGGGTCATGAATGATCTCTTTCGGCCTTTCATTTATGAATTTGTTCTTGTATATTTAGATGATATACTTGTCTTTAGTAAAAGTTGGGTTGAACATGTGTGTCATGTAAAGAAAGTGCTTGATGCACTGAAAAAAGAAAACTCTTTGTGAAATTGTCAAAAGTGTGAGTTCGGGAAAACTTCTTTGGGTTACCTAGGTCATATTGTTGGTCATGGTCAGTTAAAAATTGATCCCTCTAAAGTTGAAGCAATTATAAATTGGCCTAAGCCTACTAGTGTAACCGAGGTTTGTAGCTTTTTAGGTCCAGTACTGGAGGAGATTTATTGCCAATTTCTCTGTTATTACGGCACCTTTGCACACCGTGACAAGTGTGAAACAGGTCTTCCAATGGGGAGGAAGATAGCAGAAGTCCTTCGAAACATTAAAGGAAAAGATCAGTGCCGCACCAGTCTTAGCCTTACCTGATCTCCAACAGCCATTCGAGATCGAAACCGATGCTAGCAGTTATGCCATGGGAGCTGTACTGATGCAGCAAAAGAAGCCGATTTGTTACCATTCTGAGAAGTTTTCTCAAGTTGTGATAAACTATCCCACTTATGACAAGGAACTTTATGCCTTGGTGCAGAGTGTGAAAAGGTGGAAACACTACCTGATCGGCAAGGAGACCATCATCCATACAAATCATCAGCCCTTGCAGTACCTGTTAGTGTCAGTCTTTACAGCCTTCCTCCAGTGATCAAATGTGCTCTTACATAGTGATTTTGAAGTGTCAAGGTCAAATTTTGTCATTTCAGTGAGTCTTCAAGCAAAATTTGGTCACTAGGCATTAGGCCTAGGGTTTGCCCAAATGTCAGTCCATGTCATCATTCAGCTGAGCCTATCATCATTCAGAGGTTTGTCATCGTCATGTCAGTGTCTAATGGGTCATTTTACCACCATGTTCATGCTTCAGTTGTGCCTAGGCAAGCTCATTTCCCTCTCCTAGGGTTTTGAAAGCCAATTTCTCTTGGGCGGCCAAATCATTGGCAAAACTTGTTTCCTGATGTTAATACACCTTCCCTTATCCTTCATGTACCTTATCAAACACTTCCCATCCCTTAGATCCGCCAAATTCCTCATTTTTGCACAAACCCTAGTTTCTAGCTACAACCTGGCAATTTTCTAGGTTTGGCCTGTGTTTTGTCCTTTTCGACCCCTTCCCCTCACTCAATCTCTGAGATTCCACTTTCCCCTGCTTCCTAACATCCCTCCCCACTCCCAAAAATTTTCCCAAGAATTTAGAAGCTCCCTATCCCCTTCATTTCGCTCCATTTCGACAAAATCCCTTGCTTCACACATTGGGACAAGTTGCACTCAAATGATGTTTCAGAGCAATAAAAGATGAATTTTGGAAAACTGAGAGAGGTTTTTGTCCATAACATGCCAAGGAAGAAAAACATCTTTCACTTTTTACACAGGTGTCATGGTTTGAGAGAAATGTCAAAAGTACCGGCGAGAACGAAGGTGCTCCAAGGACGGTTGGCCAAAGCACAAAAACGAAGGAAAACGCCTGATCCACTCCAAACTTTGGCCAAAGCCTCTTTGACTGAGCATGGTACTTGATTGGGGACTCCCAGCCCAAATTTCAAGAAATTTGGAGAAAATTTTGTCATTTGTGAATTTTTTGTGCAATTTACAGGTTTTTCCCGTGGAATGGTCTCACCTCGGGTGAGACCATTTTGGAGGACTGCTCGGAATTTTGAAAACTTGGCATTTTTGGAAAGGGCATGCAAAAATAAAAATTACCAATGCTTGGGAGAAGCCTGATTTTGAGATTTGAGCCTCCAAAAGCTCAAAATACATCAAAAAAATGACTTTCTGCCCACTTTTTGAGTTGCAGAAAGTGACCTTGGGAGAAATGGTTTTTGAGGGGGAAAAACAACTCCAAATTCAGAAATTCCACTTGGGATGGAAAGTAGACAGACCACGCTTTCCAATGAGCCATCTTGCACCTGATTTGGATCAGTGGAACCCACTCAAAAGTAGCTGCAAAGGGGTGCAACCAGAACTTCCAGGGGCGCGACCAGAACTTCCAGATTTGCCAGAATTCACATTTTTGGTCAAAAAACACTGTTTTGACTATGGTTGACTATTATTACTTGTAGATGATGGATAAATGTAATATTTTCATGGCACTTTGGTAGATTTTATCTTTCTTTACCCTTCTAGAAGCTTCCATGATGTAAAAAGTGAAAAATTAATGCATGGATGAGTTAGCTAAGTAATAGAGGCAAGTTGTTTGGCTGCCTATTTTCTAGTTCTTAGTTTAGAATTAGTTCAAACTGCTCCTAGGAAGCTGAGCTCGACCCCTAGAGGTGGGGAAAGGAGTTAGATGGTCTAGATGGTCTATATTATGCTCTCTCCTTCTCATTTTCATGGTTGGACTCTTGTGTAAGGAAGCTTTATTGTATATTGTGCATCTATTTCTGCAATTGAAGGCAAGGAAAGCCAGGGTTTTACAGACATCTTTGAGGATTCTTGTGGATCTGATTGTTGATGGTGTGTTCTCTACATGTTCTTGTAAGTTTGTTTATGTGTTTCACATCTCTCTTATGCTTCTAAATTGGACAGATGAAGTGGTAAAGTTTGAACTCATGTTTTGACATGCTCAGCTTTTTAGTTTGTTCAATTTTAATGTTTTCTACTGTCTAGAGAGGATTCGAATTGTGTGTTTTCCCTCTTTAGCTTCTCCTCTATCATCTCTGATCATCCATCTCAGATTAAGGCATCAGCACTCATTCCTACCTTGCCCCTTAGATCCCCCTGTGAAAACTGTGCTCAAATCCCAGCACTTTGAATTGCACTTCCACCAATTGCCACCAAAAACCCCAAAAATCATTAAATCAACCCCCTTATCAATTTACTAGCCTAAAATCTTTATTATTAATTGGTCAGCCTAATCATATTGAAAGATCTATCGAATCTGACCCGAGAGAGCCTTCTCATACCTCGTAGGGCTAGCTACGAGGTGAAATGGTTTGATGTAGCCTTGAGAGTTTGTCTATCTCAGCCTAGGTGAATTCCAAGCGCTAACATATTGGCGACCATACTGGGGAGAACAAACTTGTTTGTTGATTGATGTGTGTGTTTCATAAGTCTTAGACAGAGCCTGAAGTTACGCCAGAAGCCTTCGAAAACGCTCTTGTTTTACATCAGCGTTAGTAGATAAACGCTGCTTCAGTCTATCTCCGTGGGATTTGTGAACATAGCGCTTCATTGACACTTTACCCCAGTACATATATCAAGTTCAGATCTGATTGTTGATGGTGAACAACGATCAGACACTTGAAAGGCTGAAATCATTCACTTGGCGACTCTAAAATATTTTCGAGATCAGATCCAAAGACTCCACTGGAGGATGATCCCGACCAGCAGAAACATGAAAGGAGGATATGGCAAGATCAGGTACTCAAGTTGGAATTTCATCCAAGATATTTTGTTCTTTGTCGTAAATTATTTCTTCTCTTTTCCCAAGAATGTAACGAAAGCTTTGCAAAGCATATTGTATTTGAGAAGAGATCCCAGACCTACAGTTAATTCTTTTCCTTCAAAGATTGTGAATACTAAAGATTTGCATACCTTTGAGCTTGATCAAGATCCTTTTTCTGAATTTTGTAATGATCATCTTCAAATTGTTGAGCCCCAAGAGACCAAGATCGATTTTATATCTGCTGTAAATACCCCTATACCTTGTAGAATTCCAGATCGGTATAAGCCTCTTGTTTTACCTTCTTTTCTTCATCCTTTCCCCAAAAATTATGATCTATACTTGCCGAGGTTTGACGATGAATGTAAGAATGTCAACGCTGAGCAACATGTGCAGAATTTTGAGTTATTTCTTGACCTTTTTGAAGTTGATGATGAAGATGTTAGTATGAGGCTTTTTGCTCTTTCTTTGCAAGCTGAAGTTAAGAGTTGGTTCAAAACCCTGCCTGATGCAAGCATCTCAGATTTCCAGCAGTTCGTCAAAGTTTTTCTCGATAGGTGGATGATTGGGCGAAACCTTTTCTTGATTGTAGAAGAGTATAACCAGCTCAAAAGATTGCCAGGGGAGACAGTACAACAGTTTTCGGCCAGATTTAATCAAGTTTATTATTCAATGCCAGCTGATATAAGGCCTACTCCTAGATCTACTCTCTTGCACTATCCGGGTGCCTTTGATCCGGAGATGGAGTTTCAGCTGAGGGAAAAGGATATTGCAACACTTCACGAGATGCAAAATTGTGCAGTAAGTGTAGAAGCGCATCTGCTGATCCGACGGGCAAGGATGAAAGAAGAAGAGATGAAAAGCATAGATCCAGCCGAATCTCTAGAGGTAAAGCTTGACGTTTTGGTAAGTGCAGTGGAGGAGATGATGCAAAGAATCAACACAAGGAATGATTATAATTTTCATGGCTCGCTGATTGAAGAAGAACAAGTTGCTGATCCAAAACATTTTGTTTCCCATCCTAGTTGTCATAGCACTTATAGTGATTGTTTTGTAGATCATCTTGGAGAAGAAAGAACTGTTGATATGACATGTATGCTTGATGACGTGTTTTATACCGATGATTTGCCTCAGTATGATCAGTATGATGATGATTATGTTCTCCAAACAGAAGCTAATCTTGCAGACAAATCAGCAGCTCGTTTGTGGGAGGAAGAAGTTCATTTTCAGCAGCTCGAATACAATGATCAGCCATCATATATCAGCTATGACAGTGACGAGGAAAGTGCAGCAAATTTTGAAGTAAGTGAAGGATCTTTGCCTTTTTGTTTTGATTCATGTCAGTTCATCAGAGATAACTACCATGCAATCAGAAATCAAATGTCAACAAGTCTTGATTTAGATCATCTTGAGGGCAATGAAAACCTTGTTCAAGACTTCTCATATTCAGATTTGCAACCTCCGAAAGCCATTGATTGTCCAGTTGCAGATGAAGGCATGAAAGTTGACATATTTGATCAAATGATACAAGAAGGTTCCCTACCTTTTTGTTTTGAATCAATTCAGTTTTTGAAGGGTAGATTGCATAGTAAATCTTCAAATGGACAGCCTATAACAAATCAACAATCACTCAGTTTTAATGTTGAGGATGAAGGTCAGATTATAGATGAAGTTGTGGAGGATGAAATACATGATGTGATGATGCAGGAAGATTCTATACCCTTTTGTTTCGAAGCATTTCAGTTTATAAGGCAGAATTTTCATATTGTCCCTAAAGAACAGAATGAGCAGCATGTAGGAAATCATGTAGTCACATTGGAACCAATAGAAAATGGGTTGCAGCAGTCTTTTCAAGTTTTTCATGATCCAATAGCTGATGTTTTGGATGAGTTTTGCAGTCAAAGTCTTTCTCCATTTACTATGTGTGAGCTTGAAAAATGTGCTGATATGAATTTGATCCGGCAGCTAGTTTCTTCATCATTTTCAGCAGGGGTCTCGTCACAAGGCTCAGATCAAAGTTTGCATGCATGGTATGAGGAAAAGAGAAGTAATCCATTGGATGAGCTAAGTTCCAGTGAGCTTGAATTTCAAGATCCTTATGCAGTGTTTTTGGAGGCGGATAGAGAGTTCATATCATTCAACGGATCTGTTTCTCAGTTGCCATCAGAGTTGCCTTTCAGTAGTTCTCTCTTGTTGCTCATAAACAAACATGTGTGGAGGTTTCAAACAGCAGACGAGATACTTACTTGGTTGCACTGGTTGTTTCATTTCACTTGATCAGGTGATGAATGAAACTGTTAGAGTAGGTTGTGATGAATAAGCTCCACTTTGAGCATCATTTTCAGTTGGTCGATTGTGTTTAAGTATTGAGTCAGTTTTTAGTTGAGTCATGAGTCCTTTGTTAGTCCATTTTCAGTCTTGTTGTTAATTTAGTTTGAGTCGGTTTGAGTCAAGTTTCAGTTAAGTTTCAGTCAAGTTTTCATTCAATAAATGAGTCAAAGTCTTGTGTCGTTTGCCGAAATATTGACTCCATCGCCCAATGGTTGAAGGCACTGGTCTGCTCTCCCAGAGGTCTGAGGTTCTTGGCACCTCCAAGGAGCTACCATCCCCATTGGAGCCAATGTTAGTGTCAGTCTTTACAGCCTTCCTCCAGTGATCAAATGTGCTCTTACATAGTGATTTTGAAGTGTCAAGGTCAAATTTTGTCATTTCAGTGAGTCTTCAAGCAAAATTTGGTCACTAGGCATTAGGCCTAGGGTTTGCCCAAATGTCAGTCCATGTCATCATTCAGCTGAGCCTATCATCATTCAGAGGTTTGTCATCGTCATGTCAGTGTCTAATGGGTCATTTTACCACCATGTTCATGCTTCAGTTGTGCCTAGGCAAGCTCATTTCCCTCTCCTAGGGTTTTGAAAGCCAATTTCTCTTGGGCGGCCAAATCATCGGCAAAACTTGTTTCCTGATGTTAATACACCCTCCCTTATCCTTCATGTACCTTATCAAACACTTCCCATCCCTTAGATCCGCCAAATTCCTCATTTTTGCACAAACCCTAGTTTCTAGCTACAACCTGGCAATTTTCTAGGTTTGGCCTGTGTTTTGTCCTTTTCGACCCCTTCCCCTCACTCAATCTCTGAGATTCCACTTTCCCCTGCTTCCTAACATCCCTCCCCACTCCCAAAAATTTTCCCAAGAATTTAGAAGCTCCCTATCCCCTTCATTTCGCTCCATTTCGACAAAATCCCTTGCTTCACACATTGGGACAAGTTGCACTCAAATGATGTTTCAGAGCAATAAAAGATGAATTTTGGAAAACTGAGAGAGGTTTTTGTCCATAACATGCCAAGGAAGAAAAAAATCTTTCACTTTTTACACAGGTGTCATGGTTTGAGAGAAATGTCAAAAGTACCGGCGAGAACGAAGGTGCTCCAAGGACGGTTGGCCAAAGCACAAAAACGAAGGAAAACGCCCGATCCACTCCAAACTTTGGCCAAAGCCTCTTTGACTGAGCATGGTACTTGATTGGGGACTCCCAGCCCAAATTTCAAGAAATTTGGAGAAAATTTTGTCATTTGTGAATTTTTTGTGCAATTTACAGGTTTTTCCCGTGGAATGGTCTCACCCCGGGTGAGACCATTTTGGAGGACTGCTCGGAATTTTGAAAACTTGGCATTTTTGGAAAGGGCATGCAAAAATAAAAATTACCAATGCTTGGGAGAAGCCTGATTTTGAGATTTGAGCCTCCAAAAGCTCAAAATACATCAAAAAAATGACTTTCTGCCCACTTTTTGAGTTGCAGAAAGTGACCTTGGGAGAAATGGTTTTTGAGGGGGCAAAACAACTCCAAATTCAGAAATTCCACTTGGGATGGAAAGTAGACAGACCACGCTTTCCAATGAGCCATCTTGCACCTGATTTGGATCAATGGAACCCACTCCAAAGTAGCTGCAAAGGGGCGCGACCAGAACTTCCAGATTTGCCAGAATTCACATTTTTGGTCAAAAAACACTGTTTTGACTATGGTTGACTATTATTACTTGTAGATGATGGATAAATGTAATATTTTCATGGCACTTTGGTAGATTTTATCTTTCTTTACCCTTCTAGAAGCTTCCATGATGTAAAAAGTGAAAAATTAATGCATGGATGAGTTAGCTAAGTAATAGAGGCAAGTTGTTTGGCTGCCTATTTTCTAGTTCTTAGTTTAGAATTAGTTCAAACTGCTCCTAGGAAGCTGAGCTCGACCCCTAGAGGTGGGGAAAGGAGTTAGATGGTCTAGATGGTCTATATTATGCTCTCTCCTTCTCATTTTCATGGTTGGACTCTTGTGTAAGGAAGCTTTATTGTATATTGTGCATCTATTTCTGCAATTGAAGGCAAGGAAAGCCAGGGTTTTACAGACATCTTTGAGGATTCTTGTGGATCTGATTGTTGATGGTGTGTTCTCTACATGTTCTTGTAAGTTTGTTTATGTGTTTCACATCTCTCTTATGCTTCTAAATTGGACAGATGAAGTGGTAAAGTTTGAACTCATGTTTTGACATGCTCAGCTTTTTAGTTTGTTCAATTTTAATGTTTTCTACTGTCTAGAGAGGATTCGAATTGTGTGTTTGCCCTCTTTAGCTTCTCCTCTATCATCTCTGATCATCCATCTCAGATTAAGGCATCAGCACTCATTCCTACCTTGCCCCTTAGATCCCCCTGTGAAAACTGTGCTCAAATCCCAGCACTTTGAATTGCACTTCCACCAATTGCCACCAAAAACCCCAAAAATCATTAAATCAACCCCCTTATCAATTTACTAGCCTAAAATCTTTATTATTAATTGGTCAGCCTAATCATATTGAAAGATCTATCGAATCTGACCCGAGAAAGCCTTCTCATACCTCGTAGGGCTAGCTACGAGGTGAAATGGTTTGATGTAGCCTTGAGAGTTTGTCTATCTCAGCCTAGGTGAATTCCAAGCGCTAACAGTACCTACAGTCACAAACCAAGTTACAGCAATCTCGTCATTTCAGGTGGATGGGTTTTCTTCAATAGTTTCATCTGGTAATAAAGTATAATAAGGGCACTAGCAATAAAGTGTTTGATATGCTATCTCGCCCTCCTATTTCTACTTCTGTTATTTTTCATAATGCTTCGTTATCTTTGGAGAGTTATGCTGAACAATATGCTAACGATGATGACTTTAAACAAATATATGAAAAACTAACCCATGGTTCACAGGTGGACAACTATCACTTGCAGGGGAAACTGTTGTATCACCTTGGTAAATTGTGTATTCCCACAGGGGAAAGAGTACATGTAATTCGATAGGCCCACACCTCTCTTGCGTCTGGACACTTTGGTATCAAAAAGACTTTATGTCATGTACGAAGATTTTGTTTTTGGCCTCATATGAAAAACATTGTGACTCGCTATGTAAAGGGTTGTGTGATGTGCTCTATTTCAAAACCCTCTAATAGAAAACTTGGGCTCTACACACCACTTCCTATTCCGAGTCGTCCATGGGAAAGTGTGTCAATGGACTTTGTAGGAGGTTTACCTTTCTCCAGAACGAGTCACGACTACTTGTATGTTGTCGTTGATCATTTTAGCAAGATGTGTATTCTTATGCCTTGTAAAAATCAGATCACTACAAAGCAGACTGCTTCTCTTTTCTTTCAGTATGTTTGGGTCCATTTTGGATTACCCACATCGATTGTGCCATTGTATCCATTCTCTGTTATCGAAGCAGGAAAATATTCATTACATTTGCATTGTGAAGTGGTGTATGCTTGTTCAAATTGAAAGATTTTTGTGGATACCACCATTAGAGAACTGCAATTGGCCTGATTGGTTTCCTCATGACGTCTTAAAACCTGATGAATTTCTCTAACTTCGTTACTATCCATAGCTGTTCAGTCTGAGGTATCAGGAGGAACAGGTTCCAAAGAACTGAGCAAGGTCCTGTAATGTGCAACGGAGTTCCAGCATTTGAATGTAGCAGGTCAAAAAGAGCCTAGAAGGCCCAAATCAACTAGGATGGGCCCAGAAACAGGGCGAACTAAAAACTCATCACATGGGAAAAAAAGCACAAACTCTGGGCCCTCCCAGAAGTCACAGAGGTCATAAACTACTAAACTACCAACCGAATTACCAAAGGGAAAAAGTCAGATTTTCAGGACTATATTCTGCATTTCCTTAAGAGTGAAAACTGAGCATAATTTTTTGTGATGGAAATAGTAATGTATACACTCATGTAGAAGAAACTCTGCCCGAGCTTTGGAGTTGCCTTGTGGAGTTAAATTAAGCTGTAACTTGTTGCCAGTGTAAGTGAAAAGACTGGAACTTTCAATCCAGGACATAAGTGAAGTACCGATGGACAGGAAGAAGATTTATTGAGATGCAACACATCAATGCATTTCTTGAGAGGTAGACTATGAATTTGGTATCTGTATTTTAGAAGATGGAGGTAGAAGTTTGAAATGACAATATGACCACTGTTATCACCATTTTAGAAGAAGGATGTTGATGTTTGAGATGATAAGCTCATGGATTTTAGTTGAGGGTTTCTTCTGGAAGTTATAGAGGAATAATAACATTCAGCAAGGTTACTTTCCCAGTTTGTTTATGTTACCCTTCACGGAAAAGAGAGGCATGATGGCAAGCGATTTTCATCAGACTGACATAATGCCAATATTTCACTGCACAATTTTTTAATTTACTTGTTGCTAGCACATAATACCTTTGATCACAATACAGTATTTCATAAAAGATCACATTGTTTATAGGTAATACAAACCATGTGTAGAAAAGGTTACTGTTCAAGAATTCTTTTTGTCTCAAGATTCCAGTATTCACATAATGGGAGGAAACCTTGGCTCATACTTGCAAGCTTTATCCTCCTGAGTATGAACCATGGGGTTCCTCCTTTTAAAGGCCACTGAAACCCAAGTGACTGGTACCGATGCAGTCTGAGATCAATTAATCACAATATTTAAGCAATACAATTACAAACAAGGCTTAAACTTAAACTGCTCAGAAACTCAAGTTAAATCAAGATATCAGCATTGAACTTATTGGAGGAAACCCTGGATCACACTGTAATGTTGACTTTATTCATCTGAGTTTGGACTCTGAACTGTGATGGATCTTTCCTTTCAGGGCTGCTGAAACCCATATTATTTATGGCAATGGTGCTATTGAAGGAATGTTTTTAGATCATGGGAAAATTATTCATTTCAAAGTCTGAAATTAATGAATATATGGAAGGAAGAAAGTACAAAGGCAAGTGAGTTGTTAGAGTCTGATCTAATGTTTTCCGGTGTATGCTGTGAAATTTGAGATTGCAAATGACTTTAGTGGGTTTCCCACTAATCTTTGGCAAGAATTTTCAGGCCAAGTAAATGAGTAACATATGCAAAACTAAAATCAAGATGATGTTTCTTTTGTGTTTTGTGTTGTAGAGCATTGGAAATTCTGTCAGAATTTAAAAAGGATGTCTCATTACTAATTAGTGACTTTTGTCTTTAATCAAAGTATCTTAGATTTTGTGAATTGTTCAGGGTTATACATGTACACATCTAGAGTGAACCTATGTTAATGTTGAAAAGTGTGACTAGGTTCGGTCTTCATAATGACATGCAATTAAATTAAATTAGAGTTGTTGAATTTCTCTATAGTAAATATTAGTGGATCTAAGTTAAGTTTATAACAAACAAACATTCTTTCACGACGTAAATTTGATAAGAATATTCCAAGTAGACGACTAAATTTTTTCTCTCATATATTAATAAAATGATTAAACAAATAAAATGACAACAAATTTTGAAAGAGTTTTAGTTTTTAAGTTTTATAGGTTAAAGTTTTATGAAAATTTATTTATTTATTAAAATATTTAAAAAATTATAGTTTTTATTAATTAAATAAAATTATAACAATATTTAACATATAAATACTTATTACTTTTATAATTATAAATTAATAAATTTATGATAAATATAAATTAATATATTTATTATTTTTAATTTAAAATGAATTTAATAATTCTGGATCTCTCAAATACTGAAAAGGATCAGATCTCTATATACAAATTTTTCTTCAAATTTTACACTCAAAAAAAAAATTAAGCTGAAATTTGATCCCTCCCAACAATTAATAAATCTCAAATTAAAATTAATCTCACGTTAAAATTAAAATTAATCTCAAATTAAAATTAATAAATCTCAAATTAAAATAAATCTAACTAAATTATAATAAACTTAACATTTTAATCATTTTTACCAATAAAATCTCAGACACTGCTTCAAATATTAATATAGAAAAAATCTAAACTAATTATAATAAAATTAACATTTTAATGACTTTTACCAACAAAATATCAAACACTACTTCAAATATTAATATAGTCCATACGCTGTAGCACCCTCCCAATTATTGGTAAAAGTCAAATGCAGAAAATTAGTGAGTTATTGGACCGTTTCACAAACGGCTATATTACTTATAAAGGGTCTCATGCACCCATCAATATTGTATGCTAAATTAACGCTTAACGGGTGGGTGACTCGTTACACCAGTCGCTTTGTCCCATCTACAGAGCAGTACCTGATATTTCCAATGTTATGCACAGAGTATTGTCTCTGACATGTTCACAAACTACAGTTTTTTTATCATAGTGCAAATGAACAGTTGTGTAAGGCCTTAACAGTTGTGTAAGGCCTTAGCCTCATTGTACTTTTGCAGTGTTTATTAGTCCCTCATTGCATTTTGTATGGCTGCCATTGTCAGCTCCCCTGTATTGGGTTCCTGCAGATCCCCTTCACTGCAGTGAAGTGGAATCAGGAAAAGAGATGCATGCAGGGTCACCAGTGATGATATCTCCATTGAGCAATGTTACAGTTTCTCCAAGCCTGTCTCAGGCAGCAAGTTCAGGAGAATTTGGGCTTGAGCAGTGCCAACCATGGTCTTTCACCTTCAAGGAGCTCTATACTGACATCTCGGCTTCGTTCTAATCGTGATGAGGATCACCCACCAATGCTTCAGTGCTTCAGTGTTAGATATATTTATAACTTCTTGTTAGAACAAAACAGTCAATTGAATTAGCTCTCCTATATACAAAACTCATGGTGTATCCAACCATGACAACCTATTAAAAACATCCAACGAATTACACAAATCTAAGAATGGGAATTTTATTATCATACATCAAATGTGCCAACACTGGTCCCTTTGTTTCTTATTTTTTCCTGTTATTCTCAATTTCTTTTTCCTCTTACCGCCTGACTTTGAACCAGTCCAACCTGTTGGATTTGTAATAACAATATGACTAGTGAATCAGCTTCAGGGATGGAATAGAGGGCCAATATAGTTAAAAAATTTGCAAAATCTTCCAGATCTTTTGTTGAAAGTGTGAAGATGGGTGGGGTTGTGTGAGAACCGTCAAATTTGACAAATGGTTTTGTTTTGAAATTCCAACCATGATCAGCTTAGCAGAGGGTCTTTGACATGGGGGTATGTGCAAGATGGTGTTGAAAATGGTGCATTAAGCGAACATTTGGGCTCCTCTTACATCAGCCACTTGGGCAGAAATGCCTGAGGTCAACAATCATTACACTAATGTCATCTCGTGTGCCTCTAGCTGCAGAAAGCTCCACAAGCTCTTTGCATGCTGCCATGGGACGTCGCAAAGGCATGTACTGCAACCCGGGGCTTTTTGTATTCTCTTTGAAATATTTGTCATAGCATCCCATAGTGTTAAAGTTGCCATCCCATAGACTCCTGACTTTCATGACCTTAGGTACGTCTCCCAAAGAAATTTTCCTTGCCTTAGGTGGTGGGCTAGCATCTTCATTCCATGCTTCTCCTCCTTCGAAAAGTTCAGGAGGACTAATAGCTCCTTGCTTTTTTTCTGTGCAAACAGTCCTGACAAAATAAGTGTCCATGTACACATCAATATAGCCATATCTTCCCTGATTCTTAACACAAGGAAACCCCTTCAAACAATTTCCCAAAGCCTCGTCATTTGTTTCTAAACTTGTAATTTCAACTAACAACGACATTTTATTCCCTGGAAGATTAGCGTTCGTTAGGAAATTGCATTTCCCGCCTGAGCGGTGAGCAAACCCACAAGGAACTAACAGTAGCAATCAATGCTTTCTCCACTCTTTATTTGAAACACCATGTCGTTCAACAACGGAAAAACATTTGTGGCAAGAGGAAGCAAACAATTTATCGGCAGAGAGGTTTCTTGGGATAGTGGGGAGTTTCGAAACTTTGAAGGAACTTGACATTGGACTTTGGCCATCGCTTGAAAAGATGTTGGTTCCTTTCTACAAGCTACTCGAGAGACTTCCCAATCTCGAGCGTTTGGAGGTTCGTTGCATGTCTATTCGGGTAAGGAATTCATTTTTATGCTAATTTCTTCTTACTCTTATTCTCATTATGCATGTATAATGTTAAAGCCTTGCTTCCCATGGTATGATGACAATATGGAGTCCAAAGCTGTGTTGTGTATTTATGTGCATATTGATCCGTACACTGTAACAAGTACTCAATACATGTCAGAAGCTAAACTGAAATTCCTGGTTAATTCTTGGGAGGTAGCAAGAAATCAGTTATTAGGTCACTTTAACAAAGTTTGAGTCAGGGGCTCAATTTGGGGGCGTAGATTCTTGATGTATGTACATCATTTTTGTGTAGTTTTGATTAACTGGGGCGTTTATTAAAGATGAACAGCAGTTGAATATCTTCTTGAATTGCTGCTTTCTTCTTGGTTTTGCAGTTACATTATACAGGGTTAAGACTGAGACAAGGTTAACTGGTTTTCCTCTGTTTTTATATGGAAGTCTGCAAGAAAGTTTAATGGACAAAGAACCGGACGATTATACAGTACAGGCAGGAATTAGAGAGAACTATGCCCTAATGGAAAACCCAAGCGTGAAGCAAACCCATGGGATTTCTTTCATTCAAGACATCGTTCTTCTTCCAGAAGAAATCCTCTTCTTAGTTCGCCTGCCTTCTGCAGATTCCAAACTGATATCCCACAAATCATTACTCAGCTGTTCATTCTCGCCAGAAATCAATACAACAGTTAATGGCATCGATTATTTGCAATTTGGATCTTCCACCCAACCACGAGCTGCAGTCAGATGCCAGCCACCCCCACCAGACACCCACTGGTCTGCAACATCAGTTGCCCTGGTGGGCACCTCTAATTATAGCTCAGATTTACCAGACATCACAACTAAATTGGGTTCTATTGATTATTCCATCCCCATCAAATGGGATTATATGGTATATGAGAGTTTTGCTACAGACGAGGATATTGTTCTATTTGCCAAAGGGATTAACAATAGACAGGGACTCAACATTGAGCCCAAATATCTACGCTGCATATTCAATAATACCATTGAAACTAGGGTCACACTCTCTGCACAAGAAATCTTTAGATGTGAGCATCCCAGTGAACCAAGTCGTTATGACCTCATTGGCTCCAAAATCACTCTTGGAATTCGTGGGAAATCAATCCCTTCAGTTGCTTATTATGAAATCCCACCAACTTATGATTTAAACAAAACAGATCATGATGTAGAGAAAATGAATTTATGTGCCTGCACCATGGTGTTCAACGTTGCAAAATACATAAGAGAATGGGTTATCTACCATTCCCATCTGGGTGTAAAACACTTCTTTCTGTATGATAACAACAGTGAAGACAATCTGGAAGAAACTCTTGCAGGGTTATCATCAGAAAAATACATGATAAAAAAGCATCCATGGCCATGGGCCAAGACACAGGAATCTGGATTCTCACACTGTGCTCTCATGGCTAAAGACAAGTGCCAATGGATGATGTACACAGACGTGGATGAATTTGTATTCTCTCCTTCATGGCTGAAGCAACTCAAACCCAAAGTCAATCTGGAGTACCCATTAATGAATTCTACATCAGAAGCAGCTTTGTGGCAATTAGTGACAAATCTCAGTACAGTGCGTAAACGAGGGGCTGCAATGATAGGGCAAATCTCTATGAGATGCAGAAACTTTGGGCCTTCGGGCCTTCATGAACACCCTCAGAAAGGGGTTACTCAAGGGTACACTTGCAGGGAAAAGCAGGAGAAGCGCTACAAATCCATACTTCTTCTAGAAGCTGCTTCTCCTTCGTTACTCAATGTAATACATCGCTTCCAGCTGAAGAAGAGATACAGAACAGTGTATCTGAATGCCTCCAAGGCAGTGATCAATCACTACAAATACCAGGCTTGGAGTGAGTTCAAGGCTAAGTTTCGGAGGAGGGTGTCTGCCTATGTTGTGGATTGGAAGGATTCTAGGAATCCCAGGTCCCAAGATCGAACTCCAGGACTTGGTAACAGGGCCATCAAACCCCATGGATGGGAGAATATGTTCTGCGAGGTGAATGACACTGCATTGAAAGAATATGCAGAGGGAGTCTTTTCCCTGAATGATGAAGAAGAAACAGGTTACAACTTAGAATGGCAATGAATGGTAAATGTAATCCAGTGGTGCATTTTTTTATGTATAGATATCTCGATTCTTTGTAAATATGATTACATCTCTGCATTTTGTATGTACAGATATCTCGATTCTTTGTAAATATGATTACATCTCTGCATTTTGTATGTACAGATATCTCGATTCTTTGTATATTTGAGTTAGTGGATCAATAAAGAATGGCGGATTTTGGAAGTTGGGTATTCCTGCATCATGGAATATATAGACCTGTATCTTTCAGATGAGAAACTTAGATGTAAAGGAAAAGGCATTTATTAGTTGGAATGTAACAAATTGTTAGATAATTGTTGTGACTGAATTCAATTTTGAATCATCTGTAAAGCCGAACATCACAATTATTTCTTACTGGTGAACAGTGCTTAGAAGAACATGTGGTTACGTGATCAAAATTCTTAGCATCTCCTCTTTTTAAGTTCTAGATCCATTTTAATTGGGTACTAAATCCATTTTCAAATTCGAGCTAATCTTTTAAATATATCTGAATCGATGTTTCAGACTTTTAATACAGATTTGGCGAACTGATTATAGAACGGTCTAGGATGGTTGATATAATTTTTTAATTACAATTCTATATATTTTAATTAAGATTGTAAATATTGAATCACATAGTGTAGAAAAAGAGTGTCAAATATATATTAAAGGGAAGCTATCGTACTTAGGCTTAAACCTATATAAGGGAAACAATCGTACTTTGGGCTTAAACCTATATAAGTGGTTTATTCTGGTGGTGAGGTTACGAATGAAAGTTTTTATTTTTTATTTTTTTAATTAGGTCGATAGGCCTTCCCTTTGAAAGAGACTTTCGTCGTCCCTTTTGTCGTCCCTTTCATTTTAAGGTTGACACCTGGCATTTTTTCATCTTTGTAGTTTCGCATTTGTTAATGACCCTGTATGCGCTGTTAATCCGTGGATTGTGGAACCTCTGCCCAACAACCTGGATTGTTCTCGGGGAGTTTTGGACCATATTGTGGAAGATGATGGACACCAAATTGAAAAGAAGCACGACATTTCATCCACAGACTAATGGACAGACAAAGGTTGTCAACCGTACCGTGGTACACTTGTTACGAGGCTATTATGGGAAACATCCCAAGTTGTGGGATGAACATCTCCCATATGTATATCATTCCTACAACTGAGTAGTGCATTCATCTATGCAGCATTCACCATTCGAGAGATGCTTTGGTTACCTGCCAAAGGACCCTTTTGATATGGTCTTTGGAAGGGAAGATGGCTCCTGTGGACGTAATGATAGGGACAAAGATCAGCAATTCATTCAGCGAATCCAATTGATTCACCAAGCAGTACAAGAGCAGTTGGACAAAATTCAAGCCTGTTACAAGGCTCGACATGACAAACACCGAATCAACCATCAATTCCAAGTGGGCGACAAAGTGTGGATCCACATCAGCAAGGACAGGATTAAGGGAGAAGGGAAGAAGTTGCAACCAATCCGGTATGGTCCATTCACCATTTTGGAGAAGATTGGTAACAATGCCTTTCATCTTGATTTGCCGATATATATGCAGATGTACTCAGTAGTGAATGTAGAGAACTTAAAGATGTATGAGCCACCACTGATCATGGACACAGATGAGGTGGGCACAGTTCCTACAGTTGATGATTTTTCACTAGAATATCTCGATGAGTTACCTGAAGACATCATCCTTGACAGAAGGACCAGGACTTCATGGCGAGGAGATGTGGAATACCTTCGAGTTGGGTTCAAGGGAATGCACCCCAGCAAGGCAAAATGGTTGGAGAAGGAAAGGGTGAGGGATAATTCCCTCACTTGCCAATTGGCTAATGAAAAGCTTTTGGTAGTCCAAAAGCTCCTCAATGGGGAGGATTGATCCAGGTCGATCTTTAGATACAATGGCATGGAAAAGATCAAAATTCAAAGTCGAAAAAAAGCAGGTATATTGACATCAAATCGAAGTGATCGTCGCCCTGATTCCAACGGCGTGAATGGCACTGCAATCCAAGTCCGGATGATGAAGTTATGGTAGAAAGAAGATTGCCTTGTTCCTCTGGAAAAGGGGGCATTTAATGGCAGAAGTGTCCTCAGACACGTAATTTTATTAATCAGAAAAAAACAATTACATAATTGATTTTGCAAGAGTTTACACCCGAACAACCAAACACTCTTGCAATGAGCTATTTATAAGCTCCATGTCCTAACTACCTCTAATTATGGAGCACTTATTAAATAACAAGTGTCCATTTACAATAAATGCTATTCAAACCAACTAGCTAACTAATCTCCTATAATAGAGCCTAAGATACGACACATTTGGAGAGTCATATCTTGTTACATCAATATACTAATTTCTAATTGTCTCCTTTAATTAATCATTCTAGAATAATAATTATTAATTTAATTTCTTAAATTAATAATTATTTTATTTCAATTTTATAACCTATGATAATAAATTATTTTTGGATCATCTAACAATCCCCCCTATGATCCAAAGATACGTTACAACAGATACCAAGTTCATCTCTGAACTTAGTAAATTTTATTCTGCCAAGCGGTTTCGTGAAAATGTCGGAGATCTGATCTTCGGAAGGACAATAAACTGGTTTGAGGACATCTTTGGCAATGAGAGACCTAATATGATGATACTTGGTGTCCACATGCTTTGTCTTTGAATGAAAAACTGGGTTCTTGGCAAGTTTGATGGCTGACTGGCTGTCAATGAACAATGATGTAGCTTCTCCCTGAGAAATGCCCAAGTCCTGCAAAATTCGGCGCAACCAAACAATTTCACATGCTGCTTCCCATGCTGAAATGTACTCTGCTTCTGCTGAAGAAGTGGCCACTGTAGCTTGTTTTTTACAACTCCAAGATACTGCTGCTGACCCCATATTCATCAAATACCTTGATGTTGATGCTCGATCATCAATACTCCCAGCAAATTCGGCATCAGAATATCCACCAAGTACAAAATTTTTAGTCTTTGTGTAAAGAAGACCAAAATCTTTTGTTCCTTGGATATATCGAAGAACTCTTTTGGCTGCATTCCAGTGGCTGTCTCGTGGTTCCTGCATAAAACGTGAAAGAATACTGACTGCATAAGATAGATCAGGACGAGTATTTGTCAAATAAATCAAGCTGCCAATCAATTGTCTGTAAGTTGTACTGTCCACCTTTTCCCCCCCTTCAAATTTTGAAAGCTTCAAGTTTTGCTCCATGGGGGTGAGAACGGGCTTTCATTCTTGCATGCCAAATCGCTGAAGAACCTCTGTAGCATACTTACTCTGAGAAATGAAAATATGATGTGGACGTTGGAAGACTTCAACTCCAAGATAGTAGTGAAGTAATCCCAAATCTGTCATCTTAAAACCTGCATGTAACTCCTTTTTGACCTGTGCAATATGATCATCATGATTGCCAGTGATGATCAAATCATCTACATACATAACAAGAATTTCCAGATATTTGCCCTGTTGTCGCACATACAAAGTATCATCAGATTCACTTCTTTGAAAACCAACTTTCTTAAGATATTCGTCCATCTTAGCATACCAAGCTCGGGGAGCTTGTTTTAACCCATATAAAGCCTTGATCAATTTGCAGACTTTATGTTCTTGTCCTTCCATTTCAAAACCTGGTGGTTGGGTCATATACACTTCCTCCTGTAAATCCCCGTTGAGAAAAGCACTTTTCACATCCATTTGATGAACTTTCCATCCTTTTTTAGCGGCCAATGCAAGTGTTAATCAGATGGTGTTCCATTTAGCTGTTGGAGCAAAGGTTTCTTCATAATCAATGCCTTCCTGCTGCGCAAAACCCTTTGCGACAAGTCGTGCTTTATACTTATCAAGTTCACCCTTCTGATTATACTTAATTCTGTAAACCCATTTGCATCCTATGGGTTTAACATTTGCTGGACAATCAACAAGTTTCCAAGTGTTGTTATCAATTACTGCTTGATATTCTTCAACCATAGCCTGTTACCATTCTTTATGTTTTACTGCCTCTTTGTATGTGGAAGGTTCAGTAAATTCATTTGCGATCAAGGCAAAATTGCCTTCACTTCTATGTGCCCTTCTGGTGCCAGTTTTATTTTGTTCATCAGGCTTTACATCTTTCAAAAGTTGAACTGCCCATTTCGGAAGTTGGTGCTCACTTGTTTGTGCTTCTATAAAGTCCCCATCATTGTAAAGAGGATTAATATAAACTGATGTACGTCGTTCAGGTGAAGAATGTGGAGACTCACTGTCTGAAGAACTGCTGCTGCTTGGAGATGCAGATGAACTGCTGGAAGACCCAGATGATGTTGTTGATGTAGATGGACTGGATGACTCATCTTCAGAGGAAGGAAAATCAAGTTCATACCAATTTTGTGAAGTTGGTTGACTTTGCATTTTTCCATTTCTTTTACTTCCCTTAGTTTCTAATTTGTGAAGAAGATTTTCAATTTCTTCAGCACTCTTGCTCTCTGTTTCATCAAAAATGACATCCTTGCTCACAATGAATTTTCCATTGGTCAAAAGACGATACCCTTTCTTCTCATCAGAATAGCCAATCATTGTGCATTTTAAACTTCTTGAGTCAAGCTTAGTTCGTTTTTCTTTCGGAACTAAGGCATAACACACTGACCCAAAAACTCTAAGATGTTTAACTCGAGGTTTGAAACCAAACCAAGCTTCATAAGGTGTGATTCCGTCTAAAGAAGCAGTTAGAGATCTGTTTCTTAAGTAGACAGTTGTATCTATTGCTTCCGCCCAATATGTTGGACTTAACCTCTTGAATGTTAACATGGATCTCGCCATTCCTAACAAAGTGCGATTCATTCTTTCGACTACTCCATTTTGTTGTGGAGTGTAAACATTAGTGAGATGTCGTCTTATGCCATTTTCACTGCAATAAGTTTTGAATTCTTTTGAAGTGAATTCTCCCCCATTATCCGTCCTGAGAGTACCTATCTTTTCTTTGACTTCATTTTCAACAAGTTGGCGAAAAATTTTAAACTTATCAAATGCTTCTGACTTGTTCTTCAAGAAGTAAACCCAAGTCATTCTGCTGAAATCATCAATGAATAGTAAGAAATACTTGCAACCACCAAATGAGGTTTGTAGTGGACCACAAACATCACTGTGAACTAGTTGTAGCCGCCTGTTTGCACGCCATGAACTTGTTGGAAAACTTTCTCGGTTTTGTTTGCCATAAATGCAAGCCTCACATTTTGCATTTTCCCTTTTGAATGTGGGAAGTCCTTTAACCATTCCTTGTTTCTGCAATTGAGAAAGACTCTCAAAATTCAAATTTCCATATCTTACATGCCATAGTCTGATAGGTGAAATACCTGTAGTCACTGCCCCTGCAAAATCAGAATGCCTTGGAATAACTGTCCCTTTCATCCGTAACAGTTTTCCATCTTCATAACCTATCATAATTGTTTTCAAGTTTTGTTTTACTGAATTAATCTTCACTAAACCATCTTCCACCTGATGTCCTGCTTGTCGAATCGTGACTAAAGAGAGAAAAATTTTCTTGAAACTAGGTACATACCATACATTGGAAATCAATTTTTCTCCAATGTCAGGGAGAAAAACTTTTACGACTCCTTTTCCATAAGGAGTATGTTTTGTATCATCAGCAAGAAAAATTGAATTAAGTTGGCATTCTTGAAAATTCCAGAAAAAATCACGTCGACATGTCATGTGCTGAGTTGCCCCGGAATCCAAGATCCAGGCATCTTCATAGTCACTTCTAAGATGAGATGAAATTTGTGATGTTGGTGAGGAAGTAAAAACATATTCTGAGCTGTCTTCATCTTGATCATTTGCAAATTGTGTTGAATGCTGCTGAAACTTGGGAATTCTACTAAGTGAAGTTCGACAATCTTCAGCATAATGGCCAACTTTGTTACATCTTCGACATACAATTTGACTTAAGTCTCTTCCTCGTCCTGAAGATTGTCCTCTGCCTCTGCTTTGACCTCTATTTGGAGATTGTCCTCTACCTTGACTATTATATCCTTGTCCTTGAAAATTGCCTCTTCCTTGGTTGTTTCTTCTACCTTGAAAATTATTTCTTCCTCCTCTGTTAAAATTGTTGCCTCTACTTTAGCTTCGACCTCGATTATGTGTTGCTTGATTCTGATTCCATCGGCCTCTTCCTCGAGAACTATCTACTAAAGACTTACTTGTGCTGGCTTCTGTGAGAAAAACATCTTCACCAACTTTCTTCTTCTTCCCAAAAGTTTTATCATGCTGACTTAACATTTCACAAAGTTCATCAAACTTTAGTTTTTCTAATTTCCCAGTTACTTGTAAAGTTTCTAAAAAATGCGTATAGGAAGAAGGAAGCCCAACAATTACAGTTGTGACCATAAAGCTATCATCAATTGCGGGAAAACCAGCATTAATAATTTCCTGCTTAATATTCTTAAGTCTGGAGAGATATTCAAGAATATCACCATCTTCAGTTAATTTTTGTTGCAACAATTTTAACTGTAGATCAACCTTCTTTGATTCAGGTTGAGTATCAAAGAGGTCTTTAAAAGTTTTCAAGGCAGTCCATGCATCTGTGGCATTCTCTATATGTACATACATTTCATCATTCACAGACGATTTAATAAGAGCTAAGGCTTTAGCATTCTTGATTTCCCATTTTGCCAGTGGATCTGCATCTGTGGGTTTATTAGGCTTAACATCTCCATCACATATTCCTTGCCATAATTCATTGTAAATGAGTGTGCTTTCAATAAGACGATGCCACGTTTTATAAGATTTAGTGCCCTCAAGTTTGTCGGAATCAGAAAATAAGTTAATCAACTTAGACATTTTTATCGTTGAAGAGACGCACCAAGAAGCAGAACAGAAGGTACAAGATAGTCAACACAACACACCACGCAAAAAACACGATCTATCGGGGCTTGGCCTTGACCCTCGAATAGTCGTCAAAACAGGAGAATATTGACTGAGCTTTGCACTTGGCTCTAGTCAATTTCTCAAATTTTTACAGGGCAACTTTCAAAATTTGACTTTTTACAACGGTGCTTTTGCACAATCTGGTAAAAAAAAAAAAAAATTACCCCCCCTCAAAGTAAAATTACTTTGAGTTACAAATATGATGATCCCAATTAAAAAAATAGCTTCTTGAAAACAAATTATCAAACACACCTTATCTCTCCAAGTTACAAATAAAACTCCTTATTACTCCAAAAAATTTCAAAACATCACCCTTATTACTCCAATTACATAAAATGATTATACCGCATCTCACCCAATTACAAATTACAAACTATATATTACAAAACCTTATCTCTCCAAATTACAAACTATTAAAAAAAACTTTGTAATTCACCTGATTTCTCCTTTACAAAACCTTTATTATGCATCTTATCATGATTTTTTTTTTTTTAAACCATTAAAAAAAATGAATGTTACGTGAGCTTTTTTTAAAAGGTGAATTCTACTTTTAAAGCATATATCATTCCTAACTCACGTTGACTTTTAAAAAGAGAATTCTACTTGGTAAGTTTACCAATCCACGCAGGTTGTCAAAGTTGTTTGGAAGCTTGGCTGGAACGGCGGTTACCGAAGCAAAGGGTCGAGAGAATGCCCAGAGATCATCAAACTATTTATGCTTCCAGTTTCTAGATCTTGATCATACTGCACTTTATTCGTTCATAGCCTTGACAGTAAAGGAATTTCACTTCCAGCCACGTTTAAAAGACGCCCGTGAAAAGTTTTCGAACAGTAGAAGTCAGGTACACGTTGCCTTTTCTAATAAATCGCTGCGACTTCGGCTGTTGTAGCTTAGACTGCGGCTTCTTCCACGACGATGCGACTAGAACGTGATCTTGAAATAGACCGCTCACGCCGGCTGCTTCACTGCCAAAAAACAAACAGCAAAAAATCCGCTGCAGATACCCAATTATATAAAATTCTAATTTTCATTTTGCCCGATTTCGATTCCAGAATTCGATTCCCGATTGCAATTTCAGATTTCAATTTCTAATTTTTCATTTTGATCCAGATTTCGATTTCTAATTTTCATTTTGATCCAGATTTTGATTCCTGTTCACTGAAAAATGGCGAGAGCGAAAGACAGTTTATGAAAGAAGAATTGTAAGGAATTTACGCTGCAAGTACTCGACAGTTGGCTATCGCATACTTTCATTTCAATACCATCTCTGGATGGTGAAAATGGAGAAGCAGAAGGATATAACAGGCATTCCTTTTGCTTACAGTACTATATGTACATCGGTGAGAAAAAACACGTGTTCGCAGGGGTCACAATATTTGCTGCCGTTTTCAACGTTCCCTGTTCTTGTCCAACAGAATATGAACATAAATTTGATCGATATTCTTTTTCAAACAAACCGAATAGAAATATGAAAGTTCAATTTATGTGGTCTGAACTTTCCAGATCTTCTAGTGACTTCAGAATTCCTCACAGCAATCGTAGTCAAATGGTGGCAACACTAATTCTTACAATTGATTTTCAGATTTTAAAAAATCTAAAATCACTAAAATAATAAAATTTCTTCTTTTTGAACAAAAATTTAACAATTCTCATACCAATCATTCGCTTATCATTCAATGGAGGTTTCCAAAAAATTGTAGAGCTGGAATCTCCTCTTCAAATCAACTGCAGCATTACTGGAGCTCTGATACCACAATAATGGCAGAAGTGTCCTCAGACACGTAATTTTATTAATCAGAAAAAAAACAATTACATAATTGATTTTGCAAGAGTTTACACCCGAACAACCAAACACTCTTGCAATGAGCTATTTATAAGCTCCATGTCCTAACTACCTCTAATTATGGAGCACTTATTAAATAACAAGTGTCCATTTACAATAAATGCTATTCAAACCAACTAGCTAACTAATCTCCTATAATAGAGCCTAAGATACGACACATTTGGAGAGTCATATCTTGTTACAACAATATACTAATTTCTAATTGTCTCCTTTAATTAATCATTCTAGAATAATAATTATTAATTTAATTTCTTAAATTAATAATTATTTTATTTCAATTTTATAACCTATGATAATAAATTATTTTTGGATCATCTAACAGCATATTCTCCTAAAAATGGTTTTTGGCCTTTAAAAAGGAAATCGCATCGGAAAACATGCAAAGGGCGGACTTAACAACCCCCGATCAGCGATCGCCGATATATCAGGTTGGAGGAAGGCAGGAAATCGATGATATCGGGGGCTTCATACTTGCGATATAGCGATCGCCGATGTCGGCGTCAACGAATCGGGTCGGTGAAACACAAGGCATAATACCAGGACCTCCGAGCCGTTGTGATTGCGATTTTCCAATCAGTGACATGCAATCTCAGCCGTCGGATTAGGAAACAGATCAATGGCCAGGATTTAATCGGCAAATCAGCGATTCCCTGTGACAGGGCCATTGAACAATGTGATAGCGACATGCGATAAAATCTGGACTGTCCGATCAAGCAATAGATCAACGGTCCATATCTAATCGGCGATTTATTGTATCAGCGATCGAAGATTCCTGATATACAGGGCCGATGACATTAGCTATAGCGATTGGCAATATGGATCGAACCTGATGGATTTATAGGTCCGATTTGTAAGTGGCTTTGTGCTATAAAACCCGATCAACATGGAAAAGTATGGGAGAGAGGATTCTGGCACGTAGTTTGAGGCAGGAGAAGCGCAGGAGGGCCGATGGAGCATTTTGTCTGATTTGGGAAAATCTTATATGTTTTCAACCCCTCTCAATGCCCCGGACACAGTGGTGCTGTCCATTTCTCCATCTGATTTCTCCTTTTCTCAACCATCTTCCAGAATGGAGGTATAAGCCTCTTTTGATGTACTGATGATTGTATTCTCTTCTTTTCATGCCATTTAATGAATGAAGGCCTCCCCATTGATCGAGCAGGGCCCGGAGACGTAATCCGATTTGGATGAACTCCGTTATCAAGTCTTGGTGTCTTCTTGCCATGCTTTTATGTGTTTCTTCTTCTTTCTTGTGTGCACATTAAAATTCTGTGATAAGCTTCAATTTTCACATGTGATTATTTTCATATATCTAAAAGCGAAAGATCCCTGGATCCTCATTGTGACTCTAATGTGGAACAATTCAATTATCTTCCGTTCATTAATAAGAGACGCATTTGAAGAACTTGTACTTGCATGCAATTCATCATTTTCATTAGCGTGAAGAGAAAGAGTACCTTGTATGCCTTCTGCTGTAATCTGTGTCTCGTCACCGGAATTGGATCCAAGGTCCTGTTGTGCGGTTGCCACCGTCTTTTGCTTATTCTTCCCACCAAATCTCTTTTGTTTCAACTTTGGATGTGACTTATAATAGTGTTCATCATCATGGCCATCCTTCTTGCAATGTGTGCAAGATGGATTTTCTCCTTCCTCCTTCTTGGTTGTAGCTACCTTTTTGTCATTTCCCTTGCCTTTTCCCTTGAACTTTCCATTATGAGGTTTGAAAGATGATTTATTTGGCTTTTCTTCTTTATCATTCTTGCACCTACTTTCAAGGTGAATGGCCTTCACACTGGCCGCATCAATAGTCGTAGGCTAAAATAACAACAAGAATTCCTAATGTAACTATGTAAAGCACCAATATACTTTGTTAAAATTTCTAGTGAATCAAGTGAAGTGCCCAAGTTTAAAGCTTGTTTTATAAACCCTTCTGTGAAGCTTTGTACATTTTGACCCTTTCCTTGTCTCAAATATTTCCATTCCATTAAAGCCTTTTTTCAATAACCCAAAGGATAAAACTAATATTTTAATGCATAAACAAAATTGGACCAAGAAGAAAGGAGATTACCCAAGTTTTTGTTGTCTTTCTGCAACTTGCTCTCCCACCAGACGAGAGCGGTGCCACTCAGTCGAAGAGATGCTAATTGGATATTGGCCTCATATTCCTCAATCTGTTGAATTCGGCAATAAACATCGATCTGTCTAATTCAATTGTTTAGTTTCTCTGCATTACATTCCCATTATATGTGGGAAAATAAAACTTTACATCTAGCTTAAAAATGACTTCTTAGATGTATTCCTATGGTGCATGTTAGAGTGATGAGAAGAAGAAGAACTGTCACTTGAGGATGAAGAGAGCAATTTAGGAGGCTCTCCTCTTCCACCTTCATGATTTACCAAGGCATGATCATCTGGCTCTTTATTCTTACACTTGATTGTCTTCTCATATTAAGCAAATAGCTTGTCAAATTTATCTTCCATGGTGAAGAATATCTTGCGATAATTTCGCTCTTCCACCATTCGAGCTTCCTCATCTGCCATGTTACGTCTTCATGGTGTGCACCCCACTTCAGGATCAAAGGATTTAAGTTTTCCTTCTCCTCTTTGGAGCTTGTTCATGGTTAGCATTCACTCATGAAACTCACATCAAGAAGACCTGCTCTGATACCAAACTTGATCTAGATATTTTACTTCATGGATGCATATAAAATTACATATAAAAGAACATGTCACCAAGTAACTTAAACACATGAAAAAGAAGTGGAAATCATAAGGCAACCATGAGATCAAAGGCACAAAATGATTTGATTATGGAATTCACCCAATGTGGGCTACGTATCCGGGCCCTGCTCAAAGTGGGGAGGCGTCTTTCATTAAATGGCAACAAAATGAATTACAATCAACTTTACATAAATGACCCTTATACCTCCAATTTCGGTCATGGACGAAAAATGCAAAGCTCTAATACATAAACGGGCATCACCATTGGATTCGTGATGCGAAATCATGTCAAACGACTATAAACTTGACCATAATATGAGTAGGTGACCTTTGGTACTACAAAGAATCTTTAGATTCCCTGCAAAAAGATTCTCCCAAGATTCCCTAGGAATATTTCTTGAAATCCGTGCCAACCTACGTTCGGTTCTAGCCTGGGCGCTCTTGCTTCCACATGCAATATTATGCCATGCCTCCCTTCATTCAAATGGAAAAGTGTTGTTTATATATTTTTTGTGTGGCAAAGGTTCCAATGTGAGTCGTTCGCTTGTTATGGCAGAGGCAACTATGGAGGGGTCGGCTTGGGTTCAAAGCTTGTCGTACCCCATATGTAGTTTGGAATTCTTTTAATATGAGGAATATTTTTTTAAATGGTTGGCAATTGTTTGAATTTTTGGGTTGCCCATTAGCAGGTTGACCCACATGGGTTGGGTGGGTTTCAAACCTCGTTAGCCTCCTCCACGTGCTGCCCTAAGTTTGTGCGAGCTTGGGGCTTCGGTGCTCGACCCGTATGTATATCATATGTGAATATTTTCATTGGAACGTATTCGTTATTCAGTTGGCAGGGTTGGTGGCCTGCCAACTGATTTTATTTTTTTTAGTCCATATGTACAAAAAAATTCCGTTGATTGTTTGGGGGTCACTGGAAAAATTGAAGAGGCACAAAATTCTCCTGTTCTGACTGCCAGTTACCATGTGTCGTCCCTTCGCCAAATTGTTGCCTCGTTAATGACTACCACTTGGCATAGTTTGACCATAACTTTGACCAGCTATATATTGAGCATACGAACTCAGGTTTGAGTGTCATTCACACCATTGGAATCCATGAGACAAGCACTGTAATCTGGTCTTGGTTTCATTCCAATCTAATGACTTTTATTTTTGAGATTTTTCAAGGTCATTTCTATTTCTGGAGCCACTTGGATCAATTATCTTCTGATGTTTCCATATGATAACCCTTAATTCAATTTCCTTTCCTTCTGACAAAAATAAAAATAAAAATAAAAAAATCTTGAAAATTAAAAGTTATTGTCACCAGAGCTTGTAACCATTGGACTCCTAATACAACATTCACAACACCCATTGGAATGAAAAGCATTGGACTATTCAATACATATTCCCTATGGTTAGATTGATATTATGGCACTTCCCTGAGCAATCTATAGTTCCTCCATTTTCAACCATCACTTGACACTCTAATGTTGGATAAAGAAATTCAAATCCTTGGTTATCTTACAATGAATAAAATTATGAGTACTACCTGAATCAATTAGCGTTATTCCCTTTTTCTTCTTGCTATATCCTTCTATCTTAAGATTTTTAGGAGTGGTAATTTCCGCCAATGCATTACAAGATATGGACGGATTCATTTCTTCTTTTTCAACCCTTGGAGTTTGTTCTTGACATATATCTTCTTCTTTTGATGTTTCTTGTTCCTTTTCTTCCCCCTCTTCACAATATATGTAAAATAATTTCTCTTCGGCACACTCATGACCTTTAGCATATTTTCTATCACAACTATAACAAAGCCCTCTTTCTTCCTCTAGTTTTTGTGGTGTCAACCTTGCAGGTTGTGGGAGGCTATGAGCGAAAACACTTCCATCTTTATAGTTGTGAGTGGTAGACCTCCTTATAATTTTGCTTTCAACTTTTCTTTCCATGCTAAATTCACTCTCCAATGACTTAGTGTAATAGCCCTGGGTTATATTTCCATGTAAAAAGGAAAAAATCAACCAAGGTCATGGGACACGTATTCCAAGTTGAATGAGGGGAAAAACATCACATCAAGGGTCACTTGTAGTTATTTAATGGCTATGGAAATCGGCATTGACATTGGCAAAAGGAAAAGGGCAATAAATGGAAATAAATTAAAGGAATAAAGGAAAGTAGGACAAAAGGAAGATGAAGGGACACGAATATGTACACAAGGTAAATTAGAGAGAAAATAAAGGAAAATGAAAGAAAAGAGGAAAAGGAAAGGAAGAGACACCAAAGATCAATGATAAAAAGGCACCTAAGAAATAGTTGACAACTTTTGATCAGTTTTAGCTTTGACAACTTTAGTTTTTCTAAGGAAGAAATCAAACTCCAAGAGAGAGAACAAACAAGGGAGTAAGCAAGAAAGGAAAGCAAAGGAATGAAAGAGGAAGTTTGGACAACATCAAGAAAGGGAAGAAGATAAATGTGGATTTGTAGGTAATAGTTTGCATGTGTGATTTAGCATGCTTGGATTTGATTTATTTTTTCCACTGGGAAAATCCGTAATTTTCATTATATGGAAAATTACATATTGTAGATGCTTTACGCATATGCTGAGATCACTATTCACAGTCTATCTTTTAGTTTCAAAAAGGATTCTGAACATAACCATCTGATCAAATGTACCTCGCAGGGCAATCTGCGCATGCTTGGATTTGATGTATGGTTTATGCATTGGTTTATTTTTTATGTTTGTTGTCATTGATATGGGATTTTCCTAGATTGACAGTGGTTTACAACCTTATCTTTTCCATTTCCTGGATAGTCATGATGTAGTGGGTCCCTTGTTTTGGTTAAGATTTGGATGCTTGGTAGATTTCAAATCCTCGTTGAGGAGGTCTCAAGAAAATTCCCAAGGGTTGAGGGTACAGATGGTGTTTCTCCTGGAACTCTTGACAGGTGAGTGGAGACAAGAAAATTCCTATGGGTATGGTGAAGAAAGTTTGAGGCATCCAAACTTGTTTGGTTTTAGTGATTTCTGGACCAGTTTAGGTGAAATCACAGTGGTTGAGGGATGAGGTGGCTTAGCCTCTAGAATACCTGGTTGGTTTTGTTTTGGTTTATCCCATGTGATCCCACATTCATGCTTGGAATATGGCACAGGGGTGATTAGGTTGAAAGAGAGATTTGGTTCAGGCCAATCTATGGTCGGGTGGTATGTGGAAGTCCCTGACTTGGTTGGCATTTGCATATGTTATTATGTGTTGATTCTTATTGAGATTCATGAGCACAAGTTCTGATTTTATGTGTGATTTCATGATTGGTTTTTCATGGTTATATTCTGGTTAAATGTTGGTTACATGCATGGTATATTCCTCATTTATGGTGTGCTCTTGTTATGGATCCATTCCATGGTTTGATAGGCTCTTGGTTATATATTTGAATGCATGAGCTAACATGTGTTTGTACAACTAGTAAGAGAGGGAAATGATCCTTCTTGATAATCCTCAAATGACTTAATGAGTCAGTGAACAAATATGCATTCATGAGCTACAAGTACTTTGTCTACAAAGTGTTTATATAAATGATTATCATGTATTTGGCAAGCTTGAGTAGGAACAAAGCCAAGAATAGTGCATGAAGACTTGTACAGGTTAATGACAGAGTTCTGGAAGGATTTGGGTAATTGGATGATTGTTGGCTTAAGTTTCTGGAGCCAAACTTTGAAACTAGGAATCCTCTACCCCAACCGCACTTAAGTTGGGTTGTGCATGCAGCTACAACCACTGGGAGGATGGATCATTCGTGCGGCTAGAAGCATGTAGGTGCATTGATTACCTTTTATGGGTGTGGCTGGGCTATAAGCTAGGTAAAGGAGTGGCCTAGACTCGGGAAAAAGGTCACCACTGGAATCAAGTTGTTAAGGGTATGCTCAGGTGTTCCTGAGTGGTATAGTAAGTGCTGGACAAGTTTGGCAAGTTAGGCCCCATTTCCGTAACAACATCTTGGAATTTGGGTCATCCATAGTAACTCTCATCTCATGTTTACCCTAGTGGTCTTATAAAAGCGGGTAAATGTGGGGTGGGGTGTTACAGAGTGGTATCAGAATGAGGTTGTAGCACTGGAACTCGAGGTAAAAGCAGATTGTCATGCAAGTTTATATGTTTGGCATAAAGGCATGATGATTACTTGATGTTATATGCATTGCGGTCATATGCACATGTATCAGTTCTTCAGGCATGATAGTTAATTTGTTTCCATATGCATGTTGATTATTATCATTGTGGTTTCTTGCATGACAGTTAAGTTTTTGATATTATTATGTATCGTGCTAATTTGGATTGACTTTTGCAGATGTAATAGCATCCCCTGAGATACATTGAGGTATGATTTTGGTTATGTCTTTTATTTGGTTTGTCTAACATGGTATGTTAGCAGGAAATAGAATGTCAAGATATGAAGAGTAGAATAGTTGAGTACAGTTCATATGACTCTCCAAACAGGCTGGAAGAGAAATTGGTGGGATGGGAGAGATCATTTGAGCAATAGGGAGAGGGAGACTCTCCTAATCTAGCATATACATTCAGAATCTTGAAGGCAGAGATTGTAAGTTGCAAGGAAAAAAATGAGAGGTTGATTGAGGCACGGGAAAGGCTTGTGAAAGCTCAAGAAAAGCAAGCAAAGGTTAATGAATTCATTCTCCAGATTTTTTTAGATTTACAGAAGCAGGGACAATGAGGAATCATTCATGAGGACAGACATGAAGAAAATACTAATGGTACAAATGGAAGCAAGTCTCAAAAAAGGCACAAGTTGGAGAGGGATGATGCAGTGAAGAGTGGTAGACTCTTGGATACACCTGAGAGGAGGAATAGTACTCATCGATTTTATTCTAGTTATGCTTCCAGGAGACAACATCACCATCACCGCCAACATTAGTATAGGAGGAAGGAGGAGGGGTACTTTCCAGAAGAGTTCAAGAAATCTCAACCTCTTTCTTTTGATGGTGAGTTGACTAAGTTAGAAGATGTAGAAGCATGGTTGCTTGGGATAAGGAAATTCTTCAGACTTCATGATTACTCTAAGAATAAGAAGGCCAAGATAGCTACCTTCAGCCTTAAAGGAAAATTATATATCTAGTAGGAATATGTTAAGCATGTCAGAGGTATCAGATAAGATGAGCTGACTTGGGAAGAATTTGAAGGGATCTTCAGGAAGAAGTGCTTGTCTAAGAGGTATTATGATGGAAAGTCCAAGGTGTTCTATGAACTCAAGATAGGTTCCATGATAGATGAAGAGTATACAACTAGATTTCTAAATCTATTGAGATATGTGCCCTATCTCAAAGATGAGAAAGAAAAGATCCAAAGGTTCATCAGTAGACTCCCGTCGTCATTCAAAGACTCGATTAAGTTTTATGAGCCTCAGTTATTAGAAGAAGCCATAAAAAATTTAAAGCATTGTTACGAGATGTCAAAGCGCGAGCCTGAAGTTCAAGTGTGAATGGAAGGGTAAAGAGAAGACTAAAGGAAAATGTGGCTTTATGTAAGAATTTCAATGCAGTTGAGAAAGGACATGGGTCTCGGCCTGTGCAGCAGCATAATAAATGAAATGGTTGAGAACCATTGCAGTTTTTAAATTGTGGTGGAGATCAACATAATAAGGATTTCCCTTTTATAAGATTGGCGCAGCGGAAGCGTGGCAAGCCTCAGATCTACAGTGCTCAGGAGGTGCATACAGTTGGGGATGTAGGTCAGAGCATTCCCTAGATTTATGCAATAGTTGATAACAAGCAGGAAGATCACCAGACATCCATTATCGAGATGGAAGGTGGAACTAGAGGGAGAGTTCCAGTCAGTGCCTCAATGCATCCTGCAGTAAAGCAAGCTCATGGTCTAGGACCGAGCGATAGAGAAAGTTAAAGTGCATGGAAGCACTTTGGGGACAAGGAAGCTAAATCAAATATGGTTGATCAGATGCAGGCATAATAATTAGTTTCCAATTATAGATGAATTCTTCAAAGGAATTGAAGTCCCTTGAGATATGATACGTGAATGTGTCAAGTTGCAGGCTAGCATGTTGGGTACAACGGGGAAAGGTAACTGGTATATTGTTATATTTATTAATGCACTAATAATTGTGTGTTTATGGTAGTATGATGTAGGGAATTACATGGAAAAAGAGACTTCCATAGATCTTGAAGAAGGCTCGGGCTGAGCTTTCACTCATGAACCCTTGAAAGCACTAGGAAACCATGGGGTTTCAGTCATGGTGTTTGTTAAAAGTTTTGTTCTTTCGGTGTTTTATGATTTGTTTGTGGTTGATTTGTTGTTTTGATTGTGACTAGTGCATGGACATGCCACTTTTTTGTAGTGTTGTGTTGTTGTTTGGTTTTCCTTGTTCTTTATATTTCCTTCTTTTTCTTGCCTTTTATGTTTTGAGGGTCTTGAGAATTGGTTGAGGAAAGAGGAAAGTTAATTGATCTTAGAGAGAGATCAGTAGAACCCAACATGTAATATAAGGCCTATATGAATCCCATTACATGAATAAAGGAAAGATGAAGGTAAGAATATGACAGTTAATTAGGTTGGTTGGGTCCATTGGGGTAAATGGACAATGGCAATACAATCATGAGAAAGGTAATCAAGAAAGGTAAAGTAAATGGGTTTGAGGTATCATATGCCTTGGCTAAGTTGGGAAATGTTGTTCTCAATATTGTGCATGTGTTGCACAGATAAAAGAAGTTCTCTTAACCTTGACCTTATGAACATTGGTAATTGTGTTGTGACCATGATTATGCTAACATTTATGTATGTATATGTATGTATGAATGCCATTGTCTGACAGGGTCGCCAAGCATCATTCTTGTGGAAGAATGATTACTTTATGCAGGTGAATGGCATGAAAGGATTATTGGTTTTATGAGGAATTAAGTGGGCAAGTAGCCCTGAAAGGTTTATGAGGTTAGTATAATGTGGATATGATTTTGTTATGTGCTTATAACTATGCCTATGTTTATGTTATGGACATGCAATGTTGATGGATACATCAGCGGAATGAAACCAGTGTGATCTGTGGCATCCGGGAACAAACATGGAGAGTGGAAAGAGCCACAGACTCAGGACTTGGGTTGTGGATGCAGATAGTAAGGCGTGGGAAAGAAATTAGAGGCAAGGTTGCTTGGTAGAATGATGTGGTCTCTAGATGTGCAGTATTACTGTTGTGTACATGTTGTACATGTTGTTTTGTGTACATCTTGTATTGTGTCATGTCTATCATATAGTCGTTATATTGTGACATGTGTATTTGTTGTGTTGTACTGTGTGTACATATATGTGTTGTGTTGTACACTCTGTATGTGTACGTTTTGTGAAGGGACTGGTTCTCAATATCCCTGGAGGTTGTGGGTTGGGACATGATCTCTAGAGTCATGTAATAGCTTGGGTTCCCTGGAGGCTATGGGTTGGATCTATGTATCAACTTGAGTTCCCTTGAGGTTGTGGGTTGAGATAGTAGTCCCTGGAGCCCTAAACAACTTGGGAAGGGAACAATATTGAGTTGTTGATACTAAGGGCAGAGGCAATGTAGTTCCTATATACCCTTGTTATTGATATTAATTGAGGTGGTGTAGTATCTGGATTCCCTTGTTGCTTTGGAAGAGAAGAGAAGAGAAGAGAAGGCATTGGGTGCTTACTGAGTTTGGCAACCCGTTCAGTGTGTGTACGGAAAGGACAAAGAACAAAGGCATAAGCAAAGAACTATTTGAAATATAAGTATCAGTATTTCATTTCGGTTTTAATTTCAAAATTATGAACATAATATAGGATTCTATTTTATGATGGTTGAGTTTTGAACTAATCGGATGTGATATCTTTATACATGATGATTTGATCAATGATCTAATTTGACTTGTTGTGACATGAAGTAAAAAGAATTGCAAGTGTCATCTTATTAACAAGTTATCAATGAGGTATGATTAGAGTTTATTACAATTCCTTTTGAGTCTAATGGAAATTATGTGCTTTGTATGAAAAACATGAAAATGCCTAGTTGGGCGGTTGGAACTAGCTACAAGAGAATTATCAGCAACAGCAAAAGGAATTGGAACATGCAATAGTATGTTGGTAAAGCACTTCAGGAGTAGGGTCATTGTTGGACACTAGTACCCAATAGTGTCCATTGATTTCCATAAGCATGTTATGACCGATATGATGGTTTTGAGGCAGGAATATGCCTTGGTTTTTGGACATTTCGATGTAGGGAAACCTTGCCAAGGGATGGATCACTCGAGGGACTGGAAAGCAAATAAGGGGCTGCCAAGGAACTTGGAAGGTGAGTGTCTACATGGAAGGGGGTTACTGGATTTCCCAAGCGAATGAGAAGTAGAAAAGGGAAGGTTGGGGAATAAATTTATTTGGTTAGTAATATTTCTGATCAGATTCAAAAGCACATTGGGAGTGCGCCAAGGAATAATGAGCCATTAAATGTTCATTGAGAGAACAATTAGTGCAAGTATTGTAGCATTAGACATTGTAGGTAGAATTTGATCTTAGCAATGGATTATGGACATCTTGGGAAGCATGTGAATCCCTTGTACTACTTTGGGGGTAGAGGTGTGAGACTATGGACTCCCTTGTTGCTAATGAAAACATCATATCTTTTTATTTTCTAGTTGAAGCAAATGTGCATATGTATAAATGTGTATATTATTGTAATTATTGTATCGGAGTGTGTTTATAAAGCTCCATAAGTAGTATGTTTTGTTGGAACAATGTAAACTTTGAAACGGGAACTATAAACTCAAAACGAGAACTCTGGCCAAAAAACCCCAAAAAAACATCAAAAACAGTGCTAAAAACGAAAAGTGTGTATACTGGAACGATGTTTTTATTTTTTAAGCGTTAATTTTGAACATGTTTTAAAAATGGCAATAACTACGAACTTTACTATGAAATTTTCGTGCAAAATATAGCTTCAAAATGAAAGTGATGATACTGGAATAATGATTTTTTTTTTAGGGTCAATTTTCAACATTTTTAAAAACTGCTAATAAAACCAAATTTTTATGTGTCAAACAAAGTTGTTTATGAGGAAAAAAAACACATTAATGTTTTCAACCATAACATGCTAGGGTGGGCGCCACAACCCGACTCGTCCCCTACCTCTAACCCCCCTCTCGACACCCTCACTACCTTCACCCACAACCCGCACCCCTGCCCCCATTAATCCCTACCAACCCAACCCAACGCCCGCCCGAGCGCCCTCACCCTTCCCCATGCCCGGCCCGGGCGCCCTCTCAACCCCCGCCCCCCCAACCCTCCCAACCCCCCCCCCCCCCGCCGGCCGGGCGCCTTGCAACCCTCCCCGCCCGGGCACCCACACAACCCCCCGTGCCCAAACCCTCTCAACGCCCCCCTCCCCTGGCCCGGGCGCCCTCACCCGCCCCCAGAACCGACCCCCCACCCAGCCTCGGCACCCTCACCTGCCCCCCGACCCTGGTGCCCTCACCAACCCTCACCTGCCGACCCACCCGGCCCGGGCACCCTGCCAACCCCCCCCCGCCCGGGCGCCCACACAACCGCCCGCGCCCCAACCCTCTCAACCCCCCCTCCCCCCGGCCCGGGCGCCCACAACCGGCCCCCCACCCGGCCCCGGCGCCCTCACCCACCCTCGGGCCCGAGCGCCCTCACCTACCTTCACCCGCCCGCCCGCCCAACCCGGGCACCCTCACCTGCCCGCCCGCCAGGCCCGGGTACCCTCGCCCGGCGCCCTCACCCGCCCCCCCACCGGGGCGCCCTCACCGGCCCGGCCCGAGCGCCCTCACCCGCCGGGCCTGGGTGCCCCCACCCGCTTGGCGCCCTCACCAACCCGCCCCCCCGTGTGCCCTCACCCGCCTGGCACCCGCCTACCAGCCTGGGCGCCCTGACCCACCCTGCCTCGCCCGCACCCCCGCCTGCCGGGGGGCGGAGCGAGCTGCCCGGCAGGCGGCAGGGCGATTCCGGGAATCGCCCTGTCGCCTGCCGGGCGGGGCCGCAGGCTTCCCAGGTGACGCCTGGCTCCGCCGCGCAGTGGCGCGACCCGGGCGGCCTGCGCCCCCGCCAGGCAGGCGGCAGGGCGATTTCGGGAATCGCCCTACCGCCTGTCGGGCGCGAGCCGCCCAGGTGGCGCCTGCCTCGGTCGCGCCACCAGGGCGGCCCGCGCCCCCTCCCGGCAGGCGGCAGGGCGATTCCAGGAATCGCCCGGGCGAGCGGGTGAGGGCGCCTGGGCGAGCAGGCGAGGGCGTCGGGCGGGTGGGCGGGCGAGGGCACCAGGGCGGGTGAGGGCGCCCAGGTGGGTGAGGCGGGTGAGGGCGCCGGGCAGGCGAGGGCGCGGCCGGGGGGGCGGGTGAGGGCGTCGAGGCGATTCCCGGAATCGCCCTGCGCCGGGCGGGCAAGGGCGCCCAGGCGGGTGAGCCGGGTGAGGGTGTCGGGCGGGCGGGCGAGTGCGTCGGGAGGGCGGGCGGGCGAAGGCGCCCGGGCGGGTGAGGCGGGTGAGGGCGCCAGGTGGGCGAGGGCACGGGCGGGCGGGCGAGTGAGGGCGCCCGGGCGGGTGAGGGCGATTCCGGGAATCGCCCGGGCGCCCTCACCCGCCCGCCCGCCCGGCGCCCTCGCCCGCCCGGCGCCCTCACCCGCCCGCCCGCCGGTCGGGTGAGGCGGGTGAGGGCGCCGTGCGGGCGAGGGCAGGGGCGGGCGGGCTGGTGAGGGCGATTCCTGGAATCGCCCGGGCGGCAGGGCGATTCCGGGAATCGCCCGGGCGCCCTCACCCGCCCGCCCGCCCGGCGCCCTCACCCGCCCGCCCGCACGGCGCCCTCGCCCGCCCGGCGCCCTCACCCGCCTCACCCGCCCGGGCGCCCTCGCCCGCCCGCCCGGCACTGTCACGCCCCCAATCTTTTTTTTTTCTAATTGGGCGGTGCGCGGCACCACCGAACGCCCAATCTTCCGACCGCACGTTTATGGACTACGCCTCAAACACAAATACTTAACTTATTTTTACCACGTGCATTAATCTTCATTAAACATTAACATAACTCTTCATCAATATTTAACATAAATCAACACCGCAATAATAATCCATACATCAAGATTTATGGGAGGGGCAACTCCCCAAGAGTTCGCCCAACCGAATTATATTATAACCAAATTACAACTGATTACAATTGGTGCGCCGGACTGAAGTCTCGGCCGCACACCCAACAATATACAAACTGGCGTCGGGCAACTCCACGACCGCCCTTTAACCAAGATTACAGTTTGGGCAAACGCCCGTTTACAATAGCACGACCCGCGGCCGAGTTGGCTCACCCGAGCGCTAACTCGCCGGCCGGTTCTGTGCCTCCGCCGAATATACAACAGTCCAACCGTTTACAATCGCACTACCCGCGGCCGAGTTGGCTCACCCGAGCGCTAACTCGCCGGCCGGTTCTGTGCCTCCGCCGAATATGCAACAGTCCAACCGTTTACAATCGCACTACCCGCGGCCGAGTTGGCTCACCCGAGCTCTGACTCGCTGCCCGGTTCTGCACCTTCCACCGAATATACAACAGGTCACCCGCCCGTTTCCTACAGCACTGACCCGCGGCCGAGTTGGCTCACCCGAGCTCTCAACTCGCCGCCCGATTGCGCACTGTTGGTTTCGCCTTCGTGCACCGATACAACATGAGGTAGCTCGCCCGAGCTCAAACCTCCGACCTGACCTACGCACTTGACGTGCCGCCGTGAACCAAGTCACCGTGACCAAGATCCGCCTCACTGTTTACTCTGTTCGAACTGTCCTACTGCGACCCCGTTCTCACTGTTCAACTGTTCGGCCTCACCCGATAACCTGACCTGCGTTCTGTTTTCGTTCACCCAACAGCTCAATAGATTCGCACTACAAGAGAGTGCGCATTTCCTGTCTCTATCTTTTGCGTATGGAGAGAACGCTCAAGACTTGCTTGAATGCCTTTGTCAAAATGAGTTCGCCTTCTTATAGTCGCCCAGCTTGTCTCTAGGGGCTTCTAATCTTTCGGCCGACGCCCTTACTTTAACTTTACGAAACCCCAAATTCTCTTGAGGGGCGGGTCGGCCCTTGCTTTAAGGCAAGGGCGACCACGCCCTTATAAACTTCGGCCCTGTTTCCTTAATTTATGAGCTCTTCGCCCATCGTGCCTGCTGCACCGTTTGCTGTTACCCACGCCCTTGTGTCGACCTCCGCCCATGTCCCTGCTCGCTCGCGTTCACTCGTGCTGATTCACCAACTCGTGTCCGCCCTGCCTGGTCCATGTCTTCAGCTCGCCACCTGCGCCCGGGTAAGGTTTGCCCTTGGGTCGTCGGCCCGTTTGGTGCGGGTCACCCTCGGGTCGACCTACCGATCATACAACCGGCTCTCCGTTTACTGCTACACGTCGTGCCTTCACCTGTCGCTGCACGACGCGTCCATCGTTCTTTGCTGTGTCTGTCTGCCCGGTGGGCGGGTGCGCCTTCACCCAGCTCGCCGCCCAACCGTCTGTCGTGTCTGTCTGCCCGGCGGGCGGGCGCGCCTTCGCCCGGCTCGCCGCCCAATCGTCGTGTGTGCCTACCCGGTAAGCGGGCGCGCTCCTGCCCAGCTCGCCGCTCAACCGTCTCGTGTGTGTCCGCCCGGTGGGTGGGCGCGCCTCTGCCCAGCTCGCCACCCGACCGTCGTCCAGTTTTGTTCGCCCGCCGGTTCGTCGTGCACGGTTCGCCCGCCCGGCTCGCCCGTGGGTCATGTCACTTTCATGCAAACCGTCGTGCACGCCCTGCCCGAGTCGCTAGGGCGTCACACTCTCCTCCACCCGAAGACGTTGTCGACCCGACAACTCATCCACCGCCAAGGTTGTTTTACTATGGTGTAGGCTTCCTCATGTAAGGTGTCCACCAACCTGCATAGAGTCTGCTTCCACCAAGTCTGCTTCATAATCAAGTGTTCATCTTATGGTCCCATGCCCAGATCTATGGGAACCCCCATTTTCTGCTGCACGTCCTCCTTCCTGCTCAATCTCCAAGTGAGGGCTCATTGCCTTGAACAGCCAACAATGAGCCCACCCCTTTTGTTCTTTAAGAAGATGTTCGGGGAGAGCTTGAAGGCTCTCCTTGGCTGATTAATTCGATCCATCTGTCAGGATCTTCAACTTCCATTCTCTGGAGGTATGCTTCCCGGTCTTCCTTCTGGTTACTCGGCCTCACATACAGTTCCTCATCATCATCCTCGTCTTCCACTATCTCTAGTCTTCTCGATAGTTCTGAGATACTATCTGAAAGTGTGCGGATGACTATTGTTTGCTCCTCAAACTTTGCTTCCAATGTAGTCAACCTCTTATCCACCTTTGTTTTGTCCTCCATTTGCATGCCTCCCAATTTACGATCAGTCTTGCTTACCCCAATGGTTGGAACACCAATGGGGACATCCTCCCTTCCATCGTAAATGAAAAGCTTCCTCAAATGGGGCACGACCATGGCCTCAAACTGTTTCATAAATTCCATCCCCAATACTGCTTCATAGTCATCGATCCTCACTATGGTGAAGTCTACCTTCCCGTCCATTCACCAAGTGTGGCATCCACCTTTTCGGCCGTACCAAGGATTGCTGTTGGGGGAGAGTTCACTGTCTTCATTTGTGCCTTAGTGGGTACAAATTTCAGTCCAAGTCTCCTTGCAGTGTCTTCACTCATGAAATTGTGTGAAGCCCCACTATCGACCATCGTGAGAACATCAGTCCCACCGATCTTCATCTGAACATATTCCAGCTGGTTTCTTTCAGGATCCCTTCTAGAGGCTACTTCCGTAGTAGCTGCTGCTCCAAGGATCTGCATCATCCCTACTGAAGCATGTTCATCCTCTTCAACAGGCTGTGCTACCGCGGCTATCTTCGGTTTAGATGGGCAATTCTTTACCGTGTGTGGCCCTTCACATAGCCAACACTTCAAAGGCTTCTTGAACTTTGCGCCATCCTCTAACTTTGGAGATTCTTCTTTCTTCTTCTCCCTTGGTTTTTCAAACTTCTTTTTCTCATTAGAAGTTTCATCAAAATGGTCCACCAGTTTGTCAACTGCTGCAAAGGCTTCTTCAAGCGTCCTGATCTTCTGCCTTTTTACTTCGTTGCGGGCCCAAGGCTTCAACCCAATAATAAAGTTGAACACCTTGTCCTTCTCGGCCATATCGGGAAGTTCTAGAGCTGCGCTTGAGAACTCCCGTTGATATGTCTGCAAGCTCCCGGTTTGTTTGATAAACTTGATCTTTGTCCTTGCCTCCCATGTTTCATCTTGCGGACTGAAGTGGGTCTGCAAGGCCTTCTTCATATCGTTCCAAGAAGTGATCTCTTCAGCACTGCCATTGATGATTTGATCCACCCTCCTGCGCCACCACATCTTGGCATCGTTTGTTAGAAACTGAGCGGCCACCTTGACTTGGGTCTCACCATCGGGTAGACTCAACCGTTCTAGGTACTGCTCCATGTCCCATAAAAAGTTCCCGAGTGTCTTCGCACTCCTTGTACCGTCATAGGATTCCGGCTCCTTGACCTTTACATGAGGCACTCCTCCACCCGAGTTATGCTTCATGGCTCTTTTCATCATTGCAATTTCATCATTAGCTTGTTCGAGGTTCTTACATACCTTGTCAAGAGCCCCCTTCAAGTTAGTGATTTCTGCGAGACCTTGGTCTCTTGATTCCTCGACTTCCTTAACTCTTCCTTCCAGTTGAGTGCACATGAATTCCGTGAACTCATACTGCCTTTTGAGTTCTTCATTCTGTGTGTGGAGTTCCACCAATTCCTCCCTGAGTTTCAGAATGGCTTCTCGCTCCTTAACAAGCGAGCTCACATCTTGGCTCCAGGCAGATTCCAATGACTCCATTCTTTCGAATACTTTATCCATGAATTCATGATGAGGATCCTTAGCAGGCTCCTTCATTGTGTGACTAGACCCGGCTTGAGAATCAGAAGCCATCTTCTTTCGTGACCTTGTCCCGACCATCCACCGTTCCCCAAGTCACCTGTATGCAGATTCACCTTCAATTTTCTTTCAACCGAGACAACCTTGTCTAAGTTAAAAACTTGAACCAGCTCGCTGACCGAGCTCTGATACCACCTGTCACGCCCCCAATCTTTTTTTTTTCTAATTGGGCGGTGCGCGGCACCACCGAACGCCCAATCTTCCGACCGCACGTTTATGGACTACGCCTCAACCACAAATACTTAACTTATTATTACCACGTGCATTAATCTTCATTAAACATTAACATAACCCTTCATCAATATTTAACATAAATCAACACCGCAATAATAATCCACACATCAAGATTTATGGGAGGGGCAACTCCCCAAGAGTTCGCCCAACCGAATTATATTATAACCAAATTACAAATGATTACAATTGGTGCGCCGGACTGAAGTCTCGGCCGCACACCCAACAATATACAAACTGGCGTCGGGCAACTCCACGACCGCCCTTTAACCAAGATTACAGTTCGGGCAAACACCCGTTTACAATAGCACGACCCGCGGCCGAGTTGGCTCACCCGAGCGCTAACTCGCCGGCCGGTTCTGTGCCTCCGCCGAATATACAACAGTCCAACCGTTTACAACCGCACTACCCGCGGCCGAGTTGGCTCACCCGAGCTCTGACTCGCCGCCCGGTTCTGCACCTTCCACCGAATATACAACAGGTCACCCGCCCGTTTCCTACAGCACTGACCCGCGGCCGAGTTGGCTCACCCGAGCTCTCAACTCGCCGCCCGGTTGCGCACTGCTGGTTCCGCCTTCGTGCACCGATACAACACGAGGTAGCTCGCCCGAGCTCTAACCTCCAACCTGACCTGCGCACTTGACGTGCCGCCGTGAACCAAGTCACCGTGACCAAGATCCGCCTCACTGTTTACTCTGCTCGAACTGCCCTACTGCGGCCCCGTTCTCACTGTTCAACTGTTCGGCCTCACCCGATAACCCGACCTGCGTTCTGTTTTCGTTCACCCAACAGCTCAATAGATTCGCACTACAAGAGAGTGCGCATTTCCTGTCTCTATCTTTTGCGTATGGAGAGAACGCTCAAGACTTGCTTGAATGCCTTTGTCAAAATGAGCTCGCCTTCTTATAGTCGCCCAGCTTGTCTCTAGGGGCTTCTAATCTTTCGGCCGACGCCCTTACTTTAACTTTACGAAACCCCGAATTCTCTTGAGGGGCGGGTCGGCCCTTGCTTTAAGGCAAGGGCGACCACGCCCTTATAAACTTCGGCCCTGTTTCCTTAATTTATGAGCTCTTCGCCCATCGTGCCTGCTGCACCGTTTGCTGTTACCCGCGCCCTTGTGTCGACCTCCGCCCATGTCCCTGCTCGCCCGCGTTCACTCGTGCTGATTCGCCAACTCGTGTCCGCCCTGCCTGGTCCATGTCTTCAGCTCGCCACCTGCGCCCGGGTAAGGTTCGCCCTTGGGTCGCCCGCCCGTTTGGTGCGGGTCACCCTCGGGTCGACCTACCGATCATACAACCGGCTCTCCGTTTACTGCTACACGCCGCGCCTTCACCTGTCGCTGCACGACGCGTCCATCGTTCTTTGCTGTGTCTGTCTGCCCGGTGGGCGGGCGCGCCTTCACCCAGCTCGCCGCCCAACCGTCTGTCGTGTCTGTCTGCCCGGCGGGCGGGCGCGCCTTCGCCCGGCTCGCCGCCCAACCGTCCATCGTGTCTGTCTGGGCGCGCCTTCGCCCGGCTCGCCGCCCAATCGTCGTGTGTGCCTACCCAGTAAGCGGGCGCGCTCCTGCCCAGCTCGCCGTTCAACCATCTCGTGTGTGTCCGCCCGGTGGGTGGGCGCGCCTCTGCCCCGCTCACCACCCGACCGTCGTCCAGTTTTGTTCGCCCGCTGGTTCGTCGTGCACGGTTCGCCCGCCCGGCTCGCCCGTGGGTCATGTCACTTTCGTGCAAACCGTCGTGCACGCCCTGCCCGAGTCGCTAGGGCGTCACAGGCACCCTCACCCACCTCACCCGCCCGGGCGCCCTCGCCCGCCCACCCGCCCGGGGCCCTCACCCGCCTCACCCGCCCTCGCTCGCCCGCCCGCCGAACGCCCTCTCCCACCCGCCCTCGCCCGCCCGCCCAGCGCCCTTACCCGCCACACCCGCCCGCCCGGCGCCCTCACTAGCCTCACCCGCCCGCCCCGGCACCCCCGCCCGCCCGCCCAGTGCCCTGACCCGCTCGCCCCCCCGCACGGGCGCCCTGACCCGCCGACCCCACCGGGCACCCTCACCCACCCTGCCTCGGCCGCGCCCCCACCCAGCAAGCGGTAGGGCGATTCCGAGAATCGCCCTGCCGCCTACCGGGCGGTAGCGCGGGCCGCCCGGGGGAGGGCGCCGGGCGGGGAGGCGGGAGAGGGTGCCCAGGCGGGTGAGGGCGTCGGGCGGGCAAGGGCGTCCAGGCGGGTGAGGCGGTGAGGGTGCCGTGCGGGCGGGCGAGGGCGCCCGGGCGGGTGAGGCGGGCGAGGGCGCCGGGCGGGCAGGCGGGAGAGGGCGCCCGGGCGGGCAGGCGGGAGAGGGCGCCCGGGCGGGTGAGGGCGCCGGGCGGGCAAGGGCGTCCAAGCGGGTGAGGCGGTGAGGGTGCCGGGCGGGCAGGCGAGGGCGCCCTGGCGGGTGAGGCGGGTGAGGGCACCGGACAGGCGAGCGGGTGAGGGCACCCGGGCGATTCTCGGAATCGCCGTGCCGCCCGGGCGATTCCCGGAATCGCCCTCACCCGCCCGCCTGCCCGGGCGATTCCCAGAATCGCCCTCACACGCCCGCCCGCCCGGGCGGGTGAGGGCGCCGGGCGGGCAAGGGCGCCCAGGCGGGTGAGGCGGGTGAGGGTGTCGGGCGAGCGGGCAAGGGCGTCCGGCGGGCGAGCGGGCGAGGGTGCCCGGGTGGGTGAGGAGGGTGAGGGCGCCGGCCGGGCGAGGGCGTCGGCCGGGCGGGCGGGTGAGGGCACCCGGGCGATTCCCGGAATCGCCCTGCGCCGGGCGGGCAAGGGCACCCAGGCGGGTGAGCCGGGTGAGGGTGTCGGGCGGGCGGGCGAGGTCGTCGGGAGGGCGGGCGGGCAAAGGTGCCCGGGCGGGTGAGGCGGGTGAGGGCGCCGGGCGGGCGAGGGCACGGGCGGGCAGGCGGGTGAGGGCGTCGGGCGGGCAGGCGGGACAGGGCGCCCGGGCGGGTGAGGGCGCCGGGCGGGCAAGGGCGTCCAAGCAGGTGAGGCGGTGAGGGTGCCGGGCGGGCGGGCGAGGGCGCCCTGGCGGGTGAGGCGGGTGAGGGCACCGGACGGGCGGGCGGATGAGGGCACCCAGGCGATTCCCGGAATCGCCTTGCCGCCCGGGCGATTCCCGGAATCGCCCTGCCGCCCGGGCGATTCCCGGAATCGCCCTCACCCGCCCGCCCGTCCGGGCAATTCCCGGAATCGCCCTCACCCGCCCGCCCGCCCGGGCGATTCCCGGAACCGCCCTCACCCGCCCGCCCGCCCGGGCGGGTGAGGGCGCCGGGCGGGCAAGGGCGCCCAGGCGGGTGAGGCTGGTGAGGGTGTCGGGCGAGCGGGCGAGGGCGTCCGGCGGGCGGGCGGGCGAGGGCGCCCGGGTGGGTGAGGCGGGTGAGGGCGCCGGGCGGGCGGGCGAGGGCGCCCGGGTGGGTGAGGCGGGTGAGGGCGCCGGGCGGGCGGGCGGGTGAGGGCGCCCGGGCGATTCCCGGAATCGCCCCGCGCCGGGCGGGCAAGGGTGCCCAGGTGGGTGAGCCGGGTGAGGGTGTCGGGCGGGCGGGCGAGGTCGTTGGGAGGGCGGGCGGGCGAAGGCGCCCGGGGGGGTGAGGCGGGTGAGGGCGGCAGGTGGGCGAGGACACGAGCGGGCGGGCGGGTGAGGCGGGTGAGGACGATTCCGGGAATCGCGCGGGCGGCAGGGCGATTCCGGGAATCGCCCCGGCGCCCTCACCCGCCCGCCCGCCAGGCGGGTGAGGGCGCCGGGCGGGCGAGGGCGCTGGGCGGGCGGGCGGGTGAGGGCGCCCGGGCGGGTGAGGACGATTCCGGGAATCGCCCGGGCGCCCTCACCCGCCCGCCCGCCCGCCCGCCCGCCTGGCGCCCTCACCCGCCCTCCCGCACGGCACCCTCGCCCGCCCGGCGCCCTCACCCACCCAAGCGTCCTCGCCCGCCCGCCCGGCACCCTCACCCACCTCACCTGCCCGGGCGCCCTCGCCCGCCCGGTGCCCTCACCCGCCCCCCCGCCCACCCGGCGCCCTCACCCGCCCGGCCCTCGCCCGCCCGGCGCCCTGGCCCACCCGCCCGGCACCCTCACCCGCCTCGCCCGCCCGCCCGCCCTCGCCCGCCCGCCCACCCGGCACCCTCACCCACCTCACCCGCCCGGGCGCCCTCGAACGCCCACCCGCCCGGCGCCCTCGCCCGCCCGGCACTTTCACTCGCCTCACCCGCCCTCGCCCGCCCGGCACCCTCACTCGCCTCACCCGCCCTCGCCTGCCCGCCCGACGCCGTTACTCGCCACACCCGCCCGCCCGGCGCCCTCACCAGCCTCACCCGCCCGGGCGGGGGGACGGGAGAGGGTGCCCAGGCGGGTGAGGGCGCCGGGCGGGCAAGGGCGTCCAGGCGGGTGAGGGCGCCGGGCGGGCAAGGGCGTCCAGGCGGGTGAGGCGGTGAGGGTGACGTGCGGGCGGGCGAGGGCGCCCGGGCGGGTGAGGCGGGTGAGGGCGCCGGGGGGCAGGCGGGAGAGGGCGCCCGGGCGGGTGAGGGCGTCGGGCAGGCAAGGGCGTCCAAGCGGGTGAGGCGGTGAGGGTGCCGGGCGAGCGGGCGAGGGCGCCCTGGCGGGTGAGGCGGGTGAGGGCACCGGACGGGCTGGCGGGTGAGGGCACCCGGGCGATTCCCGGAATCGCCCTCACCCGCCCGCCCGCCTGGGCGATTCCCGGAATCACCCTCACCCGCCCGCCTGCCCGGGCGATTCCCGGAACCGCCCTCACCCACCCGCTCGCCCGGGCGGGTGAGGGCGCCGGGTGGGCAAGGGCACCCAGCCGGGTGAGGCGGGTGAGGGTGTCGGGCGAGGGCATCCGGCGGGTGGGCGGGCGAGGGCGCCCAGGTGGGTGAGGCGGGTGAGGGCGCCGGGCGGGCGAGGGCGCCGGCCGAGCGGGCGGGTGAGGGCGCCCGGGCGATTCGCGGAATCGCCCTCCGCCGGGCGGGCAAGGGCGCCCAGGGGGGTGAGCCGGGTGAGGGTGTCGGGCGGGCGGGCGAGGTCGTCGGGAGGGCGGGCGGGCGAGGTTGTCGGGAGGGCGGGCGGGCGAAGGCGCCCGGGCGGGTGAGGCGGGTGAGGGCGCCGGGCGGGCGAGGGCACGGGCGGGCGGGCGGGTGAGGGCGATTCCGGGAATCGCCTGGGCGGCAGGGCGATTCCGGGAATCGCCCGGGCGGCAGGGCGATTCCGAGAATCGCCCGAGCGCCCTCACCCGCCCTGTGACGCCCTAGCGACTCGGGCAGGGCGTGCACGACGGTTGGCACGAAAGTGACATGACCCACGGGCGAGCCGGGCGGGCGAACCGTGCACGGCGACCCGGCGGGCGAACAAACTGGACGACGGTCGGGTGGCGAGCTGGGCAGAAGCGCGCCCACCCATCGGGCGGACACACACGGGAGTCGGGTGGAACGGCGAGCTGGGCAGAAGCGCGCCCACCCATCGGGCGGACACACACGGGAGTCGGGTGGAACGGCGAGCTGGGCAGGAGCGCGCCCGCTTACCGGGTAGACACACACGACGGTTGGGCGGCGAGCCGGGCGAAGGCGCGCCCGCCCGCCGGACAGACAGACACGACAGACGGTTGGGCGGCGAGCTGGGCGAAGGCGCGCCCGCTCACCGGGCAGATAGAAACGACAGGCGGTTGGGCGGCGAGCTGGGTGAAGGCGCGCCCGCCCACCGGGCAGCAGTGAACGAGGGCGCGGCGGACAGCAATGAACGCAGGCGCATCGGGCAGCAGTAAACGAAGGACCGGTTGAACGATCGGCAGGTCGACCCGAGGGCGACCCGCACCAAACGGGCGGGCGACCCAAGGGCGAACCTTACCCAGGCGCAGGTGGCGAGCTGAAGACATGGACAAGGCAGGGCGGACACGAGTTGGGGCGTAAGCACGAGTGAACGCGGGCGAGCTGGGACATGGGCGGAGGTCGACACAAGGGCGCGGGTAACAGCAAACGGTGCAGCAGGCACGATGGGCGAAGAGCTCATAAATTAAGGAAACAGGGCCGAAGTTTATAAGGGCGTGGCCGCCCTTGCCTTAAAGAAAGGGTCGACCCGCCCCTCAAGAGAATTCGGGGTTTCGTAAAGTTAAAGTAAGGGCGTCAGCCGAAAGACTAGAAGCCCCTAGAGGCAAGCTGGGCGACTATAAGAAGGCGAGCTCATTGTTGACAAAGGCATTCAAGCAAGTCTTGAGCGTTCTCTCCATACACAAAGATAGAGACAGGAAATGCGCACTCTCTTGTAGTGCGAATCTATTGAGCTGTTGGGTGAACGAAAACAGAACGCAGGTCAGGTTATCGGGTGAGGCCGAACAGTTGAACAGTGAGAACGGGGTCGCAGTAGGACAGTTCGAACAGGGTAAACAGTGAGGCAGATCTTGGTCACGGTGACTTGGTTCACGACGGCACGTCAAGTGCGCAGGTCAGGTCGGAGGTTTGAGCTCGGGCGAGCTACCTCGTGCTGTATCGGTGCACGAAGGCGGAACCAGCAGTGCGCAATCGGGCGGCGAGTTGAAAGCTCGGGTGAGCCAACTCGGTCGCGGGTCAGTGCTGTAGGAAACGGGCGGGTGACCTGTTGTATATTCGGTGGAAGGTGCAGAACCGGCCGGCGAGTTAGCGCTCGGGTGAGCCAACTCGGCCGCGGGTCGTGCTGTTGTAAACGGGCGTTTGCCCGAATTGTAATCTTGGTTAAAGGGCGGTCGTGGATTTGCCCGACGCCAGTTTGTATATTGTTGGGTGTGCGGCCGAGACTTCAGTCCGGCGCACTAATTGTAATCAGTTGTAATTTGGTTATAATATAATTCGGTTGGGCGAACTCTTGGGGAGTTGCCCCTCCCATAAATCTTGATGTGTGGATTATTATTGCGGTGTTGATTTATGTTAAATATTGATGAAGAGTTATGTTAATGTTTAATGAAGATTAATGCACGTGGTAAAAATAAGTTAAGTATTTGTGATTGAGGCGTAGTCCATAAACGTGCGGTCGGAAGATTGGGCGTTCGGTGGTGCCGCGCACCGCCCAATTAGAAAAAAAAAAAGATTGGGGGCGTGACACACCCGCCCGCCCGGCGCCCTCACCCGCCCGCCCGCACGGCACCCTCGCCCGCCCGGCGCCCTCACCCGCCTCACCCGCCCGGCACCCTCACCCACCTCACCCGCCCGGGCGCCCTCGCCCGCCTGCCCGCCCGACGCCCTCACCCGCCTCACCCGCCCTCGCCCGCCCGCCTGGCACCCTCACCCGCCTCACCCGCCCGTGCGCCCTCGCCCGCCCGCCCGCCCAGCACCCTCACTCGCCTCACCCGCCCTCGCCCGCCCGGTGCCCTCGCCCGCCCGCCCTCGCCCGCCCGCGCCCTCGCCCGCCCGCCCGCCCTCGCCCGCCCTCGCCTGCCCGGCGCCCTCACCCACCCTCGCCCGCCCGGCGCCGTTACTCGCCACACCCGCCCGCCCGGCGCCCTCACCAGCCTCACCCGCCGGGCGCACCCGCTCGCCCGCCCCGGCGCCCTCACCCGCCCGCCAGGTGCCCTGACCCGCCCGCCCCCCCGCACGGGTGTCCTGACCCGCCGGCCACCCTCACCCACCCTGCCTCGGCCGCGCCCCCCCCCAGCAGGCCGCAGGGCGATTCCGGCAATCGCCCGGGCAGCCCTCACCCGCCCGCCTGCCCGGCGCCCTCACCCGCCTTGCCCCCCCAGGCGCCCTCGTCCGCCCGCCCGTCCGGCGCCCTTGCACGCCCGACACCCTCACCCGCCTCACCCACCCGGGCGCCCTCGCCCGCCCGGCACCCTCACCCGCCTCACCTGCCCGCCCGCCCTCACTCGCCCACCCGCTCGGCGAGCTCGCCCGCCCGCCCCGCGCCCTCACCCGCCCAGGCGCCCTTGCCCGCCCGCCCGACGCCCTCACTCGCCTCACCCGCCCGCCTGCCCCGGCGCCCTCACCCAGCTGCCCGCTCGCCCAGCGGCCTCACCCACCTCACCCGCTCAGCGCCCTGACCCGCCCGACCCCCTGCCCGGGCGCCCTGACCCGACCTCCCCCCCCCCCAAGGCGCCCTCACCCACCCTACCTCGTCCGCGCCACCCGGGCTGCTCCCGCCCCGGCCCAACAAGCGGCAGGGCGATTCTGGTAATCGCCCTGCCGCCTGTCGGGCGAGGGCGCGGGCCGCCCAGGTGGCGCCTGCCTCGGCCGCGCCACCCCGGTGGCCCGCGTCCCCGCCTGGCAGGGTGCCAGGTGAGGGCGGGCGGGTGAGGGCGCCGGGCAGGGGGCGGGTGAGGGCGCGCGGGTTGGGCGGGTGAGGGCGCCCGGGCCGGGTGGGGGAGCGGGTGAGGGTGGGTGAGGGCGCCCGGGCGGGGGGGCGGGTGAGGGCGCCGGGGCTGGGTGGGGGGGCGGTTGGTGGGGCGGGTGAGGGCTCCCGAGCCGGGGGGGGTTGAGAGGGTTGGGGCGCGGGGGTTTGTGTGGGCTCCCGGGGGGGGGGGGGGGGGGGGGGGTTGGCAGGGTGCCCGGGCCGGGGTGGGGGGCGGGTGAGGGTGGGTGAGGGCGACGGGGCAGGGTGGGGTGTCGGTTGGGGGGGCGGGTGAGGGCGCCCGAGCCGGTGGAGGGGGGGGTTGAGAGGGTTGGGGCGCCAGGGGTTGTGTGCGAGATTCGCAAACATCAAAGACCCATTAGAAGAGGAAAATGAGCAAAAGGAAACAGAAAATATTGTGGAAGAAGGCAATGATGAAACTCTAGAGGACGAAGAGTTTGGATTACGTGACATTGTTGATTAAATTTAAGTTATGCTTGTAAATCAAGCTTTGCAATGTTTTGACTTTGACATTTTATGAGAAGAATAAACACTCAATTAGGGTTGTTATACGTTCAATATCTGTAATATGTGATTTTCGCATTGATTTTTAAGTTAATCATTATTTTTTGAAAAAAAAAGTGATTATTATTTTTTTTTTGACATGAAATTCATAAAAAAAGCTATTATTTAACCATTTTTAGTTAAAATTATCATATAAAAATTGCGATTTTGACATCTCAATTCTAGCAAAAAATTATCAAAACGTGTAGTTTTTTAGTTATATTTATGTTAAAAATGGTTATTTTTATGTCCATTGTTAAAAAATATTGTTTTTTAGAAACAATTATTTCATGTGGATTGAAAAATTAATTAAGGATGTATAAATATGTAGAATATCGAAAATTCTAAATATCGACCTCCTAATTTAAAAATGCAAAACAATAAAAACCTCACTAAAAAAAAAGTTAAAATTAAAATAAAAAACAAGAAAATGTGAAGAAAACGACCACTTCAACAATGATCAAATTTACAAAATAATTATTTACATTTTATACATTAGAAAATTTAAAGCCAAAAAACAGGTCTTTTAAAAAAAGGGGGTGATGCAGAATACTCACTTTTTTAAATCAGCATGAAAATCACTATGATTCTAAAACGTAATGTACATAAAAAAATTAAAGTGCCAAAAACTATGCTCTAAAAAAAACATGTTTGTTCTGCAACACCCCTTTTCAAAATCAGGTCACTTTTTTGCTATCTCTACGAAACGGGTAACAGTATCAGTTCCCGTTTCAAAGTTTACATTGTTTTGGTCATAAGTGTCATAGAACAACGAGGATGGTGTTCCCTCAAGGTGGAGGGGTTTGTAACATCCCCGGGTTATATTTCCATGTAAAAAGGAAAAAATCAACTACAGTCATGGGACACGTGTTCCAAGATGAATGAGGGGGAAAACATCACATTGCGGGTCACATGTGCTTAATTAATGGCTATGGAAATTGTCATTGGCATTGGAAAAAGGAAAAGGGAAATAAATGGCAATTAATTAAATGAATAAAGGAAAATGGGAGAAATGGCAGATGAAGGGACATGAATATGTGCGCGCAGGAAATTAGAGAAAAAATAAAGGAAAATGAAAGAAAAGATGAAAGGAAAGGAAGAGACACTGGACATCAATGATTAAAAAGTACCTGGGAAACAATTGACAACTTTTGATTAGTTTTCAACTTTGACAACTTTAGTTTTGATAAGGAAGAAATCAAACTTCAAAAGAGAACAAGCAAGGGAGCAAGCAAGAAAGGAAAGAAAGGGAGTGCAAGAGAAAGGTTGGACAACAACAAGTAAGGGAAAAAAATAGTTGTGGATCTGTAGGTAACCATGCACATGTGTGATTTAGCATGTCGGGATTTGATGCATGGTCTATGCGTTGGTTTATTGTTTATGTTTGTTTTCATTGGCATGGGATTTTCCTAGATTGAAGGTGGTTTACAACCTTGCCTTTTCCATTTCCTAGATAGCCATGATATAGTGGGTTCCTTGTTTTGGTTAAGATTTGTATGGGAAGTAGATTTTGAATCTTGGTTGAGGTGGTCTCAGGAAAATTCCCAAGGGTCGAGGATGGAGATGGTGTTTCTCCTAGAACTCTTGATAGGTGGGTGGAGACAGGAAATTTCCTCTGGGTATGGTGAAGAAAGTTTGAATCATCCAAGCTTGTTTTTTTTTTGTGATTTCTAGACTAGTTTAGGTGATATCAGTGTGGTTAAGGGTTGAGGTGGTTTAGCCTCTGGAAACCCTGGTTGGTTTTGTTTTGGTTTATCCCATGTGATCCCACATTCATGCTTGTAATATGGAACGAGGGTGATTGGTCTGAAATAGAGATTTGGTTCAGCCTAATCTATGGTCAGGTGGCACTAAGTACTTGACTTGGTTGGAATTTTCATATGTTATTATGTGTTGATTCTTATTGAGATTCATGAGAACAAGTTCTAATTGTATGCATGTAAGTCCAGGGAAAATTTTAATGATGGAAATTTATTTTGAAGTTTAGAAACCTTGGTGAATTTGACTAGTTCACAATATGCAATCTGTCAAATGTTTGGCAATAATTTTGTATAAATATTCAAATTTATAATAATTTTATGTAGTCTTTATATAAAATTTTAGTGATTTTTAAGATAAAACGATTTTAGACTATCAAACCTTAGCGAGTAATTTTTAGAAAAAATGGAAATTAGTGAATCATATTTTTGGGAAAAGCATGGAAAATTAGCCCATTTGCGAATATTAGCCCCCTTGCGTGTAACACCCTCCTCCCACATTTACCCAAGTTAACCAGTCTACTAGGGTAAACATGTGACAAGAGGTTACTATAATCTGATTCAACCTCCTAGGTCATCTTAAGGAAGTGGAATTGATGCAACACAACCAATCTGACCTTCTGCACATACCATAAAACCTACGGGAGCTAACCAACCTTTCCATGTGATAAACCTTTGCAACAACTTGACACTTCACTGCCCTAGAGCCTAAGTCGCTCCCATGACAGGGGCATGCATGCGACTGGGACCCTCCAGTCTCTCTCACAACATGGGGATGCAAGTGAATGGGGTCTTTTTCAGCTTGTTTTGAGTCTGCGACCCCATATTTTGTGACTCTTTTTTAGGGCCAGGACTCAAGCCACTGCCCAGAACTCCATGAAACTTTCAAGAATGAAAAGTAACATCGAAACAATGATACAAATGAAAATTCTTGAACAAATACTTGACTAGACCCCTACTATCCATGATAGACATTTCATCAAACATGTCACAAATATGCATTCTATAGGTCATAACAACATATATGAGCATAGGGGTCTCATACTTATCTGAGAATTGCTAAGGAGAATTGATGCCTTATCACATTAGTTGCATTATCATTTGTTAGGTCATATATTCATTGTACATTCATTTACAAATCAAAACATGATTGGATCCATACATCATCGTTGTCATAAAGCATGCTCATTACTAGCATATAACCAACAGAAATATCAAGGATACATCAATCATAAATGTCTCATATGAACTAGTACATTTGCTCATAAAATTCCAAGGAGAAATAGTTCTCATTAATGAATGCAAAAGCCAACCCGATATGGGACTACCACGTTCCATGCAACCATAGATTGGCTGAACCAAATCTTTCTTTCAACCAATCACCCCCGTGGCATATTCTAAGCATGAATGTGGGACGACTTATAACCAAAATCAACCAAGGCTCCTTGAGGCTACACCACCTCACCCTAAACAATAGAACCAGGATTTACTGCAATCCCCACTAGACCAATAGGCCATAAACAATAAACATACAATATCAAGCTTTATTGCAATCCTCACTGGATCACTAGGCCAAAAACAAGCATGGATGCCACCAGATCTCTCCACCTACACCATGAGGAATTTGTCTATCCCAACCTCTCAGCTTTACCATGTATCTCGCCATTATCAATCAAGGGATTCCTAGGCCTACGAGGTCTCCACCCTCTGGGATTTATCGTGTATCCCATCCTGGGATTCCTAGGCCCAATAAAGGGTACTCACCACTGAGCTTTACCGTGTATCCCGCCATTACCGGTCAAGGGATTCCTAGGCTCAATCGAGGTGTTCACATTCAGGATTTATCGTGTATCCCATCCCGGGATTCCTAGGCCTTGTGAATAATCTTGGGACCACCCCACTCAGCTTCGAGTCCATTTGACAATCCAGCTCAACAACATACAAAAATCCACCACACCATGGCTATCTGGAAATGGAAAGGCTAGGCTGAAAAACATTATCACGGCTAGCAAATCCCATGCCATGACAACAAGAGAACCAAGAACACACGTGCATAACCATGCATGATAAATCTAGCAAGGAAATCATACATGCAAATCGATACCTACAAATATTCTCGTTGTAGGTGCTAGATCCTTCTCTTCCCTAATCTTTTCTTCCTCTTTCCTTATTTTTACTTTCTTGATCCAATGTTGAAGTGCTCCAAGAAAACTCTAAGTGTACAAGAGTGTGTGAAAGAGAGAAGAGAGAGAACGCTCAAAAATTGAACTGAAAAAAATGTACCAACTGATCCTCAGAAGCCTTTTTATTAATGAGGCCTCTATTTTCTTCATTTTCCATTATTTTCCTTCATTTTCCTCCTCACACGCAACATGTGACCTTTCAGCTTCCTTTTCTCCTAATTTCCTTTATTTTCATAAATAAAATGTCAATTAATTCCATTTTGCCTTTCCAAAGTCTTTTCCATTGCCTTTGCCAATTTCCTTAGCCATAATAAACCAAATGAAAACACACACTAGGATGTTTTTGCCCAACATTCAGCTTGAAATAAGTGTCCCATAACCATGGTTATTATTTTTCCTTTATTAAGTTTGATTACATGGAATTTTCACTAGGGCTGTTACAATGTGCAATTTCATGATTAGTTTGTCATGGTTCTATTCTGCTTAAATGTTGGTTACATGCATGGTATATTCCTCATTTATGGTGTGCTCTTGTTATGGATGATAGACTCTTGGTTATATATTTGAAAGCATGAACTAACATGTGTTTGTACAACTAGTAAGACAGGGCAGTGAGCCTTCTTGATAATCTTGAGATGAATTAATGTGTCAATAAACATATATGCATTCATGGGCTATAGGTACTTTGTTTACAAAGTGTTTATAGAAATGATTATCATGTATTTGAAAAGCTTGAGTAGGAACAGAGCCAAGAATAGTGCATGAAGACTTGTACAGGTTAATGGCAAAGTTCTGGAAGGATCTAGGCAGTTAGATGATTGTTGGCTTAAGTTTCTGGAGCCAAAATTTGAAACTAGGAATCCTTTGGCCCAACCACACTAAAGTTGGGTCATCCATGCGGCCGTAGTCACTGGGAGGATGGGTCACCCATGTGGCTGGATGCATGTAGCCGCACTGATTTCCTTTTGTGTGTGCAACTAAGCTATGAGCTAGGTCAAGGAGTGGCCTAGACTCGGGGAAAAGTTCATTAGTGGAATCAAGTTGTTAATGGTATACTCGGGTGTTTCTGGGTGTTACAGTCAGTGTTGGACAAGTTTGGCAAGTTAGGCCCCATTTCCATAACATCATCTTAGAATTTGGGTCATGCATAGTAACTCTCGTCTCATGTTTACCCTGGTGAGCATCTAGAAGAGGGTAAATGTGGGGTGGGGTGTTACACCTAGGTTTGTTGATTCTTTTGAGTAACTTGGGATGTACTCCAAGCCCTAGGGTTTAGGGTTTGGAGGGTGAAGCACCACAAGAGTCACTTGTGGGCTTGGAACCCAAGGTTGGTGTTTTGCACCCATCGTGATTTGCGCCAAAACCTTGGACACATTCCGACATGTAATGGATGAGGATGATATTACTCATTGAGACGAATCTGACGCATCAAAAATCATAAGATTCATAGTTGTAGAAATGGAGTTATGAATTTTGAAGTTGAAAATAGGTTTTTGGGCATTCAAATCATGTAGGCTTGAAGTGATTTGTCCAAAAGACATGTCTATTCATTGACCCTTCTTATTTGTATAAATATAACGTATGTGAGACTCATTTAGAGCATCCATATGCATCATTTCATAGGCAATCTAACTCAGAGAGGCAATTGAGATCATAAGGAGAAGGACAATGGTGATTAGGCCTATTTTAGGGAAAGTTTGCACTTGTGAGAAGGCCGAATTATTACAAGAGGAAAGCCGTAGGTATAAGGGTAAATTTTGGGTTGAGTAATGACGAGTTTCTCCTCTTGTAAGTCTTATTTCTAAGCAGTGAGAGAGCCACATTTATTGGACAGATTCCAACGGTGTAATGGTGAGGTTCTGAAAGAGTTTTATCCATGTTTATGAAATCGCGGCCCTAGAAACTAGAGGAAGTAGGTTGCAGACCTAAACAAAGGTCAAGTGAGGGTGTTTTGGGGCTGATTATTAGCCCTAAATAGAAGCAAGGAAGAAGGAGACTTGAAGGACCCTAGTCGCAGCAGAAAAGAGATCTATGGAGTTATTTTGAAGGGCTGACATGGAGCTATGTCTTACCCTAACCAAACCACAGAAATTTTAGCATAATAGAACCTCAGTCCAAGATTAATATAGGTATGTGTTGGTTGTTAGATTCATGTTGATTTGATGTTGGGGATCGTGTCCTAGTGTGGACAGAATTGATTGCAACTTGTGGGATCCATTTGGAGGGCTTATCTTGGTGGATGAAATACTATCCTAGGAGCAGATCTTGTAGTGAAGTGTTTGGTGCCATTAGACTGGTGGAGGGAGGCATGTTGGCTACCCAAAGTAGCCCTTTAAAAGCCATCATAAAGTGGCATTGATAGCTAAAGGTTGGGCGAAGTTTGTAGCCTTATGTGCAGCTCTTTGATGGACGAAACAGACTACTAGATTGGCAGATTAGAGCTCGGGTATTGGCCATCCTAGTGAGCAGGTTGAATTAGCCCGTGTTCATTGTAGCATAAATGACTTGCAACATTGATAGGTGGAAGCACTCTTGGAGACTCTATGTGTTGTCATTTGATGGACTAAGGGGCAGCGAGAGAGCAGAATGAGAGCGAAGTATTGGCGGTACAAGATGCGACATAGAGTCTGTAGCATGATTTTCATTCTATCTTGTATTCCATATATTGTTGTATTATTCATATTAATTTAATATAACGAAGATTAGGTTGTACATATTTGTACAACATTTTGTAAAAAAGTTGCCAATACTCGTGCATGTGTGGTTTACTACTTTATATTTGCCACTATGAAAAGTAGTTTTGTTGAGATTTTGGTTTGGTAGTATCAGAGATTCTAAGATTCTATCCTAGACCCAAGATCATGGAAATTCAACATGGTATCAGAGTGTGTTTGTGCTACTTTGGAGGACAACGAACCATCTGAGTGCACAATGAAGTACAACTTAAGAGGGAGTTGGTCACATTATAGGTGACAATCTCGAAGTTACAGGCTAGTATGTGGTATGAGGACAGGTTGGAAGGGTTTTCCAAGTATAGTCCATGGAAGGAAAGGATCAAGTTGGGCTTGCAGGTCAACAGGATCTAGGAGTTCGTCGAGAAAGCCATCAACAAGCCAACTAACCCAACGGAGCTGGAAATGTACAAGGATTTAGATACGAGGGCGAGATTGATCATCCTTGATGGTGTGAAGGATCCCCTAAAACCTCACATGACCAAGAAGAACACTGCACATAAGATGTGGATGGCTCTTCATATTTTTTTCCAGAATAAGAACAAGAACTGGGTACTGGTATTGGAGGATAAGTTGAAGTCCACCAAAATGATATAGGGTGAAGAAGTGACTTCGAATCTAATGAGATTGTCTTAGGTCAAATATGAGCTTGCTACCATCAGCATGACTATTTCAGATTCTAATATGGTGAGGATTGCTTTAAAAGGTTTCATCGAGGAATGGAATCCCTTCATCAAAGGGATAATTGGTAGAGAGAAGTTGCCAGACTGGAATAGGTTGTGGGACAAATTCATTCAGGAAGAGTTGTGAGATGAGGATCTTCATCCAAATAAGAGGGGTTCAAATGATGACATGGCACTTGCAACACAAATGAAGGGTAAGAAGAAGAAGGACTTGAGTAAAGTCAAGTGTTTCAATTGTGGCGAGATGGGTCATTTTTCATCAAGATGTCCAATGAAGAAGAAGGGAGATGAAGAGAAGAATAAAGTGAAGCAAATATTCAGTGTTGCCACTTCTGCTGAGATAGATGCTCTCACCAGAAGATTGGAGGAGGAAAAATTTGCAATGATTTCTCATTTATCGCAAGGTACTATCGATGAGGATGGATGGTACGTGGACAGTGATGCGTCAAAACATATGACAGGGTCACAGGAGGTTTTCGACACTCTAGCTGAATGGCACTCAAAGTTGCACATGGTGTTGGGCAACAAGAGTCAAAAGGAAATCCGAGGATCGAGAGTTGTGTCATTCAGGATGGATACATGACGAGTGATGCAGGTCTAGGATGTACTATTTGTACTAGGACTCAGATATAGCGTGATATATGTCTCGATGACCGAGAAAAAGGGGTTTGAGGTCTTGTTCTAGGATGGGAAGGCAAGACTCGGACCTAGAGACTCTAGCTCTACAGGTATTGTGATTTTAGTTAGAGATCATGGTCTATACATGTTGATGGGAAAGCCTATGGATCATAGGAAGTAGAAGAAAGTGGAGCAGGCGCAGGTTCCAAAGAAGCAAGTGCAGGTGCAAGCTTCAGAGTTTTAAGTACATGTTCCAGAGAAGAAGGTCTAGGTTCTAGAGGATCAGAGGGAGTTGATTTATAGCGAGAGTTTTTAGTTTTAGAGGGAGAATTCGTATCCCAAGAAGAGGGCGTGGTTAGTGGGAAGCAAGAGTGCTTCCACATCTTCCAAGAAGGAATCGTGGAGGGATTGGAAAGAAATACAGGAGAAGAAGAAGAAGCAGGATTCTTCCAATGATAACAACACTTCTGAGAGAGGCATAGTTCATGCTACAGGGATTGTTGCAATGGTGAGCTCCAAGAGTTGGGTGAGTGTTGCGAGTAGTGATGATAACGATGAGTTACTTCCTAGTCTTGGAAGTACCTCCCTCGCTAAGAGGGAGTTTTGATTTTCTTAGTAGCACAAAAGCATAAGAAAATATAGTTCAATGACTAGATAATAAGCCACTTCGAGGGGGCAACCTCCCTTTACATCACATAAATGAACATTCTTGGATGATTCAAATGACAAGACCTCCTTGGTATATATAGGAATCTAATGGGTAAAAATATAATTAGGGCCTACATAACAATAATAATGTAAGGACACAACAATAAAAATAGTGGGATTTTATGGGGCACAACAATAAAAATAGTGGGACTACACTAATATTCTAGGGACCTAACAGTGTTTTCAAAACTCCCAAGTCAAAGGTTTATCCTTTTTGGTAGCTCTCCTTTCACATACTAAGTGATTAAAGCATTAGTAAGAATTGAATAAATATGAAAAAGGAAAAGCCATCCATATATTAAACTATCAAGCAAAGATAGGATGAAAATAATTGGAAACTCATGAGGCATTGTTTTCCCTTCTCAACATTAAACATATTTTACATTAGATAAAGAAATTTCTAGAATTATTCTATATCTATTGCTCCTAGAGATATATAGGACTAACCGCTTCTACCAATATCTAATAGTTTCTAGAAATATATTTCTATATATTGGAATGGTGATTAACTATATGACTAACTTAGTTAGTAGGAGAAATTATTTTTTAACGCTCATTAATTTCAACTATTGTACTCATTAGAACTAATAATGCCTGAGTGCTATATCTAAATCTAAAAACCAATTTTTCCCAATGCTTTACTAAAAATATCTACTCGTTGATCTTTAGATCCAAAAAATTGAAGATATATGACACTATTATTGTCAAGCTCACAAATCAAGTGGTAGTCAGTGTCAATATGCTTGCTTTTCCTGTCAAACACATGGCTCTTTGACAATGTAATTGTTGAACTATTATAATAAAAATAAAATTTGTTTCCTTCTCCATATGTGAAAGATCTTTCAAGTGATGTTGTAGTAGCTTCTACATTTTCTACTTTTGTGGAAGTTATTTGAGAGAATGGTTTTTTTCTTAGAATCCCATGAGATGAAATTTGTGCCCAATTGAAAAGCATATCCAAAGGTGTTTTTACTATCATCAATACTACCCAAAAATCATTATCTGTGTATCCTATAAGTTTGTTGTGTTTAGAACTCATGTACCACAATTCACATTCAATTTTACCTACAATCTGCCTCAAATTTATTTTTATCGCTTTCCAATGAGATTCCTTGGGATACTCCATAAATTTATAAATGTAACTAACTACATATATAATATTCAAGTTTAATTGTAGTGATCGTCCTCCAAAATATGTAAATTATAAGGCCCATCAATCCACTCTTAGAAACATAGAACAATGTTTGACCCCACATTTTGCACTTAATGGCATATTTTCCTAGCTTAATGAGTTTTTGGAGGATTCAATATGGTTTTCATTATTTATGTGCCTTAATATGTTCATTGTGTGTGATTTATAAAGATATTGAGCATATTATGATAAATCCAACATTGGCAAGATTCTAGGGACTTGCTTCCTACAATAGGAAGACTCAAACTCAACTGGCTCACGGAATTTAATACCTCTTCCTATTGTTGTAAGTTGGATCTGAGACCATATCCCTTCTTTCATGGATTTTTGGAGGTGAATGTAACCCTCCTCTCAAGGAGGCTACTGCCCCACCTAACGTGTAAATAAGAGATTCCAATTGGTGCTAGAGACAAGAGAGAAGGAATAGATCACAATTTTTAATATTTTCTAAGCAAGTTTTGCAACATTGTAATTACTGATGTAATACAATTTTTTAGTTAATGGACGCAATTCCTCATTTCATTTATTACCTTGGATCTTATTCAATGACTCTGACCATAATTGGGTTGGGCCCACCCTAGGAGCTTCAGAGCCCTCTTGTATTTTTGTTGCTATTTCAATGCTTTTCATTTGACTTGATTATCTTTTGAATCAACATTTTTGGAAAATATAGTTTGATAGCTTGATGGTTGGCTAAGTAGGTAGTTTTATGAGCTAACCTTCTTTGTAGGTCATTTATACAATTGGTTAGCCTCTTAGCCACTCATATCACTTATCATTTCATATTTAAGTCTTTTTCCATTTCATTAAATGTGTTGTTACAATTTTTGCAATTTTATGTTTTACTATGCAACCAAGATTATGATTACTGAGGGTAAACAAAGCTTGTTTTTGTAGTGATATAACTTAAACTTAATTGTCTGAGGCCTTTACTAGCTGAATAACATCATTCCCGTTCATTCCTACCCCTTTCTCTCACCTTGGATTTGTATTTCAACTGTTTTCTTGGCTTGTTGGTCTCTTCTTATAACAAAACAAGTAATTTTATAGCAATCTGCAAACAATCTGTCTTCTTCACCCGCTTCAGCAATAAGCTCTTGGTTTAGTCTCATTAATGTATTAGAACATGTATGGGATGTTGAGGATGGAGTTTATAACGAAATAAATCTCACGAAGTTTCCTTTAGATGCTTTTATTTTATGCTTTCTAAGTGTTGCTTTTATCTTCTACAAAATAGGTTTCATGTTTACTTTCTGTTGTGCCCTACAACAACCCCCCATTTCATAATATCTTTATCACAAACAATTAACATATGAAATGGGTCCCTTTTAAAAATTTTAATTGGCATTAATGAATTTGTTCGAAAAAGGTATGATAATCAAATGAATTTGTTAACAAAAGCCTTTTTAAACAAATAATAAGCAGTTTTTGGTTAAGTCCGAAAAGGCAATCGCAAGACCGTTTGCTACCTTGGTTCTTTCCGATGCGATATCGCTATCGGCCATCGGCGATAGCCAATGCACACACAGAAAAAGCACACATCTTTTCCCCGATGCGATATCGCTATCGGTAGTCGGCAGAATCCCATACATCTTCATAAGACGTTCAGATCTTTTTCCCGATGCGATGTGATATCGCTATCGGTAGTCGGTAAATCAATTGATATGCATTTAGGGATTATGTTCGCGCGCTAATATGATACAATGTCGCAATCGGCATTCGCCAAGATCTCTCCCAAATGATAATGTCACTCACACTCCCGATGCGATGCGATGACGCTTAATGATGACCAGAACTCCTAATAAAAGGATGATTATTTCAAAGCATTAAAGTTATATGTAAATCCGATTTGACAAAAGCACAAATTTCAAAATGCCGTTAAGTAAAGGGATAAGGTAATGCATGCGTATTTAAAGCTTTGCCCCTTCGAATTAACGAGCAATTACGATTAGACCTTTGAAGAAATCTATTGCACGCTTTAAGGGGTCATTCGGTTTAATAACTTAAGTAATGGTCATTTATGAAGCTGCAGGCCGTAAAATCACCATCATTGCATTTGCGGTGCCCTCTCAAATCATTAGATCCGCAGCCACTTTTAGAATTAATCTCACCACGCTTCAAGTTATATATCTATCCCGTTATGGATTGTCATTGTTATTTCTTTGTTACGATTTCTCTTGCATTTGTGTAGAATTCAACCGAGAAGAGTCTGAATATGATGGGAAAGAAGTTCAAAAAGGTGGCAGGTTCTACTCCAACACCTGTCTTAGGCCAAGCTGCTATGGTTTCAAAGAAAGGCTTAATCTCAGATACTACATGCACTGGTCTTCCTGGTACTACATGGCAAGGTACATACAATTTGCTAGAAGTAGAACAACCAGAACAGACAGTAACGGAGGCTAGTGTGGATGAACTAAGAAAGTCTGAGGCAACTCTTAAAGATTTGGCTGACTCCTTTCTGCACAGAATAGCATCCAGAGAACAAGTCTTGCCTTATACTGATGTGGTACGTTGGGCAATTGAAGAAATTACTCTCACTGATAGAACCTTCCATACTAAGGATGGAAGGATTTTCGGTTCCTTCAAGCCTAATGACTTGAGACGGATGTATCATTTGCCTCAACCCGAGCTAGTCTATAATAGAGCCTTTTTGGAGAAATTCGCGAAGGAGAATGAATCGCCATCCGAACCTCTCCGAGAGTGGAGGCAGAATCCAACTAAACACAAGCATGATATGTCGGGTAAGTACTCCAATGCTTCTTTGGCTTCACCTTATTGCTACGCCGGAATTATGATGTGTAGATTGTGGGGATTTCATGACTCTGCAAATATTCATATTGATATGGTTCCTTTAATGGAAGCAGCCGTCAATAGTATAATCATGGATTGGGCCACTATTTTGTCTGATAAATTGGTCATGGCTATTCGTGAGTTTAGGGCCAAAACCAGAGTCACTGAGAGAAAAATCCCACCATTCTATTACTCTGCTTACATTATGGATACCCTTTGTTTTAATTCTGAGTTTCCTGTCCTTGGTTGGAGATGGACAACCCATGACCCAACACCCATTCACTTGTACCATCGGAAATTGTGGAAACCCTCTCACAAAGACCATTTATATCAAATCTGCAATGGTTTTATGGTTCCCGTTCACTATTCTATTTTTGACAGACCTATCCCTAGAATTTCCTATGAAGCTTCTTTTGATCTCCCAGCCGTAGCCCATTGGTTCGGCAAAGAACATTTTACCTATATTAGAGTTTTTGGAAGCAAAGCTAAGCCACATGTCCTCCCCCTGTACGTCCCAGATAAATTGTTAGCCCGGGAAATCTCCTACCAGATTATGTCTGAGGGTGTCACACAAACTCTCAAAGAGGAGAAAAAGAGAGGATGGCCCTCTTTTCCTTTAAGAATTGGAGTTTATACGCTGCTGAATTACAAGCATGCAGAGAAGGAAGCAGCAAAACTCCAATTGATATCCCTGGCTTCTATTCCAAATAGACTCTATGATCCAAAAAAGACTGCTTTCATTGCCTTGGAACAGGCCAAACTGTCAAAGGTTGTTCATCAAGAAGACCAGTTTGACGACCTGTTCATGAGTGCCGATTCAATAAGCCAAGTCAGACAACTTGCTAAATTGAGTTATGAAGATGAGGAGTTAACTGAATTTAATAAACTTAGAAAGCAAAGGTTGCAAACTTTGCCTCTAGATTTATTATCCACAGCCCAAACATCCTCCTCAAGCGAGCCTGGTCAGCAGCAAATACACCTATCTCCTGTTACAACTAAAGAATATGATAGACAACAGGAGGAAAGGCAAAACAAGCTGCAAGCAGAGAAGCAAAGAAGAGAGCAGATAGAAAGGCAGCAAAAAGCACAAATTGAACAAGAGCAAAGAAAGCAAAAGGAGTTAGAAGAACAGAGGAAAAGAGAAGAAGAAGAGAAAGCAAAGAAGGAACTGGAAGATAGGCAGAAAAGGGAATTGGAGGAACAGCAGCAAAGAGCACATGAGGAGCAACGGCGGAAGGCATTGGAGGAACAACAGAGGATTGAACGGGAGAAAGAACAATATAAAGCTCAAACAGAACAAAGTGAGCAAGTCTCTACTGATCCTGAATTAATTAAAGAATGGAACCAATTCGATTCCATCATAAGTGGTAAGGAAGCCTCCAAAGACTCAGACACCTCTAAGACTCCCAATACTACTTCTTCTCCGGTTCTAGAGGGAACCAGCGGCTCACCCATGGTACAGAATGTAGAGGTAATCACTCAAGACCCATCCGATCAAATTGATCTTCAGGTGGAGGAAATTCCTCCTCTAGACATTTTCTACAGCCCAAAGCATAGAGCCGTTGTAAGGCGCTCGAGGAAAAGGCGAAGGCTTGATCAACCTTCTATTTTGTCTGAGCAAACAATCACGGGCAATGTGGTCTGGAAGGGAGAATTGGATCCCTCTGAAGATCTGACAAAGCTATCGCAATTTGCGGGAGCTTATTCAGCGGCAACTATTGACAAAGCATCCGAAGTAAGTCTTCTTTTGAAGACTAAAGAGCATGAGATATACGCATTACAAGCAGAAGTGATAGAGGCAAGGAATAAGGCAGCACAGGCAGAGGAACAATTGCTGGCCCAACAACAAGAGAATCATTTGTTAAACCAGCAAATTGAACAACTGAGGATAGACCAAAGTGACATTCAGAAAGCAAAAGAATTGTCAGAGGCATTATCCCAGTTGAAGGCATCGAATGAGCTGATGATACAAGCTAAAGACGAGCAAATAATTCAGCTATCAGCTCAGCTTGAAGGTATTAAGAGCGCCAAGAGTATCAATGATTTCAGAGCAGAGGTAACTCGAATAAACAGCGCACTGATATCTCAAATCAGGATCTTATGCCAACAACTTGTTGAAGCTAAGTCACTATGTGAAACATCTACAGCAGTGTGTCAACAAATCGAGAAAGCCAGAAGCAAGTTGGATCAGGCTGAAGACGATATAACAGAATATATTGAATGGCAAGACTCTCCAGAAGGGCAAGCCGCAAATTTCTCCCGAATCTGTGTAACATACAAGGACATACTCTTCATGGAATGGAACACACAGATGATGAAAGCAGAAAGAGCAGCCTCCAGATGCAAAATGATTGCCAGTAACATGATCAATCTAGTCAATGATACATTGTATCTGGCAAACATGATTTCACAATGCACACCTGGAAACATAACAACGGCAAATATGCTGGAGCTTAGGAATTACCCTGATCTGGAGAAACAAGGGCGGTTAATTACTGGAGTAAATACCTTGACCGCCGATTCATACTGGCTTTTCCTGATTAAACCACATTCTCAAAGGTCGGCTCTTAATTGTCTAACAGATGCTCTCCGATACCTGATTGCCGATATTCGAGATGCCACATATGATGCACAGCTGACTTCACGCCTCAATACTCCACCAGAAGTAGAGCCAATGCTGGCGATATGTCAGCAAAGGAGTAAAGGCAAAGAGACCTCTGATTGAAACATCGCCGCCGACTGCCGAATCACCAAAATACAAAATGATATTTGTTAATGCCGATTTAGTTGTTTTTCAGTTTTAGATATTTAGATATTTTAGATTAGCATAGTATTTATAGATCCTTTCATTGTTTTGGAAAGGGTCGTAAAATTTTGTAAAAGACTTAAAGACTGAAGTTTGCACTATTGTGCTTCAGTCTATATTCTTTTTTGAAACTCGACCACTGGTTCTTAATTTTACTTGGAAGGCTGTTTTAAGTAAATTGTGCACTATTGTCGTTTGCTTGGAATGCTTTCTGGTCTGAAGGAGGAACCGCGACATAGCGATTAATATATTGGATTGATCAAACAGCTTGCATGGTACTATTATCTGTATCTGTTCTCTTTTCTATTATATGAATTGTTGTGTTATTACTTTTGCTATTGTTGATTACATGTATGCAATATAACAGCAAGTCTGCATTTCATATCACTATTGAATGTTTTGTGATTTGTTATCTCTTTTAATCATGCGCGTAACAATGATATAAATGACTGAGTACAGTAATTCGCTATTATCGCTCTGCATAACTACTTATGCAGAGCAATCTTAAATGATTTAAACATTTATGCTTGTTGTTAGTGTCATCTATATGCCTGCCAGTAAGCCTAAATTATCAAACGCTGTATTCAAATGAATCGATAAGTCCCGGGATTAGCTTATAGTTATTATATTTCTTTTGTAGTTTAGTTATTTATTTATTATCACCTTACATCGTAAATCATTCATCCATCCCGTTTACTTATGATCTTTGGGAAACTGGTCCCATTATCCCCAGTCGGAGCCACTATTCCAAACGGAAAAGGAGCTGCACTAAGTTCCGGACCGGGTGGTTTCCCCGATGTTGTTGCAACGAATTTCGGGGCATCAACACTTTCCAAGTCCTTTATTCCAATAATAGTGTGCTTTCCATTTCTTGTAATCAACATAGGTGTGTGACATTTCATTTTTGCAAGTAACTCCTACAATTTGACTTTCCTGTGGCATAGTTAGCTCGACAATTTGACCATATTTCTTTTTTTTTCTGAGTAAGACTAATTCTATTAACAAAGTAGAGAAATATAATTACATGGGGACCGAAGTCAAGACTCTACTCTGATGAGAGGCAGAGTTGTCAAGAGAAAATAGATGAGAAGACAGAATTCAGCTCCCACGCAGGGGACCAGGATGATACTCTCTTGGTACTTCATAGTTAACAAAAACATCAAAAAAAACACAGGAAATCCACAACACAGTTTACATAGCAAACTAGCCTGAAGATAAAAGAATCATAACCAAAAAACGAGGCCGAGGGAAGTGCGCTAGTCATCTTGTGGTTCTTCCACGATACGGCACCATCCATATTCTGGCATATCCTTAGCTTGAGCCTCGTGTTGATCAGAGGGACCAGGGTCAACCGACATCATCTCCATATCCTGAGTGTTGCAACCAGGAACATTAAAATCCTGCTGAGGCGCGCTACCTATTCCCAACTGGATGGAAGGAGAAGGAACAGAGACTGCCCTCGAACCTCCCGGATGAGAATCAAAGTCCTCCAACTGAATAGTCTCATGGAAAGCCACTGTAATGTGAGCTGTAATCCTAGGCCAATGCAGGGAGCTATTAAAAGAGAAAATTATTGAGCCAGATGAAGAAGGAGGCCCAGGGTAGTGTCTGGAGGCACGGAGTCGCCCTCTCCCACTGTGCGTGCTGGGGTAGTGACCGACAAACAGCTCATTGGAGAGGGAAGGTGAGTCAAAGGACGAGCTTGTTGGCACGCGCCGGGGCTGGCCTCTTCGGCACCCCATTCTTTGGCGAAGTCGAGGCATCTGAGAGGGGGCAGCAATGAGATGTCGGACAGGCAGAGCAGTTGTGATGCAAGCGGAGAAACAAAGACATCAAGACCAGGAAGGGAGCCTATGGATACCCCTAGCCGGTGAAACCAAATTGATTACTAATTGATTCTCTCCAGAAGACGTTCGGGCGACTTTAGGATAGACAGTGCCTATCTCCCGCCACCCTGAATCATAAACGAGGCCTGAGACCAGATACTTTGGCGTAGGGACAGAGGCTATGACAAACCAACTTAAAACCCACCACCCGAAGCCAGAGATAAGACCTGAGACCGGATAATGAAATGTCAAGACAAAGACCACCAAACAGTAGCTCAGAACCCAGCAGAGGAATGAGAGGAGCAGCATGAACCGCTCCAGAAGGGCCGAGCCGAGCTCCAGATAGACTTTCCCCTTCAAATGCCGAGAGGCCTCAGAAATAATAGAGCTGACCTCAAACAGACTAGAAATCGAAATAAGTCCAGAGGCGAGGGAATGAACCAAGTGAAACGGCCCGAATGACTTCATCACGAACCCAAGACAGAGTCGGGCCTTAACCCATTCTGGCATGCCTCGAGATGCCTCTACCATTACTGCAGCATTCAAGAATGTCGCCATCTCTTGCAGGTCTAAGCGTGTGGAGGGAGGAGCCATCGCGGTGGACAGGAAATATGAACCGGAGCCACTGGAATGTGAGTTGTTTAACCATAAACTACGCGCATGCCAAGCGCTCACCAGCTTACAAGTTTTTAACACATTGTACTGAGTGGGCAGGTGTCGGACTGCCTCGCCCCACTCCTGTCTCTTCACCTTAAATGCTGCCTCAAACACCCGCATCCGGGGGAGAATTTGACCATATTTCTATGTTGAAGAATCCAGGGAAATTAGTATTAGTAGGATTCTTCTAGACTTGATAACAATTTGTGAAGTGCTTTTACAATTTATCTTAGCTTGATATTCTTCTTCTTATTAGTGTGTGTGTTTGCTTCATCAAAATGCTACCAAAACAAAGAGACAATACCACAAGATGCTTGGCTTTCTTCCAGGGCCAAAACCTCTCCCTCTTGGAGAGGAAAACTCGCACAAAATTCTTCTTATAGAGATTCCAATTGACGAACACCAAGACCTTGACCCTTTACCTATTATGCCACTCCAAGACCAAGACACCAATCCTCTTCTTTGTCACTATTGAGATCGTCAGCATTGCCCCACCATTGAGGCCATCACTACTACACCACAGAGATCTTCATTACTGTTGCACCATGATTTCACCTTCATTGAGATCTTCATCATTGTTGCACCAGTGCTACATCTTCACTAAGGTCTTTGTTACAACAATGATATCTCCATTCTGAGGTATATATATGATAGTTGTATTGAGGTCTTCATCATGATTCCAACTATGTCGAGGTCATGACTATGTTTAGGATGTATGCCACATTGAGATCCTCCTCATGACACTGTAACTATGTAACTATGCGATCACATGGATCCTCCACATCACACATGATTGTGTTAGGTATGTCGAGACAGAGATCATGATGTCCATCCGAGAAACATAGGATTGTTGTCCTCATCTGAGATTCTGAGCCACTTCATTTATCTGAAATATTGTCCCACTGCACTTTATCTGAGATGTTTGCTCCTGTGTACCTTGTTCGAGATTTCGGAGGTCTAAGATATTGTTCTCATGTAATGCAGATTACAGTCCTTGTTCTTCACCAAATCATCTCAGAAAAAATGTGAGTTTTGTACTATATTTTTGCAGTGACCCTAACTCGGTACATGTTGAGCCTCAAACCTGCACCTTCCTATACACCCTCTCAGCCTTCCTTTTCCACTTATTGCATCCACCCAGCTGTTAAATCATTGCATTGTAGTTTAAAAAGAGCTCTTTACATGGTTTTCTGACTATACTTATGACTGTTGTTTGGTTTAGTTTTTTTTGTTCATGCAGCTGCGGAAACTTGTCAATTTCCGCAGCCAGCATAGGTTTCCGCAGCCAGCACAGGATTCCACAGCTATTTTGTTAAAAGTTGTGCTACAGGTGTCCTATGAAGAAACGAGCCACATGGGCAAGCTCTAGGTGACGGATACATGGAACGTGTCCCTTCGAAGCAGCCAAATCATCCATGGAAGGTCACGGTCAACGAAGGTCAAAGGTAGAGCCAACCAAAGAGTTCAACGGTGGAACGTCTCTGTTTTGAGCACGTGAACATTACGTGGCACAGTCCTCAGCTCACGAAGACACCAACACACCTGGAGATCACTTCTGTAACTGGAATCTAACAGCAACCACTCCAGAGATTTAATAGACATGATGACAGTTACGCTAGATCTCGGCTGAAGGGATCTACGTGTCTTTGGCAACACAGTCAATAGCGTAGGAGTTAGTTAGATAGTTTCAGCATTTTTTCATTATAAATAACGCGTCGATGAACGCTATAAAGAAGTTTTTTTCTTGATATGTAAATTTTGAACTGTTGTCACCCCACTGTTTATATATGTTGCTGTTTTAATATATGAGAAGACTTTTCTGAACTTATTCGTGTGACTACTTGTTGATCGGCTGATGTGGCAGAGGGCCCCTGCGCGCTGAAGCCTTGTAAAGTTTTCATTTGGTTTTATTATGTTCTTGTATCATTAGCTTGTACATAACACACCGTTTGATTTTTCTTAACTCACTGTTGTTTAGATTTTCACCCCTGTTTTCTCATAACTGTCAACTGATCAGTGCTTTTCTACAGGTTTTCTTAGGCAGCCCGGGCAAATTTTCATCTTTTTGATAACTTTTGACATATGAGATCATCTTGTCCTTCCTGCTAACTTTCATTTTCTGAAGTTTAATTTCAGCACTGTCTTTTTCAAGTTGTGATTTGCTTACTTATTTTTTTGTTATTTAGATATCATACTGCTCATCAATTTATGATTTCTTTCTATAGTGAAGTGACTCTATTAGCAAGAAATCAGAATATTACTAATTGTAGTGTGATTTAGTTATCATATTGCTTAAACTTATTCATGATTGCTTCCCACAAGGTAGATTGAGCTGAAGGGTAAAGGATCAGAAGAGTTGAAGTAGTGTGATTAGTTTCCTTTCTGCAATTTAATTTCTTGCAATTTAGTTATCATATTGCTTAAACTTATTCATGATTGCTTCCCACAAGGTAGATTGAGCTGAAGGGTAAAGGATCAGAAGAGTTGAAGTAGTGTGATTAGTTTCCTTTCTGCAATTCAATTTCTTGCAATTTAGTTATCATATTGCTTAAACTTATTCATGGTTGCTTCCCACAAGGTAGATTGAGCTGAAGGGTAAAGGACCAGAAGAGTTAAAGTAGTGTGACTAGTTTCTTTTATGCAATTTAATTTCTTGCCATTTAGATAGCATATTGCTTGACTTATTCATGATTACTTCCCACAAGGTAGATTGAGCTGAAGGGTAAAGGATCTGAAGAGTTTAAGTAGTGTGAATTAGTTGCTTTGCTTTTGGTTTGAGTTGCTTTAAGTTCCGTTTTTACTTTCTTTTCATTCAGCAGCAAGGATACTGGGCCATTGTCATTAGTTCACTTTTTGATGCATTTACTTTCTCTTAAGAATTGATTTCAGTTTAGTTGTTTTAAAGATTTCTTCTTGAGCACTTTCAAGTTTGAGAAAATCACCGTAGAAACCACCATCACCATCCATACTTCATACTTCACTTTCACTCTCACCATCACACATTAGGGAAAGATAAATCCAAAAATAAACTAAAAACTCAAAAACGACAAAAGATTAAGGAAATGGTTATCTAGTACATATAGTACACTTCACTTCGTCAGTTTACGAACCCCGGATTGACATTATAAATAGCAATTTAGATCACACTAAATTGACCAAACAGTACATATAGTGGTTATGCCTCCATTTTTTAGCCGACTTGAACAAGTGAAGCGTTGTGTCATTTATATGAGCCAACATGTCATCTTTAGTTGTTTAATTCATTTTTGCAGGCTGACATGATGTTCTCTTCATCGTTTTGCTTGCAGACTTATTTAATGAAGAATGGCACTTGTCTTGGAGGGCTTCTTTACACTAGATTGACCTATGTACATTACATAAATGCTCATAAAGAGCTACTTAACATAATCTTGACTCTTTGACTTTCGTAGACCTATGGAATGAGAAAGAAACTCATTCATATAATTTTATAAAAACAATAATTATTTTTCTTGACAAGTACAAAGATCAAAATTACATTGACAAATACCGCATCTAGTTACGCTTTTCTTCAACATTTTGTTCATCTAGCCTACACTCCAACATCTCTCACTTGCATAACAATTAGAAGAGGAAATAAAGAGTTTTTGTTACATAGCTACGGGGAGATGTGAAGATATACACTTCCATTTTCTTTTATTGATTCACTTTTTTTTTTCCAAATTTTTCCTTCTACAAAATTAGGAAAAAAAAACTTAAATTTTTTCTTCTTTTTAGAATTTCTCTTCTTTTGTGCCTCATAGAATTAGGGACAAGACAAACATTTTTTTACTGAAAACCCCCACTTCTACTAGAAGCCATCCCTTTTCAGTTGAATGTGAGCCTCTTTCCCTATCCATAAGCACCTTTGGGGCCCTTTTGTGTGAGAAATAAAGGATCTTTGAGGAGCTTGCAAGAGGATAAAATCCTTCAACCCCCACTATTACTATGGTTGAAGAAAGACAACTCGAAGTGCTTGTATTCCCCATTAGAGATACAAATGGAGAGGAAAAAGTGAAAAAGATTAACCCATCTATATTCCACACTTCTATGGGCTAATCACATAAGATCCTGAGACCTTTATGTTCAATTTTTTTGTTGTATGTAGAACTTATTACTACACTAGCTTGAGATCTTTCCTTCCACCTTAAAGGATGCAAGTGTTTGATGGTTCATTAGCCTTGAAGGTAATAATATCACCACTTGGGATCAAATGTAACAAGATTTTAATAATAAGTATCAAGATTATTATAGAGCAAGGGACACTAGAGATGAGATTTTCAAAATGATCAAGGGGAAAATAAGTCTTTAGAGGATTATGAGGAAAGGTTCCAACTAAGTTACAAAAGGGCACACAATTGCACTATGGGACTAGACTCCTTAAAGTTTGTGCTATTGAGAGGGTTGAAAGAAGATCTCATGGAAATTCTTAAATTATTGGGTAATGGAGATATCTACCAACTCACGTATGATGAGATTAAGTAAGTTATTAAAAATCATTCTAGAGCCACTAGGGAAAAGGTAGAATAGGCAAGAGTTTGGTAAGTCCTTCTTCCTATGTGCTTACAAAAAACAAAATAGGAGGAATGTTAGAAGACATGAAAACATAAATATTACACGCATTTTCCATGTAGATGAATACTTTGCAAATTAAGAAAAAACAAGAAGAAATAGAAAAATTATTGGTTGTGTTTTGCTCCAAGTACACAAACAGACACCCTAAGGATGAATGTCCTTTGAATATTATAGAAGTTTGTTTTGTATGTGAAGACAATAATTATACTAACGAATTTTCATCTTTATCATGTTTGAAGGTTGTTTACCAAGGAACATAAGGGAGTATGCAGCAATTGTGCTTCATCAATCAGAAGAGACCACAAACCCCAAGACAATTTTAGCAAGATATAAATTTCCCTTCCCATTTTAATCATAATTACAATAACATCCTTGGTACCATCCTAATCCTTCACCTTGGCCCATGCCCACTCCTTGGCCATATTCTCCTCAACCTATTGTTCCTCCCTTCAAGTCATATTCCAACCAACTTCCTCAATGGGGTATTCCATCACAAGGATGGAGGCCTCAGGTACCTCAACCACCTACTATGATGACTCTGTGAAAATTTCATCTATTGCAATAACTGAAAAATATTCTTCTAACTGTCGAATTGATTATGTAGTTTATTTGCTACAGAAAAATACCAAATAAGTTTACTACTGCAACTTTCACGATAAATTGCTACAAAAAATAAAATGTTGGAAATAGAGAAATTATAGCACACACATAGAAAACATTAACACAGTTATTTTTGGACAAAAATCCCTGGGAAAACCCCAACTTGGGAAAATCGGTGCAACGGATGAGGGTTTTCTTATTAATTTTCAACAACAAATCTGAGTACAAGAATTCTGGCAATCTAGACAGAGAAAAATACTGAGAGAAATTTTATAAGAAATTTCTCACTCTCCACAGCAACTTCCTGACCCCAAGATGGACCCTTTACCCATATGTTGGTGCCTCTACATCACTCTTTGCACAATGCTCTCGTGAAATACTCTCTCCCTCATGCTACCTCTTCTTGAATTCAGAAATCCGCCTTCCAGACTCTTGTTGCTACCCTCTCTCTCTCACCTGCTACGCACCCTTTGATTGTATCTCCTCAGTTGAATAGCAACTACAAGAAAATCAATCTGCCTGGGCAACTGAGTAACTGCACTAGTGAGTTCTCCATCTACGATCCATCAACTTCTTCTTATAATCTTATGTTGGAGCACCAACGACCAACATTAAAACATAATCGATGGCCCGGATTATTTCCTTGTCGATCTGAGTGAGTTTATAAAACATTCACGCCATCACTTAATTAATTTTGATTAATTAATCATATTTCCTAAGTTTATACTTAGGAAATATTTAAAACTAATTAATAAATCTAATTAAGTTTCCTCTAGGTGGAATTTCCAGAAATGATTTATGGGTATTGGAGAATACATGTATTCTAGCCTCTCCACCAAATCTCGTGGCTAGAACACATCCGATGCTACAAAAACTAACATACTCCTCCTCAACAATGATAAGTACCCATTAGTGTTCTCTAAAACAAACCTTATATGCTTTCTCAACTAAATTACAATCCTAATAATAATTAGACTCAACATCTTTACAATGGAGAGACTTATCATACCTATTCTATATAGGTCTAAGAAATTAACCTTCGGTTAGGGAAGGTTCTCTTGAATGTCCATCCACCTTCTCCTAATGAATATCCCAAGAAAGAGAAGGAAGATCTTGTGCCTTAGATCATTCACCAAAAACATCCTTATCCTAAAAGATTACCAATTCAAAAAAAACACACCACAAAAGATGTTGAACTTCTAAGAGGATTGAAGAATCTATTTGTAAAAATACCTCCCATCCAAGCCATCAAGGATGTTCCCATTTATAATAAAATCATCAAAGAACAATGTATTAGAAGGCGTGGAATAAAGATATTGTATGCCCCTACCATCAATTTCATTGGGCAACTAGCTGACCTGATGCTCAGGCGAGTAATCTTCCCTAAGTATTTATATCTTAGAATTATAGTGGTAGATGCGCATATAAACAATATTACAGTTCCAAACACTTTCATTGATTTGAGAGTTGCAATCAATATCATGATGAAGGAAACTAGGTAGCACCAATATTGCAGTAATAATGCTGCAACTCCTGGGCTTCCTACTTTACTTTTATCAACCTGGTAGTTCGTAACAAACTTGGAAGCGACGGTGCTATATGCACAATTACTAGTTCTTACAGTCGGCTGTCACTTGGTCAGCTGGCGCAAGATCACTAGGAGCTCAAGCCAACTTCTATGAATTCCAGAAGAAGCTTTATATGTGATGAAAGAAAGGAAAGCTTACCCTACAAAGGCTACTCTACTTGCAGAAAATGAAAGAAGATTGAAATGTGAAGTAACCCTAGCAAACCCTAATTCACCAGCTAATCCTAATTTTGCAGAAAGAGAGGTGAAAAACCATAAAATGAATGCCATTACCTACTTAGGAAGTAAACAACATCTACTTAGGCTATTTCTAGAAGGAAATGAGAAAAAAAACATCTTTTTGGATTTTTATGTATTTTTAGGTGAAATTGTCATGCATGTAATTTATTTGTTTGTGAATGTGGCAGCGATTAGGTGGCAATGGAGGGTGACTTTGGAGTTTGAAGAGGTGTAGGAAGGTGTGGAGGGGTCCTAGGAGGTCCTAGGTGGCCTTCTAGAGGCTTTCCTTACAATCGGACTTCAAAAGGACACCTACAGGAAAATCTACAAGAGGCTGCAAGGGATCTACGGAGGTCTACAGGAGGATGTCGAGAGTTGTTTTAGATGTTTTGAAGGTGGGAAAATGGGTGGAAAGGGTAGCTGATAGCTAGGAGGATGTGTTAAGGTGTCTAAGGTTCATCAAGGAGGATTAGGGAAGAGAAAGATGGTTGGACTTGTTCAAGGAAAGAGAGGAAAGTTCATGAGAAAAGTGCAGAAAATTAAGGCAGATTTGTGAGGGACTTTGGATGACCTATGGAACATGGATCAAAGAGAGATGGTGATGGATCATTGGTTGAATTATTGTGAGCAGAGATGTATTGCAAGAGAACTGAAAATCAAACACTGAGACTAAGCAAGCAAAGAAACTAGCTACACTAAAAAACAGAACTGTTCATCAAGCTAGTCTAAATTCTGATCTAGGAAAGTAAATGTTGAACAATGCTATATGGAAAGAAAACATGGAAGGAAATTTATTGCAAAGATAGAAATGAGCATGATGAAATAGATCTATAGCAAAGCATTAACCTTCTAACAAGCTGCAACACTAGAAATCCTATGGCAAAGGCAAATCTGTGTTTTTTTTGTTGCAGCAAGAGGGTCTTGGCCTCAGTTCATGGTCCCAAAGGGGAGAAAGGAGGCCAAGGCTTTGTTGATGGCCTTTTTGTATCTTCTTCTATCACTATTCAACCTACTACAGCAAACTGAAATGGAAACAACCTTTTAAATTACCAAAAGCAACCTATTCTTAACTAAGAAAGAAATCTATCTATTAGCAACTCTTTCATAAATTGAATCAAAGCATATAAATACAAAACAAGAGGTGCTTGGCTGCTTGGATTTGGCACTAACCCAAGAGCTTTAGCCCTCTGAGGTAACTCAGAAACAATCTCATCTTCATTATCAAAATAACAGTAGGATTACATAAAATTATCTACAAAAGTAAGCTCAAAGTTGAGCAGAGCAAAGCTGCAACAAAAGGGCGAAAATTTGACTAACATCCAACAACCTAATGAGGCCCTAGGCCTCTCTACTTATATAAATGGAGCTCACAACAGCTCCCTTAAAATCAGGGAGGCTTGGCTCCCAAAGCTTGAGATAGACAGTAGTTATCCTTCACTTGCTCGGCTGCCTCTTTGGTGCATTGATGTGGTTGCTTGTGCTCCGAGCTTTCTGAAGGAGAATTCGAAGAAGGGAGTCATAAATGAGGGGGATGCCCTCCTATAAATCCTATCCCTTGTCTTCTTCGAATACTTGCTGCCAAATGTTCATTAAATCTTTGACTTTGTCTCCAAAATTGACCAAAAATCTGCATTAAGCACACATTAGAATTCAAGGCATAACGACCAACCCAACTCACTCTATTAGCATAAATATAATAAAAAACATGCAATAAACTAATGAGAATGGTGGATTAAGCTAAGTTAGGAGGCAAAATGAACCCATATAATTACCCATTTATGGGGCTCATCATCACCTCCTTACTGAATGTGTTGCTCATCCTCTGAGCAACTAATCCATCTCCTCATCTTTGATGGCCCTGATGACCTCCCTAACATCCCATGCTTATGATGTGAGGTCCTCTTCTTTGTCATGAAATCCTACCTTTCTGTCCACCTCTTCCCACTGTTGTTGTTCTTCTTCCTCTTTTCCACCTTCCAGTAGGCCTAGCAGCAGTGGGGGACTCAATTTGAGGCCAATCCAATTGGCCTTCAAACTCTGCATAGAGCGCTTGTACAGTGGCACTCTCCTTAATTCTTCTTTCATCCTTGTTGGGGAGTGATACTCCATGATTTCCAGACTGTGTGGGAGAGTGTTCCACCTCCTCATACAAGCATGAATACAGTCTTCCCCAAGTAATCTTTCCATGTCCTCAAAATGTGTAATGGCCTGAGCCTGCTCATTGATATACTTAGGGGCACTTTGAGGATTATTTGCAAGCAGCTGGTGGAAACTGATGAGAGCCATGGGGTCTGATGGCTTAGATTTGATCATTAAGGGTTCATTTTTCTCTTTTGCCATCAAATTTTTTATTTTTGCTGCCCTTTTTTCCTCATGATTCATCCATGATGCCATGCCCATCAGTTGCAAGTCCCCTAGCCTAGCATTGGGGTCCCATAGGTTCATATTGGTGAGGGCCATGTTATCCAAATAGAACTCTGCTATCTTTGCCTTGTCTTCTGCTGAACTTTGGTCACATAGGTCTGTAAACTGTTTATAATCTTGGAAAGGCATGGTGTCTCTTTGTGCCAAAGTCTTGATCTAAAATTGCATCCATTGGTCTTTGAGGTATACTCCATATGATTTTGTTGGTGCTCTGCATTGTAGTCCCTCCATAGGCCAGCTGGCCATGCATGCCAATTGTGTCTCCTTTTCTTGCAGCTGTCTTCTTAGCAACTCATTTTTTGTTTCCAAGTGAGTTCTTCTGATTGCCTCTCTATGTCTTACATCACTTAATTCCCTGCCCATCTCTCTAAGTTGGTTCTCCATGTGGCCAATATCCTCTACTCCCTTGGTTTCTTCCTCCTCTGGTTTAGTTTCCTCCTTCTCTATTTTGGTGTCTTCCTCCTCTGTTTGCTCCTTCGTTTCCTCCCCTTCTTCTCCTTGTTGTTCTTCCCCCTCACTTTCAGAAGGACTGTGGTCATATGTGAGGGCCTTTATATCATCTTCTCTTGTCATATTTCTGAAGATTTCCCATGCTATGGGGCTTGTGAAGGTGTGGAGGGCTTCTTTCACTAATAGTTTAATTAACCCATGGTGATCCAACTGATCTGGACCTCCTGCCTTTAACTTAATGCTGTAGTCTGTAAGGGACTATAGGAGAAAATAGGGGATGCTAAGTTTTTTGGGTGTGGGAGTCCATATCTCAACTCATGGAGAAGTCTAAAATGGTAGCCATAAACTATGCTATACCTCCCTTCACAGGAAATATACTTGATGATTTGGTAACTGACCTCATCCCAAGGGTAAGGTATGCTTGTTCTTCTAATGCCATTTTTGTCTTCTACAAGATGTTCATCTAGTTGGAATAAGGTTTTCTTGGCAACTTATCCCTTTGGCTTTTCATCTTTGCTCCAAGGTAATCCAAGGGGAAGGCTAGTAACTCTACTGATAAATTCTGGGGTGATTTCCATGGTGAGACTTCTGAAAGTAACAGTGGCATGGGTCTTTGAGCAAGGTACTAAAGCAAGGGCAAACTCTTGAGCCACTTCTTCATCAAACCCTCGAAATTTTTCGAAAAATGGCATCCAGTTTGTTCTGGTGAAAATGGCTACCACCTCGAAATGTTCATGGAGCTTGACTGGATTTATGGGTTCCTTCCTCATGAATCCCCCTGTCATTTTTATTATAGCCTTTTGGAACACCCTAGGTAGAGATGGAGACAAAAAATTTTGAAGACACAGGAAACAGAGAAAAACTGTGTTTTTTTAAGAAAACAGGCAGAAATGTTTTTATGGAATTCCTCTCCTTCTATAAGCTTAATTCCCCCTTAAAATTGTATCATTTCTTGCACATATTAATATTCAAGGTGGGTCTGTACAAAACCTACCTCTTCAAGCCAGAATTTGAGCAAAAACCCCGTGTTTCCTCCTTAAAAACTGCTTACTACCCCTCCTGTAGAACTGGTTGTAGGTGCTCCTGTAGAACCCGTTACTGCTCCTGTAGAACCTGTTATTTCTCCTGTAGGACTCCGATAGCAGAAGGATAGCTGAAATGGATAGAGAATGATGTTTTCAAGGCTATGGGTGGTATATATCTTGCTATAACTAAGTGGACGAGCACGAAATGGAAGAAAAGGTGGTGAAGGAGTTTCGAGGAGGAATACTTATGTCTTCTTTGAGATATTTCCGGTGATGGGGTGAACTAGAAAAAAGGTACGTTGCTAGATTCAGACCGTTGGTCCCCACTGCTCTGTCGTCATGGCTCTTCATGACTGTTTCTGGCAATCACTTCCCATCATTGCATCAGAGCTCATCGGAGTTTGTATAACCTCCACTACCTATACTTTGGATTTACTGTGAGTTGACTAGGCACATGTGTGGTGGCATATCTGAATGAGCGTAGTCAACTAGATGAGGGTGGCCAGTTAATTGGCCACCTTTTCTCGTTCAACCCTAACCATCTCATTTGCTTATGCATATTTTTGAATTACACAGGTCCAACAGAAGAGAGGGTTACACACTTACCTACAAGTCGAATGTTCGTGTTGTGGTGCATCTTGGTTCCTTTACTGCTGCATGTTCGTATTTCAGTTGTTGCATGTAGTATCTCCTCTGTTGTATGCTTTTTGATCCCTGATGTGTGGCTAGTTTGCTTTGTGCAGGTACCCTCTGGCTGGATCTAGCTTCAGACATCCTCTTCAATCCTATGGCTACACCTATTTTGTTGTTGTGGCTTGATTTTAAGGGGATCAGCTGCTACAGGAAATCCTACAGGAGCTCCTGTAGCTGCTTCTCCCTTTAAAAATTTTAGCTAATTCTTGTGCTGGGAGCTGTGAGGATGCTACCAGAGATGCTGATGGTGATGGAGAGGTATTTGGTAAGCTGCAAGTGAGATTTGGAGGTGTTGTTCTTTTTATTTCTTTGTTTTTTTCTAAAAACTGGTTTCTGTGTTTTTTTAGCAGGAAGGAAAGAAATCCATGATAATGAGGTGGTGCAGGTGTGGGATGGATGGCCAGGAGGGTGGATAGCTGTAGGAGGGCCTACATGCTCTTCATGAAACTTCCCAGCTCCTCAAACTATTTTTAAAATCCATTTCGAGCTCTCTGTGATTTCTACAGGAGCCTCCTGTAGAACACACAGGGCCTCCTGTAGGATACACAGTGTTCGGAAAAAACACACAGTGAGGTGGAAGAAAGGTCAGAAATGATTGAGAAGAGTATGGAGGAGGTGAAATAGGCTTTGTGGCATCTTCTCTTGCTTCTTGTGGTCCACCTGTAACCTGCAATGCATTTTAAAAGTCAATTTCCTCTTCCTTCTTTTCTCTGTTTTTTTTTTTTGAAAGACAACTAGGGTGCCTCAAGGAGATTTTCACCCTAATTGCCTGCCCTGGGCGCCTCCAAGGGAGATTTTCACCCAGGGATCTTATTCTCTCTCTTTTTTGTTTTTTTCATCACTTGAGTCCTTATTAAATTTTTTTTTCTACTTCTTTAGTGAGTGGGTGGAGTGGAGGCTGAGACCTGCATCACTACCAAAAATGTCTTATTCAGATCTTCAATGAACTCTCGCTTGGAGAGGGGATTCTTGTAAATTTTCAACCTATGTCCATTGACAAGCATGGGGATGGCTTCCTCATCAATGGTTCTAATCAGAACTGAACCATTGTCATTGCATTTTTCCACAGTGTAGGGTCCCAGCCATCTTGTCCTCATCTTGCTTTTGAAGTCTGCTTGAGTCATAGAGGAGTGCCCAATCTCCCTCGTAGAATTGCTTCTCCCTGATATTTTGATCATGCCATATTTTCCTTTGAAGTTGGACTACCTCTGTGTGGAGAAGGGCCTGCAATCTTTGTTCATCCAATCCATTGAGCTGGAGTAGCCTTTCCCTCTATGCATGGCTGAGGTCTAGGTCTAGCTGAGCTGCCATCCTTAGTGTATTGTATTCAAATTCTATTGACAGCTAAGCCTTCTTCCCATAGACCAATTCATAGGGTGTGAACCCTGTGGTGGTCTTCCACGCTGTGTTGTAGGCCCAAGTGGCCTCAACTAGTCTATCCACCCAATCTTTTTTGTTGTTGCTCACTACCTTGGTCAGAGTTCCTTCCAAAGCTCTATTAGTGACTTCCACCTACCCATTGGCTTGTGGATGGTAAGGGGTGGAAATCTTGTGCTTGATTTTATGATGTGTGAGCAGGTCTTTAATCAAATTGGAAGTGAATTGAATACCTTGATCTGTAACCAATTCTCTTGAATACCCAAACTTATAGAATATGTTCTCTCTTAAAAACTCAGCTACTTTTTTCTCTGTTGCTGCCTTTATTGCTTTTGTCTATGCCCATTTTGTCAGATAATCAGTGCACATAATGATGTATTGCCTCTGTTTTGAAGGAGGGTTGATAGGACCCACAAAGTCCATGCCCACTTCCCAAATGGCTCAAAAGTCACTTGAGGTTGCATAGGCATCTCATCCTTTGGAGTAGGTTTCCCCATCCTTTGGCACCGATCGCATTGGCTGGTATACCTTTTCATATATTGATGAAGAGTGGGCCAATAGTAGCCTGCTTGCAAGATTTTGAAGGCAATCCTCTTTGCTACGAAATGGCCTCCACAAGGCCCGTCATGGCAAGTTAGGAGAATGTCAAAAACTTCCTCCTCCGTGACACATCTTCTCAAGATCTGATCTGGGCCAAGTTTGAAGAGATTGCCCCCAATCCAAGTGAAAGGGGCACTTTTCCTCACGATCTTGCTCTTCTCTTTCGAGGACAAGTGTGGTGGGAACTGTGCTAAAACCAAGTAATTTGTTATATCAGCAAACCATGGAGAGAGTACTGAGATAGTAAATAGGTGTTCATCTAGCATTTGATCATCCACCATTCCTTCCTCACCTGCAGGAAAATTTACTTTAGACAAAAAGTCAGCAACAACATTTTCTTTACCATGCTTATCAAAAATGGTTAAATCAAACTGCTGCAGTAAAAACAACCATCTAATAATGTGAGCATTTACATCTACTTTATTCATTAAATACCTAATTGCAGCATGATCAGTGTGTACAAAGGTTTGATAGCCTGTGATGTAATGTCTGAATTTATTTAAGGAATGCACTACAGCTAGGAGTTCCTTCTCGATGACCGTGTAGTTTAACTTTGCCTTTGACAGATTTTTACTTATAAAGTATATGGCATAAAGTAACCTTTCATCAATTTTCCCCAAGGCTGCTCCTATTGCTTTGTTCGAGGCATCTGTGTGAATGTGGAAAGGTAGGGCCTAGTTTGGGCCTCTCAAAATTGGGGCAGTCACAAGTTTGCTTTTCAAGGTATCTAGGGCTTCTTGACAGTTTTCAGTCCATATGAACTCGACATCTTTCCCCAAAAGACCAAACAACGGAGAGGCTAACTTACTGAAATCTTTAATGAATCTTCTGTAATATCCCGCTAAGCCTAGGAAACTTCAGACATCTCTCACCTTTTGAGGAGGTGGGACCCTTTGGATGATGGAAATTTTGTTGGGGTCCACCTGCAATCCTTGTTGAGATATTGCATGACCTAGCATGGTCCCTGTTAGCGCTTGAATTTGGCCTCAGGCTGAAAAAGACAAAATCCAAGGCAACATCAAACCACTTAGCCCCTTAGCTAGCCCTACGGGGACAGGAGAGGGCTCTCTCCGGGTCTATCTCGGCAAAAGGTCTTCAAAAGGGCTGAGATGACCAATAAAGAACACTAATTTTAGGCTAGTAAACTGATGGGGAAAGTTTGATTTTAATTTTTTTAGGGTTTTGTTGGAAAACTGAGCACGGCAATTTTGGGTGCGGGGATGAGACACAGCTTTTGCAGAGGTATTTTTGGGGCAAGGTAGGAGATTGTCTTGATGCCTTTGAAATAAGTGAATGGATGGATATGACCGGTGAGGAGCTAAGGAGAGCAAGAAACAATCGAGAGTTCTCCTTAAACAGTCGAAAACATTGATATTAAGCAAACTTAAAGGCAGAGCATAGAAACCATGAATTCTACCTTAACACTTCATTTACTTAATTTGCAGAAGAGAATAGTAAGAAAATGATGCACATAAAAAACTTACAAGTACATGAGAGAAACACACCATCAACACAAATAACCACAGGAATCCCAAATAGTGCTGCAAAACCCTGGTCTTTCCTTTGCCAAAATTGCAGAGATACAAAGTGTAAAACAGTCTAAGCTTATCCCTCAAGAGTCCAACCATGAAAATGACTAAGAAAATACATAATATAGGCAAGCTAACACATTCCCTTGCCTCTAGGGGTCGATCTCATCATCCTAGGAGCTGTTTCAACCAATTCTAAACTGAGCACTACAATCTAGGCAATCAAAACAACTTGCCTCTATAAGCTAGGAAACCAATTCATTCATTAATTTTTTGCCATTTTATGAATGAATCTTCTAGAATAAGTAAAAAATTGTCATGTCAACATAAAATTACATCAATAACATCAAGGAGGATGAAAAATCCCACCAAAAAGTAAAAACTAGTCAATGCTGCGTTTTCCTGCGCTGAAGGTGCAAAACTGGCAAATTTTCCCAACGCGTAGCGCGCCTTTCAGCCCACTTTTGGGGCACTTCCCTGCATCCAAATGAGGCACAAGTGGGCTTGCTGGAAAGGTCTGGATGTCTACTCTCCAACCCAAGTGGAATTTCTCAATTTGGTGGCAATTTGAACCTACAAAAATGCAATCTCCCAACACTGCTTCCTGTGTGTCCAAAAAGTGGCAGAAGGTCATTTTTTGCTTGTTTTTTGACCTTTTGAGGGCTCAAATCTCCATGAAATGTCTTGGCAGTGGCTGAGCAAGTGTAATCTGTCATGACAAATCTAAAAATGCTGAGTTTTCGTGAAATGGACCTCCCCAACTTAAGGGTAGCGCGCGGCGCGCTACGCGTTGAGGGCAAAAACCTGTTTTTGGCACAAAAAATTCAAAATTGACCAAAATTGCTCCAAATTTCCTGAATTTTGAGCTGGAGGTGTATCATTGAGCACCATGCTCCTTCAAGGTGGCTTCAGCCAAAATCTGAAGCGGATCGGAACTTTTCCTCCGTTTTAGTGCCTTGGCCAAGCGTGCTTTGAGTACCTTCATTTTTGCTTTGCACACATGCATGCGGGCCCAATAATGATTGTTCATGTGGCGGAGCATGTCTTTGTCCATGTTTGCCTTGGCTAGCAACTTCTCTAAATGAGTGTTCACCCGAATGAGCATAGATCCTTGCTCAATAGGTGTCAAATCACCAGGTCTCTTGCGAGCCAAGTTCCGATCTTCTTGGATCCTCCGCAACTCATCAAGAGTGTGTTCATCCTCCAACTGCTTATTGCGCTGCTCTAAATATGTGATTGTCCAATTTTCCATTTCCAACTTTTGCTGCAACAAGTCATTTTCAGCCTTTTCTTGCTAAATGATCTCCTTAAGCTCTAAGCTAGGAGAACTGATATCAAGGTCAACAATATCTATATCTGGATCACCTGATGGCCCCTCATCAATCATGGGCTGCTTGCCTCTCTCTTGTACCTGTGCTGTTGTCGAAAGCGAAGCCCCTTCCACCTGATGTGGAGATAACACTCGTTGTGCTGATGAAGAAGGCGAGACCCCTTCCACCTGGTGTGGAGATAATACTCGTCGTGCAGCTGCAAATAAGACCCTGTGGCCTCTCTGATATGTAACATATGGAGGAGCGCTGACATGCTCTGGCTCGGGAATGTCAAACTGATGTGAAGGCCCTCCCTCATCATGGACAATCTCGGGAGGTGGCTGTGGCACCATGAAGAAGTCGCGAGAAATGAAATCCTCCCAAGCAATGCCCTGTTGTGCCAACTGATGCATCACTATGATCTCGATCAGTGCATAATGATATATACTTTTGAGTTGTTGTGCGGGGTTCTTCCTTTGCACTACGGGCACCATCTTCTCTATATTTCGGCACATGAAAAATGGAATGTTCATCATTCGTACCCGGGTGAAATGCATCAACAAACGGATATGGTACGAATATAAACGTGAAAATCTGCCCTCACAAGTGAAATAGCGCATAATGAGCCTCATCAAGGGTGCATACTCATCCCTTAGGAATCTAAAAGGAAAAACAACAGTTAGGTGTCTCATGCATCCGGGTTTGATGTATGGTTGATAATGAAATTTGTCTAGCAGCTTGCGCTTGGTCCACTCTTCCCCAACATTTGGTATCCTGGTGGCTTGAGCAACCATTTCAGGTGATAGGGTGAAATCCACTCCTGCAAGGTTCACATGGCCATTGTGCAAATGTAGGACAAACAAGCGGACCAGTTCTCTATGGTGTTGAATTTGTGAGATCCTCTCACAATATCCAAAGCATGATTGATACTGAAAACATGACATTGCAAGTGGACAAGCTTGCAAATGAGCCAAAGAAGTGGGCTCTTCCCTGACATGCCGACCACCCTTACCACCCTTGTGATGCCTCCTTGGCACTTCTACCTCTGGTGTTGAATCACTGTCATAACTCTGCTCATAATCTGATTCGGTTTCTGACATGGTTTTGAAGGCAAGATGGCTGAAATGTATTGCTGACTTGGCACCCAATTAACTGTTGTTTGACTTTTTCAAATGCTGTCACCAAGGGGACATAAATACAAGGGAATTGTTAGGGATAGGGGAACATGAGGGAATTAGGGAGAATAAACACAAAGAAGGAATTTAGGGAAGGCAAGCATGGGAAATCACAAAATTGTGGGATTTTAAAGTGAAGTAGGGTTTGGGAATTAAGTATGTTTTAGGAATTTTAGAGAGGAGAATTATGAAATTTCATGGGAAAATTTGAAGGAGAAAGGTGATGAAAATGAGGGAAAAAAGGGATTACAAATGGGCAACCTTGGACAGCAAGAAAAATTTGAAACCCTAGCACCATTTAGACTTTAAATCTTCCACAACAATGTAGGGTTTTGATTTATCATTTTCATAGCATTTGAACATATTAATTTTCTATTTCATCTTGCAAAACCAAATCTAGCCATGGAGGAGAGGCCTACCTGCAATTTTCTTGAGAGAAAAGTCGATTTGATGGCTTGCTGGCAGTTTGTTGAGCTGAAAACCCAACGCGTAGCGCGCCTTGCCCAACGCGTAGCGCCCCTCTGACGCGTAGCACATGTGCAAAATAACACTGAGAAAGGCTCCCTGACGCGTAGCGCGCCCCTGATGCGTAGCGCGCCCTCCCTGACGCGTAGCACGCCTCTGAAACTGCTCAATTTGCTCAAGAAATCCTAAAATCGCCTTTGCAAGGATTCACTTAGCTTGTGAGAGGCAAAGGAGTTGCTAATGAAGAGTGATGTGCTTTTATAGGCTTCCTTTAGATTTTTACTTTCCCAAAACCCACTTTATAATGTTTTGAGTGTTGATACTTTTTGAATTAATTAGCTCTGACTTTTGGTTTCTTTTCTTTGAAAAATTGGTTGAAATGATGATTTCTTCTGAAAATTTTTGCAGGGATAGCTTCTAAGGTGCTTTGGCAAAGGAGACCATGGCTGCACTTCTACATTTGGAGAGTTTGAAATTTTGAGAATTTTTACAAGAAATGAGATAATGACCTTTGTTTTCCAAAAACAGAGTTTTGAAAACAAGGTGAAAATTTAGCTGTACAATAGTGAGAATTGTTGAAATGATGCTTATGAAGAACATCCCTCTGGCCTGCTGGTCCTTTATGACTTCTCAAGACAAAAATGGACTCAACCCTAGACCTAAGACCTCGAAACTTAAAGCAAGATGAATGACCCTTTGAAGATTTTATTTACTTAAACAAACCTGAACCAGCAGTGCCAAACAAGAGGGGAATAAAAGACACAAACTCCCTCCACCGGGATTATGGCATGCCTAATGGAATGCAACATGATCACACTGATGGGACACCTAATCATGAAATGCAAAGAGCTTTGATCCCTGGTGGAGGGCTACTAGACCGACTCTAACATTGGCTCCAATGGGGATGGTAACTCCTTGGAGATGCCAAGAACCTCAGACCTCTAGGAGAGCAGACCAGTGCTTTCAACCATTGGGTGATGGAGTCATTATTTACTCATTTGACACAAACTCTGACAGCTTTAGTGACTGCAGATTTGACTGAAAATTGGACATAACTTTGACCCAAACTAACTCAATTGTGGACAGAAAATGGACTGATAAAAACACCTTGACAAACCTCAAATCAACCAATCTTCATCTTCAGAATTATAGCCTTCACTACAGGCCCCAGACTGAGGATGAAAGATCACTACACACATGCGACAAAATAAAAGTAAAACGGTATGTACAATGATGGTGACAAGAACAGAAAATGCTCAGACATGGTACCTCTTTAGCAGCCGACCATTGATCGACCCTCCGGGATAATCATCTCCGTTCATTTCCTTGAGAAGAAAAGCATTTTGGCCACGATATGCTGCGATCTTATAGGGACCCTTCCATAAATTATCAAATTTGTCGTGCTTCCCTTTATCTTCATTCCGAGCATCCCACTTCAAAACCACATCATCTATTTGGAAGTCATCTGGTTTTGCTTTCCTGTCATAAATCTTCTTTATGCACTCTTGCAACTTGAGGGTATTGTGAAGAACTTCCTCCCGTGTCTGCTGTAAATGAATCATTTGATTAATCCGCCTCTGCATGGGATCTTCCTCACTATCCGCTTCTTGAAGCAATTTGACCACGGGAATAGAGAGCGAAGTAGGAAACACTGCATCTGTCCCGTACACCAGCTCAAAAGGAGACATGCCAATTGACTTTTTCTGACTTACCCTATCAGCCCACAGTGCATTCACTAACTTTTTATGCCATCTCTTCTTATTGATTTCTAGCAACTTTTTAATGATATTTACCAAGGACTTATTTGAAGATTCTGCCAACCCATTTCCTTGCAGATGGTAGGCGGTAGAATGCCCCAAGATGATATTGTATTTGTAGCAAAAGTCAACCATTCTTTTTTATTTAAATGCTGTTGCATTATCTGTAATTAACTTACTTGGACAGCCAAATCGTGACAGTATATTATTTTCAAGGAAAGAAATAATTACCGCATCCGTGGCCTGCAGGGTGGGAATGGCTTCAATCCATTTTGTGAAGTAATCTGTAGCTGTCAATATCCATCTATGCTGTCCTGATGATGCCGGATGAATCTCGCCGATAAAATCCAAACCCCACTGCTGAAATGGTGCGCTGATTTCAATTGGTTTGAGAGGCAATGGCTGTAATTTCTGTTTCCCTTGAAAAATTTGGCACTCGTGACAATTCTTGACAGCTTTATATACATCTGAAAACAATGAAGGCCAATAAAAACCTTCCCTTAGGATCTTATTTGCTGTAGTCTTCCAAAACAAATGGCCGCCGCAATCACCTTTATGAAAATCTTCCACAACTGTTTTGGCTTCCTCCTCAACCAAACAATTCAGCAATATGCCACCGGGGTCTTTCCAATATAGTGCAGATTTGAGGATGCAAAACTTGGCTGCTTTCAACTTCAATGTCCTACTTTTATTTCGAGGCATCCCGGGAGGTGAAGACAAATTTTGAAGTACATATATAATATCAGCATACCAAGGAGAAGAAATAAAGATGTCAGATACCTGTTGTGCTGAATTCTCCTCGTCTTCATCGGACATGGCAGCTATCAAATTGATATCTAGGACGTGGAGATTAGTTTCAGCCATCAATTTGGCAAGACCTTGACCTTTAATCAGCTTAGTGGGTTTAATTTCCACATCATACTCTAATAGTGCAGCAATCCACCTACCGCGCCTTCCTTCCGGTTCTGCCTGTACTAAGACATCCTTTACTGCTGCGTTAGGAACATATGCAATAATGTGAGAATTCAATATATACACACGGAAATCCTTCAAGGCCTTCACAAGCACAAGCGCTTGTTTTTCGATGATGTTATACTTCAATGCTCCGTCCCTTATAATACGACTGAAAAAAGCAATAGGCTTCTCAACTCCGTCTCTTTTTTGCATTAGTACAGCTGCCAATGTGTGCTCAGAAGCAAATGAAAATAAAATAAAATCTTGTGTGTAATCCGGACTAATTAGAGTAGGGGCTGAAGATAGAACCAACTTTACCAAATTGAAAGATTTTACCGCCTCTTCGATCCACTTTAGCTGGTTGTCCTTTTTCAGCATGCTTGTGATTTCTCTAAGATGCTCGGCTAGATTCGGAATGAAGCGACGCAGAAAATTCAACTTACCATTAAAGGACTGTATTTCTTTTTTGTTCTGAGGCTGCTCAATTTGCTGAATAGCTTCAACCCGTGCAGGATCTATACGGATGCCATCTTTGGAAATGATGTGGCCCAAGAGCTTGCCTTCACTCATGGCGAAAAGACTCTTCTTTGGATTCAGCGAAATACCATATTTTCTGCACTTTTGAAAAACCAATTTCAAGTGATATAAATGTTCTTCATCAGATTTTGAAAATACAGTCAAATCATCAAGGTAGACAACTAAAAAGACATCTTTCTCATTGGCAAAGGCCATATCCATCGCACGCTGAAAAGTGGCACCTGCATTTTTCAAACCAAACGGCATCTTTGCATAATGAAATGTTCCCCATGGAGTAGTGAATGCAGTTTTGTCACGATCATCCTCATTTACCAAAATCTGATTGTACCCGGAATAGCCATCGAGTAGCGACATCCTTGATGCTCCAACTACTCGCTGCAGTATATGATCCATCTTGGGCAATGGATAATTGTCTTTTAAAGACACCTTATTCAAATTTCTGAAGTCAATGCATAAACGGATCTCACCGGTCTTCTTTCTTACGGGTACCAAATTGGATATCCAATCGGAAAATCTGATAGGTACTATGATTCCAGACTTGTACAACCTATTCACTTCTTTTTCTATCAATGGCAGCAATTTAGGATTAATTCTCCTCAACTTTTGACGGAAAGGTTTCTGATTTGGCTTTATAGGAAGAGTATGTTGAATGATATTAGTGTCATATGTTTTCAGATCTGAATAATCCCATGCAAAGACATTAGAAAATGAAGATAACAATCTGACATACTCCTTCTTTACCTTTGGTGACAACGACTTTGATAGCTTTACCATCTTGGGATTCTCAGCTGCTCCAATGTTTACTTCTTCAACACCTTCTTCAGTTGGTCTCAATGTCGGTTTGCGGGCCACATCATCTTGATCAAACAACTCTTCCAAAGGAATCAATCCTTTAGGAATAAAATTATCCTTAAGTTGTAGCACATCCATTTGATTTACTTCATCTGATTCTGTATCTATGGAAATGTCTTTAAACTCACCTTCAATCTGCAGAAAATCTTCAATTTCTTCATCATCCTGGAAGACTTGCCAACATCTTTGATTATCCGGAACTGTGGGGCGGTGTTTCACATAAATCTCAAATTTGTTGCTGGAATTCATTGGAATTTTTAAGTTACTTGCTGCCTTGGCCAGCGCATCCGCAACACCATTTTGTATGCGGGGCACACATGTCAAAGTATGTTCAGAAAATAATTTCAAAATATCTAGGACAGCATTTCGATATGCCCTCATACGAGGATGCTTGGCCTGAAACTCACCTTTAACTTGCTTTATCACCAACTCGGAATCACCATAAACTGCAATCTTCTTTGCTTTCAACTTGCGAAGAATTTTAAGACCAGCAATGAGAGCCTCATATTCTGCCTCATTATTTGAACAATCGAATGCTAGTTTATAAGAACACACTCTCACCTTGCTTGGGACTTTGTCTTGGACAGAAAAGGGACTTCGAATACACACACCAATACCAGCACCATGCCCACAGCGCCATCAAAATCCATGGTCCAAAGACCATCTTCATCTTCTTCCAACTGCTAAAATTGTGTTGCCTCTGTTTTTTCTGTTTGCTGCCCCTTAGCTTCAGCTGTTTGCTTCGTGGCAGCTGGCTTTTCTTCTCTTTCCTTTTGCAGAACTTCTCTAAAGTTTTCAGTAATCTCTGGTATATCCTCTGCCTGAACTAACTGACTATCTATCTCATTAAAATTATCAGCAAACAAAACAAACGACTCCAAATCTATATGTACATAATTTACAGGATGATTTATTGGCTTTTCTTTACTAGTTATCATGTATCTCATCTTTTGCTCCCGATATAACTTTCTCATTTGACCAAAGACTAGACTTGTAGCATAAGAAAAATCTAGCTGAAGTGTACCTTTCAACTTAGCTCCCCAAGACCTTGAAAGCAACATACCAAAACGCGGAGGAATATCCGCCACAACCACATCCATCAAGACATTCTTAGCTAGAATTTGATCTAGGCTTACCACCAAGTCCTTGATAAATCCGATACACTTTACCCGGCTGGAATCAAATGAATACAAATCATGATATTTTCTTATGATGTCTAATCCCAGCTTTTCCATAATTGCTTTCGGCATCAAATTGTGCGAAGCACCCGAGTCAAACATGGCATTATGTAAAACATACTCGTGCAACCTCAAACTGATATAGAAGGGGGGAACATCACTTTCAGGAGACTCACCATCTAAAGCAGGCCCAAAAATTAATTCTGGCTGATCATCTTCTACATTTACCGTGTCAAGCATTGGATCAATATTCAAAATTTTGGAAATTTGACCTCGGTAGCTAGTATTTTTCATGATTTCAGTCAATGGAATAGACACTTTTAGCTTTGAAATTTCATTCTCCAAACTAAATGCTGAAACCTTTTCACCTTCTTTGGCCGGAACTTCTCTTCTTTCAACTTTATCCCTCATTGTGCTTGGTGGTTGATTTACCTTATCTGCTGAAGATGATTGACTTGTTGGGGGATCAATTATCTCTTTTCCTTTTTTCTGTGGGGAAGCTGAATCATTTTTTGCTGAAGTATCTTTCTTCTTCTGAATGGGATTTATGGGAACAGCTCGATTTCTTAATTGTCTCTGCTGAGCGGTCAAAGCATTGAGATATCCTCTTTGGTATTCCTCTGATTCTTCCTCGAGGGTTGTATCATTTGATAAGATATAATTCTCATCCTGATGGATGATGGAGTTTCTCACAAATTCTTCTTCTTCTGTAATATAGGTAGGCAGATCATCAGGAGTGAAAAAATGATTTTCCTCCCCGATAGTATCACCTTCATCCTCGGATTCTTGGCTAACAAAATTCTGCTGAAGAGGAGGTTTTATTTGCTGCTGAGCTGCTAACTCTTGTGCCCTTGTTTCACGCTGCTTAATTCTGTATTGTGGCTGCTGCGGACCTCGGAAATTAGGATTGCGAATCTACGGTTCCGGCTTGTCGAGATGAGCGTTTTCGAGCATCCTTTCTACCTTACGAAGGAGCTGATCTGATGTAGAAGCTTCTTCTTTGATTGTCACTCGTTTTTCGGCTTTCATCCTTGCTCTTTTATCATTCAAATTCGCTTCAACACTAACAGCGATTTTCTGCATATCCTCCAAGGTAGGAGGATCTCTATCTCGCAGCGAATAAGCCATCTCCGGATCAAAGCCATCCGGGAATTTGAGAAGAGCTGATTTTCTAGATGGTCTTAAATCATCTGGAATAACATTGTAAACTGTATTAAATCTGATAATGTAATCCTGGACAGACTCACCATGATTGCGTTTGAGATTGTTGTACTCGGCATTGATCTGAAGTGGATCCTTTCTGATTTCCCATCGATCTAAAAATTGCTTCTGAAGTTCATCCATTGTGGGTATGCTTCTAGCTATCAAACCTCTGAACCATTTTCTTACTTCTCCTCCGAATGTTTGCACAAACAAACGCATAGTTACATCTTCTTCATCTATCTCATATAGATCAAAGAAAGTGGTCATTCTGTCTATATGCTGCTGAGCGGAAACACCTTGAGAAGTGCAATCAAACATGGGAATTTTACTCTGATAATCAGCTAGCATATCATGCAGATTTTGAGGAAGAGCAAGAGGGGCAAACCGGGCAGCCATTGCTTTAGGTAGATTGGGTCTAGGAGTAGCAGGTGGAGTAGGTGAATGAGGGGTATAGGGAGGTGTAGGCGGAGGAGAAGCGATATGAGATGAAGAGGGAGAATTGACTGTAGATTCAGGATGTGTGACTATAGGGGATATAGAAATAAAAGGAGGATTGGTCTGCTCGTGCGGAACAGAAGCCGTGATAGTAGATCCAATATTGGCAGATATAGTTTCGAGGAAATCAGCAAGATTAGTGACTTGGATATCCGTCTGAAGGTGTCTTAGGATGAAATTTTCAACCAATTTATTATGTCTCTCAATTTCAAGGGCAGCAGCAACATCAGGGTTGAGAACTTGAGAATCAAGCACACTTTCAGATTTGGTTTTGAACAGGGACAACTCAAAACTCTCTTCAAAATCAATGTCTTCAAGATACTTAAAAATAGCTGGACATGAGTGAGATTTGAATATATGACTAGAATCCGAAACCAGCTTGGATATCAAGGAACAAATAACCAATCAGCCTATGAAAACTCTCAACTTATCATCAAAAGTTTCAGAGTTTACAAATGTACTGAGGTAACATGCAAATGAAATGTCGTATTCACAAGCTCACGGAGATGGACTGAAGCAGCGTTTATCTACTTCCGCTTATGCAAAGCAAAAGCGTTTCGAAGGCTACCTGGCATAACTTCAGGCTCCGTCTAAGACTTATGAAACAAACACATCAACCCACAAACAATTTTTTTCTCCCAAGTATGGTCGCCAATATGTTAGCGCTTGAATTTGGCCTCAGGCTGAAAAAGACAAAATCCAAGGCAACATCAAACCACTCAGCCTCGTAGCTAGCCCTACGGGGACAGGAGAGGGCTCTCTCCGGGTCTATCTCGGAAAAAGGTCTTCAAAAGGGCTGAGATGACCAATAAAGAACACCGATTTTAGGCTAGTAAACTGATGGGGAAAGTTTGATTTTAAATTTTTTAGGGTTTTGTTGGAAAACTGAGCACAGCAATTTTGGGTGCGGGGATGAGACACAACTTTTGCAGAGGTCTTTTTGGGGCAAGTTAGGAGATTGTCTTGATGCCTTTGAAATAAGTGAATGGATGGATATGACCGGTGAGGAGCTAAGGAGAGCAAGAAACCATCGAGAATTCTCTTTAAACAGTCGAAAACATTGATATTAAGCAAACTTAAAGGCAGAGCATAGAAACCATGAATTCTACCTTGACACTTCATTTACTTAATTTGCAGAAGAGAATAGTAAGAATAAGATGCACATAACAAACTTACAAGTACATGAGAGAAACACACCATCAACACAAATAACCACAGGAATCCCAAATAGTGCTGCAAAACCCTGGTCTTTCCTTTGCCAAAATTGCAGAGATACAAAGTGTAAAACAGTCTAAGCTTATCCCTCAAGAGTCCAACCATGAAATTGACTAAGAAAATACATAATATAGGCAAGCTAACACATTCCCTTGCCTCTAGGGGTCTATCTCATCATCCTAGGAGCTGTTTCAACCAATTCTAAACTGAGCACTACAATCTAGGCAATCAAAACAACTTGCCTCTATAAGCTAGGAAACCAATTCATTCATTAATTTTTTGCCATTTTATGAATGAATCTTCTAGAATAAGTAAAAAAGTGTCATGTCAACATAAAATTACATCAATTACATCAAGGAGGATGAAAAATCCCACCAAAAAGTCAAAACTAGTCAATGATGCGTTTTCCTGAGCTGAAGGTGCAAAACTGGCAAATTTTCCCAACGCGTAGCGCGCATTTCAGCCCACTTTTGGGGCACTTCCCGGCATCCAAATGAGGCACAAGTGGGCTTGCTGGAAATTTCTGGATGTCTACTCTCCAGCCCAAGTGGAATTTCTCAATTTGGTGGCCATTTGCCCCTCCAAAAATGCAATCTCCCAAAACTGCTTCTTGTGTGTCCAAAAAGTGGTAGAAGGTCATTTTTTGCTTGTTTTTTGACCTTTTGAGGGCTCAAATCTCCATGAAATGTCTTGGTACTGGCTGAGCAAGTGTAATTTGTCATGACAAATCCAAAAATGCTGAGTTTTCGTGAAATGGACCTCCCCAACTTAAGGGTAGCGCGCGGCGCGCTATGCGTTGAGGGCAAAAACCTGTTTTTGGCACAAAAAATTCAAAATTGACCAAAATTACTCCAAATTTCCTGAATTTTGAGCTGGAAGTGTATCATTGAGCACCATTCTCCTTCAAGGTGGCTTCAGCCAAAATCTGAAGCGGATCGGGCCTTTTCCTCCATTTTAGTGCCTTGGCCAAGCGTGCTTTGAGTACCTTCATTTTTGCTTTGCACACATGCATGCGGGCCCAATATGATTCTTCATGTGGTGGAGCATGTCTTTGTCCCTGTTTGCCTTGGCTAGCAACTTCTCTAAATGAGTGTTCACCCGAATGAGCATAGATCCTTGCTCAATAGGTGTCAAATCACCAGGTCTCTTGCGAGCCAAGTTCCGGTCTTCTCGGATCCTCTGCAACTCATCAAGAGTGTGTTCATCCTCCAACTGCTTGTTGCACTGCTCTAAGTATGTTATTGTCCAATTTGCCATTTCCAACTTTTGCTGCAACAAGTCATTTTCAGCCTTTTGTTGCTGAATGATCTCCTTAAGCTCTAAGCTAGGAGAACTGATATCAAGGTCAACAATATCTATATATGGATCACCTGATGGCCCCTCATCAATCATGGCTTGCTTGCCTCTCTCCTGTACCTGTGCTGCTATCGAAAGCGAAGCCCCTTCCACCTGATGTGGAGATAACACTCGTTATGCTGATGAAGAAGGCGAGACCCCTTCCACCTGGTGTGGAGATAATACTCGTCGTGCAGCTGCAAATAAGACCCTGTGGCCTCTCTGATATGTAACATATGGAGGAGCGCTGACATGCTCTGGCTCAGGAATGTCAAACTGATGTGAAGGCCCTCCCTCATCATGGACAATCTCGGGAGGTGGCTGTGGCACCATGAAGAAGTCGCGAGAAATGAAATCCTCCCAAGCAATACCCTGTTGTGCCAACTGATGCATCACTATGATCTCGATCAGTGCATAATGATATATACTTTTGAGTTGCTGTGTGAGGTTCTTCCTTTGCACTACGGGCACCATCTTCTTTATATTTCGGCACATGAAAAATGGAATGTTCATCATTCGTACCCGGGTGAAATGCATCAACAAACGAATATGGTACGAATATAAACGTGAAAATCTGCCCTCACAAGTGAAATAGCGCATAATGAGCCTCATCAAGGGTGCATACTCATCCCTTAGGAATCTGAAAGGAAAAACAGCAGTTAGGTGTCTCATGCATCCGGGTTTGATGTATGGTTGATAATGAAATTTGTCTAGCAGCTTGCGCTTGGTCCACTCTTCCCCAACATTTGGTATCCCGGTGGCTTGAGCAACCATTTCAGGTGATAGGGTGAAATCCACTCCTGCAAGGTTCACATGGCCATTTTGCAAATGTAGGACAAACAAGCGGACCAGTTCTCTATGGTGTTGAATTTGTGAGATCCTCTCACAATATCCAAAGCATGATTGATACTGAAAACATGACATTGCAAGTGGACAAGCTTGCAAATGAGCCAAAGAAGTGGGCTCTTCCCTGACATGCCGACCACCCTTACCGCCCTTGTGATACCTCCTTGGCACTTCTACCTTTGGTGTTGAATCACTGTCATAACTCTGCTCATAATCTAATTCGGTTTCTGACATGGTTTTGAAGGCAAGATAGCTGAAATGTATTGTTGACTTGGCACCCAATTAAATGTTGTTTGACTTTTTCAAATGCTGTCACCAAGGGGACATAAATACAAGGGAATTGTTAGGGATAGTGGAACATGAGGGAATTAGGGAGAATAAACACAAAGAAGGAATTTAGGGAAGGCAAGCATGGGAAATCACAAAATTGTGGGATTTTAAAGTGAAGTAGGGTTTGGGAATTAAGTATGTTTTAGGAATTTTAGAGAGGAGAATTATGAAATTTCATGGGAAAATTTGAAGGAGAAAGGTGATGAAAATGAGGGAAAAAAGGGATTACAAATGGGCAACCTTGGACAACAAGAAAAATTTGAAACCCTAGCACCATTTAGACTTTAAATCTTCCACAACAATGTAGGGTTTTGATTTATCATTTTCATAGCATTTGAACATATTAATTTTCTCTTTCATCTTGCAAAACCAAATCTAGCCATGGAGGAGAGGCCTACCTGCAATTTGCTTGAGAGAAAAGTCGATTTGATGGCTTGCTGGCAGTTTGTTGAGCTGAAAACCCAACGCGTAGCGCGCCTTACCCAACGCGTAGCGCCCCTCTGACGCGTAGGGCACGTGCAAAATAACACTGAGAAATGCTCCCTGACGCGTAGCGCGCCCGTGACGCGTAGCGCGCCCGTGACGCGTAGCGTGCCCTCCCTAACACGTAGCGCGCCTCTGAAACTGCTCAATTTGCTCAAGAACTCCTAAAATCACCTTTGCAAGGATTCACTTAGCTTGTGAGAGGCAAAGGAGTTGCTAATGAAGAGTGATGTGCTTTTATAGGCTTCCTTTAGATTTTTACTTGCCCAAAACCCACTTTATAATGTTTTGAGTGTTGACACTTTTTGAATTAATTAGCTCTGACTTTTGGTTTCTTTTCTTTGAAAAATTGGTTGAAATGATGATTTCTTTTGAAAAAATTTGCAAGGATAGCTTCTAAGGTGCTTTGGCAAAGGAGACCAAGGCTGCACTTCTACATTTGGAGAGTTTGAAATTTTGAGAATTTTTACAAGAAATGAGATAATGACCTTTGTTTTCCAAAAATAGAGTTTTGAAAACAAGGTGAAAATTTAGCTGTACAATAGTGAGAATTGTTGAAATGATGCTTATGAAGAACATCCCTCTGGCCTGCTGGTCCTTTATGACTTCTCAAGCCAAAAATGGACTCAACCCTAGACCTAAGACCTCGAAACTTAAAGCAAGATGAATGACCCTTTGAAGATTTTATTTACTTAAACAAACCTGAACCAGCAGTGCCAAACAAGAGGGGAATAAAAGACACAAACTCCCTCCACCGGTATTATGGCATGCCTAACGGAATGCAACATGATCACACTAATGGGACACCTAATCATGAAATGCAAAGAGCTTTGATCCCTGGTGGAGAGCTACTAGACCGACTCTAACAGTCCCTTTAGTCATAAAAAATTCACATTTTTCCAGACTAAGGGACAGGTTCATTTCAATACACTTGTCCAAAACTTTCCCTAGGTTAGATAAAGCTTCTTGAAAGTTAGAACCATAAGGAGTAAAATCATCCATATATATTTCCACCGCATTATGAGCCATTTCATAAAATATACTCAATACTGCTCTTTGGAAAGTGGCTGGAGCGTTGCACAAACCAAAAGGAAGGACCTGGTATGCAAAGGTACCCCAAGGACAAGTGAAAGTGGCCTTATCTTGGTCTTCCGAACTAATTTGGATATAATTATACCTACTAAACCCATCTAGGAAGGAGAAAAAAAAATTCCCCGCCAGACCATCTAACACTTGATCTATGAAAGGCAAAGGAAAATGGTCCTTTTTAGTGGCCTTGTTCAGTTCCCGATAATCAACACAGATTCTCCACTTACCATTTTTATTTGGCACTAGCACCAAAGGAGAGACCCATTCACCGTCAAAGATGGGGTAGATGAATCCTGCATCAAGTAGTTTTTGCAATTCTTCCTTAACAATGTCTTTAAGGGATGGATTCATCCTCATTTGAGGCTATCTGACTGGTTTTCAATATTCCTTAATGTATATATGATGAGTACATACTGAAGGGTGCACTCCCTTCATCTCCTTATAATTCCAAGCGAAGGCATCTAAATGTTTTCTTAATATGCTGCACAGTTCCTTCTCTTGGGAGGTGGATAGGGATGAGTTGATTTTCAAGGTTCTTTCTGGGCCAAACTCTATATTCTTAACACAGGGAGAGGTCGGGTCGGCCACACATAGATCAGTTAGGGGGTTGTCTTGGGTTTATTTCACTAGATCTTCTAATGGAAAAATAATAGGGGGTGGATTCTGAATTAGATTTCCAATGATATCATCCTCATTTTGCGGTTTCTCCCCTCCCCCATGACAATTTCTACTGCACATAGTGGTGCAGAATAGACTTCATCCTCATCCTCCTCCAACCAGAGAGGTAGATCATGTTCTAGCAAGGGTTGGGCAAGAGGGTATAGGATTAACTGCTTAGACATATGCCCGTTCTTGATGGTCATGTTCCCAGCCTGACAACTGATGTAAGCATCGGCAGTGGCCAACCAGGGTCTTCCCAGGATGAGAGGATACCCAGTGAGCTTTGCCTTCGGCTGGAGAACCAATAAATCAGCAGGGTACTCCCAAGAATCAATGGAGACCATCACATCCTCCACAATCCCTTCAGGGGTCACGGTGGAGCGGTCTGCTAGCTGCAGTACTATCGTGGTCTTTCTCAAGGAGCCCTGGAGTTTGAGCTTGAGCATGGTGTCCTTTGTTAGCACATCAATGGAAGCTCCCAGATCAATCAAGGTATGTGGGATCATGGTGCCATTGATGTCGACATCAACTACTGGGCTTCTAAGGTCTAGATATTTCGAACATATTACTTACCCCAACATCAGGTCGGATAGTTGTTCTATGACATTGATGGTTGGGGCATCTCTTTTGCGCCTTCTTGGATGTCTAAAGCACTTCTCTTTGATCATATTATTGTATATAGGAACATCCTTTATGGCTTGGAGAAGTGGTATCTTTACACATAACTGTTTCAATTCTCCTAGAAGTTCAGTTTCTTCTAGGGTGGGCTGTGTTGTCCCAGATAGTCTCTCAGGAAAGGGTGGAATTGCTTTTGGTTCACTTTCCTCTTTATCTTCCTCAACCTCCTGAGGGGGAGGCTGGCTATCTGGGAGAACCTTCCCAGATCGTAGGTTAATCTCCTGAATCTCCACAGCATAGGTTGGGCATGATGGTTCCCCACTATATACTTGTTGAGCCTGTCTGTTGTTCGGGTTCGGGTTCGGTTGAGTAGGCATTTGGGGTTGCCTTGGTGGAGCAGGAGGCAATGGTTGTGGTTGAGTAGGTGGTGGAGGCAAAAGAGCGGGAGGAGAGTTGTATTGGGGCCTCCACCCCTGGTGAGATGCATTCCACTGAGTTTGTGGTTGAGCATAGGATTTAAATGCATGAGAAGTTGGTTGGGCATGATATTGAGATGGATAGGACCAAGGAGGAGGTGTGGACCAAGAAGGATGAGCAGGAGGGCCCCAAGAAGGTATGGAAGTGGCTTGGTTGGGGTTATAGTATGCCTGAGATGTCCCTTGCATTCCCTGCTGGTATGGTCTAGGTCCATGCGGTCTCCTTTGGTTCATGAAATAGAGTGGTTCAGTGGCTCCTTCGACCCCTTGGTATACAGCTTTAAGTTCGGGCAAGGAAGGGAACTTATCTGTAGAATGATCTTCTTCACAGACTGAACAAACCTCTATAGAGTTCAATGGACATTCGTTCCTAGGATGCCTTCTGGTGCACCTAGGACAAAAAATGGCCAAAGCCCTCTCTGCTTCCTCTTGTTTCCTTTTGATATGCAAGGTATCCATTTGCATGGCAAGAGTCTGCAGCATCTCACTCTTGAAGTCTTCCAGCATGTGTCCAAGTTCACCTTTTATGGATGAACTGGATGAGGAGGTACTGGCTATGGGTTGACTCCCCCTACCTCTCTTTCTGGCTGCCCTAGAATGGTTTCTAAAAACAGTCTTTATGTCTTCATAAGGTAGTTGGTAGATGTCTCCCCCAGCTAGCAGATGGAGGGTGTCTAGAAGGTCTTCCAGAATTCCCCTGAGCAGGACCAACTTCAGCGATTCGGGGTCAAGTGTGCACCTGGCCCTTTTATAACTGAGTTGGAACCTCTCTTCATAATCTTCCAATAATTCATCACTTCCCATGGTCATTCGGAAGATTTATTCCTTGGTGTATTTTGACCTACATCAGTCTCGATATTTGTTATTGAAGTCTTGCTGCATTTAAGCCCAAGTTGTGATGCTATTGTCAGGTAATCCCATGAACCAACGCAATGTTGCATCCTTGAGGGTAGAAGGGAATAGTTTCAACTTTTGCTCATATTCTGCATAGTCATAGGTTCGACAGATAACAGCAAACTCAAACAAGAAAGTGTCAGGATCTTTTATAGTCAATCTGTGGAAGTGAGGTAGGGCTGAAGGGCTTATGTTTTTCATTTTAGTGTCCCCATTGGTCTCTCGGATGGGAAAGGTACCCTCTACTCTTTCTCCATTCCATCTACCATTTCTGTTTTCAGCCATTGTCTCTAGAGGGATATTTTCTTCTTCTTCTTCTTCCCCTATAGGTTCTTCAAATATCTATGGTTGTTCACCTAAAGGTTCTTCTTGATCACTGCCACCGAAGAAGAGAGAAGGGTGGCTATGTGATGTGGTGGGGGTGTTGGGTAAGAATTTTCCTGAATTATCTCTGTTCCTACGAGGCATGAAAGGAAATCTTTTTTTTGTTGGTTTTTGTTTTTTTCACTGCTTGTACCTACAAAACTGAAATTGATTGAACAAACAAATTGCAACTAACTGAAATGAACTTGCTGAAATGAAATTGTAGAACTGAAAAAGGAAAGCAAATGAAATGCAGAAAGGAAATGACTAATCTACTTTTGTTGGAATGGAAATTGCAGAATTGAAGTGAAAGCAAAGAAATGACTAATCTACTTTTGTTGGAATGGAAAATGCATAATTGAAATGAAAGCAAGGAAATGGCTAACATACTTTTTCTAGAATGGAAATTGCAAAATTGTAATGAAAGCAAGGAAATGCAGGAATTGAAAGAAAGAACTACTCTACTTTTGTTGAAATAAACTACTTGGCAGAATGTTGCAGTAGGAAATAGAAGAAAAGTAGTAATCACATGATACTCTGACGCTTCCCCGGCAACGGCGCCAAAAAGTGGTGAGCACTAGTATTGCAGCAATAATGCTGCAACTCCGGGGCTTCCTACTTTACTTTTATCAACCTGGTAGGTCGTAACAAACTTGGAAGCAACGGTGTTGTATGCACAAGTACTAGTTCTTACTGCAGGCTGTCACTTGGTCAGCTAGTGCAAGATCACTAAGAGCTCAAGCCAAATTCTATGAATTCCAAAAGAAGCTTTATATGTGATGAAAGAAAGGAAAACTTACCCTACAAAGGCTACTCTACTTGCAGAAAATGAAAGAAGACTGAAATGTGAAGTAACCCTCGCAAACCCTAATTAACTAGCTAATCTTACTTTTGCAGAAAGAGAGGTGAAAACCCAGAAAATTAATTCCATTACCTACTTAGGAAGTAAACAACATCTACTCAGGTTATTTCTAGAAGGAAATGAAAAAAACATCTTTTTGGATTTTTATGTATTTTTAGGTGAAATTATCATGCATGTAATTTATTTGTTTGTGAATGTGGCAGCGATTAGGTGGCGATGGAGGGAAACTTTGGAGTTTGCGGAGGTGTAGGAAGGTGTGGAGGGGGCCTAGGAGATCCCAGGTGGCCTTCTGGAGGCTTTTCATGCAATCGGACTTCAAAAAGACAGCTACAGGAAAATCTACAAGAGGCTACAAAGGATCTATAGGAGGTCTACAAGAGAATGTCAAGAGTCGTTTTAGAGGTTTTGAAGGTGGAAAAATGGGTGGAAAGGGTAGCTGATGGCTAGGAGGATGTGTTAAGGTGTCTAAGGTTCATCAAGGAGGATTAGGGAAGAGAAAGATGGTTGGACTTGTTCAAGGAAAGAGAGGAAAGTTCATGAGAAAAGTGCAGAAAATTAAGGCAGATTTGTGAGGGACTTTGGATGACCTGTGGAACATGGATCAAAGAGAGATGGTGATGGCTCATCGGTTGACTTATTGTGAGCAGAGATGTATTGCAAGAGAACTGAAAATCAAACACTGAGACTAAGCAAGCAAAGAAACTAGCTACACTAAAAAACAGAATTGTTCATCAAGCTAGTCTAAATTCTGATCTAGGAAAGTAAATGCTGAACAATGCTATATGGAAAGAAAACATGGAAGGAAATTTATTGCAAAGACAAAAATGAGCATGATGAAATAGATCTACAACAAAGCATTAACCTTCTAACAAGCTGCAACACTAGAAATCCTATGGCAAAGGCAAATCTGTGTTTTTTTTGTGGCTGCAAGAGGGTCTTGGCCTCAATTCATGGTCCCAAAGGGGAGAAAGGAGGCCAAGGCTCTGTTGATGACCTTTATGTATCTTCTTCTATCACTATTTAACCTGCTACATCAAAATAAAATGGAACCAACCTTTTAAATTACCAAAAGCAACCTATTCTTAACTAAGAAAGAAATCTGTCTATCAGCAATTCTTTCATAAACTGAAACAAAGCATATAAATACAAAACAAGAGGTGCTTGGCTACTTGGATTGGGCACTAACCCAAGAGCTTCAGCCCTCTGAGATAACTCAGTGCTAGCTCAGAAACAATCTCATCTTCATTATCAAAATAACGGTAAGATTACATGAAACTATCTACAAAAGTAAGATCGAAGTTGAGCAGAGCAAAGCTGCAAAAAAAGTGCGAAAATTTGATTAACATCCAACAACCTAATGAGGCCCTAGGCCTCTCTACTTATATAACTAGAGCTCTCAACATCTCCCTTAAAATCAAGGAGGCTTGGCTCCTAAAGCTTGAGATAGACAATAGTTATCCTTCACTTGCTCGGCTGCCTCTTTGGTGCATTGATGTGGCTGCTTGTGCTCTGAGCTTTCTGAAGGAGAATTTGAAGTAGGGAGTCATAAATGAGGGGGACACCCTCCTATAAATCCTCTCCCTTGTCTTCTTCAAATATTTGCTGCCAAATGTTCATTAAATCTTTGACTTTGTCTCCAAAATTGACCAAAAATCTACATTAAGCACACATTAGACTTCAAGGCATAATGACCAACCCAACTCACTCTATTAGCATAAATATAATAAAAAACATGCAATAAACTAATGAGAATGGTGGATTAAGCTAAGTTAGGAGGCAAAATGAGCCCATATAATTACCTGTTTATGGGGCTCATCAGAAACTATGTTCAAGTTTAAACTCCAAGAGTCCTTGAGGAATACTACTACCATGTTATATTGTGTTGACAAATTCACATTAGAGCCAAAAGGCATAATAGAAGATGTAATGGTCTCCAAAGATTCCTGGGAATATCCCACTTACTTGCTTGTCCTCCAGCCTAAAGCCAAGTTCAGTGGTTATCCGCTCATTCTAGGGAGACCTTAGTTAGCTAATGTTGATGCATTATTAGCTATAGGGATAGAAACATGATAATCGCTAATGAGAAGTCCCGAAAATAGCTTGTGCTATATCCCCCTGCACAACCTCTCATTGAAGTTGACTTTCCTACATGGGTAGAAGAAGAAGAAGAGGATTCTAAAATCTCATCACCCTATCCTATGTGCACCATAGAAACATACCTCAACAACAAGCAGGATGATGAAGATGACTTAATTGAGATATTTATGCAAAATTAATACCATGCTACTATGAAAATTGATGGGATGAAAGAGGAATTATCCCTAGGAAAACCTAGTTGTTCTGTTGGGTCCCTATAATACTAGTGATTACCCCATTACTATTGTAGTTATACCCCTTATTTATATTGTTGTGCCCCTATTACCCCCATATTGTTATTTCTGTGCCCCATAGAATCCCTCTATTGTTATTTTTGTGGCTTTATATTATTATTGTTAGGTTGGCTGGATTATATTGTGACTCTTTAGACTCCTATCTATAGAAAGGAGGTTTTTTCATTTGTATCATCCAATAATTGTTCATTTATGTAATATAAAGGAGGTTGCCCCCTTGAAGAGGCTGAATTCTAAGGCGTTGATCTATCTTTTCTATCTTTTCTTGAGTTGGTTTCATAACATTTGGTATCAGAGCTTTGGATTCTAGGGTTTCGCTGCTCCAAACAGGTCATCGTGGCATTTTCGCTATAACTTTTTTTCTGTGACGTTTCAGAAGTCGCAAAAAAACCCATTTGAGAATAAATCGCGTTGAACCTTGGGTCCAAATTTCAGAGCTTTTCGCGTGACATTTGCGGAGATATGATCTGAGGAAGTTGGTTTTTTTGCAGACTCCTGAAATACATTCAAAACAGGTGACTTGGGGAAAATCGTCATAACTTTCTCTCTGGGAATTATATTGAAATTTCGTAAGAAGTTACAGAAAGAGGACGGACTGTAGTTTCTTGTATACCTTTTTCAGAACCAAAGATCGAAAATTGTACACGTGGCACTTCATACAAGTTCGCTCTTCTGGAAAGGTCTATAATCAGGTCATCTTGGGAGATTGTGCATAACTCTTTCTTGGAGAATCCAATTTGGATCAGACTGGTGGCATTGGAAAGAGGACACAAATAGCTACTACAGGCCACAAATTCAGAACTAGATGATTGGAAAGTACAGAGATACATCAGAGGCAATATCAAGCTCCTACAAAGTGAAAAAAGGTGTGTAGATTTTTTTAAATTTTTGCTTAAGCTTGGTTTGAAAATTTATTTTGAAGGAATTCAAAGGGCATAGTAGAGCATTATTATCGGTAACTGATGCCCCGAGGAAAGAAAATGCAAACACCTAGTAAGGAACCTGAAAGCTCTAGCATGACTCATGAAGAAGAGGAAGAAATGCTACATGATATATCAAAATTACAAGAACAAGTGCAACAAATGTCACACTCACAAAAGTTAACAGAAGCTAAGATAAATGGCGTGGAAACTAAGATGAATGGCATGGAAGCTAAGATGGACCAATTTGAAGATAGATTTGAACACAAATTTGAAGATAGGCATGGCAGATTTGAAGACAGATTTGACAAATTTTCTACAAGAAATACTTACTAATGGTGAAAAGGTAGTAAAGGAAACTCATGATGAGAACAAAAGAAATGTTAATCATGATTCCATAGATGCTAATGTTGGATCGAAGAATCACCATATTCCAAAAATCGATATGAGGAAGTTTGATGGCAAGGATCCCGCCACATGGATATTACAGATGGAGCAATTCTTCGATCTCAATAATGTGCAAAACGCACAAAAGGTACGTATGGCAACTGTATATTTGGAACCAAATCAGTTTGTATGGTATCAATGGCTTTGTTCTCGTAAACAAATTATCACTTGGGCAATTTTTACGAAAGAATTGATAGCACATTATGAGGATACAAAAAGCAACACTTTTTTTAGCCAATTGATAAGTCTCAAACAAAAGGGTTCAATAATGGAGCACATTGAGGAGTTCCAAAAAATGAACATAAGGGTAAAAGATATTCCAGAGGAGCATAGGATTGATGTGTTCATAGGGTCTTTAAAGGATAATATCCAACATGATGTTCGCCTTTGGGAACCTGATTCATTAGAGAAGGCATTCAGGTTAGCAAGAAAAATGGAAAGCAAAATTATGGCAACTAGGAAGCATACCATTCACAACTATAAAGACGGAAGTGTTGTTGCCCCTAGTCTTCCACAACCTACAAGGTTGACACCACAACAATTGGAAGAAAAAGAGCAAAAGGGCTTTGTTACAATTGTGATAGCAAATACACAAAAGGTCATAAGTGTGCTGAGAAGAAATTATTCTACATAGATTGTGAAGAGGAAGAAGAAAAGGAGCAAGAAAGGTCAAAAGAAGAGGATATACTCCAGGAACAAAGCCTAGATGAAGAACAAATAAATCCGACCATATCTTGTAATGCATTGGTGGGAATTACCACTCCTCAAACCATCAAGATAGAAGGACAAATCAAGAAGAAAAAGGTAATAGTGTTGATTGATTCAGGAAGCACCCACAATTTTATTCATTGTAGGGTAGCAAAAGAATTGAATTGCTTCCTATATCCAGCACCAGAGTGTCAAGTGATGATTGCAAATGGAGGAACAATAAATTGCTCTGGAAAGTGCCATAATATCAAGCTATCCATGGGAGAATATGTATTGACTAGCCCAATGCTTTCCATTCCAATGGGAGGTGTTGATGTTGTACTAGGAGTCCAATGGCTACAATCCTTGGGTACAATAGCTTTTAATTTTCAAGAACTTTTCATCAAATTTTCTATGGAAGGAAAGGAAGTTGAATTAAGGGGTATTGCAGGGAAACCAGGAAAGATAATCAGCTCTAATGGCATGACAAAGCTTCTAAAAAAGGAGCAAAGAGGTGTAATTGCACAATTATGTTCGCTAGATGTTTCCACATTGGAATCATCTATTTCTCCAGATCTCCAAAAAGTCTTGGACAATCATTCCAAGGTATTTGAGACTCCCAAAGGTCTCCCACCTATGCGTGATCATGATCATGCTATTCATCTGATTCCAGGAAGTGTTCCTCCAAACATCAGGCCGTACAGATATCCCTATGTCCAAAAAAGTGAAATTGAACGTATGGTTACAGAAATGCTAGAGGCTGGTATAATTCAACCGATTCAAAGTTCTTTCTCAGCTCCAGTAGTATTGGTGCACAAGAAGGATGGATCATGGCACGTGTTCGGATTATAGGGAGCTCAACAAGATCACTATTAAAGATAAGTTCCCCATTCCTGTCATTGATGAATTACTGGATGAATTGCATGGATCAATTTACTTCACCAAGTTGGATCTTCGTTCGGGATATCATCAAATCAGAATGAAGATTGAAGACATTCCGAAAACGACATTTAGAACTCATGAGGGTCATTATGAATTTTTGGTCATGCCTTTTGGCCTTACCAATGCACCTTCAACATTTCAATGTTTGATGAATTCAATTTTCAAACCATTCCTTAGAAAATTTGTGTTAGTATTTTTTGATGATATACTAATCTACAGCAAGTCTTGGAAGGATCATGTTGAACATGTTGACAGGGTTACAACTATTGGAGGAGAAACAATTATATGCAAAAAGATCCAAATGTTTCTTTGGAGTCCAGGAGGTGGAATATTTGGGTCATATTGTATCTCATGAAGGAGTTAAGGTAGACCCTAGCAAAATTAAAGCCATTAAGGAATGGAAAATCCCCACATCCATAAAGCATCTGCGAGGATTTCTTGGGTTGACAGGGTATTATCGCAAGTTTGTTAAGAATTATGGGAGAATAGCAGCACCTCTAACAACATTATTGAAGAAAGATTCATTTTCATGGACTCCGGAAGCAACAAAGGCCTTTGAACATCTTAAAGAGGCAATGTGCCAAGCACCGTTCTTAGCTACACCAGACTTCACAAAAACCTTTATTGTGGAATGTGATGCTTCAGGAAATGGAATTGGTGTTGTTCTAATGCAAGATGAAAGACCCATTGCTTTTGAAAGTCGTCCAATCAAGGGAAAGTTTTTAAGCAAAGCTATTTATGAGAAGGAAATGTTGGCAATACTCCATGCACTTAAGAAATGGCGACCCTACCTAATGGGAAGACACTTCAAGGTAAAAACGGATCATGATAGCCTTAAATACTTTTTAGAACAAAGATTATCCTCTGAAGAGCAACAAAAGTGGGTCACAAAGATGTTGGGTTATGACTTTGAAATCATCTACAAAAAAGGGAAGCAAAATGTGGTGGCAGATGCACTCTCAAGAAAGGATGAGGATGTGGAAGCATTGTTGTGTGCCATTTCTATTATCCAACCAGATTGGATAAACGAAGCAAGGGAGGAATGGAAGAATGACGAAGAAGTGTGGGCACTTATTCGAAAGCTACAACAAGATTCCAGTACTTCTGATACATTTAGCTGGAAAAATGATTCGTTATGGTACAAAGATCGCTTATACCTCTGTAAGAATTCCCAGCTAAAACAAAAGATTCTTATGGAATTGCACACTTCTCCCTTAGGAGGGCACTCAGGATTTTTAAAAACTTACCACAGGGTTAAGAAGGAATTTTTTTGGGATGGCCTTAAATCAGATATTCAAAAGTTTGTGGCAGAATGTTTGGTTTTCCAACAAAATAAAGTTGAAACAATTAAGACACCGGGTCTATTACAACCTTTATCCATTCCAAGCCAACGTTGGGAGGAGGTTTCAATGGATTTTATCACAGGTTTACCCAAGTCTGAGGGAAAGAGTGTCATCATGGTGGTAGTTGACAGACTTACCAAGTATGCACACTTTTGTGCATTATCACATCCATTTAAAGCCAGTACAGTTTCTACTGCATTTATGGAAACAGTTCAAAAGCTACATGGAAACCCAAAGATTATTGTAAGTGACAGAGATCCCATTTTCACTGGAAATTTTTGGACAGAATTATTTTCTTGTCTTGGTACTCAGTTAGCTCATAGCTCATCTTATCATCCTCAATCTGATGGGCAAACTGAGATAGTAAACAAATGTTTGGAAGGATATCTTCGTTGCTTTGTATCTGATAAACAGACACAATGGGTCAAATGGTTGCCTCTGGCTGAATGGTGGTATAACACTTCCGCAACAAAAATGACCCCATTTATGGCACTTTATGGGTATCAACCACCATCCATCACATCATATTTAAGAGAAAATTCTAAGGTTCAGGCAGTGGAACATCACATCGAACATCAACAACAAGTCCTCCAACTCTTAAAGGATAACCTCGTGTTGGCACAAAATAGAATGAAACAACAGGCAGATCAACATCACAGTGAAAGAAGTTTTGATGTAGGTGATTGGGTATTCCTACGGCTACAACCATATAAGCAAATGTCCCTAAAGCAAGCTAAGAAGGATAATAAATTATCACCAAAGTATTATGGTCCATACAAGGTGTTGCAAAAGATTGGTACTATGGCATACAAATTGGAGCTTCCTGCAGCTTCTCGATTGCACCCAGTTTTCCATGTTTCATGTTTAAAGAAGGTTATAGGTGACAAGCTCCCAATTCAAACAATATTGCCAGAACTTGACGAGGAAGGAAAAATTATATTGGAACCGGAAGCAGTCACAGAAACAAGAACTCGACAGCTACGAAATCAATCAATTTCAGAGTATCTTATCAAGTGGAAGAATTTATCCGCTGAGGATTCCACATGGGAGGATGAGAATTTTATGTAGAAGTATCCAGAACTACTCAAGCGTTGAGGACAACACTTTTTTGAAGGAGAGGGGCATGTTGGGTCCCTATAATACTAGTGATTACCCCATTACTATTGTAGTTATACCCCTTATTTATATTTTTGTGCCCCTATTACCCCCATATTGTTATTTCTGTGCCCCATAGAATCCCTCTATTGTTATTTTTGTGGCTTTATATTATTATTTTTAGGTCGGCTGGATTATATGGTGACTCCATATACTCCTATATACAGAAAGGAGGTTTTGTCATTTGTATCATCCAATAACTGTTCATTTATGTAATGTAAAGGAGGTTGCCCCCTCGAAGAGGCTGAATTCTAAGGCGTTGATCTATCTTTTCTATCTTTTCTTGAGCTGGTTTCATAACATGTTCCAAGAATAGTCCATGGGAAGAATTATTAACTGTCGATTCTAGTCAAAACAACATAAAAATGGTGGAAATCAACCCCTTCAAACTGTTAAAAATTAATTCCTCACTTTGAGTTGGTCAAGAGGATGAATTGCTCATTATCTTGAGGCAATACATTAGTTAATTTGCATAGAATTACAAGGGTATGAAATGCATACACCCTTCTATATACACCCATCACATATACATAAAAGAAGGTCACAAACCCATTCACCAACATCAAAGGTGAATAAATCTTGCTTTAAAGGACATCGTCAAGGAAGAATTGCATAAACTACTTTATGCATGATTCATTTATTGAATTTTACATAGTGAATGAGTATCTCCTTTGGTTATTGTTCCCAAAAAGAATGGGAAATGGATAATTTTTGTTGATTACGGGGAATTTAGTAAATCCATACGGAAATACCATTTTCCCTTACCCTTCATTGACCAAGCCCTTGACGTGCTTGCTGGGGAAAAGTTATTTTCCTTTTTGGATGGGTTTAATGCATATAATTGGATCCAAATTAGTCGTGAAGATCAAGATAATACCACTTTCACTCGTCCTTGGGGACTTTTGCTTATAATTTCCTCTCATTTGTCTTATGTAATGCCCTTGCCACTTTCCAAAGGGTTGTGCTTAACATCGTTTATGATCTTGTACATGATTCAATAGAAATTTATATGGATGAATTCACACCCCATGGGAATTGTAACATACCCCCTACTATCCTTAGCCCCTAATAATGTTAGAAGGAGGTAGTTACTAAGTTGATCCAACCTACAAAGTTTGGTTGTGGAAATGGAGTCTAATTTTTTTATTATCTTTTTCGACATCCTCAAAGCAAGATATGGATTACATCATTGCGTTCATCTCGTCAAGACTTTTCCAACGTTAAATTTTGTTCTGATCTAAATCCAAATCAAAATATCTGGGCATTTATAGTCTTAGCCAATCGTAATGCACCCTACCATGTGGCACCCACGTGGATGTTTGTATCACAGGCCACATGGTAGTTACCGACTCATTCATGTCCATGGTCATGTATATCGACTGTCGACTCGCTCATATGCCATACCCTTCCAAATGAACAAACGCTCATACATAGACTTAGGTGGGTTAAATGAGTTTCGACCCCTCCCTGGCCACCTCATCGTGGGAATATAATCTTGGGAGAAACATATGTAGTTCCTCATTGATTCTTCCAAGATGAAAGTTCTTGGATTGCATAGATCCTCAAGGACCCCGCTACCAACATGTCCCCATACCTCCGCATGGTTCTTGCCTTCCACCTCACAATATGAATGTTACCCCACTATGCCACCTCTACTCAGAATTAAAACCCCGAGACTTTGGTACCCAACACAGATAAATATTGTCGGGAAATAAATGTCAAGGTGACGTGTCTAACCCCGATCCCAACCTAGCACCAATTCTAACTTGCCAGGCTGGCCTTGGGTCCGCTAGACCCTCTATGGCACAGTTCATATATGATTTACATTATAAATGGATGGGTTCCTCTACCAGTTACATCAGATGAATTATCTCTAGGTCCCACTACACCGTCACTCTGCGACTTAAATCCCAATGGATTGTACCAAACCCTCCATCCAATTCACCAGGGTCTGGGGTGATGTCATTAGCCCTAAATGCTGAGGTGACATCATCCTATGTCATGCCTTCTTGTCACATGACTTGTAACTGTGGTTTCCACAGAGTTTTGAAAACAACCCCACTACCACATCATCCTAGGGATTTGATCCCAGGATTTTCCTTTGGGGACTCCCTTTGAAACCTCTAAGAAGAAAATTTTGGGGATTATCTAATGGTCGTAACGCATTCAACTCTCAACAGTCCTGATTTCTCCTATTCTGCCTTTGGTCGTCGCACCCGGTCACTTGTCCTATCGGGCTCTAGCCTCATGGCTCCTCCAGACCTTAATCTTTCATCCCATGGCATATGTAATATGTGAATACTTGGGCTTTCCTCCACACTCAGAGCACGGTCATGGTGGTTCTATGGCACATGGGTCGACTTCGACTTAGTGTCCAAACCCTTTGATTATTGAAACTCATCCCCCACTTGATGCATATTCATATAGATATACATAAGACTTGAACCTTGTGGTTTTTCAAAGGACTTAGTCCAAGTCTTAGGTGTGGTCGTTATGTTACCAATTTGGCTTGGCATACATATAGTTTTATAAGGCCTCTTGGCCTATAGCCTACAAAAACACACACACACAAATATGTGTGTGTGTGTGTGCATGCAAATGAGTGTTATCTCTCCTAAGCTTATATGTGACTCAGCCTAGCCTAGTTTTACACATTTACCTGCTGGTATAAGCAAACTTATTAACACAATAGCCAAAGACTTTCAAAGATTTCAATGCAGGTAATTAATCATAAACAAAGATTACCCATCACTTCAAACTTAGGAAAATGATGTTATTTTCAGGCCCAACAATATCATAGGGAATGAGCCATTCCTTTAAAATATTTACACAAGATGTTGACATCCTCATTCATGAAATACACAACACTCCTCATTATTAACATAGCATTATTTCAACACAATGAACAAAGTCATAATAATGATAGATTACTTATCTTATAAGAAATATGGTAACTGAGGGTGTGACTCTGACTCTCTGCTCAACCACAGACAAGTTACATCCATAGTTACTTATAGTTGTCACCCTCGAGCCAGATTTCAGTGCTTGAGGTTCAGTGCTTTTGAGAGGAAACTTAACCAATTTTAACAGTTGAAACAATATGTCACAAAGTTACTCTACCTTCATCCACCCGCTACACAAGATTCCACTCAGTCTTCCTGAATTTACATACATGAATAACACCCATGCCAGGGTACCATAATAAAAAGAGTCTCACGGCTTTATATTATAAACAGGAACAAAGTCCAAAAATACAGAGCTGAGAGTCTGAACTTAATACATAAAAAATATTCGAACCTCTCTCCGTTCTGTACAACCAGTATTTAAAAGAAAATATTCATAACTGTCTTCGAGGAAAATTAGCCACAGGTGACCTACACGTATCACAACAGGACTGCGTAAATGTTTGATCAGCTACATGTGACTTGAATTCGAGTGAGATGTTTGCACAGAACCATTAACACAGGTGGCTGATCCAAGTTAATGTTGCAACAAAACTGTTGGATTTATTAATTAACCACGAAAGAGTAGACAAAGAGTCCTATTGCTTCTGGGTTTCATATGTTTGACTCCATCTTTGACTATGGTCTTGAGCTTGCTTTCTTATCGATCTAGGCTGAGTGACTAGGATATAATCCATGTGGAGATGATTCCAGAGATGCCCATGTGGTCGATTTCTTCGTTTGACACCTGGAACCTGCCAGACCATGGAAGTAGCTACGGAATACACAGTTAGCTGCAGAATAGGCTGCATTCTGTAGCTAATTTGCAAAAACTTATTCAAACAACAAAAACATAAAAACATAACATGTCAATCATTTAATGCCCTCCTTAAGATAAAATCTATCATTTGTCATTGATGGGATCTATAATCCTATGGAAAAGCAAGGGAAAGAAGTGAGAAAAGATGTCAAGGAGAGGGTAATTATGAGGTTCAACATACCCCCACTGCAAAATCAGTACATGCCCCCATGCAATTTTCCAAAAATGTGAATTCTTCTTTCCTATTGAATTTGCTTAGACACCTCTGCTAGCACATCTAATTTTCTTCTTTTGCTCCTCTTTGAAGTGACTGCCATTCTGGGTTTCTTCATAAGAAGCTTGTATTTAAGGTTGATGACTGTTCTGTTTAAGCGTCTCTTCTTCATCTTCAACTTCCTATTCTTCTTATACCATATCCCTAGGTGCAGTATTGTATTATCATGAATAGCCTTATCTAATTTACTTTGTTCCCTCGGGGTTTCATTTTCTTTCTTGATATGTCTGTTCAATATCTCTAACTCATAGATTTCCTGTTTGAGAGAGTCAGTTAGAGGTTCTTGTGGATTGACAGAGGGTTCTGGATTGGCTGAGGATTCTAGATCCATTGAGGCACTTTTCTTCTCTAGTGATTCTATATAATCATCTATCTGTTGCTGCATTGGGTCTATGCTTGGAGATCCTCTGCTGGGGCTGCCTTCGAAATATTGTTCAGGAGAATTTTGAGGATTGTGTGTAAATGGAACATTATCAGGAGATGGTATTGGGGTTTCTTCTTCTAGATTTATGAACTTTGTTCCCTTTGATGATATCTTCTTTACCATACCTCGGACTCTAGAGCTCCTTCTAAGTTGTAGAGGGCTTATGTTCTCCTTCCTTGTACCCTTTTTCTCCTTTTTTCTTTTCTCTTGATTTGTTTCCTAATCTCTGTCAATTTTTCAGAGATTAATTGTTCATCATCTTGTTGTAATGAAGATTTAGGTTTGTTTCCAGTAATTCCACCAGCTTTCTTTTTCATCTTCCCTTTTTTCTTGATTTTCTCCTTGATCTCTATCAATTTTTCAGAGACTAGCTCTTCATCATTTTTCTGTGTTGAGGACTCAGGTTTTCTTTGAATGGTTATACCGGTCTTCTTTCTCCTACTCCTTCTGACATTACCCTCTTCAGGTGATTCTGGTGCCTCTTGGAAATAGTTTCTTATCAAGAAATTTTCCCAAGTATCTCCTATTCTTTTCAAATGAAACTCAACTAGTATTTTTACCAACCCATGATGGTACATGGTTGTGTCTAGGAATTCTATTTTCTTTTGTACATTTGAATCCATCCTTCTTAAACTGTTTAGCAGGAAGAAAGGGAGATTGATGTCTCCATTTTCTAGAAAGTTCATTAATAAACGTATATGATAGACATACATGCACTCGAATCTCCCCTCACAGGTAATGAATTTTTGTAATATCAAAAGCATGCTTCTCCATTTAATTTTAAGTGCTGAAATAGGAATTCCTTTTCTAAACACAGAGACATCCATACATGGGTTCCTAAGGATTACTTTCCATGATTCACTGTGGAATTCCTTGTTTTTGAACCATCTCTCACCATGTCTTGGAAGTTTTGTAGCCTTTGCTATGTAGGATTATGTTGCTACAAACTTAATGTCTCCAATTTCTACTTTTGTACCATCAAATGATCTAGCAAAAGATTTTGTGATCTCTTTGTGGAAGCCATCAAAATTTTCAATGAAATTGAGCCATCCAAGCTTCTGCAACATCTCCTTGAGTTGTGGGAATCCCTCCATATATTTTTCTCCTACATGCTCTGTCCTAACAATGAGTCCCATGGCTTCTGTTTCACAAAATTTATTAACCTTCAAAATTACTCTCTTGGTCTATGAAATGGACTGACTGCGGGTATGGTGAAAAAGAACTACGGGTTTGCGTGGAATAAGTAGACGGTGAGGGTTTGGAGAGACGTGGATACGTTGGTCACATCGTAGTCATGACCGTTAACAGATGGAGTTATTAGGGACTGTTTAGGTACAGAGTATGGAGAGTGTAGCGGAGATGTGGTATGATGAAGTTATTATGGACCGTTTGATATCGAGTATGGAAGATGTGGCGGAGATGTGGTATGATGAAGTGACAGTCAAATCAAATGATAACTCATTAAAGAGACATACGATTATTCATATTATACATGCCTTATGTTTATAACTTGTTGTTTGAAATAAATTTTGCATTTTACCTTTAAAACTTTACCTTTTGCTTCATAACTCTTTTGTTGTTGATCCGTAGGTACCTTTAGCATGTTTGGTCTCCAAAACTCGATTCTTCAATTTCCTGCATTCATGATTTATTTGTGAGTTGTACAATTGTGCCAGAGCTAATAAGTAAGTTGTAGCTGCAGAATCAGATTAGCTACAGAATGGAATCAGCTGTAGAATGTGAAAAGAATGAAAAGTGAAGTATGGCTATGGAATATGAGTATAAAAATGAAATGGAAATGGGTTATGACAGTGAGACGAAATGAGATGTAAAATAAAATGGGAAATAGGGTGAAATGGAGTAAAATTGTAGAAATAAAATGTAAATGGAATATGATAGTGAGATGAAATGGAACTGTAAAATAAAATGAAAACATAATGAGATGGAATGAGACTATGAATTTGCAGACTCTAAACTGCAAATAAATGTAGCTTTTTGTCACTATTTATTACAGAAAGGAAATGGAAAATATAGGATGTTAGAAATATCTGATTTTCACCCTATATTTTATGTATAAGTATGCCAATCAATGATTGGTTTTCAAACTCATACAATTTATTATTTTTTTTATATTTTTTATATTTTATTTTTTTCATCATTTTTTTTTAGGAAAAATAAATGCTAAGTTAGTGGAGAAGAAGAATTCTTCTTCACTAGCTTCATTTCAGAGTTATTCTGGAAAATCTTAATGAACTCCTCTCTTCAAACGATATATCTTCAAACGATGACCATTCACAAGAAGAGGTATTTTGCTTCCATCTATTGTCCTTATCCTTACTACTCCATTATTAAAGACTTCTTCAATCTCATATGGCCCAAGCCAATGAGTCTGAAACTTCCCTTGAAAATCTTTGAATTTTGAATCGAACAAAAGTGCCCAATCTCCTGCTTGAAACTTCTTCTCCTTGATATATTTATCATGCCATTTAGCCCTCTGCTGTTGGACTATACTGGTTCTTTGAACTGCATCTTGCCTGATTTCATCAAGCTCATTGAGTTGCTCCAATCTATGCTTTTGCACCTTTGATAAATCCAGTCCTAATTGGACTGCCATCTTGAAGGTTTTGATTTGAAACTCTATAGGGAACATGACTTGTTTCCCATAAACAAGTTCATAGAGTGTGTGTCCCGTTGTGTTCCTCCATGTAGTTCTATAAGCCCATAAGGCTTCAGGAAGCCTTTCTACCCAATCTGTTCTATGTAGATGCACAATCTTAGTGAGAATTCCTTCAATCACCTTATTTGTAGATTCAACTTGACCATTTGCTTGTGGATGGTAGGGGGTAGATCTCTTGTGTTTGATCTTGTAAGCTTCCACAAGACTGTTCACCATTTTAGATGTAAATTGAGATCCATGATCTGTCACAATTTCTCTTGGAACATTAAAATGAGTGAAGATGTCCTCAAAAAGAAAATTAACTATAGATTTTTCATTAGCAAAAGGCAATGCTTTAGCCTCTACCCATTTAGTTACATAATCAGTGCATACCAATATATACTTCTTTTGCTTAAATGGGGGATTAATTGGTCCAACAAAATCCAAGGCCCATTTTTCAAAAGGTTCAATGAGTACCTGAATTTGTAGTGGCATTTCATTTGAAGAAGCAGGTTTTCCTACCCTTTGGCAGTTGTCACACCTCCTGACATATTCTTTGGCATCTTTACAGAGGGATGGCCAATAATATTCTAAAGAAAGGATTTTATACGTTGTCCTCTTGTCAACAAAGTGTCCACCACACGGTTCATCATGACATGCCTTAAGAATCTCAGGCATTTCATCTTTCCTAGCACATCTTCTAATCATGATTTCTGGACCTGTTTTATACAATTCATTAGCGATCCATGAGTATCTTGCACTTATTTGAATGATTTTTCTTTTCTCTCTAGGAAACAAATGTGAAGGCAATTTCCTTGTGACTAAGTAATTGGCAAGATTTGCAAACCAAGGGGTCTGAGTAGTCACTGCAAAAAAAGATTCATCAGGAAACTTATCTTCAACCGGAGTGTCATCTTTGATATTTTGAATTATGGACAAGAAATTAGTAACTTTGTTTTGTTTTCCAGGTCTATCTAGCACAATAATATTGAATTCTTGCAAGAGTAATAGCCATCTTGTAACTCTGCCATTAGTAATAGGTTTATTCATTAAGTATCTAATTGCAGAGTGATCTGTATGAACAAAGGTTTCATACCCTGTTATATAATATCTGAACTTATTGATGGCATGAACAACAACTAAAAATTCCTTTTTAGTTACAGTATAATTTAACTCAGTGGGAGTCAAATTCTTACTTGTATAGTAGATGGCATAAGGAATCAAATCTTTTTGTCCTAATACAGCTCCCAGAGCTGTATCTGAAGCATCTATTGAAATGTGAAAAGGTAGTTTCCAATTTGGACCTCTCAAGATGGGTGCTTTAGAAATTTTTGTTTTTAAAGTGTCAAATGCTAACTGGCAATCAGGATTCCAATTGAATTCACAATCCTTGGTGAATAATTTGAAGAGTGGGGATGTTATTTTAGTGAAATTTTCTATAAATCGTCTATAGTATCCTGGAATTGATAATTTGGAGATGACTTCAACTTTTGATTTATCAACTTTAATTTCATCTCTTGAAATGTGATGTCCTAAAACAATCCCTTCTGTAAACATCATAAAACATTTTTCATGGCTTAGTGAAAGGTTTACTTCCTTACATCTTTTAAGAACTTTTTCCAAATTTTCCAAAGCTTCTTCAAATGTGTTCCCATAGACTGTAAAGTCATCCATATATACCTCTACACAATCATGTATTAGATCAGAAAAAGTTCCTAGTACTGCTCTTTGGAATGTTGCAGGTGCATTACATAATCCAAAAGGAAGTACTCGGTAGGCATAGGTTCCCCATGGACAGGTAAATGTGGTTTTATCTTGATCTTTAGGTGCCACCTCAATCTGATTATAACCACTAAAACCATCAAAGAATGAGAAATACCTCTTACCTGCTAATGTATCTAACACTTGATCTATAAAGGGTAAAGGAAAATGATCTTTAAGGGTAGCTTTATTCAATTCTCAATAATCAATGCACACCCTCCATTTACCATTATTTTTAGGCACAATCACTAAAGGGGAAACCATTGGATGTCTGAAATTGGGTAAATGAAGTTTACATTCAGCTATTTTTGCAGCTCTTCTTTAACAATTTCCTTAAGATTTGGATTCATCCTTCTTTGAGGTTGTCTGATAGGTTGACAATTTTCCTCAATGTAGATGTGATGTATACAAGTCTTAGGACTAATTCCTTTCATGTCAGTATATTCCCATGCATATGCAGCAAAATGCTGTTGTAATGTTTTGATTAGCTTTTCCTGTTATAATTTCTCCCAGTTATTATTTATGTTCAATGTTCTCCCTAGAAATATTTAATTGTAGACCTACCAAATTCTTCCATAGAATAAAGAGACATCTGCCTAGATGAAAAATATTCAATATTGGATTTTTCTTAGAATTGATCATGTTCATATTCTGGAGATGATTCAAAATTTTCCATTGTATTCAAGATTTGACTATCTTCACTAATATTTGAAATAGTAAAGAGAGGTTGAATGTCATTTTCATCATCAATCCATTCTTTGTCATCTATTTTTGTGATTGTTCTTACTGGAGGATATAGAGTGAATTTCTTTGTTGAATTCCCATCAGAAATATACATGTCACCAGATCTACAGCGAATGAAAGCATCAGTTGTGACCAACCAAGGTCTTCCTAATATAAGTGGATGTCCTCCTAAATTGTTCTTGGGGGTTAAGATCATAAAATCAACAAGATATTCCCAAGAATCTAAGGACACTGAAATATCTTCTAACACACCATCTAGTTTTATTACAGATCTATCTGCTAATCGCAGTAATGTATGTGTGTAAAGAAGATTAGGAAGCTTGAGCTTTTCCATGGTTTGTTTGCTCATGATGTTCATTGTTGCTCCTAAATCAATCAATGTATTCAGAATTTCAACTCCATTGATATGTGTTTTCACAATTGGACTTCTTGGATCTACATATTTTTGTATGGCAATTTTTCCTATCATTGTATCTGCTATTTTTCCTACCATGTGAATTCTTTTTGTTTCATTTACTTTTCTTCCTGGTTTCTTTATGCTCAACTCCTTTATTGTTTTAGCTAGGATTGGAATCTCCTTAATGGCTTGTAAAAAAGGGATTTTGATACATACATTTTTCAATTCATCCAGAAAATCATAATTAGGCAACATAATTTGCTTTTCTACTCCTCTATCAACTTGTAATCTTTCAGGAAAAGGAGGTGCAGAAGTAGGTATTGGTTGCTCAGTGATAGGAGTTGAGTTCACTGGTTCTTTCTGATTTTCTTTTTTAGTATTTTGGTTTTGGAGACATGTTCCTTCAAAACTTTTATTGGGTTGTAGAGAATCTTCCTCATAATTGTCTTGTTCCTGAATAACTACAGAAGGCCTTTCCTTTTCTAATACCCTATTAGATCTTAGTTGAACATCATTGAGATCTAGAGGAGTGATCATATAAGTTGGAAATTGTTGTCCTTCCACCATGTAAGTATTCTGAGGATTTTTATTGTTGGGGTTTGGTAATGGTTGGGCAGGTAGTTGATTTGGTCTTTGCTGAAATGTAGTAAGAGTTGAGAATTTTGGTTTTGTTGTGGAATTTGTTGCAGATTTTGTTGTGGAAATGGTAGTGAAAGTTGAGGGCTCTGATTTTGAAGTTGTGGCTGCTGATTTTGTTATGGAATTTGTGGGGGAGGATAAATACGATATGATGGAGGATAATGATAATATTGAGAAAATCTTCCATAAGGATTTTGTATTCCTTGAGCCCAAGGTTGAGATTGAGATTGAAGTTGAGGTTGAGGTTGAGGCTAAGGTTGCTGCTAAGAATTCCAATTTGGTGGGGGCTGAAGATACATTTGATTATTAAATCCCTGATTTTGTGGCCCCTGCCAAGGTCTTATAGAGACAAAGCAAAGAGATTCTGCTGAATTTGGAATTGTTTCTTCTTGAAAAATAGCCTTAAGACCTAGAATTGAAGGACAACCCTTGGTCTTATGTTTTTCTGAACAAATCACACAAGTCTCTATGATTTTTGCATCCAAAGGGCATTCTCTTAAAGTGTGTTTTTTTTTGCATTTGAGACAGAAAATAACTAAAGCATCAATCTCGGTTTTCTGCTTGTTTTGCAACTTAAGGGTGTCTATTTGCTCACTAGGGATCCCTAGAATATATGTTTTTAATTCATCAAGCATATTCCCAATTTCTGCCCTACTCACTGATCTAGTTGCAGATTTATTTGCTCTAACAGGAGAAGGATCTCTTGGACCTTTCCCAGTTTTGGATTTCCCCCTTAAGAGATGAACACATAATTCTCCTATGTCACTTAATGGGAGTTGAGAGATATCTCCCTTCCCCATCATGTTAAGGATATCGACCCACTCATCTCTAATGGCTTTTAATAGAAGAGATTTTAAGGTATCTTCATCTAAATTATCCATCTTTTCTCTTTTCAAGTTATAGTTGAATCTCTTAATTAATTCCTCTAAATTTTCATCCTCTCTTTGCATCATTTTGAACACTTCATCCTTGTGATTGGTAGGCATGCAATAATCCAAATACCTATCCAAAAACACTTTCTTCATGTCATTCCATGTTCTAATGGACTGAGTGACCAACTCCATGGACCACTTCAAAGCAACTCCTTTCAATGTTGAAGGAAACAACTTAAGTTTTTGAGAGTCTTCTAAGTAATCATAGGTTCTACACAAGACTTCAAACTCAAATAAAAATGTTTTAGGATCCTCACTTTTTAACCCATGGAAATTTGGGAGGACAGAAGGTGAGATATTTTTCATTGTGGCATTTGTTTCTTCATCAACTATAGGGAATCCAAAAGAATTATCTATTTCCCTATTTCCTCTGCCTCCTCCATTATTTCCTCTACCCCCTCCTCCAAACAGTGTGAATTCTCCATCCTCTCCTTCTTCGGCCATTATAGTTTCTTTAGAGTCAGTATAAGGTTCAACCTGCAAGGTTACTTTCTCTTCCTCTGGTTCCTCTATTAATGGTATGTGGGAGAGAGGTTCTACTTCTTCCTCCTCACTAGGTATTCCTAATTCTTCAACTAAAATGTGCTCTCCTGTGGAGGTGAAAAAGGCTACTCCTCCTATTGGAGACCCAAGATTTTTCTCTTGTAGGACTGCCGCAGTAGATGAAATAGGAGATCCTTTTGATTGGATTTCTGACATTAAAACTTTAGGAGTTCTATGGCTAGGAGTATGAGCTTGAGATGGAGGTGTATCTCTTCTTGTTCTTGGTGGAGTAGGTGGTGTTGTAGGAATTGAACTCCTGCCTCTAGCTATAAATCTACCCCTAGAGTCTCTTTCTCTATGCATATCATTTTTTTTTTAATGTAAGAGATGAGGTTACCTAATTACACTTCCTCGACAACGACACCAAAATGTTTAGTCAATTTAGTGTCCTAAATTGCTTGCATGAATTATCAACCGAGGTTTGTAAGCTGATGAAGTGCAGTGCACTATATGTGCTTAGTTAACCCTGCCTACTTCGTTTTTTTATTTATTTATTTTTTTGGGGTTTCTGTTCTTTGATTCCTAATGATGTACAATTGAACTATGAGAAACTAGATCTAAACTTCCTAAAGGTGAACCAAGAGCTTAAAACTAATCAAAATCTAAGTTAAAAGAAGGAAAAACAGAGCATTTGTCCCATCTTGTCATTAATCCTAAGTCATGAATCTAATTCTTAAAATTAAAAGGTGAAGTTGTAAGGCATGTTGAAATAAATATAGAGAATGAAATTAACTGAAGTACTTCTAGTTACTCTAACCTTCAGTTTTGAAAGATAACCTTCTTGAGATGGAATACAAGCAACTTTTTATACTTCATGATCTAGAGAACTAAATGAAAACATGTAGAAGGTAACTAATTGTTTTCAACCATTGTGTAGAGTGAATGTTTAACCATTTATTTTAGGATGGGTATCAACTTGAAATGGTAATCAAAAACATTCATTAACACAGTGTATTGACAATCTAAACTAGAAAATAAATAACAAAAACAGTGAGTAAACTAGTCAACAATGCATTCTTATTACTTTCAACCTTACTCTTTTTAGAAACAAAGTCATTTCCTTTTATGAAATGGGTTGGAGAAACAAGATTGCACAATTGAGTTCTAACATTATGCTACTGATCAAAACTAAAAGAAATCAACCTAAGTTAGAAATACTGCTAAAAGCAAATGGTGAAATTAAAGCTGAACAGAAAACAAATGGAAAGAAAACCTCCTTCAGTGCAGGGGCCCTCTGCAACTAATTGGGTTGAGCTGCTAACTAATTGAAAATTCTCTTTCAAACGATCATTGGTCAACACACGGCTTTTTATTATAAACATGAACAAAGTCCAAAAATACAGAGCTGAGAGTCTGAACTTAATATATCAAAAATCTTCAAACCTCTATCAGTTCTGTACAACCAGTATTTAAAAGAAAATATTCATAACTGTCTTTGAGGAAAATTAGCCACAGGTGGCCTACACAAATCACAACAGGACTGCGTAAATGTTTGATCAGCTACAGGTGACTTGAATTCAAGTGAGATGTTTGCACAGAACCGTTAACACAGGTAGCTGATCTGATTTAATGCTACAATAGAACTGTTGGATTTATTAATTAACCATGAAAGAGTAGACAAAGAGTCCTATTGCTTCTGGGTTTCATATATTTGACTCCACCTTTGACTATGATCTTGAGATTTCTTTCTTATCGATCTGGGCTAAGTGACTAGGATAGAATCCATGTGGAGACAATTCCAGAGATGCCCATGTGGCCAGTTTCTTCGTTTGACACCTGGAACCTACCAGACCATGGAAGTAGCTACGAAATACACAGTTAGCTGCAGAATAGGCTGCGTTCTGTAGCTAATTTGCAAAAACTTATTCAAATAGCAAAAACATAAAAACATAACATGTCAATCATTTAATGCCCTCCTTAAGACAAAATCTATCATTTATCATTGATGGGGATCAATAATCCTATGGAAAAGCAAGGGAAAGAAGTGAGAAAAGTTGTCAAGGAGAGGGTAATTCTGAGGTTCAACACTACCTATAATAAAGACCAATCAATTACATGATTAACATCTTGTATGTATCTTTTAAGCAATGAAACATGAAAGAAATCATGAACTCTTATTGATGGATGCAGGCCATCCTATAGGCCATTGGCCTTATTCTTTCAAGCACTTCAAATGGCCCACAAAATCATGGTGCTAGATTGGCACATGACCCAAATTTTAAGGATCTCTTCTTTGGTCTAACTCATAGGAAGACATGTTCCCCAACTTGAAACTCATTGTGAAACCTATGTTGGTCTACATAGCTCTTTTTTTATCATGCACTACCTTTAAGTTCCACTTAATAGCTTGCATTTCTTGTTCCATGTCCTTTAACATATCAGGCCCAATAAGGACCCTATTCATTGGATCATTCCAACTGATAAGAGTATTACAACTCCTCCCATAAAGTGCTTCAAATGGGCCCATTTTCAATGATTATTGATACCCATTATTGTACGAAAACTCTACAAGTGGAAGATATTCTTCCCACTTCCTTGGTTGGTGCATCACATACATCCTTAACATGTCCTCAAGAATTATATTAGTTCTTTTTTTTCCCATCAGTCTATGGGTGGTAAGTTGTGCTAAATTCCAGCTCGGTTCCCAATCCTACAAATAGCTCTCTCCATAACTTTGAAGTGAACTTGGAATCTCTATATGAGATAATATTCTTAGGAAATCCACGCAATCTCCCAATCTCCTTAATGAAGGTTTGAGCCGCCTCAATAACTAAATTTTTAGACTTAACAGTTACGAAGTGAGCCACCTTGCTCAACTTGTTAACCACTACCATGATTGCATCATGTTGCTTAGAAGTCTTTGGTAACCCTGTAATGAAATCCATATTTCATAATGGTAATGGGCTACAATAAGCCAGTTGGGTGTTTTCACTCAATCTTCACTTGTTGACCCTCTATGCACTTGGAGATGAACTCAACCACCTCCCTTTTCAAGTCAAGACAATAGCAAAATTTCTTAATGGTTGTAAGAGTCTTTTGAAACCCAGGTGACCGGAGTATGGCTTTGCATGAAATTATTTTAGTATGCATTTCTTCAAGTCATTGCCATTTGGTACATAGATTTGGTTTTTGAATCTAATTATTCCATCATTTGTAAGGAAATATTCCTTATCCTTTTCACCTTCACATGCTTGTTGCAATTTCTCGTTCAGCTATTGATATTTTTCATCCTGTTGCCCAACATTTTTTATCTTCTCTTCAAGATCAGTTCCATAGAACTTATGGTTGCTATGTAGTTCATTTTCACTGTCCTGCTGAGTGTATCAACCACTTTTCTCTCTTCTCATTTTATATATTTGATTTCAAAATCAAATTCTCTAAGTGTGGCCAACCATCTAGCTTGCCTTGCATTTAACTTGGGTTGTTCAAAGAAATATTTTAGTCCTCCATGATCAATCATTAGAGATATATTTTGTCAAGGAGGCAATGTCTCCACGTTTTTAATGCATGGATGATGGCATCCAATTCCAAGTCATGTGTTACGTAGTTCTGATCATGTTCATTCAGTTTATGAGATTCATAACATACCGCTAAGCCTTCATGGATCAAGACTCCACCAAGTCCCTCCTTGCAAGCATCTGTGCAAACCACAAAATCCTTTTTTGGGTTTCCAATTCTTACTGGTCCATTGGTTAACAATTGCTTCAACGGATTGAAGCTTGTTGCATAGTCAATTGTCCATTCAAACTTCTTCCCCTTCTTTTGTAACGCAGTAATTAAGTGGCCAATCTTGGAGAAGTTCTTGATGAACATATTGTAATAGCCTGCCAGTCCCATGAAATGCCTCACTTTAGCCACATTCTTAGGTGTTGGCCATTCCATCATGGCCTTAGTCATTTATGTATCAGTTGCTAATCCCTCCTTTGAGACAATGTGTCACAAGTAATAGATTTGTGACTAAAAGAAGTCTCATTTACTAACCTTTACATAAAGTTTATGCTCTCTTAAAAATTGTAGTATTGTGGCTAAATTATCTTCATGTTCCTCCTTGGTCATTGAATAAACCAAAATTTCATAAGAAAAACCACTACAATTCTGTCCAAGTAGTGGTGCAACACACTATTCATCAAGCACATGAAAGTTGTAGGGGAATTGGTAAACCCAAAGGGCACTAACACAAACTTGTAATGCCCATATCTCATTTTGAAGGTTTTTTTATGGATATCCTCATCCTTAGTGCACACTTGATGATAGGTTGATCTCATATCAATCTTGGAGAAAATTGTTTCTCCTCTTAACTGATCGAACAGATCGTCAATCCATGGCAAGGGATATTATTCTCGATGGTCACTTTGTTCAAATGTTTATACTCAATACAAAACTTAAGTGTTTCGTCCTTCTTCTTCACGAACATAACTAGTGCTCCCCACAAATACATGCTTGGCCTCATGTAGCCCTTGTCTAGCATCTCCTTGAGCTATAGCTTCAACTCAACTAATTCTAGAGTGCTCATTCTATATGGCGCCTTTAATATTGGGGTTGCTCCTGGCATTAATTCAATAGAGAAAGCCACCTCTCTATGAGGAGGCAACACACTAATTTATTTAGGAAAAACATATGAGAACTATTTTAAAATAGGCAAATTTCTCATCACATCATTGTAATCATTCTCGGTGCCACAATTAGCTTCAACATTGTTGGATATTTGGAAAACAAATAAAAGACATCCCTTTTTGCAACTTCTCTCGGCTTGCATAGTCGAAATTAATCTCACATAAGTGGGTTTCATCTTTCCCCACAATACTTTATTCTTTGCAGCTTCATCAAGGCATCAGATGGTCTTCTCAAAACAATCTACCTTGGTTCGATGAAAGTACAACTAGTCCATACCCAACAATATGTTAAATGCTCCCAATGGTAGCACAATGAGATTTGTAATAGTTGGCATCCCATTCAATTCGATTGTGCAATCCCTCACCCAATGTTCATTTCTTCTTTTCATTCTCATGGCCAATTGGACTAGCCAAGACTCATTGTGTGCTTCCTTCTTTAGTGTGCATTTCTCAATAATAGAAGGACTGATGTGAATAAAATTTGAACCAGGGTCAATAAAAATTGATTTTTTTTTGTCACAAAGCTTACCTTCCATCTCTATAATCATTACATGGTAATTAGCTTGATGATTATCCATCGTTACATAAATTATAGGTATATTCTGAGCCACGTCTATGACTGTCTCTGCTTCCTGTGCATTATATATTCTCGGACCAAGGAGCTTGTGTTGTCGGAAATATTTCCTTAAGTAATTCCCTCCACAAGTCCAGCACTTATATGGACCCTTCTCATAACTCTTGGCTTCTTCTTGAGTATAACTACCTCTGCTAGTAATGTTAGACCTCTATTAATTTTCTTGATTAACAGGGGCCATCCTCATTCCCTTAGTTTATTTTTGCCTTTTTACTTTAAACTTGACATTTCCTTTGAATCTTGAGTCTAGTTTATACTCAAGTTTACGACTAGACTTTTCATAGCAATACTTTAATTTTTTCATTGCATCCTCCAATGTATTGGGCTCATACAACTCAATTATATCCTTGAAGGATTGTGGCAGTCCATTGACATACCTCTAAATATTTTCTTTTTCTTCCTTAAGGTAGGCAACATACCTTAGCAGCTCTAAGAATTTGGTGGTATACTCATAATCTATAATTTGACCCAATCTGAGCTCATAGAACTCCTTCGTCTTGTTTTCAAAGCATCTCTCAGATAGATACTTGTCCCTGAAATATTCCCCAAACTCCTTTCAGGACAACTCTTATTCTCTTATGCCCTTTACATTTTTTAGGTCTTACCACCAGATATTAGCCTTGCCTTTTAGGTTGAAGGCAGACACCTTCGCTTTCATGTTCTTTGAATAATCATGAACAAAAGAACTTCATTTCCAGTGGCCAGGCTTCTGCATCCTTCGATTTCTTCATTTCACCATCAAATATAGAAGGCTCGGCCTTCTTAAACTCCTTTGGTACATACTCTATTTCCCTTATTTTTCCACGATGATGATGATAATGATGACGATGATGCGGCCTCTTGTAGGTATTCTCATATTGTTGTTCATGGTTGGTTAAATCCTTTTCAGGAGTACTTAGCAGAGTGCCTCTTTTCACAGTGTCTTTACTAGACAACCTGTGCCTCTTTCTAGATCTACTCTCATTTGCTCCATTAGTTCTTTCTTCTTGCCCCAAATAGTTTTGCATGTACCTATGGTTGATCCCAAACTAATTTTTCCTTTGCCTTTGCAAGTCTGATAGGCTTTGCAATATGATTGCATCGACTTCTGCTTGTTTCTCTTACACTTTGACAAGCCTCTCATTGTTAGTGTTACAACTCCTTATTTTTGTTCTCAAACGTGTCCATCCAATCAGGAGAGTCTACCCCTCCTCTCTGTCTAACTAATATTTCCTCTTCATCTTTCCTTCTTCATATCCATACTATGATTGATCAGAGCTGTACTCCACCATTGTACTATTCATTCCTTGGTCCTTTGGTTCTATAATGTACCATCCTTTGTTGTTCATGTGGTCTTTAACCTTCATGTGTTGTCATGCACATACATAATTGTTAGATTCTAACAAATATTAATGTGTAATAAACATTGTCACCTTGGCTTGTTATTGGAAATCTGCTGGTGTAAAGCTAGCTGCAACATTACAGTTCAATTAGTGCATTAGTATCAATAGAATCATATCCAATCATTAATATCATGCTACATGCATATGTTCATCACCATGAGACACACCAACTGTGCATATGATCAATCCACACAATGGTTTTTAATGCTTATCATGCAGCATTAAGGCCTCACTGAATCTTCAAAGGTCGAGGGTCGAACCTTTGCTTGTTAATTATGTGATAGAGCCCATCCAATCCAAGTGTTGAACCTAGAATCTCTGATACCATTCTGTAACATATTCCCAACTATCTATAGCCCCTACTAAGGTTAGAATGTGGTAATTACTAATCCAACCCAACCTCCAAAGTCTGTTTATGGAAATGGGGTCTAAATTTTTCAACATTTTTCAACTTCCTTACAACAAGAGACATATTACATTGTTGTGTTTGTCTTATCGAGACTTTTCCAATGATATAAATTTTGCTCCAATCTGGCTCTTAGATCAAAATATATGGCTGATTATAGTCTTGGCCAATTGTATTGTGCCATGTCATCAGTCCTTCCATGTGTCACCCACGTGGCTGTCAACATCACAGGGCACATGGTAGCTGTTGACCCATTCGTGTGCAGGGTCACATATATCTGTTGTTAACTGGCTCATATGTGATACCCTTCCAAATAAATGAACACTCATACATCGACTTGAGCAAGTTAAATGGGTGCAGGGCGCTTTGTAGCCACCTCATCATGGGAATATAATCCAAAGAGAAACCTATGCAGTTCCTTGTCGATTCTTATGAAATGAAAGTTCCAGGATTGCATAGATTCTCATGGACCCTACTGCGAACATGTCCCCATGCCTTTTCACAACTCTTGCCTTCCACCTCATAGTATGAACACTAGCCCACTATGCCACATCTTCCTGGAAGTAAAACCCTGGGACTTTAGTACCCAACACCAAGAAATACTACTAAGAAATAAATGTTGGGGTGACATTTCCTACCTTAGTCCTCACCTAGCACCAATACTAACTTTTTAGGCTAGCCTTGGGTCCCGCCATACCCTCTGTGACACATGTCACGTTATAAACATATGGGGTCCTCCATAGGCTACGCCATATGATACAACTTTGGGTCCCACTATGCTAAGTCACTCCACAACTTAGATCTTGGGGGATTCTACCAGGCCCTCTGTCCAATTCTCGAGGGCCCGAGGTGACATCATTGGTCCTAAACACTAAGATGATGTCATCAGTCCTAAACGTCGAGGTGATTTCATCATTTGTCATGCCTTCTTGTCACATAACTCGTAATCATTGTTTTCACCTAGTGTTGATAGCAGCCCCACTGCCACATCGTCCCAAGGATTTGATCTTGGGAGTTTCCTTTAGGGACTCCCTTTGAAACCTTCAAGAAGAAAGTTTCAGTGATTATCCAATGGTGGTAACGTGTTCAACTCTTAATGGTCCCAATTTCTCTTGTAACGTCTTTCTCGTTGTGCTTGGTCACTTGACCTATTACGTTCGAGCCTCTTGGCTCCTCCAAGACCTAATATTTCAGTCGACAACATATGTAATATGTGGATACTTGGGTTTTCCTCTGTCCTCAAAGCTCGGTCATGGTGGTTCTATGGCATATGGGCCAATTGCGACTTAGTGCCTGAGCCATTAGATTATTGAGACTCAACGCCCACTTGATGTATACACACATAGATATACATAAGGCTTGAAATCGATGGTTTTTCAAAGGAATTAGTCCAAGTCTTGGCTATGGTGATTATGTTCTCAATTTGGTCTAACATACATATAGTTTTATAAGGCCTCTTGGCTTGCAGCCTACAAACACACACACGCACATATAGAAAGATGCAAATGAGTGTTATCTCTCCTAAGCTTAAATGCGACTCATCCTCACGTGGTTTTACACATTTACCTACTGGTATAAGGAGACTTATCAACATAACAGCCAGATATTTTCAAAGATTTCAATGCAAGTAATTAGCCATAAACATATATTGGTTACACATCTCTTCAAACTCAGACAAATGAGGTTATTTTCAAGCCTAGCAATATTCATAAGAAATGAGACATTCCTTTAAAATATTTACACAAGATGTTGACATCCTCATTCATGCAATACACAACACTCCTCAATATTAACATAACATTATTTCAACACAATGAAGAAAGACATAATAATTTCACAAGCACAAAACGTAAGAGTATACTTATCTTATAAGAGATATGGCAACTAAGAGTGGGACTCTAACTCTCCACCCAACCATAGACAAGGCACAACTACAATTACTTGTTGTTGTCACCCCCAAGCCAGATTCCAGTGCTTGAGGTGGAGTGATTTCGAGAGGGAGCTTAACCAATTTTAACAGCTGAAAGAAGATGTCACAAGATTACTATGCTTTCACCCACCAGTTACACAAAATTTTGCCCAGTCTTCCAGACTTTACAGACATGAATAACACCCATTCTAAGATATCGCAGTACATAGAGTTTCAACACATTTTTAGGAGAGAAAAATCCACATCAAGGGAAGGTTCATCAGTGGATAAGCTATTGATGGGTAAAGAGATCACCTCTCCAGGTAGTTCATTAGTGAGTCAAGCACCAGAGCTTCAGCCCCAAGGCAACTCCTGGTGGTTCATTAGCCCTCACAAGTACTTGAGTGTCTCTTCCCAATTCAGTAGGTTCACTAATCCACAAGCTTCTAGTGGGTTCTTCAACCTTCAAGCAACCCACTACTCTATATAATGTTTTCACCCAACAAGCCTCTCTCTGAGTGTTCCTCAGCTAGTTCACTTTCTCTAGAGCTCGATCCTTATGGTCTTTATCATTGTTCTATTTTTGTCCACCTTTTCCCTTAGAGGAATTTTTCTCCCAGTTTTTACCATTATTCTCCCGCTCCACTGCACATGCATGAGAGAAAAACAGGGTTCGTTTCCTGCCTTGCATATGTGTGAATACTTTTCTTCCTTTTCCACATATTTCATTTCATGCTTGCCTAATAGAACAACCATCTGTTGCTTTCTGAGGTCCCACGAGGTCATCTCATGGACAATGCAACTCATTCCTTACTTAATATTTTTGTCCTCTATTACTTGATGTTAGAGTCAACAGACACGTGACCCTGTCTTTTTCTTATTTATTGCCTAGTCAACCCATTAACTTCTCAACCAACGATGGTTGATGCATTTAAACTAACCATTTCTTTAAGCAATCTCCCTCCCCAAGCAATCTGGAATCTATGTCCCTTTCTCTTAGCCTTTTAAATAAATACAATTATTTACAATGAGGGAATATTAACCAAGGGATGTCACAAGAATGACTTTCAATAATGTTTCCCCAATCTTAGCAAGGTCTTGCAAAGATGTCGAGACATGAACCTCTCTTTAAGCCATGAAAAATGCTTATTCCTAATAAATGAGGGAGTTGTTCTAGGACATTTCCTCTCCTCAAAATGAACTCAAGTGGATCCTAGTAAGGTGGAAATAATCAAACACCTTCCTATCCTTCAAAAACAAACAAATGTCAAAAGCTTCTTAAACCTTGCAAGATACTATAGGAGGTTCATAAAGAATTTCAGTAAGATCACCTCTCCTTTGTTTTTCTTTCTGACCAAAGATGTCGAGTTTTGTTGGATAGATCCATACAAACAAGTATTTGAGAACATAAAAGAAAAGTTAATGGAAAAACCTATTCGCAGAGGTCATTATTAGACCTTTCCTTTTCACATTCACACAGATGAATCCGAGAGAGAAATTGGAGCAGCTTTAGGTGAACTTGAGGATAAACTTCCTTATGCAATCTACATAATTAGTAAGAATCTATCAAAGGTTGAATTGAATTACACTGTAACTGAAAATGAATTCCTCATTGTTTTATACTCTTGAATAAGTTTATACACTATATTACTTGTTACCAAGTCTTTGTACATAATAACCATGTAGGAATTAAATAATTGATTAATGAACTAGATGTAAATGTTAGGATAATTAGGAAACTATTGCTTTTAGTTTGACTTAATCATTGTTGAAAATCCAGGGAAAGAAAAATGTTGTTGCAGATTTCTTGTCAAGATTAACATTTTCTATAGATGAAGGGATTGTTGATGATCAACTCCCAGATGAACATATTTTTTCCATCTCACTTCTCTCTACATGATTTGCTAACATTTCCAACTATCTGGCCATTGGCCAACTCCCTCCTCACTTGTTTTCAAGGGAGAAATGCATAATCATTAGACAAAGTGCATTCGATACTTGGATTGAGGGAAGCCTCTTCAAATTGGGACCTCATCAGGTTTTAAGAAGATGTGTAAGGGAGGATGAGGTCTATGACATCCTCTCATCTTGTCTTGATGGGCCACATGTGGAGGTCATATTGCTACAAGAAGGACAACCTACAAGATCTTGCAAGCAAGATACTTTTGGCCAACTCTTCATAAATATGCCTAAAGATGCATTGCACAATGTGATGAGTGACAAAGAATGGGGAAGACTATAAGGAAGGATGAAATTCCCCTTCAACCTCAAGTGTCTTTTTAACTGTTTGAGAAGTGGGGCATGGGCTTCATTAGTCCTATTAGACAAAAAAATTACATCATTGTATGAGTTGATTACTTAACAAAATGGGTTGAAGTAAAAGTAGTAAAGGAAACCATAGAGAAAAATGTAGTTAAGTTCTTGAGAGAAAATGTTTTCTATGAGTTTGGTTTTCCAAGAGAGTTAGTGACAGATCAAGGCACTCTATTTACTTCCAACCCAATTGACAAAATAATGAAGCAACATCACATTCGCCACCAAAAATCTGCTCCCTACTTCTCCTAAGCAAATGGGCAAGTAGAGGTCACTAACAAAGCCTTAGAGAACACTCTTACTAAGGTAATTAGTGACAACAATAAAGACCAGGAAAAAAGGCTTGTTGAAGCCATCTGGGCCTACAATAGTATTTAGAAACCACCACTGGTTTCACCCCCTATCAGCAAGTTTATGGGAAGAAGGCTTTATTACCATTTGAGTTTGAATATCATACTTTGAGGATGACCTCTAAACAAGATATGGATTTTGTCAAAGAATAGATCGATAGAATACAACAACTAAATGCCTTGGATAAGTATAGGATGTAGGCTTTGTTACATAATAAGGTTGTCCAACTAGAAAGGAAAATATAACATGATAAATACATCAAAACCAAAGCCTTCCAAGAGGGTGATTGGGCTCTCTTGTATGATTGAACTAGGTTTAAGGATTTCAAAGGAAATTTCATGACCAAATGGTTGGAGCCTTGCCTAGTGGAAAAATGCTATGACAATGGCTCTATCACAATCAAGACTATATATGAGGAGCAAACCCCACTGTTAGCGAATGTTACAGATTGAAAGTTTACAGGAAGCCTCTTTCCAGGGATGGATTTACAATTTGAATAAGTAAGGAACTGAATGTGATTTATAGCTCTAGTGTGGGCAATTCATCCAACTCTTGATCAATGGAAAAGCAAAGGAAAAAAATAAAAAAAAAATCTCAAGTGAAAACCTCCTTTGAGGTGCTTGAGATAGGATCCTTTGCTAAAAACCTCCATGAGGTAGTCAATGAGTTAAAAAAGAAATAGAAAGAGAATAAAGCTCGAGGTGAAACCTCTTTTGAGGAGCTTCGGAAGTAGGTTCACTAGCTGAAGACCTCCATGACGTAGCCATTAAGCCCCCCTAAAAAAAGGAAAAAAAGAAAGAAAAAAGAAGAAGAGGAAAACGAAAATAAAAGAAAAGAAAATCAAAATCATGTTGATCTCTCATATTGATTTTAGTGTAGGAACAAATTGCCCCACAACAGAAGGAGAAACATCAATAAGGTCAACCAAAATAGACATACTGCAAAAAATAAAAATAAAAAATGATAGGTTGGCAACCATTTCAAGTCATTAGCATAGATTGCTTCAAGGTTGGCCTAGTAGGTATCCTTATATTGTTTTCCATTCCCTTACATCATTCTCAACATCATCCCTCTGATATTCCTCACTTTTCATAAGTTTTCTGCAACATTCATGAAATGCTTTAAGAAAGTCCAAAACTGCTACAAGAAAGACTCGTCTCTAAAAAACCTACACATTCAATCTTTTTTTAGTATCTTGTCCAGAGAAGTGCACCAACAATGTCCTAATAATTTTCCTTTCCATGTCCAAACTTCACAAATGTGCTCCTCTCACTATTTGCCCTATTCCACCCTAAAGTAGTCTATTTCTTTCACTTTTTCATTAAATTTTGACTCAAAACCTTCTTCATCCACATTTCCTTCATCCATTTGAATTATCAAGTAGCCTACGTCACTTGAGGAGATTTTTCACTTAGCTTGAAAGGCCTTTGTGCCTACTATATGAAACTACATAATATTGTAGCATGTTGCAAAGACCTTACAAACCCAACTTTTTTAGCACATAAGGAGCCCTCTGAGGGGATTGTATTCTCCAACAAACTCCATAGCTCCATAATCACCCTCCATGATTGATGAAGAGGTCTTAAGCAACTACAAGATCCCTATAGACAACTACAGGATGAGTTGTACACAACAACCAACACCAACCCAGTCTTTGAAAGCACCTATAGCCATGGCATTCATCAACACCAAAGCTTCCAAAAGGTAAACACAAGGTATGGAGCCCCAAAATCTCTTTGAATTCGTCTAAAGCATAGTAAAAATTGTCATTTTGTGCCAATCAAGGTTCAAATAGGTTAACAACAAAAATTTAATGAACAGTTCAACACCCACTTTTCTAAAGTTCTATTCCCACATATTAGAGGCAAGTAAGACAAATGAGCTTATCTCCTTGACTTATTTGAAATAATGGTCATTGTCTTTTTATGATTTAACAATCGAAGTGGACAGTACAAATAAGGTTTACGTCAGGGAGTGGAGTGGTAGATTAGATAGATAAGCAATGCACACAAGTCCCGTCCCTACCAACTCGTTACTACACTATACTTTGTGATCACCATCATTTTGAGAACAAAACAATAGTAGTATCTCTGTCGACGAAGTGCATGCAATAGTAAGAAAACACAGGTTTCTATAGAAATTGTTGCAGGTTGCTACATGAGTTATCATAGGCTATTGCAGGAACTATTACAGACAACTATAGGTTTGCAAGGGGTTTGCTACCACTATGACCTCTAGGTGCCTATGTATGCTTCTTCCGTAGGCATAGGTGAATTGGGGGATTTGAGCTTTATACCTCCTTACACATAACACTTCATTTTCACGACCATCGCTAATTGAGTTGGCCCCCGGGGGCTTAATAAATTATTATTATTGTTCTAAATTGAATTATTAATTATTATTATTATTTTTTGGAATGATAAAAACATTTTCTAATAATACTTCAATTAAGTAATTTCCTAATGTCTCTAGCACACTCCTTATAGGTTAAATCTCTTTCCTTCTTCACCTATGAATTTAGCTTCTTATTTGTGATGATGAGTGAAGTGTTTCCCTAAAACGTTAGACATTTCAACTCTTTTTCACACAAATTTTCTCCAAAAACTACTTCTTTGCCATATACTTCTTCATAAAAAATTACAAATACAGTCTAAAGAAAGTAGAATATGTACGCTGGAGACTTTGAATAAGGCCTTCGATAAAGTAAACTGAACCTTTCTTCGATTAATCCTTCTCCAAATAAGCTTGGGATTGGAGACTACAAACTGGATTATGGGTTTTGTCTCTTCAACAAATTTCTCAATTCTAATCAATGACTCTCCTAAAAACTTCTCCAGCTCAAGAGGACTTAGAAAGGGATGTCCCTTGTCTCGCTTAATTTTTTTTCTAGTGATGGAAGGTCTGAGTCTGTTGCTTCTGGAAGAAAAACAAAACGGTAACATCAAAGGCATTAAGTTCTCATGTGATCAATTCATCACCCACCTTTTGTTCTTGGATGATGTTCTGTTGCTCGGAGTTGGATCTATTTTGGAATGACAGGCCTTATCTAGGGCCATGAGAATCTTTTGTGAGGCTTCTGGTATGGAAATTAGTGCTAAAAAACATGCTTTCTACCACAACTCAACCAATGAAGGCCTCCTTTCTTCCATTCAGTCTATTATGCCTTATTAAATGGCTACCATAGTCTCTGGTTTCAAATATCTTGGCTTCTTTTTGAAGCCAAATGGATATCAATTAGAGGACTGGAAGTGGCTCCTCAAGAAAATTGACCAAAATATTAGCCTTTGGTGCTATAACTAGCTTTACTTGGGGGGAAGAATGATCCTTGTTAAATTTGTGCTAGAAAATATCCTAGTATTTTGGCTTGCTATTTCCAAAATTCCAAAATCAATTCTCAACAACATCAGACAAAAAATGTTCATCTTTATTTAGACTGGTAAAAGGAATAAAGAAGGAATTCACCTTGCTAGCTGGACTGCCCTTGCCAAACGAAAATTTTATGGAGGTTGGGGATTCAAAAAACTTAATTGTTTTGGAAAAGCATTGGACTTAAAAAATTTGCGGAGAGGACTGTTTGAAGGAGGGCTTTGGAGTAAAGTGATTAAGGAGAAGTACTTAAAAAAACAGTTGGTGGTGGATTGGATTAGAGGAACAACAAAAAAGTATGATAAAAGAGTATCCATAGCCTCAAAAGCTCTTATGGACTCCTTTCCCTTCCTTTATAAATGGTTGGCTTGGAAGGTGGGGGATGGGAAAAAGGTGATCTTGGGAAAAGACCCCTTCATAGGAGGGAAAGAGGTATATAATTTATCTCCTGAACTAATGCTCAATTTGGATACAAAAGGCATAAAATTGTTAAATGATGCAACCAATAGGAGCAAATGGTTGACTTCTTTAGACTTAGAATCGGATGGCCCTTTGGTTGGAGAATGGAACACCTTCATTAAATAGCTGAATTTGAATGGGATATGTCTAAATAATTCAGAAGATCAACTGGTTTGGAGTTGGGATCTATCTGTGGGGAAGATTAAAGCAAATTTGGCTTATAAAGCTATTGCAAATTCAGATATGAAGAAGGATATCAGGTGGCGTTCCATCAACATCTCGAAGTGGCACATTCCAAACAAACTTAAGTGCTTTGCTTGGCTTGTTCTGCATAATAAAATCCTGACCTGGCAGAACCTACAAAAAAGAAGATTTGCAAGCCCCAATTATTGCTACCTTTACAGAGAGCATGATGAATCGGTGGACCACATCTTTATTGGATGCCAATATGCTAAGTCTATATTGCAACTAGTTTTGAAAAACATAGACATAAGGGAGTTTCCCAAACAGACCTCCTTTGAGGATTTTCTTCAGTATTGGATGAGAAAATTTAAGCAACATCCTTCTCTTCCCATGTTTGTGGCATGGAACATATGGCTTCAAAGAAATAAGATAATCTTCAAGAATGCAAGGTTGAATATCCCTTATCTCTCTTCTAGGATTGTAGCTTTTTACAGGGAGTACTACCAGCTTCCTCACCAGACAAAACCGAGAAGAATTAAATTTCCTTGTCTGTCCTAGAAGCATCCGATTGGATTTTTCGATGGTGCATCCCAAGATTCTTTTTGTCGAGGGGGAGGCGATCAAAATGACATAAAGAAAATAATTACTATTCAGAGTTGGACTTGGGGCTGACACAAACATAAAGGCAAAAATAATTGTTGCCTAGGTTCTTCTGGACCTGCCTTATGCAAAGAACATAAAAAATATACAAATCTTGGGAGATTCCAAGTGTGTGATTGATTGGTTGGCGGGGAAAGCTAATTTAGAAGTTCTCAATCTTGCAGGATGGAAGAAGAAAATATAAGAGAAGAAGAAGGACTTCCAGGAGATAAATTTCTAGCACATCTACAAAGAGTTCAATACAACTACTAACAGTTTGTCAATTAGCTCTCAAAATGGATCCATACATTATTTACTATGAAGAACTCACCGAAAATATTGTTCAATCAGCTCATACAATTCTTCTAGACTGAATTCATTCAATGAACAAGCAAACTCTTTCCTCTTCTCTCCATGTACAAAACATTTAAAGGAGAACGAATCTTATTTGATGGGTTTCTCCTCATTATTTCTACTCATGTATATTTAGCCATGTAAACATATGGAGAAGGGTGTCTCATATTATAGTTATTAACAATTACCTTTCACATATCAACTAATATAGATACATAGATTCAGATACATAGCAGTTGATATTGATATACTTTTAGATGCATAGCTGAAACTTGCCTCTACAAGGTAGTCAAAAAACTAGTTTTTTCTAGCTGTTTAAGCTTACCGTTTTGTAAGAATGTCTGTACTTTTTTATTATTATGCTTGAATAACAAAAAAGTAACATTTGCACTTGAAAAAAAAAGAGAATATGTTCACTGCCATAAACTTTAACAATAATAAAAAATCTACAAATAATTTTTTTATGGTTATATGCTTGAACACATGTCCCATAAACAATAAAGAGATAAAAACTTTTGTTATGGATAAGTTCCACAAGCATACTTGGGATAAGGAGCTTGGGAGAAAGAAAAAGTACTATATCAAAGTGTTTAATCCCAGTCAGAGTCATCAACAAAAGGCGTACATAGAGGCCATAATTTCTTAGAGAGCCAAAATTCTTATTGCTCAGTTAAAGACTAATTCTCATCGACGCTGTTGTGTATCACGGTGTTGGAAAAGGCTAAAAGAAGTGTGGAAAAAAGCATTTCATTTTAGAATGTGAGACTTTCAAAGACAACAGAGAAAGTTATGCAAATATTCTGGCAGCTAGCTCATAGGATAATCTATTTAGCGAGAGGTTTGTCAAAAAGCCAAGGCTTCATTAAAAAAGAGCCAAATACATTAACCAAAATAATTTTCATTATTTCTTATAACTTAAATCAAAACCCTCTTATCATCCTATGCCCAAATTAAAAAATCAAAAACTCGATCCGGGTTGGGGAGGAAATCACGATTCGAGAGATATAGCGGTTGGGTTGATTCTGTATTAAAATATTATTTCGTTGCTTTTCTTTGCCCAGTTACGTCAGCGACAGCAATGAAATATAATTCATACGCAGTAATAAAGCAAACCAATTCGAGGAATTTCGAAACCGAAGCATTATCAAGTTTCTTGGTGTAATTTTCGTTTTTATACAATTTATATAGGAATAGTAATGAAGATGCTAGAATCTGTGCTGCTTGAATGTGCTAGATACATCGAGAAAGAGTACCACCATTGCAATATGAGGAGATGAATTGTTATCGCGTCTTTACCTGTTGGAGAAGTGGATGGCAAACATGGATTTGGAAGGAGTAAACACAGAAAACAGCCAAATGATGACAAACTCTATTCCTTCTCTGCTTGCTTTGGCTCGCCAGTACATCAATCAAGGGAATCCATCTCTCGCTCTAGAAGCGGTAAGTCTCATTCTCCAGAATTTGGTCTCTTAGTCATATGGTTTTGCTTGTTGATTTGTCTATGCAGCTTTTGGGTGTCCATGGAACTTAAAAATTAGCTATAGTATGGTAGGGAATTTTGTGTCTGTTTCGCATTCAGGGTCTCTGTTCCCTTAAATGGGGTTATCTGAACATGGTTTTGCTCCCACAAAGATTGAATTATTCGTCTATATGAGCTGGAGTCATTTAGTCCTCCTTTACTTCAAATAGAATCACAATGATTTCAAATACATTGGGCAACCGAGGATTTGTTTTTACCATAGTTATGCAGTGTGTGAAACGAGCACAGACCCATCTAAACTGGGGTCTGATATCCATTTCGAGGTTTTGATAAACTTGACTTATTCATCTGCGACCTTCTTAACTTGCGAAGAGGTACATATCATACCGGGGTTTAGATAAGACTAGTATCCAAATTCAACCCACCTAATACATTGCTTAGATTAATGCATTGTTACGTACACAACCACCGACACACAAAGAGTCGATAGATCCCCCTCTCCGCCCTGGCCGCAGAAGAGACTTCACTTCCCTGGGTGTAATTATCATCTCGGTCTGGTGTTTATATACTGCTATTATAATTGCAGCGAATTATAATGCTTTCTATAAAACCCTTGTAGTAGCAATTAGACCATGCTTACTGTTCCTCCCTAATAAGTAGTCCAAACTCCAAAGCCACTTTATTATTATAAAAATCTACACAAGAGGAAACAACATACTTTTCAATCCAAGATCGCTTATTCCGCCGAGTAAACATGACTTGTGGTAGCATACACGATTTATGTGACGCGATTTAATGCTGGAAAAAAACAGATTTATTCTGATGTGCTTCCAACAACTGCCAAATTTGAGGGCTTAATTAGTTTCTTCTTTGCAAGTCAAGGCCAGCTAAACTACGGCACGTTATGTGACGCAATTTAATGGTGGAAAAAACAGATTTATTCTGATGTGCTTCCATCAACTGCCAAATTTGAGGGCTTAATTAGTTTCTTCTTTGCAAGTCAAGGCCAGCTAAACTACGGCTCGTTAGAGAGATGGGATGAGACAGTTCTATTAATGTCTACCAATGACCAAAACAGTCGGCCAATGGGACTCAAAACGTACAACCCAGCAATAATGAGTTGTGAGAATGCTGAAACAACTCCTACTTGTGTACAAAATTGGCCGTTAGAGAGTGATGGATTAAATTTGTTATAACTTATGCCATATATTATGACCATGGATTACTGCTTTCAATCTTGAAACCATAACGCCAAAAATGTTCTACCTTCAATATGACTCTGGGGTGAGATTTCTGATCTCAAAAGGATGACTACAATTGTGTAGAAAAGGGACTGGTTGTGCAGTGACCCCTTTTCATAGCACTTCTGCTTCAAACGAAACCGCTCTATGTCTATTGTATAAGGACAAGCAGTCCCACACATGAAGTGGTGTTTGTTACAAAGAGAATTTGGCGGAAACAACCTAGTCCCTCAGTCGTAACCTATGTGACCAGGATAGGAATATGGATATGAAAACAGACACGAATACCACAATTTTTTTAGAACACTTTTCTTACAGCACAGATTCATAGATGTCCCAACGGACACACATTATTCAAAACAAATACTATGCAGCACAGAAATGCCATTCATGACTGAAAAATCATAGCTTATTATCTTGGTTGCCCATTAATATTAAGACATCATATGCAAACAATTCATACAAAATGAGTGTCCCATCACTGTGGCCAATATATGTTTTCTAGGAAAAATAACACTAGCAATCAAGAAAATGATGATGAATCTATTCAAAAACTTGAATTTTTCATATTGAAGAAAACGTACTGTGATGGTGATAATCTTCCTCCTCAGCTGTGGAAATTGTCCTCCAATCAAGAAAATGATGATGAATCTATTCAAAAACTTGAATTTGTCCAATTGAAGAAAACTTACTGTGATGGTGATGATCTTCCTCCTCAGTTGTGGAAATTGTACTCCAAGTGTCTGACAATCATCCTGCGGGACATTGAAAATGTTACTGCTGTGGGATTTGCTCATTAAGGCTGAACACATTCCTCTTACGAAAAAAATGAAATAGTGTTTTCCTGATCTTCTTTTTTCAAAGGTGCCAAAACCTATCATAACTCTGTTGTCAACGAGCAGTAAGAACAACTATTACTAGCTGCTATTTGTAAATGTGAGTTGACTCATCACCGTTAGTCAAGGAAAATCATGCCACTTAAAATAATCTGGTCACCAGTGGTGGTCTGTAAGTGTAGGAAATTTATGATTTGCACCTTTAATTCAATTTACAATTTTGCATGTGTTTGTTTAGGCCCAACTCACATGTTTTGTCATGTTGATATAAATTTCAGTATGCATTCATTGCAAACATTAAAGAGTACTATTATTTTTCACTTTCCTATCAGCTGAAAATTAACACATAATTTCGGCAAGCATTCACACATATGAGACACTTATTTTTGGTCAGGTTTACCCCAGAAAACCCCTACAGCCTCTTGGGGAAAACCAGTCTTCAAAGGAGGATTTTATTGCTTGAAAAATTTAGACTAATTACATAAAATAAACACAATACTTATCTCTCTTTTCAGCTGTAGCATTAAATGCAAATTTGTGGAAATTTGTGCCTACTGTAATTTTCAGATTTTCACAAAAATACATTCGCAGAATTTCTGCATTAAATTCTCTGCCTCGATAACTGTGTAATTGTTGCCTCGAATTTTGTGCTTAATAGTCACTGTTTTGCCTAGATTTTCGTGCCAAACAGTCACTGAATTCCTCCACAAAATTTGCGCTGATTGTCCTGAAATTTGTGCCCAATTCTCCTCGAAAATTGTGTTTCAAACCCTTGAAATTTGTGCAGTCCGCCTCCTCGATTTTCGTGCCTCTTCGCTTCAAAATCATGCTCTAGTTCAGCTCCCCTCTTGGAATTCGAACCCTCCTTTCTTAGCTGCAATTTCTCCTTGAAGTTTTCTCTCTTTTTTTCTCCTCATGCTCTCTCTCAAGTGTGAAGTGAAGAATGAGATCCCTTTTCCCTCTTTTGTCTCCTTGGAAAAGATTGAATCCTTAAATTTAGGATCCAATGGTTGAGATTAAATCTCCAAATCTCAAGATGTGTGGTTGAGATCAATTCTCCCAAATGACCCTCTTCACACATTGGCTCCATTACTTAAAAGTCTCCTAGTACTTTTTTCAAGTTGTGTCTTTTCTATTTTTCTCATAAAGTGATTTTTCAACTCACTTTAATATTAGAAAAGTGCACTATGTATCTTACACATAAAGTCACTTTATAAAGTACAAGTGATTTTAATATTACAAAAAATATATGGTACAACACTTCGAAGTACCTTTTCCACCCATGACATTAATATAACCCATAAATGCCACCAAGACAAAAGTAATTAATGTGTTCATTAGGCTAAAAGGGATAAATGCCTAGTAACACCTCCCTTTGGTACTATTTCCAACACCCGCTCTTATCGAGGAAGGTGTTGCTCACCACTCCCATCCTGTCTCTAAAGAAAACATGCTTGCTAAAAGGGATAAATGCCTAGTAACATCTCTCTTTAGTACTATTTCCAACACCCGCTCTTATCGAGGAAGGTGTTGCTCACCACTCCCATCCTGTCTCTGAAGAAAACATGCTTGCCTCTTTGCAAAGACTTGGTGAGAATGTATGCTACCTGTTCATCAGTGGATATATACCCAAGCTTCAATGTGTTGATTTCTAGTAGCATTGGATGTACTCTAAGTTTCAAAATTTGCAAGGAGGCTTGAACACATGTATTCCACAAAACCCAGAAATCATTTTGGGAAATTTCACCTGGAGATAGTTTTATTAAAATAATTAATTATTTTTAATGGGTGCCTAAGTCTAAACTTAGGAAATTAAAATAATTAAAGGGTATTAATCAAACTGGGAGTGAAGCCTCTAGAAGAAGACGAGGATCAAGCCAAAATGATCTGAGCCATTGATTAAAATCTAATTTGGGCCGTTGGTTCTCAACGAAAAGATTATAAGAGGAGGCTTGATGGGCATTTGGAAAACACGAGTGAGACATCAAGAGATAGAATTTCTCAGAGAGGGCAACATAGTAGTTGCTAGAGAATCGATTGAGGAGATTTTTGCAGTGAGGGGCAGGGATAGTTCTGGTTGGAGAATTTCCTGATCCTGGAATACATCGCAGAGGAGACAGAGAGAGATTTGAAAGAGGCAGAGCAGAGGCTACGTTGGCAGCGTAGGCTGACACAGAAGCAGTGCCGAGCCTAAGAGGAGATCTGTATCTTGCTGGAGAAGTTGAGTTCTGGAGCCAGAAGCCGTGGTGTGAGACTGGGAGGGCAAAAGTCGAAGTCTCAGATGCAAATTGATCTGTAGGAGTGACACAGTCCGCAAAAGTTGTGATGCAGGGCCTACGCAGTGACTGTGTAGAGGCAGCAAGGGACTAGCCTTTCTGTGGCTGGATCAGTCATGATCACCAGTGATAGTGTGAGGTATATCTCACTCATCTCTCTGTCAATCAGATTCTCTGTATTGGATAGCCAGCCAGGCATCCAAAGATTGTATTCAGAAAACTACTACTTAATAATACAAACTCTCCGCTGCTGCACCAGTTTTCCTGCATTGGGTTTTTCTGGGGACATTTGTCCAAAAATAATGGTGTAATGTGTTGTGTATTTCTTTTTTGCTCAGTTTCTTGTTTCCCAATTTAATTTAATTGGTGAAGGCTGCAGTGTATTAGTTTCAGTATTTGTTGTAGGAAGCAGTGAATAATTTGTTCAGTAATTAACAAATAGAAGGAACTTAATCAATTGATGTAGTAGAAATTTGAGCTTCCAAATTTTCACATGGTATTAGAGTTGTAAGTGAGGCAAGAGAGCAGAGCTAAAAGAGCCCAACGCTGAAGAGGAGGAGGGTCGAAGTGCTGCATAGGCAGCAAATCAAATCCCCAGACGGATTGCACAGTCTAGGCTAGGAGGGAACACTTTTGGAGGAAGGTCTCTTTTTGAGTGAGTCGACAGAGAGGTAAGACTTCCAGATCGAATTTTGCCAGTGTCAGAGGGAGTAGCGCAAAAGCTTCAGTGAAGAGGAGGTTTTTGGTGTGACGTAGTTTTTTGTAGCAGTTGCTGGGGTAGAAAAAACGTCAGAAGGAAGAAGAGAGACACTTTTGAGGGAATTCTTCCTTAGAGGACTTCCAGCCAAGGAGTTCGAATTCTCATTTGCTGAGCAACAGATCTACTAACTCCAGCAGGGAGTGCGTAGGCCATCCTAGTAGCAATGCAGAGGAGAGAGGAGGCAGTTCGACATTTTGTTGCCAGAGATGGCAGCACATGGGTTGCGAGAACAGGATCGGTTGGAGGGTGCAACTAACTACGTGATTTGGAAGGAAAGGATCTCATGCCTTCTAGATGAGCACGATCTCAAAACCTATGTCGATAGTGCGGTAGTTGTACATGCGGATCCAAATCCGCTCAAGAAGTATAAGGCTGAAATGGCGAAGGCCAAACGATTGATCCTCAACGGAGTGAGAGATCACGTAGTGTGTCACATTGTCAGCAAGGATACTGCCCAACAAATGTGGGAAGCATTGGCCACGCTATACAAAGGTTCTTCTGAGATCCACACAGATGCAGAAGGTAGAACGCATTGATTCGTTCCTAACGAAGCTTCAGGAAATCTGAGACTCGTTGGCAACTGTGGGGTCAACATCTCAGCCTAACAAGATGGTGAGGCTGGCCCTAAATTCAGCCTCAGAAGAGTGGCAAGTGTTTGTCCAGAGTATCCTGGGCAGAGAAAGATTGTTGGATTGGGAAGGAATGTGGGTTGCTCTTCATCAAGAAGAGATGAGGAGAGACTTAGTCAAGTGCAAACTTGATAGTAGCAGCAACAACAATGGGACGAAGCCAAAGGAGGAGGAAGAAAATGCAACCCTTGCATCTAAGGGACAACAGGAGCAGCGGAAGAAGAAGGATTTTCGAATATCAAGTGCTTTCGGTGTGGTGAACTTGGTCACAACGCTACATAGTGTCCTCTCAAGAAGAAAGACAAGGAAGAGAAGCATGATCCGAAAGCTGCATCCACAAAGATCGAGGAGGAGGAGTTTGCCATGGTTGCCCAAATATCTCTAAGAGAGAGGTGGGGAAAGAACTACAGATGGGCAAGATCCTTAGGGAGTCCACCTCTCCAGTCAAAACCTTGCTACGGGAGCCCAGATCAGAAGTAGTAGGATGGACCAGTGTTAGTTGGTGTAGAGGAGTGCCAGAATGACAGTTGTAGTGGCTAGGAGCGCCAGAGACTGAGTAGTGCAAAGCAGAGTTGGCAGTAGTGTAGTTGGCATAATGCAAAGTCAACAACATGCATAGGCTTCAGAGGGTTAGCACGGAGACTAGCAGCAGTTAGAACTCCAGCAATCCTGAACCCTTGTTTGATAATTTTGGATGCTTTTCTGTTGCTGATGTAGTAGCAACAGTAAATGGAGAAGGTTACAGTGTAGATGCAATATTGGTAGTGGCAGTGCCAGCAGTAGCACAAATGAATACTTTATGAGGGTTGCAATACAGATGCAGTGTTGGCAGTGGCAGGGTCAACAACAATACAAATGCAACATTTGCGTAGTAGTTAGTGGGCAGTGATGTCAGACATCAGCAGAGTAGAGGGAGATGTTACAGAGAAGGGTGATGCTTTAGCAGGTTGCATTACTAGAGCACATTCCTCGCTAAGAGGGAGTGTTGATTTTTGGTAGCATTGGATGTGCTCTAAGCCTCAAAATTTGCAGAGACGCTTGGACACATGTATTCCACAATACCCAACAATCCTTTTGGGAAATTCCACCCGGAGACAATTTTATTAAAATAATTAATTATTTTTAATGGGTGCCTAAGTCTAAACTTAGGAAATTAAAATAATTAAAGGGTATTAATCAAACTGGGGGTGAAACTTCTAGAAGAAGATGGGGATCAAGCTAAAATGATCTGAGCCATTGATTAGAATCTAATCTGGGCCACTGGTTCTCAATGAGAAGATTATAATAGGAGGCTTGATGGGCATTTGGAAAACAGAGTGAGAGATCAAGAGATCGAAGTTCTCAAAGAGGGTAGTGCAACAGTTGCTAGAGAATCGATTGAGGAGATTTCTTGCAATGAGGGGCAAGGATAGTTCCGGTTGGAGAATTTCTCGATCTGGGGATACATTGCAGAGGAGGTAGAGAGAGATCCGAAAGAGGTAGCATAGAGGCTACGCTGGGTAGCGTAGGATGATGCAGAAGCAGCGCAGAAACTGAGAGGAGATCCGTATCTTGCTGGAGAAGTCGAGTTCTGGAGCCAAAAGCCGAGGTGTGAGACCGGGAGGGCAAAAGTCGAAGTCTCAGAGGCAAATTGATCTGCAGAAGGAGTGACCTGTCCCCAGAAGTTGTGACGCAGGGCCTACGCAATGACTGTGTAGAGGCAGCAAGGGACTAGCCATCTTGTGGCTGGATTAGTCAGGATCACCAGTGATAGTGTGAGGTATATCTCACTCATCCCTTTGTCAGTCAGATTCTCTTTGTATTGGATAGCCAACAAGGCATCCAAAGATTGTATTCAGAAAACTACTTAATAATACAAACCCTTAGATGTTGCACCGGTTTTCCCACATTGGGTTTTTCCGGGGACATTTGTCCAAAAATAATGGTATAATGTGTTGTGTATTTCTTTCTTGCTCAGTTTCTTGTTTTCGCATTTAATTTAATTGGTGAAGGTTCTAGTGTATTAGTTTCAGTGTTTGCTGTAGGAAGCAATACATATTTTGTTCAGTAATTAATAAATAAAAGGAACTTAATCAGTTATTGCAGTGGAAATTTAGGCTTCCAAATTTTCACACATTGCTCCTCGTTGAACCCAGTGTCTGATGAGTGGTATTTGATCTCTATATGCTTTGACCGATTGTGAAATACTGGATTCTCAAAGAATTTAATACAACTCTGATTATCACAATAAATTGTAGTTGGTCTCAACATCTGAACAAAGAATCTAAAGCATCTTGCGAAGTCATAATGCCTCGTACCCTACCTGACTAGCTGCCATATACTCTACCTCTGCGTTGCTCAATGCCACTGACTTTTGTTTCCTGCTGAACCATGACACAACTGTCGAGCCCAATGAGAAACAACATTCGAAATTACTCTTCTAGTGATTGACACTGCCAACCCAATTTGAGTCTGTGCAACCAATCAATCTGACTCCATCACATCTGACATAGTCCAAACCATGATCCACTGTGCCCTATAAGTACCTCAACACATGTTTTACAGCCACCTAGTGTACTCTCCTGGGCTCCATCATAAATTGACTCAATGTGTTGACTACAAAACAAATATCCGGTCTAGTGTTGACCAGATACATCAATGAACCGATCAATTGACGATACAAAGTGGGATCCACCAACTTGGAATCAACATCATGCAACTTCTTCCAGTTTGTGATCATAGGAGTAGCCATAGGCTTGCAACCATCCATACAAATATCCTCAACATATCTCCTGCATACCTGCCCTGGCCCACGAAGATATGCCCATCCTCCTGCCAAACCTCCAACCCCAGAAAGTAATGCATCAACCCCATATTAGTCATATCAAACTTTGAAGCAAGATCTCTCTTGCAGTGTTGGATGAGTCTGTCCTCCCCTGTAATAAACAAGTCATCCACATACAGTACCAGAATGAGTGGATCGTCACCTACTAGGATAAAGTATAGGTTCGGATCTGCATCACTCTTTTGGAAACCCATCTGCTGCAAGTAGGCATCTATCCTCTTGTACCATGCCCTCGGTGCTTGCTTTAGTCCATACAAGGCTTTCTTCAGCCTACACACATGAGACTCCCTCCCATGCAACTCAAAGCCCTCAGGTTGCTCAATGTACACCTCCTCCTGTATAACACCATTGAGAAAGGCGGTCTTCACATCCATCTGGTGAATCCTCCATCCCATCTCAACTGTTATAGATATCACTGCTCTAATGGAAGTATAACGAGCAATCGGTGCAAAGGTCTCCTCATAGTCAACTCCCTCTACTTGTGAGAACCCCTGTGCCACAAACTGAGCTTTGAACTTCTCCACGCTGCCATCCGCAACATGTTTGATCTTGTAGAGCCACTTGGAAGTCACAATTGACTTCCCATTAAGACGTGGCACTACCTCCCAGACATCATTCTTCATGATAGAGGCATACTCCTCCACCATGGCATCCCTCCAGATCTGTTGTCTAGCGGCCTCCTCAAAACTAGTTGGCTTTGTCTCCACAACATCTGCCACAAAGCCACCCAACCTCTCTGGTGGTCTGCTCTCCCTCACTGACCACTTGGGTCTCCCCATTGCCTCCTGAGCCTCCTTCAGGGTCTCCGAAGCCATCTTGGCTTCCTCTTCCTTGCAGTAGTCTCCTGTGGTGGTATGGGAAAATCCTCAACTGGTGTCTCTCCTCTAGGTGAGATCGTGAACTTTGATATACTGTCCTTGATGAACCTGCACCAAGTGATCCTGTACTTTGTGAACTTGTCACCCCTGAAGAAGGTGAACCTCCTGATCCTGATGTACCACCTAATGCACCTGAAACCTGTAGTGTGGCCCCTGCTGAGGAGCCTGCTGCTCTACTTGATCAACCTCTCGAGACCTCCTCAAAGCCGTCTCCTCCTCAAATGTCATGCCCCTCCGCAAGACAATCTTCCTCTGCGCAGGAAGATATATACGGTAGGATCTGTTGGTCTCACTGTAACCTACTATGATACCCCTCTCTGTAGTGGGTTCCAACTTCGTCTTCTTCTCTTCAGGGACATGTGAATATGTAAGGCACCCAAATATCCTGATGTGTCCAACTTCTGGTTTCTTGTCGGTATACACCACCTCAGGAGTCTTGCTCCCCCAGACTCTGTGTGGGTTCCTGTTCTGTGAATAAACAACAGTTTTACACACCTCAGCCCACAAGAAGAAAGGTAAACTCTGATCATGCAACATTGCTCTAGTTGCACCCACAATGGTCTTGTTCTTCCTCTTTTCCACACCATTCTACTGAGGGTTGTAAGGCACAATGAGCTCCCTCTTGATGCCAACACTCCCAAAAAATCCCTCATCTTTGCAGAAGTGTACTCACCCCCATTGTCTGATCTCAACACCCTGATCTACCTCTTTCACTGGTTCTCCACAAGAGCCTTGAACTCTTGGAATCATTGGAAGACGTCATCCTTGGTCTTCAGGAAGTAAATCCAGGTCCTCCTAGAGTGGTCATCGATGAATGTCAGTCATACCCACTCAATGAAACATGGGACATAGGACCACATACGTTAGAATGCCTCAAGTCAAGGATACCTGCAACTCTATTGTCACTGCTTTGGAAAGGTGTCGTAGTGTACTTTCCCAAAGCACACCCCTTGCACACATCATGATGCTCTATGCTGAAGTTAGGCAACCCTGTAACCATCTCCCTCAACATCCTGAAAGCTCCATGGTGCAAGTGGGCCATCCTCCTATGCCACAACTCACACAACTCACTACTACTGGTCTATGCTACCATAGCTCGAAGAGGCTGAAATATGAGTTTGTATAGACTCCCAATGCGAGCTCCAATCACACCAACAAACTCGATACAGGATCCCCAGGGATATATCAACACTTGTCCCTTTTAGAACACTACCTCATACCCCCTGTCCTCCAAGCTAGAGATTGATATCAAACTCTTCTTCAACCCTAGAACATAAAGAACATTTGCCACCTTCAATATGTCGCCAAGAACAACCTCCAAGTCAATGTCATCCTCCAAAAGGCTCGTGAAGTGCTCTCTAACTCTGGTCATATGGTAGGATGCTCCATTGTTTACGAACCATGCACGAGAAGATGTGACATGAGTGGCTAAACTCACCACCAAAGCACACTCTGAATCAAACATAGCCGCAAAGTCATCCATACCTTGTTGAAACTGCAACTCCTTATTTCTTCTTACCCTTCTTGTTGGGACACTGAACAACATAGTGACCCATCTTCCCACAAACAAAGCATTTCACTTTGCTCATGTCCTTCTTCTTAGCCTTCTACTTCTCCTTCTCTTGCTTTGCTCCACTAGAAGAACCCTTGATCTTCTTGCCCTTATTGCCCTTTGCTCCAAGAGCAACATTCTCCTCTTCACCCCTCCCACCACTCTTGCTGCCACCTCTCACACTCCTCTTGATCTCCTCTAGGATGAAAACGTCCCACATCCTCCTCCAACCAGAAAAGTGCTCTCTGGCCACCAAGCCGTGTATAAAGCCATCTCACTTCTCGGTGAACCCATCTAAGGAAATCCTATTCAACTGCTCCTTTGGAACAACCTATCCAACGACAGCGAACTCATCCTTCACCTATGAGACTTTGATGAGGAAAGAAGTGACACTGTTGGTCTTGGTCGTCTTGGTGTTGCGCAGTTTTTGTCTCAACACCATCTTCCTGTTCTCATTAGAACTCTGGTGCAAAGAGACCAAGGACTCCCACATCTGATATGCATATCCCATCCCTAAAACATGAGGGAATAAATGGTCCTTGATGACATCTAGGAGCATCCTCTTTGCCTTCACATTTTTCTTGTTGAACTCTACCAACTGAGCTGGATCAGTGGGTGCTTGCACAACTGCTTGAACAACATCCCACACTTCCACCTCCTCCAGTAAAAGCATAATCCTCTCTTTCCATGGGCCAAAGTTTTCAGTCCCCATCAATGTATCCTCTACTCTCAACCCAGTAGCCATGACCCCACAACCAACAAAATGAATCAAATCTGGAAGCTAGAACCTTCTTCCCTTTGAACTGCAGAAGTCTTTGGGTTTCTCGCAAAGTTTAAAAGGTATTGGTTCATTGTTTGAAGACTTTAAATGCTTGCTGCCCTCTTTATCATCTGATTGAAATTTGAGATTTGAGCCTCAACTTAGCTCTGATACCATGTAGAAAATTTATGATCTGCACCCTTAACCCAATTTACAATTTTGCATATGTTTGTTTAAGCCCAACCCACATGTTTTGTCATGCTGATATAAATTTCAGTATGCATTCATTGCAAACATTAAAGAGTGCTTCTACTATTTTTCACTTTCTTATTAGCTGAAAATTAACACGTAATTTTGGGCCTTGGCAAGCATTCACAGATATGAGACACTTATTTTTGGTCAAGTTGACCTCGGAAAAACCCCACAGTTTCTTGGGGAAAACTAGTTTTTGAAGGAGGATTTTTTTGCTTGAGAAATTTAGACTAAGTACAAAAAATAAACACAATACTATCTCCCTCTTCAGCTGTAGCATTAAATGCAAATTTCTGGAAATTTGTGCCCACTGTAATTTTCGGATTTTCACAAAAATACATGCCCAGAATTTTTGCATTAAATTCTCTTGCCCAACTCCTCAAATTTCGTTCCCAAAATTCTGCCTTGAAAACTGTGCAACTACTGCCTCGATTTCTGCGCTTAAGGGTTACAGTTCTGCCTCGGTTTTCATGCCAGACAGTTGCTGAAATCCTCCTCGAAATTCATGTTGACTGTGGCTGACTGTCCCAAAATTCATGCCTTGAAAATTGGGCCTGAACTGAGCTTCTTCCTCGAAATTTGTGCCTAGTTCTCCTTGAAAATCGTGATGTAGACCCTCGAAATTCATGTGGTTGTCTTTCGAATTTCGTGCAACCTGTCTCCTCGATTTCTATGTCTCTTCCCTTGAAAATCATGCTCTAGTTCAACTACTCTCCTTAGAATTCGAGCCCTCCTTTCTCAGCTGCCATTTCTCCTTGAAGTTTTCTCTCCTCTCTTCTCCTCATGCTCTCTTTCAAGTGTGAAGTGAAGATTGAGATCCCTTTTCCCTCTTTTGCCTCCTTGGAAAATATTGAATCCTACACCTAGGATCCAATGGTTGAGATTTAATTTCCAAATCTCAAGATGTGTGGTTGAGATCAATTCTCCCAAATGACTCTCCTCACACATTGACCCCATTACTGAAAGATCTCCTAGTATTTTTTTCAAGTTGTGTACCTTTTTTATTTTTCTCATTAAGTGATTTTTCAACTCTCTTTAATATTAGAAAAGCACACTATGTACTTTACACATAAAGTCACTTTATAAAGTACAAGTGACGTTAATATTAGAAAAAATACATGGTACGACACTTTTAAGTACTTTTTCCACCCATGACATTAATATAACTCATAAATGCCACCAAGACAAAAGTAATTAATGTGTTCACTAGGCTAAAAGGGATAAATGCCTAGTAACACCTTTCCTTGGTACTATTTCCCATAGTAAGAGGGTAGAATTTCACTCCTTATAGATGCCTTTGGGTCTTGTGCTATTAATATGTTTCCTTATGTCCTAGGAAAACGATCTCCAAACCAATTAGAAATACCTTTAGGTCTCACTCCAGGACCAAAAGGTGGTTTCAGCCTATTATCCACAAGAAAGCGGTATCCCTTGTGGTCATTGTTGAGGTTGCCTATAGTGGGGTCATGTGCTTTCAAATTCGGTTTCAATCAAATTTCAATTTTTTTCTTTAAATCTTAATAATGTCTCTAGCATGGGTTGAGAAGGCTTATTATAAGCAAGATTGGCTCTATTAGGGTGTGATTTCCCTCATTGACTCATTCACCTGAGTTAACAAGGCTTATCTTTGATTGTGTTATCTTTAGCTCTTCTATCCATGTTGATGCCATTTGTACATCTCCAAGCCTATTCTATAAAGGCTATAGGGGTAGTGAGAACAAGAGGTCTTTTGTTTCTTGGAATTTGTTATCGCTTGAATCTTTTGTCTTCATATCCCACTTTTTAGTTTGAGTGTGAGAGAACACTATTCATTGAGTGTTAGAGGTTACTCCCATCTTGTTCACGTGATTCCGTCCTTGAACATTCATTGGTGAGAGAAAATGCTTTGGAAACGATTTGATGTCCCTTGGAGTGCCTTGTACATGAAGTCAATAGCTCCACACTTTGTAATACTTGTAGCATTGGAATAAAGATATCTTCTTATTTGGTAGGTAGATCTCATTTGTTGGATGTGTTTTCTTTCATTGAATTTTTTGAATCAATTAACATTGGGAAACAATCTCGTTTAATTGAATTTCTGACTCCAAAGTTCTATTTTATTTCCAAATTGCATAGGGATTCCCCTTGAGGCTAGTAAGCATTAGCATGAAGTGTAGATGGATTTTGTGAGGTGATAATGGCACCTTCCCTAGTTACCTTCTAACTCTTTGAGTTTCAAGCATGAACTCCTCTAGAGTATATATTTTGAACTAGAAAATTTCTAGTGTCAACAATCTCTCAAGGCTTAAACTTTTTATTTTTTGATAGCCCTATAGCCGCATTCTAGTTATATTTTCTTAGTGTCAGGTGCTTTCATGATCCACTTTTCTTCCATAAATTACATGTAGCCTTTTATAAATAAAGTTTTAAGGAAGTATTTTATCGAAAAAAAGCAAGGAGATACATAGTTGCATTCCATAGTGTTTGCTCATTTCCAAAACATGTTGGAATATGATTTCCTAGATAGTTGCCTTTGGTTGTCCATTCTTGTTTCCAATTGAGTGTGGATATCAATTCTTCTGTATGTATTCATTCAAAAGTTGAATCAAAGTTAACCAGTGTTGTAAGGGGATCACGAGAGTGGGGAGGCACATATGGGGGATGTGTGGGAGCACCCACAAATTTTAGAGAAATTTGGGGGGGCGTGGGGATGTTAGGGTCCCTAACAGAGGGGTCCCCATCTCGAAAATTAAAACAATAAAAATAATAATGATAAAATCCCAACAATAGCAATTCATCCAATGCAAATTTATCATTGTGTAATATAGTGGAAACAATATATTCTCGCCATTTCTAAAATCCTAAAAATTGTTAAGTCTACTGAATTTGAATGGGATATGGAATTCTATTTTCTCCATATGAAGACTGATGAGGTTGGAAGCACTCTTAAAAATCTTGAAATAATTAATGGTATTGCTAAACATTTAAGTAAAAGGATAGGGAATGTAAGATAAAGGAAAGGTTGGGAGCACTCTTAAACATTCTTTATCTTACCTTTTCTATCCTTTTACTTTAAGAATTTAAAATTACCATTAATTACTAAGGTTTGAAACTCTTGAAAGCTCTATCCCCTATCTTTGTTCTATCTTAAAGGGTTGTTGGACAAAAATCCAAAGGGTGCCTTTGGAGTGTGGGAAACGTAGGGCGTGCAACCCCACCCTGAGGAATGCGACTTCATGGAGCACTGGTTATAACTTTGTTTCTCTTGGTCATTTTGAATCACAAAAGTGTCTTCATCTATGTCTTCCTTGCTATTTCTCTTGCTTCCATGAATATCCTTTCTCCTAGTTTATTATTTCAAGTTGCCATCTACCTTCTCTTTTAGCTCCTTTACCTTCTCAACTTGCCCTTGCACGATCTTACCAAATTCTTCCAATTATTCCATTACTTTTGCAAGTTTGGATTTTCAACATATTTCCTTGGAACCTTGAACATTGGTCTATTTGGTGGAATCGTGTTGCAATCTAAAACGAAAGCTTTGTGAAAGACTTGTGGAGTTTGGTTGACCCATTGTATGGGCATTGCAAGGAGAAGTCTTAGATCACAATGATGTAAAATCCAAAATGGTTTGGTTAGTGGCATTTCAATTGTTGTTACTAGTGGACATGACAATCGGGTAATAGGAAGAAGTGGTCTCCTAATGGGACTAGATCGGGGAGGACCACATAGGATCTTTGACTTGTACTCTAAGACCTCCCTTATGAATAGAGTTTGGAACCTCTAGTGTGGTTAATGGAAGAAGGTTGAGAGATAGCCTCTTGACTCTTGGAAAAGGCGATGAAATTGCATTCTAATCTATAGCATATTGAACATTTGAAAATGAGGTGCTTCTTCGACTTGGTGCCTTGAAGGTGGTAGAGTTGGCAAGTCCTCTTGGGGTGGGAAGTGTCGTGATCTGTCTCAACTTAAAGTGGATGAGATCGCACTTTGAATTGGGCAAGGGGGATCCTAAGGGCATGCATCCAACGTTTGCATGTATACTTAATTTTGACAATATGATTGTCCCTCAATTGCATGAAATGCTAGATATAGAATGTGAAAATTCTATCACTGCAGCAACTGATTTACTTTTCCTACTTATTTCATCATAAGTTATTCATGAAATTATTTCAACAAACATTAAAATAAATACTGCTGTAGATAGCACATCGTAATACAGAAACAAACATATGCACACATTGACACAGTTATTTTGGACTAATGTCCCCGGAAAAACCCAATGTGGGAAAACCGGTGCAGCAAGGAAGAATTTTATTATCAACAATTTTCTTGTACCATAGGGTGCCAAACTGGCTTACCCACAGATAGACAAACTTTTAGCACTTTTCTAAACCCAGCGTAGGCCCTACTGACCTCTGCGTTAGCCTGAAACCCTCTGTGTCAACCCACTGAGGCTCTACGCAGCCTCTTTGGGCCTCTGCGTCACCCTTGCAGCCTCTGCGTGGATGACGCAGGCCCTTCTGGCTCTGCGTAGTCTCTGCTGCCTCTGCATGGCTTCCTCTGGCTCTGCGTCTACCTCTTCTGTGCTGATATCTCGTCTCTCTGTTCCGTACTTGTTGCCTCTTGACTGCTCTCCAGACCATTGGTTCAATTTCTCAGCAAACCCCACTCCAGAAATTGAACTGACTGGTCTCCCTCAGTGTGTTCTCCAAGTGCCCCTCAAGCCTCCTCTTATACTTTTTCTGTTGACATCTCAACGGCTGAGATTAAGTCCCTAATCAACGGCTAAGATTAGATCTGGCTTCATCCATGCCTTTTGGACCATTATAACACAGATTCATATTAATACACATTAATATTTTATTTTCCCTAAGTTTAGACTTAGGGACTCCATTAAAAATATTAATTATGTTAATATCTCTTGATCTGTTTAGAATTTGCCCAAACCCTTTATGGGTATTGGATATTTTATGTGCCCCAACCTCTCTGCCAAATTTTGTGGCTAGAGCACATCCGATGCTACCCCAAATCAACACTTCCTCTTAGCGAGGACTGTGCTCTAGCAATACTCCTCACTGAGTATTACTTTGGTCATCCGACATTGATACCTGTGTTGATGCTAGGCTTTCCTGCCCAACATCCCCTGCATTGCTGCCTCCTGTATTGCTGCCCATGACTCTGCTATTGCCACTGTTGCATCTGTACGATAGCTCCCTTTGCTTCCATGCTGCTGCTAGTCCTTTCTCCCAACACTGCGTCCGCATTGCAACTTCCTCGGCATCTGTGTTGTTGTTGGTCCTTTCTCCCAATACTGCATTTGCATTGCAACACCCTTTGCCTGTGGTTGTTCAATGTATACTTCTTCTTCTATTACCCCGTTTAGAAATGTCTTCTTAACATCCATCTGATGGATCTCCCATCCCATTTGGGCTGCAAGAGATATCACAATCCTATAGATGTATACTTGGCTACCGGGGCAAAGGTTTCCTCATAGTCAATCCTTTCCTTTTGAGCATACCCCTTAGCCACCAACCTAGCCTTGTATTTTTCAATACTACCGTCCGCAGCATATTTGATCTTGTAGATCCATCTTGAACCTACCACAGGTCTGTCTTGAGGCCTTGACACCACCTCCCAGACATTGTTTACCATTATGGAGTTATACTCCTCCACCATCGCATCTAGCTAGACCTGATGTTGAGCTGCCTCATTGAAGTTGGCAGGCTCTCCATCTTGAGCTACTAACGCTTGATACATGTCTGGCTGTTTTCGTTCCCTTTTATTGTTCCTTGGCTCTTCGATGAAGTTCTTTGCATCACGCAAAATCTGACGAAGTTCCCTGCTGGTTCTTTCTCTGCCAACAGGTGCTTCTATTTGCTCCTCTTCCTCATCTTGAGAATCTTCCTGATCTGAGGAAGGATTTTATACTTTCGTTGGTTGAAGAGGCATGACCAATGGATCCTCTTTCGACTGCTCCTTGGAAGGCATTTCGCAACATCCTCTGAAAGCTCTATCTTCCATGAACTTTACATCTCAACATACTACTACCTTCTTGCGCCTTGGAAGATAGATCCTGTATGCCCTGGCGTTCTCGCTATATTCTGCCAGATACCCCTTTTCTGCAGTCTAATCCAGCTTCTTCCTCTTTTCTTCGAGTATGCGACAATATGCCAAACTCCCAAATATCCTGAATGACTGACTTCAGGTGTCTTCCCAGTGAAGACTTTCTTTGAAGTAATCTTGCCCAATGCCCGATGAGGAGTCCTGTTTTGAACATAGATAGCTATGTTGCATGCTTTTGCCCACAGGAATTTTGGCATATCTTGATCATACTACATGGCCCTAGTTGCTTCTACAATAGTCATGTTATCTCTTTCTGCCACCCCATTTTGCTATGGATTGTAGGGAGTTGTCCACTCTCTTTTGATGCCCTCCTTAGCACAATAATCAGTGAAGTCCTTATCAACATATTCTCCACCATTATCTGAGTGCAAGACTTTTATTTTCTTACCTGTCAGATTCTCCACTAGAGCCTTGAACTCCTTGAATCGACAGAAAACCTCATCCTTGGTTTTCAGAAAATAGATCCAAGTTTTCCTCGAGTGGTCATCAATGAAGGTAAGGAAATACTCAGCACCGTTGAGAGCTTTGACGAACACAGGTCCGCAGATATCTGAGTGTATCAATGCTAGTACACTCTTGGCCCTGTGGTTGCTCCTAGGAAACGTTGCCTTGGCATACTTTCCTAGAGCACATCCCTTGCATACATCATCTCATTCCGTATTCAGATCCGGAACTCCTGTTACAGTGCTCCTGAGAATTCTCAGAGCTCCATGGTGCAAGTGACCCATCCTCCTGTGCCATAGTTCATTCAAGTCTTTGTCCCCATGACTGCCTATTAGTGCCATTGGAGATTCTAGTTGTAATCTGTACAACCGATTACTTTTGATCCCGATTTGTACTTTCTTTTTCCAGCTCGGGTGTTTGACGTAGACCTTTTCCTTGATGAAGTAGACGTCATAGCCCTTGCCTTGTAGTTGTGACACAAAAAGTAAGTTCATCCCCAATCTTGGCATATGTAGCACATTCACGGAACCACTCTCCCGATTATGTCTGAAAAACTATGGTACCCTTTCCTGTTGGAGTACCCTTGTTCCCCATGGTGATATAAAAGCTCATCTTTTCTTCTCGATATTTTGAGAAACACTCCTTGATTCCCGTCATATGCCACGAGGCTCCACTGTCTATATACCATACTTCTGATGATGCAGCACTAGTCATGCACGCCACTTCTTCTTCCAACCTGGAAGCCAACATAGAGAAATCGAAATCTCTCTCTCTCTTGTGCAATCTTCTGAAAATTTGCGTGAGTCCCCTGAGGTGGATGCCTCTACATCGTGGTCTCAACCCATAACTGATTTTCCCTTTCTGTCTCTGATTATTTGCTCTGATACCATGTGAAAATTCTATCACTGCAACAACTGATTTACTCTTCCTACTTATTTCATCATAAGTTATTCATGAAACTATTTCAACAAACATTAAAATAAATACTGCTGCAGATATCACACCGGAATACAGAAACAAACATATGTACACATTGGCACAGTTATTTTGGACTAATGTCCCCGGAAAAACCCAACGTGGGAAAACTAGTGCAACAAGGGAGAATTTTATTATCAACAATTTTCTTGTACAACAGGATGCCAAACTGGCTTACCCATAGATAGACAAACTTCCAACACTTTTATAAACTCAGTGTAGGCCCTACTGACCTCTGCTATAGCTTGAAACCCTTTGCGTTAGCCTATTGAGGCTCTGTGCAGCCTCTCTGGGCCTCTGCGTCACTCTTGCAGCGTCTGCGTGGATGACGCAAGCCCTTCTGGCTCTGCGCAGTCTTTGCTGCCTCTTCATGGCTTCCTCTGGCTCTTCGTCTGCCTCTTCTGTGCTGATCTCTCGTCTCTCTGTTATGTACTTGCTGCCTCCTGACTGCTCTCCAGACCACTGGTTCAATTTCTCAGCAAACCTCGCTCCAGAAATTGAACTGACTGGTTTCTCTCAGTGTGTTCTCCAAGTGCCCCTCAAGCCTCCTCTTATACTTTTTCTGTTGACATCTCAATGGCCGAGATTAAGTCCCAAATCAACGACTAAGATTAGATCTGGCTTGATCCATGCCTTTTGGACCATTCTAACATAGATTCATATTAATACACATCAATATTTTATTTTCCTTAAGTTTAGACTTAGGGACTCCATTAAAAATATTAATAATTTTAATATCTCTTGATCTGTTTAGAATCTGCCCAAACCCTTTTTGGGTATTAGTGATCTTATGTGCCCCAACCTCTCCACCAAATTTCGTGGCTAGAGCACATTCGATGCTACCCTAAATCAACATAGAATGCCATCTTAGGGCTAGGGCCCTTTGAGGGGTAGTCTAAGTGTGTTGGATGTATTGGATGGAGATATCCTCCTTCTAATCACTTGGTTTAGATCTTGTTTAGAAGTTAGGAGGTGACATGGAGGTCTAAGGAATGTTGAAGAAGGGGAGTTGGTTGGGAAAAATGGCCATTAAGGAAATAGAGAAGCCTATAAAAGCCAATAGCTCCTTTAGGGGGTTTCATGAAGGCAGTATCATTCAACAAGCTTAGAGCTTAATAGGGATACTAATCTCTATTGGATGTTGAGGCACTCAAGGTCCGAAGTTTGTGAAGGAAGGAGATGAGTCTAAAGATGGCCTTAAGGTGCAAAGGGTGAGCTTCAAACTCTCCCTTGATGATGGATTGTGGAACCATCCATTTGAAATGGATGATGTATTGCAATAGAAGGGTTTGGTCTCCATCCATCTTGGTCAAGTTGGTTTGAATCAATCTAGCTCCCTAGACCTTGGAGCCATAGAGGATAGTGGATTTGATGATTGTGTCCAAAAGGCACACCTTGGACAAGATACCTTGGAAATGACACTGAAAGCATTATTTGTTGAGTCGACATGGCAATCATATGCCTTGTTAAGTTGGGGTTGGAAAGCATGTCTTGAAATAAAGTGAGACTCTTAAAATTTAACCACCAAATATGTGTAGGGTATATTATTCTCAATCTTTTCCCCTCAAAAGCAGAACTGGTCATTGGTGAGGGCTCAGTGAGAGTTTAAAGATCATAACTTTAGTTTTACTAAGGTTGAACATTAACTAATGGTCATAGAAGTTGGTTATGTCGTTGATTTATCTATACAACTCATCAAGTGAGAAGGCTAAGAGAATTACATCTTCAACAAATAAAAGCAAGGAGATTGAAACATGGTGTACATTGTAGAAGACAACCACTCCCTCCTATTTATGCTCTTTAAAAAGGACCCCAACCCATGAATTAGATCCCTATGAGAATTAGTGAGAGAGGGTCAATGTTGCTCTTAGTCGAGTCCATGAGGTCATGGGTGGAGCAAAGACGACAACTAATGTTCTCATATAGTTTCATAATGATGGTTGGATGTGTCTCTATCATGAAGCTTGTAAAGTAGGGTCTCTCTCAAGCAAGATTCAAACACCTTCCAAAAGTTAGAAAGCAACATAAGACTTTTGAAGAGCGATAATGAACCTCCTTAATAATGACTTGAAGAGTGAAGATGTGGTCAATGGTTTGCTACTCTTGATGAAAGCTTTCTTGTCCTTCGGCTTGAAGGTGTGTTCTCTATAGCTCATTTGATAATCACATATGAAGTACTTCATTATGAAGGTTGGCAAAAATGTGCTCGATCATATGGTTTTGTAATTGCCAACCATATGGTTCTGTAATTGTTGGGGTGACAGTAATCCTTGATTTTAAAATGGGGTGGATAATATGATGGGACCAAGATAGAGGGAACCTTGAATAAAACCTCATGACTAAACAAACCAATATTGTGAGACTCAAGAGAGTGATTATCATACTAGAGAACTCCTATTGAAGGGCTTCCTAGTTAGGGACCTTGATGGTGCTCATGAAATGAGGATTGTTTTGATGTCAACATGAGAGAACATATGGCAATAAGAGGGAGGATAAACATTGTGGACTATAGGTGGCTTATGGTTGTTATAAAAAAGAGGTGATATGTGAGTACAAAAACTATTGGTACAGGTCGAAAGGTAGGGTAGCATGGTTTGAAAAAATGACAAGAAGTTCATAGAATCTCATGGGTCTTCATGAGAAATAGGATGCCATGGACATATACACCTTGGAACGTGATTGGAGAAGGCAACATTGAGCCATTATAGTTCCAGTAAGCTATGGAGATGGAGAATGACCAAGCTCCACCTTGAGGAGGGTGCCATTTGGCTCAAAGTTGACTAGTTGTGAAAGTTCCAAATCACTACTTTGAAGTTGCAAACAATAACCCATTTGCTTTCTTTCCTAGTTGGTATTACTTTCTCCTTGGCCTACTTGAAGTTAACAACTTAGGGCCTTGTATCAACATCCAAAAGTACTTGTGTGAGAGAGAAGAGAGCCTTCCCTTAGCCTGAAGAGCTTGGGGTTGATCATTAGGAGAAATAAGCAAAGGATTAGCGTCAAGTTAGTGATGGTGCCTACCCACGCTCCTTCAAGTCAAGGTTATCTCAATGGAAAGAGAGACCATCTTGTAGAGGAGCTGAAGGGAGGCAGGAAGGGAGCCTCCCCGCCTGAGATTAAGCTCTTTGGATTGTCTTAAATGCTCCTCTTCATTGTTTGCATGCACCACCTCTTCAACCTCTACTATTGAAGGAGCCTTTTTCTTATCTTTAGCAAACTATGCCCACTAGTACGTTTCCTTCTTGATTAGTTCTTGTGGGGTTTTCATCTCCTCATGCCTACTTTTGAGAGCAACAATTTCGCATTGTAATGAGGTGGCATGCCAAGAGAGACTTAGTGGTGGAGGTTCACCTACTTTTTCATTTCAGTGACCATCTACTTCAATTGTGGTTATCAAATGCAATTACAGTGACTTTGCTTTTGGAGGTCAGTAACTTTAGATTGCAGCTTGATGTATTTATATTTAAACTGCTCAATCTCATCATAATTGATTTGACTTTTGTTGCTGAAATAGAAATATCTAATGATGGGTGACAATGATCTTAAAGATGGAAGCCACTGTGTTGTAAATCTTGTTCAACCCAATGATGTTATTAGGTGGATTTGTAGGTAAACTATTAACCATGCATGGCATTGATCCATGCAGGGGCAGGGAGGTCATGGTAATATTGAGGGAGGATGGAGTGGTCAAGACAAGATCAAGGAGGGGATGAGAAAGGGTCATGTCTAGGGCAATTAGGATGAGTTTAGGGGAGAGAGGGGGGATTGCGATAGAGCCAAGAGAGCGTGAGAGGGTTGAGATAGGACTAGGTAGAGTTAGAATCGAGTCTAGGGAGGGTGGGGAATGAGACAGGGTTTGGGGAGGGAGGGGAGATTTGAGAATAGATGAGGGAGATCACATCATGGGTGTGATCTTTTAAAGACTTTAACAATAGTTTGTGTTGTTCATTGATTCTTAAAAGCTTATGCAAGTTTATATTTGCTCTAATTTTCTTCATATCTTGGATGATGTTATACTCGCTTTTAGTTGTGGTAGAAGAGGTGAAAGGCTGTGTTTTTGTTGCCAATGGTTTGGGAGAAGTGTTGGGTGAACATTCAATTTCAAATTATGCTTGAAGTATAACATTTTCTTCCTTGCCTAGTTTATCTTTTCCACTTCATTACTTTTTTCTTCATTATCCTTTTTGAAAGCTTACATGCTAGGCAAGGTAGATTATTCCAGAAAACCGTAGTGGTTGTTGTAGGAGGATTTAAATCTTTTAAATCATTGTTATTGCTAGCTTTGGTTTCGCCAATGTGTTGGCTTGAAAGATCTAATGCATTTAGAAAATTTTTTGGTGTTCCTTTTAATTATGTCTTGGTGTAGCCTATTGCCAATATTCTATAGTGATTTTGTTCAAATTGACTTGGTTGTTAACGAGCATGGGTTCTACTCTAGTTTCAACATTGTTATTGCTGTTATTGTTTGCCCTTTTATAGTTATTTAAGTTTTGAAAATTGTGATTGTTCTATGTTCCTTCACCTACCCTTCTTTGTAGATTTATAAAGTTGTTTGACAATTTCTGCATCACTCACGGCATACCTTCCATTTATGCATTTATATTGTTATCTTTGGCATTGGTATTAGTGTTGGCAACAACTTTAGGTAACATAATGAGTACTCTTTTTGTCTTATTTTGGGGAATGAATTTTAAAGGTTTGACATGAGGGGAAGGGTAGTGTTACCAAAAAATCTTTGACCCAAAGATGAAAAGCCCCAACACATAGATGGAGATTTGTGGAACTGGGAGATTAGACACTGCTACCTCACCAAAACTACTTCGCATTTTAGACGAAGAGTGGACCTAAGTTGGGGGGCTTGCCTATGGTTTCTAGGCTCACTTCACGTAGTGTGAAATGTGAGTAAAGGGTGCCTAGCAACAAATACAACAAAAGGAAAGGCACAGAAATTTAAAAGTGTTCAGCTTGCAGGTGATGGATGAAAGGGAATCCAATGCCTTATTGCTTGGACTATGGAGTCATACATGCAACCTAAGAAGGTGTTTTAAAATGGATTAAGGGTTAACTAGTAATCAATTGATCTACATATACTATAACCCCTGACTTGGTAAACCACACATCACAAGGTGAGAAAGGAAGGAACTCATAATAGGTGCCCCATAGTTAGACTGAGCATAAGGGCAGTTAAACTTTACTCACAAAAGATGTTAAAGCTTTAAACCCCCTCCCTCTAAGGTAAGGCACAAGCTATTGCAGACAATGAATGCTTAACACTGTAACTCCTCTCCTCAGGACAAGGTTTCTTGTAGACTTGGTTTTGACATTCTCATCTTGCATATGAAATTTACAATTTTTGCACCTAGTACGTATCTATGACTCATAAAAGATTGTACGGAAGTGACAAAGATAATTTAGACAAAAATTACCTCCATTACAATACTTGGAGTTGCAAATAGAGAGAGAAGAACTTTATATAGGTTTAAGCTCAATCTCCCTCATACGATAAACTATGAGTTATTTCCTTATATCCATTAGTTTGCCTAGGAATAATGATAAAATAATTGTCTCCAACAAAGCTTTTACTAAAAGTAGAAAGAGTTTGTTGAGATCCACAATCTCCTCGAGGAAGTTACTATAAATATTCTATTAAATAATTCTTAATGAAGACCATATCTAATTAACTCCAATGGACAAGCTTGCAATGATAAAATGAGGAGTTAGTTGCAACTATTTTCCAAATATAGAGGCAGTATATGAGGTTGCCTCCTTGATTTGATGAGAGACCAAGTCATGGATCCAAAAATAGCAAAAGATGACTTGTCCACAAGTGTGGCCCTTCTAGAAGTAAGTCCACATGTGAGATAAGCATGCATAGAGTAGTGGAATGATCTCAATAGATGTGCTGGAATGAGCCAAGATGGCATGTGTGGCTGATCCAAGGTAGATGATGTGTTGTTTGACCAAATAGACAGAAGAGATAGGTGGATTCCCTTATGGATATGCATGAAGATGTGTGCTGGTGACTTCCTTTGATTGAGGATTTGACCATGTCTAGGCCTCAAAAATAGCAAGTGTCATATGTGTGCCCTCCTAGGTGATATGTCCACATATGAACCAAGTAGCAATAAACTCCTCCATGAATGAATGCTCAAAAGATGTGGTAAGTGGACCTTTAAGCTAGGTCACCCCTCATGAGTGTGTAAACATCCCAGGAACAATGAGAGGGCTCCATTACAAGGATAAAACCATGGTCTCAAAGGTGAAACCTTGTACTGCAAAACCATCAACCAATCTTCATATCTGTGGACAGATTGATCTCTTCAAATGGATAGACACAACAATAGGTATGGGCACTCCTTCAACTGGAAATAATATGATTGCCATTTGTCTTTATTATGCTTCAAAGGAATTGGAGAAAACTCGGCTGTAACAGTTGTTTTGGTGCTGAATTGTTCTACAGGTCTGTGTAATACATGTTGGCTTTCTTTGAGATCTCCTCCAAATATTCCCCCAGATCTTTCACAAAAATTCTGATTCTGATTTGAAGTACCAAGATGTGTACTTATATGCCCAGAAGTACTGGAATGTGTGTGTTCTATTCTCCCAATTATTTGGTCAGCAGATTCATCCAATAACATCCACATCCAAGGTCTGAAACCACATGGATGCTGTCCCATATTTCTGTAATATAGCTGCTGGTAGTATGTTGTTTTGATAAGAAACTCATGTAGGATTCTGTATGAGATAGGTGCCTAACCCTGAGCTATCAAAACTGCCTCCTCAATATATTGTAACAGTTGTTTTGGACCTTGGTGCTGAATTGTTCTACAGGTCTGTGTAATACATGCTGGCTTTCTTTGAGATCTCCTCCAAATATTCCCCCAGATCTTTCACAAAAATTCTGATTCTGATTTCAAGTACCAAGATGTGTACTTATATGCCCAGAAGTACTGGAATGTGTGTGTTCTATTCTCCCAATTATTTGGTCAGCAGATTCATCCAATAACATCCACATCCAAGGTCTGAAACCACATGGATGATGTCCCATATTTCTGTAATATAGCTGCTGGTAGTATGTTGTTTTGATAAGAAACTCATGTAGGATTCTGTGTGAGATAGGTGCCTAACCCTGAGCTATCAAAACAACTTCCTCAATATATTGTATACTCCCCAAGATCATCAAGCAGACTTCATTCAGTACCCTCAGATGAAAGGCAGATTACTAAAAAGCAAAATGACAAGTCTAGTGCACCTTTCAATCTTCACATGGGTGTATTATTCATCTTTGATTGTCAATTTATACTTACTCCCTGAAATTAGATCAGGGCCAACCTTTGAAACCTTAAAAATTTGTTTATAACTTATGTAGGCTGACCTGAAAATTTATCCAAGAAGGGGAACTTTGCTTTAGGCTGAGATCCCTTAATTATGGCCAACTTCAGAATGCTACTCTCAGAAAGTAGTTGAAGGTATCAGAGTTACGAAGGGCATTTGCTGCATACAAGAGGGTATGCATTGTTGTTTTTCTTGGTTTCCATGCATTAAACTCGTAAAAACTCATAAAAGGCAGGAACAACAGCCCTTAAATTCCTAAAAGCAGTCATAATTAGCTTCCGTATTTTTCAATTTTCACATTTATAAAAATGTGTTTTAATCATTACAGCTGCATTGGATTGTGTGTGCAACTTAATATAAATTTTCTGTGTTGGCTTCTCTTCCATTTTCAGCTTCAAAACAGATATTACAGCTTGTTGTAAATTCTATTTAGCTAATTTATTGGCACCTTTTTCAAAGCATAATTGCATTAGGTTTTGTCCTTTCAGTGCTAATCAAAGATTGCATTGTTTTCTGTGCATTCAGTCCTTAAATCATCTCTTGCTGTTTTTTGCATCTTATGTGCAGATTTGTTTAGGGAACTGAGTTGTGAGTTTCATTTAAGTTTTACTAATGGTTTATGACATCATATTTTGATTCCTAAAGTCATACAGGGATTCTCCCTTGTGGTTAGCAATCACTAAGCCAAAGTGCAAGGGAATAGTATATATGGTGATAGTGTACTATTTCCAGTTACTGGACAGTTTCAAGTTATAATATAACCCAATATTGGGTTTTTGGAGTGGGCACTTTCAAATTTTTAAGATTCACAATCTTGGAAAATTTCTATTTTTAGAAATTTTATCTTTTCTTGAAATTTGAAAGTAGATTTGGATACCCTTTGGAGAGATGAGCTTGGAGTTCTGTTTTTGTGAAGTTCCAATACATTTTGGTCCTTGGCCAAAGTTAGTGAAACTTGGTCACATTGAGGTCTAAAAATAGAATTATTGAGTTTTCATTGATAATCAAATATTCTGATACCTAGTGTTGAGTCTCTAGACTTTTGATCCATTCTTGGCTATGGGATTTTTGAGGAGATGGTGATATTTTTGTAGATCCAATCGTGCATACTGCATATTGCATGTGGGTCAAATTTCACTCATTCTGAGAGTTTTGTTTTTGGTTAATTAATGATGTTTTGATATTTCCATAACTTTCTACAAGGTTCTGTAGTGGACCCTACTTGAGGTGGATGATCTAGGAGGATCTTCACAATCAACAATTCAAGTCGGTCGCAATTTCTACCAAAGTTGTCTATGCAGTGAAGAACTCGCAGAGAGCTTTCCAATGCATTTTGAATGCGGTGAGAAGAGGACTTTGTATGTGAAAGATATGGTTCGTTGAAGTTTTAGGCAAAATGCAAAATGATAAAATGAAATGATTAATATTTCTTTTGAGCTTAGGTGCTCATTTATTATGTATTTTTCATTTTTATTTGTAATAGGAAACAAATACAAATGTGAGAACTATGTAGCATTGGTGCAAAAGCTACATAGCATTGTAATTTCCTAGTCTCAAGGTAGAGTTGAGATATTCATGGATTTTGTTTCCTAGTCTCAAGGGAGAGTTGAGATCTTTACAGAGAGTTGAGATTCTCATGGGCATGGTTGAGATATTTCCTCAAACCAATCCCTTGAATGGTGCTAGATCCTAATTTGTGGGATCTTGAGAGTTATTCTCTCCTTGATATGATGAGGTAGTTCTCAAATGAAGAACTATTTAAATCTTCTTCGGAGAGGAAAGAGTAAGGATTGAACTCATTAAGTGATTCTAAGGCTTGAACTCATTAAGCCATTTGAATACTTGGTATCATCAGGCCCTCTATTCGGAGAGTTTTTGTAAGTCCCTTAAGGGAGAATCAGTCCTTATGGGAGAATGAGCCACTTGATGTGAGAAGCGTAGCCCTTTTTGAAGGAGAACCAACCCCTTATTGGGAGAAGAATTCTGCCCTTTTTGTAAATACTAAAAGGAGAAGCCCTCTTTGAAGGAGAACTAATGAAGCAGTTCAACAATTGTGCGAACTCGGAGATGTGGCCAATGCTTGGAAAACTCTTTTATCATATCAGTTTGCATATTCTTTTTGTGAGCTTGATTGTTTAATTGCAATTTTGTAACAACCCATCTCGAATTAAAGGAAGCATAGGGATATTAGCATGCATGTGAGGCATGCATATGATAGCTACATATGCATGCATCGCCTGTACTGTACTAGTATACATATTGGTTAATATCATTAAAATGTGTCTATATTTAGGATAATGAATTAACTAGTAAAATAAATACCTAACTTACAAAAACATAATGGGGTACTTGACCATAATATATGTATATAAATTATATAAAATTAAAAATAAATGCAATGTATTAAACTAAATACAAAGGAATTATTACATATATATTAATATTCTAACAAAAGAAACTATATATAAAATGAAAAGAAATTAACATATAGAGAAAGTATATCTATGTATTAAAGTATGAGTTAAAATAGAGCCATAACATTATAAAAAAAAGGATAACTTAAAATATGCAAAAGCCACGTAACATAATAAAAAGGACATATGAAGGGAAGTAATGTTATTGAGTCAGCAACCGCTTCCACACACTTCTGAAGTTATCCAATTCGAAGTGGTGGAGTAACCTCCCCAGTATAAGAGGAGGTAAGGCACTGTAGAGAAGGGAGGAAAAATTCTGATATAGAGGGAGAGACGAAGAGAAATTTTGGGTAATTGATAGAGAGACAGTAGGAAATTCTCACAGTGTTATTGATAGAAGGCATTCTAAGCTCAATTGTTCTTGAAGTTTTGGGCATGGGGGCCAGAGTACCTTGAATTTGAAGTGCTCTGGAGTTGGGTACTGAAGGTGTGCCCAGTTTGGCAGGGAGGTTTTGGTCGTTTTGGTAACGCAGTGGAAGCAAGAGTCGCAACAGAGCAGATCTTCAACCATAGAACGCTAGAGCGATTGCCAGAAACACCATCAGATAGAATTCCAAGTACTATCAAATGAATAATTAGATTTTGAATTCTTTGTTTAATCTGAATAACAATTTTGTTAAATTTTGCTAATAGAAAATTAGGGCTTTTTTATGAGTAGCAGTTCCATTAAATTTTGTAAATTGGGCACCTTACTGTTGGAATTTCTAAGTTTAACCCGTTAGAAACCCTTCATGTACTTTCTGATTTATTCCTACCTACTTGTTTTGTTAATTAATAAGTTATTTACCATGTAAATATTGGAAATAAATACAAGTACATGCTCAACACATTACAGATCATCAACTGAAGGAAACAGAAACAAGCACACAAGTGACACCGTTGTTTTTGGACTAATGTTCTCAGAAAAACCTAATGTGGGAAAACTGGTGCAACTATCTGAGGGTTTGATTTATTAAGGAGTTTCATAATACAATCTGGGTGCCAAATCCAGCTCACCCAACAGAGAAAAATCTCGGCAGTGGTACCTCTCTACTTGGAAGCAGATATTCGGGTTGAAACCTTGGATAAACACTTCGGCAACTCCACAACTCCAATCTGCCCCACGAAACCACAACGTCAGCCTCTAGGGACTGCATTAGCCTCTCTCTGGCCTAGCGTTAGCCCAACGTCACTCTGGCTTGGCCTGCGTTAGCCTTTGGAGGCACTGCATCAGTCCTTTGGCACTCTGTGTCACTCACGCTAGCCCTCTGAGGCACTGTGTAGCTCTTGGTTGGCTCTGTGTGAGCCCTGGCTAGCTCTACTTGAGCCCTGGCTGGCTCTGCGTGAACCCTTGGCTGCTTTTGCGTCCCTCTCTTTGGCTGCTGTGTTGATCCTCGCGGTGCTATCTCTGCCTCTCTGCTTCTATATTCACTGCCCCTCAGCTGCAACTCTGATCACTCTCTCAACTTTCTCAGCAAACCCAGCCCCAAAAAGTCGAAATCTTGATCTCTTGGTGTGTTCTCCAAGTGACCCTCAAGCCTCCTCTTATACTTTTTTAATTGACAAATCAACGGTCGAGATTAAGTCCCTAATCAACAACTAAGATTATATCTGGCTTGATCCATGACTTTTGGACCATTCTAACATATTTTATATTAAGTCACATTAATATTTTATTTTCCCTAAGTTTAGACTTAGGGACTCCATTAAAAATATTAATTATTTTAATATCTCTCAAACTATTTAGAATCTGCCCAAACCATTTCTGGGTATTGGAGATCTCATGTGCCTTAGCCTTTCCACCAATTTTCGTGGCTAGAGTATATTTGATGCTACCCCAAATCAACACTCCCTCTTAGCGAGGATCGTGCTCTAGCAATACTCCTCACTGAGTACCACCCTGATCATCCGGCATCAGTCCCTGTGTTGATGCTAGGCCTGCTACCCATCATCTGCACTGCCGCATCCTATACTGCTACCCATGGCCCTGCCACTGCCACTGCTGCATCCGTACTACAACTCCCTCTGCATCCGTGTTGCTGCCCATGGCTCTGCCACAACGATTGCTGCATTTGCACTGCAAGTCAGTTACTGAGAAGTAAGTAACTAATCTCCCAACTTTGACATCTCCGTTAGACTAGAGACATCCATTATGCTGAAGCTCCTTATGTCGCTGACAAGTGCTCCCTCTCTAACCTCTGCACCACTGCAACTACTCCATGCATCTCGCACCGTTGCACAACTCTCTGTGCCATCCTGCACTGGTGCAACACTCCTGTGCTTCTTGCATTGCTGCCTCACGTTGTCCTAGGAATCCTGCACTGTATCTCCCTCTCTCGCTCCATCCGCATCTGTCTCTACTGACATCCGCCAATACTACTACTCTTCAGGGCTCCCGTAGCAAGGTCTAATCCAAGAGGCTGAGTACCTTGAGGATCCTGCCCCTCATCGCTTGTAGTTCGTATGAATATAGCTCGATGTCTTCCCACTTCCGCTGAAGTGGTGTGTGTGCACTCATGGCACAGTCATCGTCTATCTCCACTTCCTTCTCTGCCTTTGTTGGCGCAGCCTTGGTCTCAGAGGCCTCTCCCTTGCTCTTATTCCTTGGACATTGGGTCGCATAATGACTCAGATGTTCACAGTGGAAGCATTTGACCTTGGAGAGGTTCTTCTTCTTCCGTTTCTCCTGCTTTCCCTCAAATGTTAGGGCATCATGCACCTCCTCCTTGATTCTGATCCTGTTGCTACTGCTTACTACCTTGCTCAGCCTTTTGATCTCTTCTTGGTGAAGAGCAGCCCATATTTCCTCCCAATCTAGAAGGGTCGCCCTGCCCAGTATGCTCTGGACAAACACCTCCCAATCTTCTAAGACTGCGTTCAGGGCTGTTCTCACCATCAATTCTTGATCCGGCGTGCCCCCTTGGAAGTCAGTTGATCCCGGATCTCCTTCAATCGACCAAGGAAGGGGTCAATTTGTTCTCCCTTCTGCATCTGGTATGATTGCAGCTGATTTTCTAGTAACATCCTTCTCTGCACAGAAGTATGCTGGTACAATTTCTTTAGGGCCTCCCACATCTAATTTGCCATTTCCTTTTTGGAAATATGTGGCACTACATGGTCCTTGACCCCGTTAAGAATGATGCTCTTGGCCCTTGCCATTGCTTCCTTGTACTTGTCATTATCAACTGGGTCAATTGGGATAACTATCGTCCTTAAGGCGAAGTGCTTGACACGATTTCTGTCTAGAACGGATAGGATTCTGACCTTCCAGACTACGAAGTTTGATGCTCCTTCTAGTCTGTCTTGGTCTCTTACCATGTTCACTGCCATCTCGCTGCTCCTCTACTTCCCTCCTGGAAGTTCTCAGTGTGACTCCCTCTGAGCCTCGATTTCCCTCTGGGAAACCCTTTTGACAATGTCGAGATGCCCCCACTTCGATCTCTAGTGCAGCTGCATCACTGATCCGGATTTATAAGCTAGAAATCCTCGGTAGCACCTCCCTCCTCCTTGGCCTTGCCCTGTTAGGTACTGTTCTGACTACAGTACCCCACCAGCTCCACTCTGCAACTTACCCATAGCCTTGTAAACCCCAGCAAAAGGTTAGAGCTCCTAGGCTTTGCACAATCCCGACACCAGCAAATTAGCTTCCTCAGCCAACTGCGTCAGCGCTCCTGGCCTTTGCGTGGATCTGCGTGAGCTTGTCTTTGCCTCCCTCAACCTTTGCACTGCCTCTTCGTGGTTCAATCTTGATGACGCAGCACTGTGTTACCCCTTCTTTGCTGCTACTCTGCTAGGAACAACTTCTGTGACTCGGGACAACTGTTTTCTGCTGCTACTGCTTTGCTCAGCTGATGTCCTTAGTTCTCCTGTGATCTGCAACCACCCTTTGATACCATGTTGGAATTTATAAGTTTAACTTGTTAGAAACCCTTCATGTACTTTCTGATTTATTCCTACCTACTTGTTTTGTTAATTAACAAGTTATTTACCATGTAAATACTGGAAATAAATACAAGTACATGCTCAACACATTACAAATCATCAACTAAAGGAAACAAAAACAAGCACACAAGTGACACCGTTGTTTTTGGACTAATTTCCTCGGAAAAATCCAATGCGGGAAAACCTGTGCAGTTATCTGAGGGTTTGATTTATTAAGCAGTTTCAGAATACAATTTGGGTGCCAAATTCAGCTCACCCAACAAAGAAAAATCTTGGTAGTACTACCTTTCTACTTGGAAGCAGATATTCCGGTTGAAACCTCGGATAAACACTCCGGCAGATCCACAGCTCCAATCTGCCCCATGAAACCCCAACATCAGCCTCTAGGGACTGCGTTAGCCTCTCTCCGGCCAAGCGTTAGCCCAACGTCACTTTGGCTTGGCCTGCGTCAGTCTCTGGAGGCACTGTGTCAGTCCTCTGGCCCTCTGTGTCACCCACATTGGCCCTCTGAGGCACTGCGCAGCTCCTGGCTGGCTTTGCGTGAACCCTTGGCTGCTTCTGCGTCCCTCTCCTTGGCTACTGCGCTGATCCTCCTAGTGCTACCTTTGCCTCTCTGCTTCTGTATTCACTGCCCCTTAGCTGCAACTCTGATCACTCTCTTGACTTTCTTGGCAAACCTAGCTCCAAAAAGTCGAAATCTTGATCTCTTGGTGTGTTCTCCAAGTGACCCTCAAGCCTCCTCTTATACTTTTCTCATTGACAAATCAATGGCCGAGATTAAGTCCCTAATCAATAGCTAAGATTAGATTTGGTTTGATCCATGACTTTTGGACCATTCTAACACAGTTTTATATTAAGTCACATTAATATTTTATTTTCCCTAAGTTTAGACTTAGGGACTCCATTAAAAATATTATTTATTTTAATATCTCCCAAACTGTTTAGAATCTGCCCAAACCATTTATGGGTATTGGAGATCTCATGTGCCTTAGTCTCTCCACCAATTTTCGTGGCTAGAGCACATTTGATGCTACCCCAAATCAACACTTTCAAATTTAATGTTGATTTTTAAATGTTATGCCATTTTTCATGTTAATGACAATAGATTGAGTATTATAGAGTTCATTCGAAATTAGAGAAAAAAATTGAGTTAATTTTATTATCCTAATTTCGGATTAGTGGAAGTACTATATTGCAAGACCTACGACACATTTCAAGTGGAGGATTTGATTTTCCTTGATCAACACTTCTTGCATACCTATTTTTGGTTGGGACCTAGCATGTGCTTCAAGGCATCTATTCTTGGTAGTTTTATTTGTCTCACAAGTTCTATTCTTGGCCTAGAGAAGTGCACCTCCACTTGAGATTGACTTGCTATTCTAATTAGTTCCACTCTAGTCTTTAGGGCATTGAATTGAGTTCATGTATTTGCTATTTTTAGATTTTGCTTAAATTGGAAATACCCATTCATGGACATTTAGGGTGCACTTCATGAAGGAGTCTCTTGCATCTTTTTTTGGGTTTTTTTCTTACCTAATTTTATCCTAGGGATGATCACTCTTGCCTTACAGATTTTGGACAAAGTAGGATGTATTCTTGGGGATTACTTGACACCTTCTCCATCTATTTTCAAACAAGGACTTGTGCTATCTTCATTTGTGTTATATTCCTAGGAAGAGGGAGCACCTATTTGAGCTATCTTGGGCATGTTTATCACTTAATTTTGGCTTTTTTCTTCTCTCTCTTATGCACCCTAGTGTATAAGAGATGGACATGTAGTGAGGGTTAATCATCCATCATTTGTTTGAGTTTTCTACTTTTCCATCTTGTTGTTTTTCATGTTCGAGTGAGTGTGAGAGAGCATATCATTTAGTGATAGTTAGAGGTTGCTCTCATTTTGTTCATGTGATTCCATATTTTGAAATATATCCACCAACATATGATAGGATGAATTAGAATTGCCTCAAAATATCTAGAAGGTCCTTTATATAATTGGTTTATATGGTCCAAGGAATGAAGTAAAATATTGTTGATAAATTGACCACTATTTGTTTTGAATCTTATTAGAAATACTGGAGGAATAGAGGGAAATGTCAAAAATAGCCTTTCCCATGAAGTGGAACACTTGAAACATGAACTAGTAAACTATGAACAATACAATTAGAAGTTACAACAAGAGAATCGATATCTCAAGAAGAAATTCAATAAGAACTTGCTACAAAAAGATGAATAAATTTCTTGCCTAATGAGTCATGATGAAAGGTTACTTGTACAAATCACGAAGTTAAAGAACAAGAAGAAGACACAAGAGAAAAAGCTAGAAGCTTAGTGTGCTAGCTCGAGTGGTTGAGTGCTTTGAGCTTCATATAGGAGGTCTCATGGTTGATTACTCAGTTGGTTTGCCACATTTGCATACCTTACTCGATGTCCCTATTGGTTCAAGTGTTGTGATGACTACCGATGAGCTTACTCTAAGTACCATCCATGAAATGTGAGGATGTGCCTAGAAGTTTCCTTGTGAGGTTTTCCATGGGAAGAAAATAGAAAAAGCTAGAACTTGTCAACAAAGAAAGATTGATTGACAAAGAAATGATAGTTTATCCCATTGAATTAGGGAAGTCGTTAGAGGTTAAAATCCAAAACATTGAAGGGAACTAATGTAGAACCAATTGACACAAATATTTAGCATGATGCTTATGTTGGTATTGTTGATGTGTCATATTCTTTGCATGTGGATAGCACTAGGTGCAAATTCAATAACTGTGTTAGTGGGGTTGTTAACTTTCCTAGTTGATAGGACTGACTGATGGGGAGCCTCAAAAATATTGGGTCCATTAAGTATCTCGGCCCATTGTAATGTAATCTTGATTAAGAGAGAAGGGTTGTAATATGATCTAGGATAATAGTGTAATCTAATCTCAATTAAGGAATTAAGGTTGTGATTTAATCTGGGTTAATAGATTAGGGTTTTGGATGTTGTGGTGTACCTAAATATTATATTGTAAACAATCAAGGTAACATATGAAGAAGATAGAAGTGTGGCTCTAAGTTAGGTTGGTTTTCCCATTTAAGGGTTTCTAAGGGATATCTTTGTGTACTTTGTGTGTGCCATTGTCGTTCTTTTTGTTTTGCCTAAGAATATCCATGAATCGCTTCACTGACATAGGTTTAAAACTTTTAGTAATGTTATCAACCAATAAATCACTGAGGTGATAGACAACAGATCTAAGAATATCCATGAATTGCTTCACTGGCATAGGTTTAAAACTTTTAGGAATGTTATCAATTAATAAATCACTGAGGTGATAGACAACAGATATTCTAGAGTTGAAATCATAACACAAGATGCAAGGATGTGTCATTGTCATAATTATAAGAGTCATTGTCTTGCTCAATGAACTAACCAATGACAAAATCAATATGAATATAAACAACATTCTTCATACATTTAGAGAAGTCATAACTCTAAAATTTATTGGAGACAAAATCAACACTCTTCTTGGAAACACAAGACTAGAAGTTTCATTAAAAAATCTTATGAAGAAATGGTCCCAGTGGAGATCAACCTTGGATAGATCCGTCCATATGTAATGTGACAATATTGTTTACAGCTTCAAAAATCTGAATGTTGAGTTTCTTCAGTCGCTCCAAAGATGAAGATTTTTGGGGAAGGGTGAAATAAAATGAACATAAATAATCTAAAAGATAATAATTAAATACCAAGTAGAATGGATAAAGCCTTATTCATTAAATAAAGATAATATTATGTAAAAATTCCTGTCTATCTAAACGGCATGACTTCTCATGGGAAACACCCTTTTAAAATGTATTTAAATTTTATACACCGCCCCCTCACTCATTGTAAGCAACTCATAGTATACCAATACATTATTATTTTTTATGAATTTCTTTATATTTATTTTGGATATTTAACATTTTCTCTCTCTAGGGTTGTTTTTGTGATCTCTTCAAGCATTGTGTTTCCTTAGTGCTGGTTATTTCTTACATAATTGCATAATTAGGGTTTTTGTTGGTTCCGTTCTATTTGGTTTGTGTGAGTTCTATTCAATTCTCTCTAATTTTTGTGAATCTCAACATTCATGAGATGGGTTAGAGTCAACGGTGTTTATTGATTACATGAGATGGGTTAGAGTTAAGAGGTATACAAGTTAAGACAATATGATAGTTCTTCATGACATGCCATTTCATTGTTTTAACTGAACATGCTTCTGGCATTGACTGATTAGTTTGTGATTCACATGTCAATTGGGTCTTTGGATGTTAACTGGAAAAGTTATTAGCATCAAGTTGACTTGTTAGGTTGATCGGCAAGTAATTCACTAAATTGTCAACTACCAGGTTACTAAGGAGCCCAAGCTTATTGTTGTTAACGAGCTTTTTGTACTATCAATTTGTGAATATTGTCATCATTCACCATGCGATTGTGATTGCAAAATGGTTATTTCTAGTCATTCACTGAAGCTTTATTCTTGTCCTTTCTGGTTATCATCTTATTAATCAACACCCATGTGTTTTCTCATACTTATAAATTTATTATGCTACATAAATAAACATAAATCGAACTTTTAAGGTATTAACTCAGATATATATTGGTTCCCCTACCCCTTCATCAAGTGGATCCTGTGTTGCATTACGAACGTATCATATAGTGTGCTAATCAACGGCTCTGCCTCCCCTTTTTTTCATGCGGAAAGAGGATTGAAGCAAGGCTGCCCCCTATCCCCGCTACTCTTCCTACTCATTATGAAGGGCCTCAGCAAAATTATCGGAGAGGACCATAGTGAAGGGTGTATAAGGGGAATCAAAATCATTGAAGCTTGCATCCTCACCCATTTATTAGTCGTGGACGATGTACTTGTTTTCCTTAATGGAGGAATCGGGGACACCACCACTCTCCACCGTTCACTGGGCATTTTCTTAAAAGCTACTGGAATGGTTTTAAATGAGACAAAATCCACTATCACAGCAACCAGATGCTCTCAGTATGAGCTTCAATATGCACTCAGGAGATTTTCTTTTGTAGAAGTTACCCTTGAAGAAGGTTTGAGGTATCTTGGGTACAGACTAAAACCTCTCAGCTACAAGATTGTAGACTGGACGTGGCTAATTTCAAAAGTTGAGAGGAGGCTCAATATTTGGTATCATAAATACCTATCCAGAGCGGGGAGGCTAGTCCTCATCAAGGTTGTCCTAGAAGCAACCCCGGTTTATTGGATGACACTAGCTTGGATCCCTCGAGGCATTTTGGCTCGCCTACAAAACATATGCTGCTGATTTTTGTGGAAAGGGAAGCAAACAGGGTGAATTTTTGCATGGACAAGCTGGGAATCCTTAGCTCTACCGAAAGGTTGGGGAGGTTGGGGAATCAAGAGGCTAGATACTTTCTCAAAAGTCTTGGCAGCTAAGTTAGGATGGCAACTCCTTAACAACAATAATCTATGGACGAAGGTGGCTGTGTCAAAGTACATCCATCACTCAAGTGTGCTTGACTAGATCAGGCAAGATAGTAGGAATACTAATATCTTATTATATGGAAGGCAGTCAATAATACTAAGGAGCTACTTTGAAATGGTCTAACTTGGAGGATCAGGTCTGATGCTAAGGTGCAGATAGGCATAGAACCCTGGATGGGTTGTGGCAATACTCATGGGCACACAAGGGTCTGAGAGGACATCTACAGAACCAAGGTATTTTTTATATCAGCCACACTGTTTTAGCAGGCCTGGAAAACAGTACATGAATTGCATATCCCCCAATGCTCACAGCAGGAGTGGAGGGATTACACCAAAGCCTTGACGGAGGCACATATAAGAATAACTGAGGGAGAAGACGAGCTTATTTGGGCTTGTGCAAAACATGGAGTATACACCCCCAAGGTAGGCTACCAAGTGCTGATGGAGCAGCACAAGCCACAAGCTTTGGAGCAGTGGTGGAAGCAGCTGTGGAAGCTGAAGGCGCCCCCTAGATCGAAGTTACTTATGTGGTCCATCCTTCAACATAAGGTCCCGACAAGGGACAACCTAATGAAAAGGTCGTTCTCAAGCCCGTTCTGGTGCCACCTTTGCAAGGGTGATAACGAAGACGCGGACCACCTATTCCTCCACTATCCCTGCACTCAAGAACTATGGACTGGCTTCCTCAATTCGCTCTCCTCCACTAAAAGATCGCAGGGAACAATTGGTGCCAATATAATACTGTTAAAGAGAAGAACATCCCGCTCCTGATAAGTTGGGGTATCTGGATCGCCAGGAACCAATCTATTTTCCTCCAAAAAATCCCGCACTGGCCTTCCATTACAACCAGGCTCCTAGTTGATTACAATTCCATCCCCGAAGAAGAATCTCAACCAGCCCACAGGAACGTAGTACTAGAAGTCATCAGCACAGCGCGACCATGGGCTTATTTCGATGGGTCTGCCTAGGAAACAGGTTGTGGCGAGGGGGTGCAGTCCTTCATCTATCTGAATCCCACACCTTTAGCATACAAATGGGGCTGGGCAGAGGGACCAACAACTTTGCCTAACTCCTTGCGGCCAAAAACCTCATATCCTTTGCATTGTCCAAACACTGCCTACACTTACAGCTTTTTGGAGACTCTCAAATTGTGTGTAGTTGGATTAACAAAAAATCATTATGCAATGCATATTCATTAAAACACATTTTGGATGAAGCACCTAGACTTGTATCATATTTTGATGACTTCTCTTGCTGCCATATCTACAGGGAACTCAAATCAGCCACTGACTACCTATCCAAGGAGGCTGCGCACAGGGACGACGCTTATTGGTTGATCTAGGAGGAACGAGATGGCAACATCTACCAGTACTATCACAGGTCGTTTGTAGAACCTGGAGCATAACCAGCCGTGTCCAGTTTTGATTTGTTGGCTACTTGGTCCCATCTATTTTCTAAACAATTATATGTCATTATTCATATTGTTTTATATGTCTATATTTTTGACAAAGGGCTCTCTGCGAAGAGCACCATAGTACCCTCACTGTCTATTTTTTGAATTGCCCCATACATGTGGCGAAACAATAGTTGTTAGTTTTGGTTTTTTGACAGGCACAATCTAACACTGTATATGCATGGCATCTGCAAAATGTAATTTCTCATCAATAAAGAAATTACGAGTTTTTCCACGGGAAAAAAACTCAGATATATACTGGCAAAATTTTATTCAAGTTTTGACATGTATGTCAATCTAGGATAGTATACATTGTAGGCTGATTGAAAAGGTGTATGTTGTTGTCTAGAAAAATGTGCATAGAGCCATATATAGTCTTCATATAGTTTTTCCTTTTTCATGTGTGGGTAGAAAAGGTGTTTTATATGAGCACAACCCCAAGCTCTGCTAATATTACAAAATTGACTTAGCAGTGGCCTTGCTAATTTTTAGTTGTTGGTAACTTGGTACAGAGTATTATAAAAAATTGAAAGCCTTTCTATAGTTGCAAATCATAACAAAAACTAAACCTTGACCTTCTTAATGTTTGTAACATATAAAAATAGAATTACAAAACCTGTCATGGTTGGGCAGTTGAAGGGACTTCTTGTCTGTGCTTTCTAATTGACTGTTGCATCTACACTATTGCAAGATGAATGATTTTAACCATTTTATCTGGGTTGCTCCATTTGTTGCGCTTGTGTTGATTCATGTTTATTGGTCCTTTCCATGACTTTGATTATTTGTGGGAGACACAAATCTGCAAGATATCTATCTTAAGACCTGTTACCGCTCAAACTAGCAGGGGTCCTATAGGGCAACTACTAGGTCAAGGGCAACAATGGAGCGATAAACCATTGTCACCTCAGCTAAGGCTTCCTGCTTTTTACCAACTTCCATCGACGGGAGGAGACCCGGTATAATAAGGATCACATAGATGAATGGATCAATGATAGGATGAAAGGTGGTCCTAGAAGCCTATTCATAAGAGAGGCTCAAATATGTGGCTTGCTTGCTTGGAAAACAAGATGAAAGGCTCTCTAGGAAGGGCTTAAGAGAATTTCAAGGGCTAGTGTTTGAGTATATGACTTGTCAAGGAGATTCCTAGTCCCTAGAATCCTCGTGGAAACTTGGATTCCAAGTGGTCTTTGTGGAATTATTTTTAAAAGGTTGTGGGACCACATAGGACTTAGTGGACTCAGAATTAGGTCAAAAGGATGGAATTGATCATCTAAGGGTATGTTTGACCTAATTGAGGGGGAGAAAGGGATTAAAGGAGAAATTTTCTTTGAATTTGATGCAATAATCCCAATGAGGTCACTAGCCAAGGGAAACCTAGGGCAAGAAATGGTCCTCGAGCTAGGGTTTGCAATATCTCGAGATCCTACCGTTGAATTTGCTTCAAATTTGGAGGGCCTCTAGAGCAAACTCCAACGCAATTGTGGACAAAAAATTGAAGTGTTTGTATGGGTAGATTGTGAGATAATTGATGCCCTAGGTGACCTATGTAGGCTAGGCCTAGAAAGAAAGAGAGAAGGTGAGAAAAATATGCTTTAAGGTGATCGCCCACGGAGGACCAGTGCCTAATCCTTTGGGAGAGATGGAGTCATGGAAGATTTAGGGTTTGGATTGATTTCCACTTGTCAAGGAGGCCTAAAAGACAACCTCGTTGTGCATTAAGGCTTAAAGGAAGTAGTTTCAAGGTCATTTATACTTCATTCAACAATATTTGGTGACTTATCAAGACAAGAATGTCTCTAGGAACATTCATTCATTCCAACATGGCCCAATCATGATACAACACTATTTAGAGATTCAATTTCCATAATTTCGTTCCAAGAAAAGTAGTAAATTAACCCTAGAATAGCGAAAATACCAATATCATGAATGCAACAACATAAAGAAACAAAATAACATCAACATAGTACTTACATGTAAGAAGAATATATCCAATCACCAAGATATGCTGATCATAGAAGCTCCAAGACAAAGAAGAATAACCAAACATCGAAATTCATCCATTCATCCAAAAAGTTTCATCCTCAAAAGATAGCAAAAGTCTCACAAGAAGATATGATCTAATCCAAGTGATGATGAGAGAATGAATCAACTCATCATGTATTTATACAATGCCTAATGAATTCAATTTAGCTAATTTTGGCCTAATGTAGCCCCTAAAATAAAATAATGTGCATAATAACAACCTTTTGGTGACAAGCCCACCAAACTAGCTCAATAATAAAAGAGTAAAGCCTCTCAAGAGGGTCGAATGATCAATAACATGTGTCGTTGGGCCTTAGAGGAGGCCTAATGAAGTCCATAGGTGCCATAATGTGAAATAGGACTCCCAAAAGCAGTGGACAAGGGGTTGGCCCCTTGTTCTCCAAGTAATAAACCTGTGGTGCTCCCAAATGGGTGTGGGGGCACACAAATGTCCTCATGGGTCTCCAAACAGATCAAAGATACCTGTAGACCATCTGCAAGGGCTCGGACGATGGTATAAGTGATGCCACATCATCATATAGGTTCTGGATCATCTACCAAATGCATGATGTAACTGTGGGGTCGACTGGACATGGTGAACGAGGTGCATCTTCCTCGTCCAAAATGTGAACCACGAGCAATCTCTGAATGACTTTGGGGATCCATGGAATGTTGTTTGCTGTTGTGGAGGCCCATGGCTTTCTACACACACCCTACATGTGCCAATGTAGCCCTTTGGAGGGTTAGGACTCCGTATAGGGAGGCCAAACCCAAAATGGAGACCATCTGCAATCCTGCATAAGATCCAATGCATCCCCGTGCCTTCCAACATACCAAGTCATTAAATAACTCAAGTAAAAGAGTTTACAAACCATGGAAAACAAGTAGGTACTTCATAATGGCACACCCTTCCATGGTGGGTTTGACATGTGCTAATGTCTCCAAGCTCCAAGGGGGGTTAGCCAAGCACCCTATTAGGTGGTTTCAACCTATTAGGTGGTATATTCATGGTACATCCTTCAAATGGCAATGTCATGTGAAAAATGATGGAACAGAGGAGGGGATGAAGGGGGACAACCTGGGTCATATGCCATGGTACAAGGGTAGCTAATAAAAGGGAAGTCCACACTTGGGTAAATGATGTGTAGAAGGGAGGAATCGTGGTACATGAGTTACCCTGCCTTTGATTTTTCCACCCTTCATATGCCTTTTTCCTTTTATGATTTTCTTTGGTTAACTTCTCGGGGCTCAAAGGAATGAGAGCATGACGTGCAAAGTATAGTAGTGGATACCCCCCTTTAAGGTGGGGCAATTCATCGCCCACCAAGGGTTGGGACAATCATGGGTTCCAGAATGATAAAGGAGGCTCATCTACGACCTATATGAACCAGGGTGATGCCCATGGAAGGGGGTAGAGCTCATGTAATGGCTTTTGCCCATGTGCTAAATGTGTTTGTCCCGACCATCTTTTGTATTTTGTGGTACAATTTCCTGTTGAATGTGGCCAATTGTACTTTTTCCTTTCTTTTTAGCTGCATCAACCTCCAGTCATCGTTCCAGGCCTGACCCAAGGTGTGGGCAAAAGGAAGGGGAATGCTAACCCTATGTGGACCCAATGAGGGAATGTGGATCCAGGTGGGAGGATAGATGAATGGGGTTGTAATGAGTGCAAGGGGAGTGATATATGTGGATCGGGAAATGGGACCACGCAACCAAAATCGAAGTTTCCCATGTAGTATCATCTCTAAAACCCAAACGTCAGTAAAAGAGATCCCACGGGACTAGGGTTTAAGGTTAACATCCCAAAAGAGACCTAGGGGACAAGAGCACAAACCTAGTCCATTCTTTCCGCCGAATCCCCCCATTAATCCATCCCCAAGAGTTCCCATGATAAATAAATTAAATTACTCAATTATCAAATGACAAGGCATACCTTTAGGTTTGGGAGGCCCACCTTCAAACATACAATCATGACAGATGGGTGAGGGACCACATGGCTGGCTTAGGTGGCGGAGAAATGGCATAATGAGTTATTTGGTGGCTGCAAGGGGCTGCCAGCTGAGGACTGTGATGGACAAAATTTTCTCCTAGGGATATTACCCATAAAATGGTGGGTAATAAGCCCCATGTTATCCTTTACTTAAAATTTGGTGAAGACTGGTATGTTTTATTCAATTCTCTCCAGCCTCTAAAGAATCACTGCACCCACTTCTTTGAGCTCTTGGTTTACACAATAAAATTCTTGGTAAGGGGGTTTCAACACCTTCAGCTGTTGATGGTGAATGCAATTGGCTTCAGAAGCATGGCTGATCTGAAACCAATGAACATTTGTTTTACCTGCAAGCTGATGGCTTCTACCAAAGGCAAGAACATTCTTGTGTACCTGGGACATGCTTCAATATTGAATTACTCCTAGATCTTTTCAATTATTGGGTTCCCTTTGATATAGATTTGTAATCTCCACCATTGCTGCCTTGTGCTTTTCAGTCCTCTAGGAATTTCCTATTTCTTCTGGTGTTCCATAAGCACTCCTTTGAATTCCTTTCAGAGCACTCGCAGTTTTATTACTGTAAAGCACTTTCAGTGCTTTTTTTTTCAGAGCTTTATTTTTTTCCCTTGAAACATTTTTTTTCCCTACTCTCTTCTTCTCCATACTTTGGGTTAGGGCAGCAAATACTTATTTTTCCTTTTGCATTTTCACTCTCTCTAGCTGTCACTACTTTCCTGCAAAATGCAAGAATAGGTCAGAGTAAGTAATTTAAGGCTTCCATTATGAATTCTTAGGAAAGAATCAAAACCACCGTTAATAATGGAAGATCTTGATAAGAAATGATAAGCTAGTTTCCTATTTTGATGTAGTTAGCAGATAAGATAAAATATTGATAATTTTATTAATGTCCAACAACTGATGACAAACGTAGGTCAAAGGGACTAAAAAAGTATGTAACTTCCCAATTCCCACTTAAGGTGTAAAAGTCACAACCACAAAGTGGAACCCCAGGGGCAACTTAGAAATACTACCCATTGTCTCCTCAGTAGTACTTTCTGTCTCTTTTTGCTGGTTTTTCTCTGGCACAAAAGGAGCTTCCCTAAACAAACTCAGTCCAGAAAAAACACATTGAATAGGACTTTGGATAAATCTGGTTTCTAGTAAAATTACAACAGTACATTCCAGATCTTCAAACAGAAAATAAATGATCAATTTTTAATATTTTGAGGTGGTTGAAAGGGAAGACAAGTATTGCATATGGTGTCAATAGTGAAGACTTGGTAGTTTTAACAATGTTATTAGGACAAAGCAAGCTGCAAAATGCATGCTAAAGCAAGCCTAATGTGTCTAGAAATTGATGCAGAAAATTATGAAGGGCAGCTTCTACAAGAGATGCACCTTCAAATTAAATTCAAGGGTGTTTTCTATCAAGGAAATAAACCATACAACAATTATTATACCATGTTACAAGGTTTGTTGAACTTCAACCTTGAGGTTCGAAATTTGGCATACCTAGAAGGAAATTTGAGGTTATGTGAACCTCATCAAACCTTATAGTGATTGATCAAGTCTATAGATTAAAACTCATAACCTCATGTCACAGCTCAAGCTTGTAATATATCCTTGCAGTTTCCAAGTTCATGATAACATTTTTTTATGTTTATTGAGGTTGATTTATTACTATTTTATGCTATATTTCATTTTAAAGTGAATACATATATATATATATATATATATAGAGAGAGAGAGAGAGAGAGAGATAGAGAGAGAGAGATGAACTTAATGATGAACCTCATCGAAAATTTCGAACCCGAACCTGAATGTTATGAATAAAATATATATAAAAATATTACAAATTATATAAATAATAATAATGATGGATAATGATAAATCAACTAGTAATTGGTATTGAAGAGACATGTCTCTAAGGGCATGGCCATTTATGAAAGGGAACTTGCCTAGGTATATATAAGCAGACCCTCATTTGTAACGATAATAATCCCATATCTTCAGTACATTTCTTATATAAATATATTTGTTTTTTTATATTACCTTTTTATATAACCTTTTTTTTTTTTTTACTATATTTTTTTTAAACATTTTTTTTTGTAATTTTTTTTTTTTAATAATCTTTTAATCCTTTTTTTTAATATTATATTTTCTTTCTTTCTTTCTTTTTATCTCTTTTTATGTTTTTTTTTTTTAATTTTTTCGTTAAGGCCAAAGGCTTGACGGCAAAATGGAGAAACTCCAACTTTTGTAACGAAATGCTTGAATCACGACAACAACAAGGTTGATGAATATTTGATGGCCAAAGGCCGGATCACATTGGCTTTGTGCAACTATTGAGCAGCCAGAGGATCGAACAACTCTAATACCAATGTTATGAACAAAGTTCGTACTTTGCAATAATCTTCAGAATACCTGGTACATAAGGACATCCATTAAGAAACATATATATTGAATAGTGAATAAAAGAATTGATATGAGATATGAGATTGTTACAAATGAGGGCCTGCTTATATACCTAGGTAGGTGCCCTTTTATGAACGGTCATGTCCTTAGGGACATGCCTCTTCTATATTAATCACTAATTAATCATTATCATTATTATGATTTATTTATATATGTGTGTGTGTGTGTGTGACTTAGCTCCTAAGATGCTAGATGCAATGAGATTATTTTTATTAAGGAATGACAAAAGAAACTAGGGATGAAACATCACACCTAGTCTTTATCTGCTGTGGTATATATACCATTCTCTTGTGGCCTCATGAATATACAATAATGATCCATAATAATGGCCTCACATGAATAAGAAAGCGACCATATATTTTCAAAAGCCTTCATTAGAATTTTAGCAATAAAGCTCCAAGGTTACATGCACTCTCGAGTCTCAACAACCATTATAAGTGGGAGGAGCCTGTATATAGAATTCTAGGGTCAAACCTCCTCAAAAATAAAATAATATAACGCGAAAGCTAAAACCCTAGATCTAACCTAAGGATGCATAAACAACTAAGTCAAAAAATACATAAAATATCCATGGATGACTAGTGGATATGTTGTATGTACAAATCTCTAAGGAAAATGAGCTCAAGGAGTTAGGACACATCCTCAAAATGGGTTGAAGATCACATTAATTGCTCCAGTGTATATCCCCAAACTCCTACAAGGGAATCAACCCACTAACAAATCCTTGAGGAATATGACACAAAATTCTTGAAGAGGCATGCGTGGTTCCTCTTGTTGACATGTTGTAATATCCAAGGGAAATTTTTACCCAATGGTAACTTAGGGTTTCAACAAAATCCTTTGTGGCTTAGAAATGATACAAAGTATTTAGCATGACAAAGATGTAAATAAACAATACAATCTTCAATAAATAGCATTGTTCCTTCAATCAACACAAAAAAGCATTCGACATAGTAGCTATGATTTAATCGTTCAATAATTCCCAAGAGTTCCAAATTCAACAATTTTAGTATGGTCCCAAAATTCAATTGATCTTGACTGGTAAGTAACCCTAACCAGAGACTGAATTAGTCTGGACTAATTTGCAGGGTTCTGAATAATTTCTTGACCAGAAATGATACCGAATAAGCTCAAAAACAGATTTGTATATGAAGATGCTCAAATCCTATCTCAGGGTCTGCCTTTGGTTTCCCTCCTGTACTCCTTTGAATTCTGGCATAGGGACTGTTGGTTTGTTCCAAGAGACTCAGAATTTGCCATAGATCTATGTCACCCTCCGAATAGACTCAGGGAAGACTTAGTATTGCTTGAAATGATGCCTGTCCTTGCTTAGAAAACCCTTCGGATTTCTTCAGCAGAGAGTTGTTGTTCTGCTCGGGTCTTCTTGCAAATCAGAGCTATGTTTAACTCATAATTTTGATCAAGAAATGGCCTTTATGAAGGGGCTGAGCTGGGCCTTACGAAGGCTGAAGTGCCTTAGCGAAACTTCTACAAAACCATCCGCTACTTGTTCACAAGCATTCACTGGACACAGAGGAAAGTCACTGAAAATATCCTGAACAATCCCATGAAATTTGCTTGAATTTTCCACCAATTCGATGCCCTTCTGCTAAACAATTTCTTCTTGCTTTTCTAAAACAAACAAAGAAAGAAAAAGAAGAAATTTACTAACTAGGGTGGAAGCTTTCACCACCAAAATTAGTAGAGGATAAAAGGGGTCTTAAAAGCCTCGGAGCCTCAGGCTCAACGAAAAACAGAGACAAATATGTTGAAAGATGTAACTAGTTTTGGTCTTCATAATGACATATGTAGTCATGATTTTATATATTTGTTGTAAAGAGAAAAATATATTTATTATTGTCATTCTTGAAGCATGTGCTTCATGCTCAAGAGAAATTTATTTTTAGGTCAAGCACCCATTGTGTGCTTCTAGGGTTTGTCATTAAGTCTACAAGTCAATTGAGTCATTGTCATGTATGGAAAACCCTTTTGGGCATGTTACATATTCTAAAGAAAAATTATTTGAGTCAAATCTAGAGTCAAAAGACCCTCCAAGACCTCATCATAGTGCAAAGAACAAGTTGGCCTTCAAAAGAGATCAAGTCGGCTTTCTAAGTGACAAGTCGGTCTATTAGTAGGGCTATTCGACCACTTAAAGAAGCATATATATAAGACAAATTTCAATCTCATTTTGGTAGATAGATATCAAGCGCAAGAAGTTCGATAAGGGCATAAGAAGACAAGGAATAATTAGTGAGAAAGAGGAGAGACAAAAGGAAGGAGGATCAAAGGTTTAGAAGGTTGTTTTGGGTGCAAAGTCTCTCACACGTGTGACTGCAATTAGGGTTTTGTGATGTGAATAATTGTAGACTTCAAGAGGAGACGAAATCAACATCCAAAAGATAATAAGAGAAAGCCGAATTCATAAGGAGAGAGATCCAAAGCAAGCGAAGGAAAGAAGCCTCCTAAATTTGCCTTTAACTCCTCACACGTGCGAAGTTGCAGTGATTGCAGGAGGACGAGAATTGCAGTTCAGGTTGTAGGCTCGAAGTCTAGGTCGAAGAAGGAAGTGTAACTACTACAAGACAAGATTGACTTGGCTTGACTTTGCAAGAAGAGAAGTTTGAATTGGTCTTGGCCCTGGTTGATGCTTATATTTTCTAACCTCTTGTATCACTGTTCTTTATTGTTTTGGTAGTTGTTTGATGATGAGAACACTAATTATAAACAAGTGAAAGAAGAAGCTAATCAAGTTAAGTAAAAATACATCACAAGCAATTATCAAAGTAAGAGAAATCATCTAATCTAGCTGCCCTAGATTTCTCAACAAAATAATCCAATCCGATGTTGCCTCAAATGAATCTAACCCTCTTGTATTTATAGATTTCCATGAGGGCATTTTTCTCCTTAATTAATTGAGTGGGGTTCAGAACACGCCCCAACTTTAGCTTTTTTTCCCTAGTTTCCCCTTAAATTTCCCTCTGGTGCCCAAACATTGGTTATTTTGGGGTTTTCTGCTTTATCAATGACTATAACCTACGGGGATCGATAGGCTACTTTGTCCCTTGAGCCAATTAATCCCTTGGGGACATTACACATGTCCCCTCAAAGCATACCAATGTGTGCAAATGAAGTCCTTATGTAGTGGATTGGTCCTCAAGTGATAGATAAGTGGTTTCAAGTGTTGACAACATGCCAAAAATAGTGCCTGAAGGATAGGATGAATCCTTAACTAACTCTTCAACATGGTCTCCACGGTGTAACAACCCTCGAGGACTATCCAAATGACAAGGTGCAAGGAAGAGGAAGCCAACCAACCAAAAATTAGCACCAATCCTTGTGTAAGGTCATGATCAAGCTCAATTAATTCTCTAAAGGAAGGGGATTGCCCCATCACTCAAGCAATAAAATAATATAAATGTGAAACACATGGTTGCTTAATGCGAAAACACATTAATTGATTTAAATATCAACTTTGATTGCATTATACCTCAACATATATTCCACATAAGGATGGGCACTCATGCAATAGGCCTCCAATCAAGGTAGAATGTGCCAAATAATGCCATCATGAAGGTCTAAATCATGTAAAGATGGGTGTCTATGCAAAGCACTCTCCAAAATATGACACTAACCATGCCAAGATATGATCCATATGTGAAGTAAACGCCAAATTGCTAGGGCGCTCATCAACTAGGCCCTAGTACCATCAAACCACATTTAAAACATGTTCAAGCCTAGTCATGTGATGAGTAGAAAAATCATAAGAAAATGGGAACATTTGGAGTGCTCTATCATAGTGGCAAACCAATACATCAAACATAACACCAGGTTACAAAGATATAGCAAAATAGAAAGGGCACACCAATATCAACCCAAGGTACATCAATAATCAACTACTAAAGATCATGCTATGCTTTGGGGGTAGCAATCAAATGATTGTGCAATGACGTCTTTCCTCAAGACTCCTCACACCCACCATTGACTATGGTTGACAATGTCACAAAGGAAGTACTGAGGAAATATGTGCACTAACAAAAATCCTTTTCTATCCATCAAGTACCATCCTATATTTGCTTGTGAGTCTCTAATATATGTGATAAAAATCACAAGTGTAACTAAGTTGTGATGAAAATCAAAAGGGGTGTAATGAAAGTCACTAGTGCGAGATCATTGAAGCAAAATCTATCTAGCCTGGTGCAATGCTTCACTGGGTGGGGCCAAACCTTATGGCAACAAGAGAAAGAGTTGCTACTATCACCTCAACAAGCTCTCTCCCTCTCTTTAGGGGAATTAAACAGTATTTAAACTATAAGGGAGGCTACCCTAAGTCACCTGGAAAGATATTATAATGCTAAGGTGATGAATAAAAGGTTTATTGTTGGATAGAGTACCTACAAGGCCTAAGATGTTCTATACAAGGGTTCAAATACATATTGGAGGATATACAATGATGAGTCATTCAATGTCATATAGCAGCGCAAGAAAAGATCCTAGAATGATATTCAACAACAAAGGATCAAGATCTTCCAATAGAGACTGGGGTTAGACTAGGGAAATTAATTCAATGGCTGTTAGGTATGCATAAGCAACAAGAAAGAGAATGACATCAACCCTATTTAAGAGGTATAAGCCATGCACTATGCTAGATTTTGCCTTTAAACAACTTTTGTTTTCAAGGAACAAAAAACAAACTTTATTTATGTATGATAAACAAACTTACATTTTGCATACACACTTTAGAAAAGTGCATTACCAGGGATCAACTCAAATCCCTACGTGGCTCCAATAAATCCATTACAAGATATTAAACAATTTTGACCATCATATGGGTTCAACATATATATACAACATCTATACATGACTGGTATAAACAAAAATTTGTGTCAACTATCCAAAAGAGATAGAGCTAATATGAAAACATCCCATAGGGCTCCAACCACAAAACTGTGACACAAAAACTAAAAACTGAGTCCGATGTAGAAACTAAATTGCAAGAGAAAAACAAAAAAGAGCATGAAATTAATGCTAAAGATCTGATCATCCATAAACGACCTGTGGTAAAAACTGTAATCGTCTCCATTTAGGATTTCTTTAATGTGCCAAAGGCCTCGATCAAACTGTAGGCCTTCCTTATGAAGCTTGTCTGCCGCTCGGTTCATGTCCCTATAAATATGCGTGCATGTGAAATATGAGAAAGAATCCTTTATCCTTTGCAATCCTCCAAAATCTGAACAAGATGAATATTATGGCATTGCTAAATCCTGTTAGCCCAATTTATAACCATAAGGAATCACCAAACATTTGCAACTGATCACATCCCTTTTCTTTAACAAAGGAAACCAGAGAGCAACAAGCTAAAAGTTCAGCTAGATTGTTTGTATTGTTCTTGAAGCCCATACTGACATTGTAACAATGTTGTTCAGAAATATGTAAAATAAAACCACCCCCACAGAGACGATATAATCCCTGTTCCGCCCCATCGAAGAAGCCCCATGGTTGAGTTTTGTCCAATTCTTCATGGGTCATAATTCTATCATGCAATGTAACCATTTGTTGCGGAAGAAGATCCAAAATAGCCACCACTTCAGCTACCACCCTATTAGGACTAGAAATTTTGTTTTGAAAAATTTCTTTGTTGCGGGCCAACCAAACACCCTAGCATATGAGGAGGGGCAATGCTCTAAAATATCTATTATTCCTATTCCGGGATCAAGCTCTCCATGATCCTCAAAGGATGGTCCTTACCAGACATAAAATTGGCCACACACTGAACTACATTAAGCCCAAATATGGTAGCAAAAAGGGCAAGTAGTGAAGAGATGCTCAATAGACTTATTGTTTGATTTGCATCAAGGGCACCACCTAGGCCCAATTTTGTGCCTCTTCTATAAATTGTCCCAATTTGGAATCTTTTTAGCCAAAATACACCACAAAATTAGATGAGTTTTTGTTGGGACCTTGATCTTCCAAACCCCTTTCCACCACCACATCTCTACACCACTTTTTTCTTCCACGTTCTAATGAAGGTAACCCAATTTTGGGGTATAAATTCCATCTGGAGAATGTGTCCAGACCAACACATCCTCCACCCTCGAAATACGCATGACTATTCTCCAACGCCTCCAAGTAAACCCACCAACTATCTCTGTACTCCTGACCAATATGCAAATCATAGGCCACTAACCATCCTTGCCGCTAGATAGTAATAATGTCGTGATTTACAATGTGAGCTAGACCGGAGAAACCACTATCTTTGAGCATATCCAGTAGGGCTCAAGGAAGACTATGGATTTGACCACTACCAAGCCAAGGATTCTACCCCAACCTCAACCTTAATCCATTCCCGACCTTCCACACCAAACTTGAAGCAATGAGATGAAAACAATTTAGCATATTGTGCCATTTCAGTGAAATATTTGACCACAATTTTTCTGGCAACCTTATCCAATCATCAAGGGAGTAGGGATGAATATATTTTTGAATGACAACTAAGGTCCAAAGACTGGATGTAGATAGAAGCCTCCACCCACATTTTGCAACAAGTTCTTTTGAAAACATGAAAATATTTTTGAAGCCCCACCCACCGAGAATTTTGGGTAAGGCAATTCGTTTCCATTTCACCCAAGGGTGAAGAAAATGATCATGTGATCCAACCCACAAGAATTTAAGACATAATTGTCTGATTTTTCCAGGTTTCCCGTAGGAATCTATACTATGGACATCCGAAAGACAATAATTGCCTCAAGCACCAATTTCACCAGAACCAACCTTCCTGCACGAGACAAACACTTAAAGCACCAACATTTCAATCTTTTCTCAATCTTTGAGAGTAACCACATCCAATCTTCTTTTTTATAGCAATTTGGTTTTAAATGAAAACCCAAATATTTTAATCCTACTTCCAGATCAACAACCTAATACAAAAAAGCTTTGCTAAGATTTTGAAGTTTGAGGGCATCTAGATTTTGAGCAGAAATAGTCTACTTTCGAGAGTTTACAACCATCCTAGTTGCCACCTTGAACAATGCAATAATTTTAGCTAATGTGTCCACATTTCGAATAGAACCATTACAAAAAATTAGAATATCATCAACAAATAGTACATGAACGATTGCAAGATTGTTTGAAATAACAACACTTTGAAAGACCCCCTAGGCTTTGCATCCGCAATCATACGGCTGAGATATTCGGCAACTAGAAGGAATAGTAAGGGAGACGAAGGGCATCCTCGCCTCAAGCCTCTCTGTGCATGAAAAAATGGAGATGCAGAACCATTGATTAAAATAACAAAAGAGATCGATCTAAGGCATCCCATAATCCAGTTGATAAAAGCTATACCAAAACCCACATGAGTCAGAAGCAGTCTAAAATGCATCTAGCTTACACGATCGTAAGCTTTGGAGAGATCAATTTTAATGATAGCTCCTTTGGATCTAAAGGTTTTGATACTGTGAAGGCCCTCCTAGGCCACACCAATGGCTTCATGGATCTGCCTCCCTTCCAGAAAGCCAAATTGCTCATTGGATATAGCACGTGACAAAATCGGCTTTAACCGGTTGGTGATGACTTTGGAGATAACGTTGTAAACACAGTTGCATAAATAGATTGGGCAGAAGTCTTCACAAGTAGGAGGCTTATCATTTTTAGGAATGAGGGCAATAAAATTCATGTTGAAGGCTGCCAGAACTTTGCCTTCTCTTTTGGACTCATTTACCACCTCTAGTAGATCCTTCCCAATAATATCAAAGAAACCCTAAAAAACTCAACACCCCACCCATTAGGCCCTGAATTTTTGTCTTTTTGAAAACTGGCCAAAACAACTTTCAACTCTTCTTTAGGAACCTCCTCCTCCAAGTCGATATTATCTCCCTCATTTACAAAGCTGGGAAAAAATTGAGCCGCCCTAATGACTTTCACGATATTTATCTTTGCAGGCTCCTGAAAAAGACACTGAAAATGGTCTCTTGCCAATGAGGTAAGGCCCTCAAATTTGTAACTTCCCTACCATTCACGTCCTGGAGGTTCCAGATTGTGTTAGTCAGCTTCCTCCCTTTGCATATGCTTGAAAGAATTTAGTGTTTTCATGCCCACCTTCGAGCCACAGGGCCCTACTTTTTAACCTCAAGGATGGCCTTTTTTCTAGCTTCTAGCTGAAATAGGTTCTCCCTAGTAGCCTTATTCAAACAATCCATATCCTCCGATTCTAAAACTTCAAGGATCGCCCTTTAAATCTCCAGAAACTCCTCTTTTCTTTGTTTACTTCTTGCCCACTACATTGCTTTTCTTTTCATCTACTTAAGATTCTCTTCAAATTGTTTAGCCATCGAAACCCATCTATGAGATTCAAAAGGGAATCTGATCAAAGAGGCAAACTCTTCCTCTTTAATCCAAGAAGAATTAAATTTGAAACGGCTTCCAGGCTTGGCTCCATGACCTTTTAACTCCAGCAAACGGGGGAGTGATCAGATTCTCCTGTAGGGCCAACCCACTTCCAGATAGAATTAAAGTGCTTTGGTGAATCACTAGCAATAAAAAATCTATCCAGCCTCTTAGCAATACACTCCTCCCCAATACGATGATTCCAACACGTAGGTTTTAATTTTTATAGGTTCAAGATCCATAAGGTTTGAAGACTAGAGCTTATTTATAAAATAATCTGAGAGATTATCAATTTTGGTTTTGGGCCCCCAAGACTTAGCAACACCCAAATAAAAATTTAGATCCTCCCCAAGATTAGGTTTTTAAATTCCAACAACTTTAAATCAAAAAGATTATTCCAAAAATTCTAATTTGCCATTGCAGGTGCCATAAAGGTTTATATAAGGTAAAAGAGACCCCCAACTCAATTGAAAAATCTCAACCCCCAAACCAGAACAGATGCTCCAAGCGTTTTCAACCTTCAACTTACATTGTATCCACCCACCAACAATATCTCTGGAGCGACCCCCTGGGGCTTGGATCCAATGCAATAAATTTCCACCCATGAAACAAAGATTCCAATATAAAAGAGATAGATTCTCCAACACCCATAGTTTCTTGAAGAAAAATGAGATCTAACTACTCTAATTTGACCAATCTTTTCAAGGAAAGTTTTTTTAGAGGACTTGCAACCCTCGCTAGTTGAAGGAAAGGATTTTCATTGAGACACCACCCCTTGGGTGTTCATAGCTCTAAGCTCCCCAGTTATAGATAATTTCCTGCCTGCAACCATCTTCTCGATGGCTTTTTCTTTTGCTTTGGAGATAGTGGATTTTCTTCCTCACAATTTAGACCCAAGAGAGGATAGGCCAATTTGTCCCAACCCACTGACTTGACCCTCGAGAGGAGGAAAAATCAGTACAGACTTGAATTGTAAAGGATAGAGCCACTTTTATGGTCCCCCTATGAGCTAGAGAAGGTTGAGGCTTTCAGAGAAGGGACTGACATCAACAGGGAAAGGACCAGACAAGGGATCCGAGCAGAAAAACTACTAGCCATAGGGTTCGACACCACATCATCCGAAAACCCATAAGCATGAACCTAATCATTCCCCCATAACAAGAAAGAATTTGTAGGAATAGTAATAGAGGGAAGGGGTAAAGAAGAATATGGTGGAGGAGAGGTCGGATCAATCCTGACACCAGAATCCGGCGGAGCGCCTCCAACATTAGTTGCAACATCCTATGGAAAAAGGTCCCCATTCACTGTGTGCTCCACATCTGTGTTAACCACCATATTTTCGTCGACCCCTTGAACACCATCCCTTTCATTTGACCACTGACCCAAATCCGATTGGGAATAAGTTTTCTGCTTTTTCCTTGCGTCCCCACACAACATCACTTTCTTAAAGGAAAGAGGACAATGATGAACAACATGCTCGTATTTATGGCATCACCTATAGCTTAACAAAATTCCCTCGTAGTCTAGAACTTGCAACTGTTCAACCCCCCTGCCGATGTTGATAGTCTGAAACAACTTCTTGCAAAGGTCCAAAGACACCAAGATTCTTAGATGGATTTATTTCTTATCTCTTTGAATGAGTAATCTACTTGAAGAAAAATGCCAATGTTGTTTACTAGGAATTTAAAGCTCTTCTTGTTCCACATATGGGCCGGAAGACTTGGGAGCCAAACTTGGATAGGGGCAACATCCATCCGCTTGTGACTAGCAACAAATAAAGGGCTCCAAAATTTGAACAACACCAATGTGGCATCAATAGAACAAAAATTGTTTGCAATAATAGACACTTCTTCGTGCGAACTAAAGGTTAGCATAATCCAACCCTTATCTAGGATGAATAGTTCTGGCTCGACTTTGACTTTAGGTGTTATTTCCTCCCTGAGCCACTCCTAAGGGTGTTGAGACAGAATTTTCGACCCCTAGCTCTACCCACCAAAGACTTTGTAGACATGTCTTCCGCCTCCATCTCAATGCCAACCCATAGACTCATCTTATATGGTGCAAGGTTCGACTCACACCTATAAATCTTGATTTTCGCCTTCTTTTGTTTAGAATCAACCAAAACCCTAATCGACAACACAAAGGCGACTTCCCCACCACCTTTCTTTTCTAGAGCGTTCTCAACAGGCAAGTCAACATTGAGAACAACCCCTCCACTAGCCACCATGAATGAATTCAAGAAACCATTAGAAGCCCACTGTAACCTGTCCCCTTCCAATTTGTTGGACAAAATCTTATCTGGTTCTGCTTCATGGAGAAAACCTCTCGAATTCGAAAAGGGGACGAAACCCTCACCTCCCAACCAAAATGGGGAAAAAACCCTGTATCTTGAAAAGGACCCAACGAAACATCCAAATAGAGAACCTAAACCCTATTGACAAAGAAGGGTTTGTAAAATTTAGCCTCGAAGATGTCTCAACGCCATTTACCACAAGGGGGGTAGAAACTTGATCAAAATGACTTACTGGAGGGGAAATTCCTTGGGAATTTACCCCTTGAGTAACAACTACCTAACCCACAGGTGGAGGACTTTCCAATGCAAACCCAACAGTGTTTAACTCAACCCAGGCCGAGAAACCACTAGCTCCTGAGGAGAAAGCTGCGGAAACCCAATATTCTCGATTAGTTGTAAAAACGTTTATGTGACCTGGGCTCTTCGAAAAATCCATTAACTTTAGCGAATCCATTCTGACAGCAAAAACTTCCGAAGCGGTCAGAGCACCTCTGGATAAAGTCCCGCCTTCTGCTAGAGAAGCTGTGAGAAACCCTAACCATTAGCCTTCACTTTGCAGCACCGCCATCCGCCTTTAAACAACTTACAGATGCAATTCCTAAATTATGAGTGACAAACATCTACTACTCAAACATCGCTTTTGTGCATAAATTTGCCATAGAAACGCTAGTGGGTGCCTTAGCCGTCTAGGATAGAGAAAAAAGAAATAAATTTTAATGTGATTTATGGATGGTCAACACACTAACTTGTTGGACATAGTGTTGTCATTGATGTCAAAGGGTAAGTCAAATGAAGCTTCGAGATAAGTTTAATGTCTTGATAAGGTCACATTAAATGGTGACAAAGTGGCTAGAATTTTATCGAGTTTTTGTTGAAGTTATGTTGTTCATGTTGAATTTTGTATCTATGGTCGGTCTTCCTAATTTATATTTTAGCCCTTGTAATGTATAATGTAAATCTAAGACCCGCTCTTCATGTCATTTTCAGTGTTTAACCCTTGAAAGAATTATTATAAGACATGTTCTTCATGTCGGATTTAAAAGAGAATTCCGTAATTTGGAGCTTGAATTTTTGGCTCCAAACTAGTCAAGTCATCCCTCCCTCAAGTCAAGTCAGCGGCAGTGAAGAGACACACCCATTCACAAAGACAAAAGACTATATAAAGGCATTCGACCTCCACATAGGCACTATTCTACCTCACACAAGAAAGACATCTTCTGGGTATCCAACCGAAGGACAAGAAGGACGAAGATCATCTCTCTAACTCGCATGTGTGGATTTCTGTCTCTTTTGGCTCTCATGTTTGTTTTTGGGCAGTAGTTTCTATGCAAGTCAAATTCTAGGTAGGCTGAGCTTTTTGGACATATTCTGGAGGTCAAAATTTTTCCTAGGGCAAATCAGAGAGGGTAGAAGTTGGACTTGACTTGACTAGAGGGTTGCGTGACCAGGTTTGACCATAGCTTGTTGATCAGTGTGATCTCATAGTTGACTAGCAGCATTAGATGTATCTTTTGTTGAACTGAAGAATTTCTCTGAGGAAAAGGTTGTTGGGTTTTTCCCCCAAGTGGGTTTTCCCAGGGTAAATCTTGTGTTCTCTTTGTGAATTGTGATCTCTACTGTCCTTATGGTTTTATGGTTGAATTTCTGTAGTGTAATTGCTTAATGATAAATTGAAATTTTTAAAAGAAGATTTATATCATTAGAAGTAATTTTTAGTATTTCAGAAATTTGTGCTTGTATTTATTGCACTTGAAAAATCAACAAGTCAAATAAAACTATAGATGGCATGGTTGGATAGTCCTCTCCGAGACCTCTCCAATGGTATATTACACTTGTCAAACTCTTCCTGGATGAGAAGATATGTCAGTTTGAAGTTGACAGCTACAATGAGGGAAAAAGCACCAAATTTATTATGAAAAACACCAAATTTGTTAAATGTCAAGCATCTTAAGATCGGATCTATGATCTTGTGGTGCAATCTATGGTAGATGACGCGAGAACCTGCACACTCTTTAACAAGTTAAAGATCATGCATCTTTGGGTAGATCTGACCATTGAAGAATACATGAACAATGGATTGAGTAATGACTTGCATGAAACTTAATGCCTCCCCCATGTCACTTTCCCTCTGCCACATTGGTCCAATCAACGCATGACACGTGGCAGGTTCATAAGAATGACAAGTGGCCCCTCAACAGATGATGTGGCAGTGTGACTAAAATGCACACGTGGTAAAACATGATTGGTTGAGTATCATCAATGACACGTGGAAGAGAGAGATTTGATGTACGTGATGACATGGCAGGTGCCATGTGACATGTTGACTGGGTAGGTTGGTTGGCCAATTGGATGAATGTTAAGTGACACATGGCCCACTTGGGGTATGTCATGTGTCCAAGGTGACATCATGATGATGTCAACATTGGTTTGTCCATAGACCCTATTGACCACACTTTGTTAACAGTCCAAGGAAGCAGAGTACAAAGAAATGAAAAAATTTCAAAGTTCAAAGTCATCAACCAACACTATTTTATCATTGTAAACCCAATTTCTGCAAGTTTTCTTGTAAATGATGCTAGTATGATCATTTAATTATGTAACAACACCTAGGTAAGCCTCTGATTTTGGCAAAGGATTTCATCCTAGGAATTTTTTTAACCTCACTGATTGTGTGTTTTTAAACATAAATAATCAACAAAGTTTTTCTTCCAGTTTAAACTCCAAAGCTAGGGTGGAATTCATTGACAAGGTCTTAGGTGAGTCTTAGTATTATATCGAGTCTTTGTAAAAGAGTGTTTGGGAATAATTTAAGCATATTTGGCTAAATTATTTTATTACAAACACACTTGGTTTATACTAGGTCATATTGTGTTGCAGAAGTGGGTAAATTGTTGCGGGTGTGAGTCTAAATGTGTTTTCCCCTTTCTAGGGTTAGATATTGTAATAATTTGATGTAAAAAATATTTTAGTGCATGGTCCTTTATATTTAGACACCGTGGTTAAAATATTTGAGGGTGGAAAAAATTATTAATCCCTTCTGGGTAAATTAAATAAAAATCCTAAGCCAGAAAATTAATAATTTTGAGTCAAAAAATATCATAGAGAAATTAATTTCTCTTCAAGTGGAAAATAATCTAAAATTCGTGGGTCAAAGAGAAGTCAATTTTTGGAGGTCCCTCACCAAGGGAAAAATGGATATTTTAAGAAAAAATGAGCCCTTGGACCTTGGTGGTTAAGTCAAAGTCAATTTTTTGAGGAAATTAATCCAAAATATTAATTTTTAGATTAATTAAAAGTGAGCTTTAAGAAAAATTCGAATTTTTCCTCAAAGTTAAAAATTCGATAGTGGAGATTAAAAGATGATCAAACTATTTTCAGCGGTTGAGATTATTTTGACGAGGATCAAGCCAACTAGTCATTATTTTCCACTTGGAGGGGTTTCTCTATATAAAGAAGCTATTGTGCTTCTATTTTCCATCTTTGCATGATGTAATTCTTGAATGTTGGTATTGAGCCGCTGCTCTGCTGGGAACATTTTGTATCATAATATAAAGACTTTGGGGTTCAGTTCATGGTGTTTTTCTTCCACTGATCTGTGGTATGTGTTAGCTATGTGTGATCCTATATTGTGCTAAATATTGCTAAATAATTGTTATTTCATTTTTCGGTGATAAGAACATTATATTGATACATGCTATCTTAGGTGATTTGATTTACCATATGATCTAACAATTTTTTTTGAGAATATTATAGAGATTTATGGTTATGCTATCCCTTGGGCTCCAAGTTCATAGACTGTTGGGAAGAGTTGACTATGTTTGGGCTCTGAGATTTCTTTATGGTATTTAATTTTGGAGCAGGGTTTGGCCAATATATATTTTTCGAAATATACTCATCCATTGTTATTTATCAAAATTATTTCCATTTTTATTTTTTTATTTTTTTAATTTGTAAATATTGTATATTTGTAGAAAATTTGTAAATTATTTCTAACCCATTTGTTTTGCAGCATATATATATTATATATATATATATATATATATATATATAGGGTTTGGCATTCTTTGATTCATTTGTGTAGGTGGACTTCAAGTTGATCAAGAGAATTTTGGTGGGTTTTTGCAGATCTAGGCCTAGGAAGGCAAGATCTAGCTTCCGATCATCTTCCAAGCTCGACGTCCAACATTTTTGCAGTTAATTTGTGGAGGAATTTTTGTTTACAGCGTTTCGAAAAAAAATTTAGGCCCTAAGGCCTAGCCATGAGGCCTAAGAGCCTCTTAAGGCCCTTGAACCTCCCTTTTCCATAGGCCGCCGCAAGCCCTGAAGGGCTGGCCATGGCCCTTTACCCTAGCCGTCATCCCTTCTAGGGCTTCTTTTTCCCCTCGACCCTCCTTTAGACTTATTGTCTAGCCTTGAAAGGGCCTCGACCTTCCTCCTTCCTCCTTGTCATGGTCTCTAGGAGGCCTTTCTCCCACTTGGCCGTCCATTTGGCCTTAGCTAGAGCCCTTAAGGGGCTTTTCCCTTAGTTCTAGGCCCTTTAGGGTCTCTTCCTGGCCCTGCGTCAGCCTCTAAGGGCTTGACGTCAGCCCTTGTGGGCTTATCTCCCCTAGTCGTGACCTTTTCCGGCACTTCCTTTGCCCTTGTTTGCCGTTCCTTGCCTCTTCTAGCCCTAGTCTTGGGGTTTTCCTAGCCTTGGAGCCTTGCCCTAGCCTTGTATTTAGTCATCTCTGATTTTGATATTGTTTGAGTGGGCTAACATTGTGGTTTTGCAGCAATATTAGAGCTAATTTGGTGGTTGCAGGTAGCCAAGCTCATTGGAAGTCAAACTAGCCCTCAACTAGGCCCTTAGGCCTCTTGGTTTGCCTCTCTTCCTCTCATTATCTTCTCTGTTTTGCTACAGCCATTTTATGTAGTCATATAACTCTAATAAATTCATTAAAATTGACCAAAGATCATCTAATAATCACTCAACTTAATTAGCTAATCATTGGAGCTATTTTGGCATTGATAATTTGGCACCTTGTTGGTTTATAAAGGACTGAATCACTAATTTTCTGAGTTATTTCAAGTCTGATATATATTATTTTGAGGTCTGATCTGAACATTAAAATTCTGATCTATAGCTTCTAAGCAGTCTCATAATCACTGGAAATCATTGGAAATTTTAATGCATTGATTCTCTAGCTTATCTTTGGCATCTTGCATCATTTCTTGACTGCTGATATAAAATTGCAGACCTCTAAAAACAAGGTTGCAACAGTAATAAATTGCACACAAGTCTCTAAAATTGGCTAAGGAACTCTTATAATTCATAATCATTGATGGTTGAAGTGATTTGAACTTAAATTTGGTCAAAAGAGTTATTGACATCTTGCATTTTTCATTCAAGTGCTCTAATTGGATTGGTTGGTTAATTGCTCTAAGTGACATTGTAGATTAAAGATCTTGTTTCTCATTGCTACTATCATTGTTAGATAAGTGGATACATTTCTCTTCATTGTTTATGATCTAAATCACTCTTGAAACACATTAATTTGATTATAATTGTGATAAAATTGGCATATTGGTGATCCATTGTTATAATCTTGAAGATTGCTAATTGTATTAAGTAGCATTGATCTTGTCTTATTTATCTTTTGAGCAATTATTTATTGGTTTTATCGGCAACATTTTTTGGCACCGTTAAGTTTGAGCACTTCCTCTTGTGGTTGATATTTGTCATTTATTTATTGTTTAAGTACTCCATCATTCACAATTGAAAATCATTGTAATTAAGTACATAGGAAATCTAATAATATCACCGTTAGAGCATTCACTCATATATTGCACTTGCATCGTAAGATTAGTCTCTTGCATTAATAAATTAACTTCCAAGCATAAGCTTGGTCGATAGAGAGATAAACCCACTTTTCTCCTCTAGCTTAAGGGGCCTATCACCTCTTTAGTGGTTAACATGGTGACTTTGTAGTCGTCTGAGCCATAGTCTCTGCGATGCTGGAGACATCGAGGTGGTTAGAACCTAAGTGGAGATATCGTTAATCAAGCCTTAGCTTGCTTCCCCTTGGCTTCTCTCTCACAACCCACTCTAGAGACTAGCCTCAAAACAGTGAAGAGGAAGGATACATGTAGAATAGACATAACTTAAACTAAACCAAATTTTGCATCTCACCTAGATTGCAGGATTTGCATATCATTTAGGATAGTGAAGCAATCCTTAAGCAACAACTATTCATCCGGTAACTTGGTAAATATTTGTCTTATGCAAGTAATTGACTCCATATAAGGCACTGGTTTTCCACTATAATCTAATCAAATCATTTAAATTGCTAATTCAACTAAGTTTCTAGGCCATTCAGTTGTGTATCTCGGGCTTGTTGGTTGCCAACAAGTCTCCCATCTTCACATTTCATAGGGACTACCCCCCATAGTTTGTTGTAGGTAGACAGCTAGAATGGAGAGGGCGGGGATCAGATGACAACCCCCGTCCTTAGCATTGTCGCTTCTTGCCTGTACAGTTTGGGTGACATTAGACCCCAGGACCAGGTCACATGGCGAGGGCACATGAAGTTTCTTCAATTCATATCAGCCCTCACATTTCAAATTCGCGTCGGCCCCTATCAATTTCATGCCCATTCACACACACACACACACATATGTGTGTGTGTGGCCAATTCGATTTATGGATGTGCTCATTGATTGAAATGTTTGTCTAGTTCAGAGACATTAAAGGGTGGCTTTTAGCGTTGTTGCGTATTGGCCTGAAGGCACTATATCTATTGTGATATTGTTTTGCCACATTGGATCATTAGTTGTATTGGCCTGAAGGCACATGTTGTAATCTTTGTTGTGTGTATCAGCGTAGGTGGTTAACGTTGTTGTGTTGCTCGAAGGCACAAGTCATCAGCTTTGTTGTGTTGCCCAAAGGTGTGTAGGTCGTGCACTTTGTTGTGTTGTGGTGTTTGGCTCGATGGTGCAGGTCATGAGCTCTATATGTTGCGGTGTTTGGCTCGAAGGTGTAGGTTGTGAGTTTTGGTTAATTGGCCTGAAAGCGTAGGTCGTGAGTTCTAGTATATTGGCCCGAGAGCGCAGGTCATGAGTTCGGTTGTGTTGGCTCGAAGGCGTAGGTCATAAGCTCTGTTGTGTTCCCTGAAGGTGTAAGTTGTGAGCTCTGTTATGTTGTGGTGTATTTGCTTGAAGGCGTAGGTTGTGAGTTCTGTTTTGGTGGATTGCCCTGAAGGCGCAAGATGTTAGTTTTGTTGTGTTGTGGTGTTTGGCCCAAAGGCACAGGTCATGAGCTCTATTGTGTTTTGGTGTATTGGCCCAAAGGCACAAGTTGTGAGCTTTGTTGTTCGGCCCGAAGCCACAGGTTGAAAGTTCTATTGTGTTGTGTGTATTTTCCTTAAGGTGCAGGTCGTAAGCTATGTTGTGTGTGTTGGCCTGAAGGCGTAGGTTGGAAGCTTTATTGTATTGTTTGGCTTGAAGGTGCAAGTTGTAAGCTTTGTTGTGGTGTATTGGCTCGAAGGCACAGGTCGTGAGCTCCGTTGTGTTGTGTATGGTTGTATGTTCATTTCCTATCTAATATGTATTCTTAAGCTTGAAGGCTTATCCTTTTCTTTGACAAACACAATCCTGATCGTTAAATATGCTTCCATTTGGTGACATGAACCTAGCTCAACAGTCAAATTGGTCTTGACATTGTTTGGTTTGAGAGAAGTCGTAGGTTCAAATTCAGTGGAGTTTGTTGGAATCTATTTTTGCTCACTCAAAGTGCATTTTGTCGAACCCTTAGGCAGACTGGAAAAGGGGATTTTGCTTTACACGCACCAAAAAAAGTTCATTTTTTAGGTAGTGGACCAGAAAGATGCAAATTGTAGAACAATTAATTGTTTATAATGTTTTTGGGTTAAATTAAGGGCAATTTTGATTTTTTTATAAGGGGAAATGGATTGTATTGTCTTGTGATATATGTAAGGAACATGAAAATCCCTGAGGACATATTTTGAAGGAAAATAAGTTGTTTCAAAGTATTTTGAGGCATTGTAGCAGGTTGGATGTTGATGCAAGAAATGAAGGATAGCAAATGTTGATGTAAGAAGAACAAGTTGATGTAGTGAACAAATTTGGAAGAAGTGTTTTGTGAATAGCTTGTGAATCTAGTTTGAAAGATTGTGAAAAGTAGTTTGCATCAGGTTGAAGGAGGAGATGGGTGCCTCCATTGAGGTTGGTTCCTTAATTAGGTTGAAGCCTACTGCAAGTCAGTGTTTGCATATCATCGAGGTTGGTGCCTCAATCAGGTTTTAGCCTATTGCAAGTCGATGCTTGCACATATTGGGGGTTAGTACCTCCAGTAGCTTGGTGCCTGCAAATTTATTTTTTGGGGGTGGGTGCCTCTAGCAGGTTGGTGTTTACAAATCTATGTAATCAAAATTGAAGAAGATAAAAAAAAATTGTGGTTTTATCTCGCATGAGTTTCCATGTACATCTTGTGTCTTATATGATGATGTGTTGATATTTTTTAATGATGCATGATTATGGTTACAATTTTGATTAATTAGTAAATTGTTTAAATTGATGAAAATTTTCCATTACACTGATTCACCCCTCTCATTGTAATCTTTAGTCTAACATAATGATCAATGCCTTATCCTATTAGGGTTTAATGGAGTCTTTAGGGTAAAATGCCTTCCTTGATGGAGTAAAGGGGGGATGCCTAGGACATCCACTTGTAAAACTATAACTATTATTCTTATGAGGGGAGAAATGAAATATAGGGTTTGCACATTAAGAGTTTCCCCATAGGCCTTAGAGAAAACAAATGTTCATGCAATAATGAAGCAAGATTTTAACAATAACTAAGCATTTAGTCATGGGATAATAGAAACCCTACTTTAAACATTCAACATGTAAAATATTAATGATAAGAAAATAAACTTACAAAATTCTCTGCAAAAGGCACTTCTTTCAATCCCAGAACAATGTATCCATGCAAAAATCACATCCACTAGAAGGTCGCACCATTAAAGATCACATCTTGCCCATAGTAGTGAAAAATTCTAGCTCACACTCTCTTAGAGAGGAAAAGAATCAAATGTGTGATGATGAACAAATGAAATGAAGGGAATCTCTATTTATATGTGCCATATCCCACTCATGTCTATAATGATCAATGTTGATAATATTGACGATATTTCGCGAAATATTGCAAATATTGCGATATTTTTCAAGCAAATGATATTGCGGCAGGTAAATATCGTGATATTTTCAAATTTGAAAATAATGCGATATTTTGAAAATCTCTGATAAATATCGCGATATGTTGAAAATATCGGCTAAATATCGCCATATTTTGAAAATATCGGCTAATGTTTAAAAATTTGAAAAAATTGATATTTTATCTTCGCTGATATCTTTCGATATTTTCGCCGATATTGCCGATAGGATGTTTTCAGGAGCTATTTTCGACACTGATAATGATACAACTAAGAAGCCCTATTGAAAAGTTTACTTTTAAGCGTTTCACAAGATAGATGTTACAAGCCAACCTTATAGCTCAAAAACATAACAAAGATGCCAAAAATGCCCACATGGGTTGGAGAAAATCCTCCTTATGCATGTTGTCATCCTCTAAATGAGCTCTAGAGTCTAAATTCCACAAATAAGTGACATGTGGGCTAATGAGTGTTGCATGTTCCAAGATGTAGCTCCTAGATCATGGTCATGCCTCCAAAGTGCCTCCATATCAAGGTGTTATCTCCATAGTGCCTAATGTCACCCTCCATGTTGATGTGAGTAACATTGGAGGGCCTTCTACAATTGCTTGGTGTCTTAGTATGTGGAAGACATTAGTTAGCTCTTCTAGTGATTTATGTCTTCTTTCCTAAGTTAAACATAGAAAAAGTACAATAATTAAAGTTAATTAGTTGTTGTGGATTATTGGGTTATTTTTCAAGGATAAATAATTTAATTATTTAAGTGACTTGGAAGTAATCTCAACCGCTGATCTTCAAAATGTTTCTAGAACAAAGATTCAAGATGCTTCTAGAGATAAGATTGGGGTTTGGGATTCAAAATCAATGAAGATTATAAATGGAGGCTAGCGATGGAGGTGAAGACACAATGAAGAGCACAAGTGTGTGTACGAGTCATCATGAGAGAGTGATTTTCTCTGCAGTGCAAGTGGTTCATGCTAGAAAATATAAGTAGTTATATTAGGGTTTGATTCTCTTTTCTTGATAATTACTTATGAGTGTGTTGGCTTCTTTTACTTCTTTATTATCTTATCTTTCATCAAGCAATTACCATATTATGTGTGTATGAAGATCATAAAACAAGAGACACAAGATATAGGCACTATGCCAGGGAAAAACCCCCCTTGAGGGGAAAACCCAGTCAAGATAATTCTTCCTTTCAATAGTAATCTTTGAGACTTTTCACCCTAGACCAAGACCAAACTTTCTCTCCACACCAAGTCAGCCTCCCAGATCTTCGACCCCTTCTAGCAACTTCGACTAGGCAACAACTTCTAGCAACAAGCAACTTCCGGCAACAACTAAAACTTAGGAGACTTCGATCTCCCACTCCAGACCACGAAATAGAGAGAGAGAAGCACCAAAAGTTCGATTTTCTTCCTCTCCTTAGACTTCCTGAAACTCGCACTTCTTTCAACCTCCCGGCAACAGACTTTGCACTTCTCTAGGTCTTCTTGAGATATTGAACTAGCTTGAGAGATGATGCTCCAAATTACTTCGACTAGCTTGTATTTATAGGCTTCTTGTGGGTCGAATTAGGGTCGTTTAACCAGACTTGATCTCTCTTAGGCCGACTTGATGTGGAGGGTACATAAATCATATTTGACTCAATACTAAACCATTTTACATTATTCAAAAGCCCAAGCAGACTCTCTTTGAATGTACAATGACTCTATAAACTCAATATTAATCCTGAGAGTCCCCAATGGGGACTTTGACTAATATAATGATGACCCAAGCATGAAACTCATGCTTTAATTAGTCATTGTTACAATAATAAAAATTCTTTTCTTTATTCTTTTGACAAGTACATTACATGATGACTCAAGTACATTAATGAAGACCGAACATAGTTACATTTTCCAACACTCTCTCGAGACTAAGGAGGTGTTCATAATGTACAAATACAATGGAAGATCTCAAACTATATGAAACATGAAAAACTTTAGGCACCACAATGCCATGGACTAGATTCCTGACCAGGGCAATCCATCCAATGGTCTCTCAACAATTTAGGCACCGCAATGCCACGGACTAGATTCCTGACTAGGGAAATCTATCCAAGTGGGAATAAGGTGGACTCAAGCTTTTAGCCCCTCTAGGTACCATCAGGTTTACTTGCTAACCACCAACCCAAATATCTAGGTGTGTATCCAAAACAGAGCTCAATAATCAACACCACCTTTACAACTTCGGGACCCAGACATCAACACAAAGTGTCGGCCAGATGTCTTCCCAGACAATGCTTCACTCGCAAAGCCTCAACAAATCTCTTCCACATTCTTATCATCAATACAATGAGCAATATCTGCCAAACCAAGCAGTTTCCTTAGATATTCAAACTTCTTATTAGGAAGAGCCTTTGTTAGTATGTTTGAATCTATCGAGACATACTCCAACTTCATCTGCACCAAGTTCCTAATAATTTGGAACTTATTATTGATATGTTTCGTCCTCAAATGAAACACGGGATCTCCAAACATCTTGATACAACTTTGATTGTCACAATTAATCACATTATGACCCAGAGACTTCTTGAACAAATCTGTCAAAAGCTTCTGTAACCAAACAACCTCTTTTCCTACTTCACATGCAGCCACATATTCTGCCTCGACACTACTCAATGCAACGGGATCTTACTTCCTACTCATCCATGAGATCATAGCAACTCCCAGACTAAAGCATCCTCCAGTGGTACTCCTTCCATTGGTCTCACTGCCACCCTAATCAGAGTCTGCGTAGCCAATTCGCTTGACTTCTTTACTATCATACTTTAGGTAGTGATGTATAGTGCCACGAAGATACCTCAATATATGTTTGGCAACTATCCAGTGATCATGACGAGGCTCCAACTGAAACTAACTAAGAATGTTCACTGCAAAACATATATCTGGTCTAGTATTTACGAGATACATTAGGGAACCCACCAACTGTTGATATGAGGTAGGATCCATGAGACTAGAGTCAGAGCTCCTCAACTTCTTGAGTTTGGTGATCATAGGAGCAGTAATCAGCTTGGAATCCATCATCCTGAATTTTTGCAATAACTTGATGATGTACTTTCCTTGCCCCAAATATATCTCCCCAGGTTTCTGCCATACTTATAGACGTAGGCAATAGTGCATCAGTCCTAGATCCTTCATTTCAAATTCAGCGGCCAACATCTTCTTGCATTCTTGAATTCTTCGCTCTACACTTGTGATGAATAGATCATCCACATATAGTAGAATAATGTCGGACTCATTATTCACGACCTTGATGTAGAGATTCGGATCAACGAAACTCTTCACGAACCCAATTCTAAGTAGATATGCATACATCCTTGCATACCATGCCCTCAATGCTTGCTTCAAACCATATAGGGCCTTCTTAAGTCTGCAAACATGAGTCCCTGCTATAAAGCCTTCAGGTTGTTCGATGTACACTTCCTCATCAATGGTCCCATTCAGAAATGCAGTCTTAACATCCATTTGATGGATATTCCACCCCATTGTAGCAACCAATGAAACCAACGATCTAATGGTAGTGTACCTTGCTGTGGGTGCAAAGGTTTCTTCATAATCAATGCCTTTTTTGAGAGAAACCCCTTGCAACAAATCTTGTTTTATACTTGTCTATACTTTCATCAATAGCATGCTTGATCTTATAGATCCACTTAGATGTGACAACTGATTTGTCACTAGGTCTAGGAACGATCTCCCAAACCCCATTCTTCATGATGGATTGATATTCTTCCTGCATTTCTTTCTTCCAATCCTCTTCATGCGCAACTTCCTTGAATGTAGATGGTTCAACTTCAATCAACTTAGTCATATATGCAGCATAGCCATATCTCTTTTGTTTCTTACTTTCCCTGAAGGAACCTTTCGCAGCTTCATGTCCTTCAACATCTTTTAATGTAGGTTTCAACCAATTTGGCCTCTTCCTTGTGGTTGGGACAACCACTAATTGAGTAGGCTCACTTGGTCCTTCTTCGAGATTTGTAGTAGAGTTTTCATGATGAACTTCTTCTTCTTCAAATATGGGAACTTCGTTGTCATCAGAATCAATAGGAATATCCTTTGATTTCTTGTATGTTTGATTCATTGAATATGACATCCCTTCTTACTTCAATGTGTCTTCCTTCCTTTTTGTAGATTCTATATGCTTTTGAGGAAAGATTATAACCAATGAATATTCCCTTGATACTTGTAGAGTCCAACTTCTTTCGTTTGTCTTTCGGAACATGGATATATGCTGGACTTCCAAAAATTTAGAGATGATCCACACTCGGTTTCTTTCCAGTGAATACTTCTTCGAGTGTTGTATTATCAAGATTCTTATGAGGACTTCTATTTTGAATGTATACGATAGTCATCTCTGCTTCTCCCCATAAGAACTTCGGTAGATCTTGATCAAGGAGCATCATTCAAATGCCTTCTTCAATTGACCTATTCTTCCTTTTGGCCAATCGATTTTGTTCGCGATAATAGGGAACAATGAGCTCCCTCTTAATACCTTCTTCCTTACAATATGCAATCAATTCCTTCGAAGTGTATTCCGCACCATTGTCAGACCTCAAAGTCTTTATATTTCTTTTAGTTAGGGTTTCCACTTCAGCCCCAAACTCCTTGAACTTATCAAATACTTCATCTTTAGTTTTGAGGAGGTAGATCCATGTCTTTCTAGAATGGTCATCAATGAATGTCACATAGTAGAGATGACCTCCAAGTGATTTGTTAGACATGGGCCCACACACGTTGGAATGGATGAGGTCTAATATCTCTTTGGACCTAGTTTCACTATTATGAAATGGCTTTCTTCCAACGAGCATCCCTTGCACACACCTTCATGATCTAACTTCATATTAGGAATACCATGAACCAGTTGCCTAAGAGTAGGGATGACCTTATAATGTAGATGACCATAGCTCAATGGGACTTATTTCTGTATGAACCAAAGCTTGAGGAGGTGGTGTAATGACCCTATAGAGACTTCCTTCACGAACTCCAATAACCCTAGCTTTATCAATGTTAGAGTCTTTTCCCCAAACCAATACTTTTCCATCAACAAAAGCAACTCTTTCCCATTAATCTTCTAAACAAGAAATAGAAAGAAAATTCTATTTCAAACCTAGAACATATAGAATGTTGTTGAGATGCAGCTTCGATCCGTTATCTAGCTTCAACGATGTTGATCCCAGGCCTTTAACAACATAGCTTTTGTTGTCACCCAATTCCACTACATGAGAGGATGGCTCCTTTGATAGTGTATGAAGTTCCTTACTTTCACTTGTCATGTGTCTCGATGCTCCACTATCAATGATCCATGCATTGTCATCAGTGAGAGAACCTATAAGGGCAGCCAAGAATCCTTGACTCTTCACCTTGTTAAACAAGTAGTAGATGACCTTCTTGATCTAGATTATAGTAGTGTTGCAACCTGTTCTTATATAGTTCATCATAGAGGGAGAATTCACGCCAACAAAGTGATCTTCAACTCTTCCTGAACTTAGCTCCGATACCATGTTGGAAAATCAAAGTAGTTATCTTAGGGTTTGATTCTCCTTTCTTGATAATTACTTGTGAGTGTGTTGGCTTCTTTTACTGCTTTATTATCTTATCTTTTATCAAGCAATTACCATATTATGTGTGTAATAAGATCACAAAACAAGAGACACAAGATATAGGCACTATTACAGGGCAAAACCCCCCTCGAGGGGAAAACCCAATCAAGATAATTCTTCCCTTCAATGGTAATCTTTGAGACTCTTCACCCTAGACCAAGACCTGGATTTCCCTCCACACCAAGTCAGCCTCCCAGATCTTTGACCCCTTCCAGCAACTTCAACTAGACATCAGCTTCCAACAACATACAACTTCCGGCAACAACTAAAACTTAGGAGACTTCAATCTCCCAATCCAGACCACGAAACAGAAAGAGAGAGGCACCAAAAGTTCGATTTTCTTCCTCTCCTTAGATTTCCCCAAACTCGCACTTCTTTCGACCTCCCGACAACAAACTTCACACTTCTCCACGTCTTCTTGAGATATCGAATGAGCTTGAGAGATGATGTTCCAAATGACTTTGACTAGCTTGTATTTATAGGCTTCTTGTGGGTCGAATTAAGGTCCTTTAGGTTGACTTGCATAAATCATATTTGGCTCAATACTAAACTTTTTTACATTATTCAAAAGCCGAAGAAGGGTCTCTTTGAATGTACAATAAATCTATAAACTCAATATTAATCCTAGGAGTCCACAATGGGGACTTTGACTAATATAATGATGACTCAAGCATGAAACCCATGCTTTAATAAGTCATTGTGACAATAATAAAAATTCTTTTCTTTATTCTTTTGACAAGTACATTACATGATGACTCAAGTACATTAATGAATACTGAACATATTTACATTTTCCAATAGCTTAGTGACCAGTGCGCAAAGGAGGAGAAGTGTGAGTGGGTTTGAGCGAATCTAGGAGGGCCAAGTTGCGGGAAGGAGATCAGGTTTGTCTCGAAGAGGTTAAGTTGTTGGAGTGCTTGGATTTTTCTAGTGCGCATTAGTGATAGGGTGCAGATCGAGTTGCTGGAGGGTGCATATCTTATTGGTGGAGGCTGATTTCTTTATAGCGATTTCATCTGGAGGTAGATTTCCTTGAGGCCAATTTACTTGGGCCGAATTCATTCTGAGGGAGCCAAGTTGTAGTTCTCGATTGTATTTTCCTTGTATCTTTGTGGTCGAAAAACACAGATTTTCCTGGATAATGAAATGATGGAGAATTGTTTGTGGGTTAATTAATTTTTATAATGTGTGATTGATCTCTCTGGTTTATTTCCGATGCATATTTTAATTCTAGAAGTTAAAGATACTAGTGATTTTATTTTTTAGTGATTCGATTATTATTTGAGCAAATAAATAAAAAATTAGGGATAAATTAAATTGTCATGAGAAAATAAATCTAGCTGGTATTAGAAATTTAACACTCCAAAGGAAGGAAGGGTGAAGTGGCACTTTCTTACTCAAGCATTGGGGCTCAAAAGTGATGTGTAAGCCCCTCACTTGTCATCACAGGGATGACCATCATCATTCGGGCTCCATAACAAGTGATGCCCATCAAACAATGTCAAGGCTAGCCTGGGGACATCTTGGCTCCATTGGGCACACCATCAATATCTCCACAACAAGCTTCATGGGCTCTAGGTTTCAGCATCTGGGGGTACCTCCGAGTGTCAAGCATCATGAGGGGTCATCAAGTAGCTCAACGCTTTGGATCTAGATAGGCAATGTTGCATTAACAAGGTCATATTCTCTCTTTGGAATGGGTAAAATAACCTCTGCAATGCCACTGAGAAAGTGAGGCAATCATCTTAAGATGTTAATTTATGGTATGTTCTATGCTTAAAGCAATTTACTTTTCTTTCTTATTATTATTCATAGATTAGCAATCACATGTACATAAGTAAAGTGCAGATAGAACATTAAACGATCAATAGAAAACAAGCCAAGATAAGAGACACAAGATGTGGCGGCTAGCCAGGGACAAACCCCACAATGTGTGGGGAAACCCTTTGATCAAATCTTCTTTTATCTTCAATAATTCAGCAGAGAGAAATAGTACAATAAATCTGATTTATATCAGCAATAGCAAACCCTAGATCAGCAGCATCAGCATTAGTGGCTTCATCATCAAAACTAGGGCAGTCGATATCTCACAAATCGATCGTCGGATCGGCTTGATTCCACCACCAAAAAATGTGGCCTTCAGAGGAGGTCCAGATGGGCCTACAACGCAGTTCAGAAGAGGAGGTTTGATGGTCAACGCTGGTCAAAGTTTGGATCTGTAGTTGTAACTTCAAGTTCAGCAGCTTCCTTCCACATGTGTGAGAGAGAGTCTCTTTTCTGCGCAGTAGAGAAGAGCCTCTTTTCTACACAGGAGAGAAAGAGAGATGTGATGAGATGAGTGAGTGCAAATGAGGAAAAGTCCTATATTTATACACAACTGTTGATGTTTGAATAGATGCGACTGTTGGGCTTCTGAGCCTACATGAGTTGTAGGTCGGCTTGATAATAATTCCATAATCAAAATAAATTCATATCTCCATAAATACTTATTGGAATCGGATGATCTTTAGATCAATCCTACACCTCTCTACGAGAGGAATCTAATAAAAATATTATCAGCCATGAATAAGATGACCCACATGGAGTTTGGCCCAAGTTGCAATTTTAACACTCCCTCTCAACTAGGGATAACTCCATTTGCAATCTGTCTGTTGGTCACTACTATTCATCCATCAAATGCATTGCCATGTACAACTTGACCCTTGCTCTGCTTTGCTCTATCCTGCCTGCTCTGCTTTGTTCTGTTTTGCCCTATTATGATCTGCTCTGCTTTTGTCCGAATTATGAAGAAGAAGAAATGATCAAGGATGTATCATACTGACTCAAAGTCAATCTCAGAGTATGTACCACTGGTCCCAGGCCAGTCTCAACAAACCCGAAGTCAGCGTCATAGTGAGTACAACTCCTACCACTGGTCCCAGACCAGTGTCATCCTACATTGATTCAAAGTCAGTCTCAGAGTGCGTACCACTGGTCCCAGACCAGTCTCAACCGACTCGAAGTCAGCGTCATAGTATGTACCACTCCTACCACTGGTCCCAGACCAGTATCGCAGTCTGAGAGAATGTACCACTGGTCCCAGACCAGTGTCAACCGACCCGAAGTCAGCGTCATAGTGGGTACAACTCCTACCACTGGTCCCAGACCAATATCATTGATCCCAGATCAATGAAGGTCATCCTAGCGTAGGGAGTACAGTAGATATAGTGATGTGTCCATCGGTACTACTATGGTCATAACTTCATTTCCTTGCTCATTGATCAGATGAGAGGTACTTCCCATGAGTCCCTGATTGCATGGGTAGGATGACTTGACAGGAGAACTAATCATCTTGCTACACAATTGCCATGGAGAACACATCATCCAGGCCTCACAAGAGAACTAATCATCCTGCTACACAATCGCCATGGAGAACACATCATCCAGGCCTCACAGGAGAACTAATCATCTTGCTAGAGAATCGTCATGGAGAACACATCATCCAGACCTCACAGGAGAATCAATCATCCTGCTACATAGTCATCATGGAGAACACATCATCCAGACCTCACATGAGAACCAAACATCCTGCTACATAGTCGTCATGGAGAACACATCATCCAGACCTCACAGGAGAACCAATCATCCTGCTACATAGTCGCCACGGGGTGTACATGTACACCACTAGGGGATAGTGGATCACCCTGTGGTCATATGTCGCTCCAAGAAGTACCCCGCACCCCCCCGGAGCCCCAGAGCTCAATGCATCATACAGTACCCTCTTCGAGGGGTTTTTGAACAACACCAAGTTGTTCTCAGAAAGTTAGGAATTTGACTTTCCCTAGGGGCTTTGTCAGAATGTCGGCAACTTGTTCATATGTATTGATATGTTGGAGCCTTATAGCTTCCCCCTGCACCATATCTCGAATATAGTGATACCTGATATCGATATGCTTAGATCGGTCATGAAATATGGGATTTTCTGACAAACGAATCCCACTTTGGTTGTCACATAGAATCATGGTGGTATCCAATGTAAATCCAAACAGCTCACTGAAGAGCTTTCGCAACCAGACTGCCTCACAGGAGCCCATGCTAGCAGCAATATATTCTGCTTCGATGGTGCTCAAAGCCATCGACTTTTGCTTCCTGCTCATCCAGGATATCGAAGCAGATCCCAAGGAGAAACAACACTCGAAAGTGCTCTTACGGTCCTCCACATTGCCTGCCAATCAGCATCAGTGTATCCAAGTAGTCTCACATCTCTAGCAGTGTATCTTAACCCATAAGTGATTGTGCCACGAAGAAATCTCAACAGATTCTTGGCACCAATCCAATGTATGTGGTGAGGTTCAACCATATGTTGACTCAATCTGTTGACTGCAAAGAATATGTCTAGACGGGAGTTCACTAAAAACATTAATGCTCCGACGAGTTGCCGATACTTGATAGCATTTCGTAAAACAGGTCTAGCAACACTACTGCTTAATTTCTTGAAGTCAAGCTTCATTGGGGTAGTTATAGGCTTGCAGTCTACCATACCAAATCTTTCCAATATCTTCACCACATATTTTCCTTGAGATAGGAAAATTTCCCCTGGCTTCTACCATACTTCAAGTCCTAGGAAATAGTGCATCAGTCCTAGATCCTTCATTTCAAATTCAGAAGCCAACTCCCTCTTACATTTGTGAATAAGAGGGTCTGCGCCTGTTAGGAAGAGGTCATCCACATACAACACCAGTATGAGAGGTTTGTCATCTTCAACCTTAAAATAAAGGTTAGGATCGGCTTCACTCCTAGTGAATCCCAGCTTCATCAAGTAGCTATCGATCCTCTCATACCATGCTCGAGGTGCTTGCTTCAGCCCATAGAGAGCTTTCTTCAACCTGCATACATGAGATTTTCGATCATAAATCTCAAATCCTTTGGGTTGCTCCACGTAGACCTCTTCTTTGATCGAACCATGCAAGAACGTTGTCTTGACATCCATCTAATGTAGGTTCCATCCTTGTGAAGCCGCAAGGGCTATGATCGAGCGGATGGTCGTATATCTGGAAACAGGTGCAAATATCTCATCATATTCTATACCTTCCTTCTGGGAGAAGTCACGAGCAACAAAACGAGCCTTATACTTTTCCGTACTTCCATCTGCTGCATGCTTTATCTTGTAAAGCCATTTTGAAGTGACAATTGTCTTGTCCCGGGTTTGGGAACTACTTCCCAAACATCATTTTTCATAATAGACTCATATTCTTTGGTCATAGCATCCTTCCATACTTGATGCTTGACAACATCTGAGAATGATGAAGGCTCATTTTGTATGATCGTGCTTATGATAGTCAGGTATCCCTGATAGTTGTTAGGTTTCTTACTTTCACGGAAGGTTCCTCGGGGTGCAGCATGTCCTTCAGCATCATCAAGTAGCCCCCTAAGCCATGAAGGCCTCTTCCTAGAAGAGGAAGGCTCAGGTGGATAAATAGGATCCATGGGTTCCTCCACATCAGGCATTGTTACATCATCTACCCATAGAAACTTCGGAAGTCTTTGATCATGGAGCATGGCACGGACAGCTTCCACAATCGTACAGTTCTTCCTTTCCGCCACACTATTTTGCTCAGGAGTATGTGGTATAGTAGTCTCCCTCTTAATGCCAGCCTCAGATATGCCTGAGTGAACCAACTATAATATATCGGAGGTCTTGCTTTGGCTTGATGGGAATGGTCCCCTTTTGAGCTTTCCTTCGGCACATCTTGGACATACACCTTTCTTTACTCGAAATTCGGGCATCCTTGTCACCATTTGTCTTACATCGGGTAGAGCTTTATAATGAAGGTGGGCAAACCTTCGATGCCAAAGTTCGGACTGAAGAGATGTGTCATAAGACATGACACCTAGCAAACTTCCACCGACTTGATATAATGAATCAACACGAAACCCAAGAGTAAAGGCATCTTTAACATTATTTTTCCATATACGTACCTTGCCATTGTTGAAGGTTACCTTGTAGCCTTCTTGAATGGTTGTCCTCTTCCTTGGTTTCCAGCGCTCCTTTTACCTTTGCTATTGAATTTTCCATTCCTTTGATTGCCATCAGAGGGATTTTGATCATCGTCCCGGTGTGAGTCCTTTCTATCAGGGCACTCCCTTGCATAGTGACCTGCTTTATCGCAGATGTAACATCGTCCTTTTCTTCCACCCTTAGGTCCAACCTTTCTTTTTGATTTAGTCCTGGAATTATTTCTTTTCTTAGCATGAGAAGAAAAGGCAGCAGGAGGACCTTTAGGCATGGGCATTTCTTGCTCTTCTACCCTTGTTTCTTCTTGGATGCATCTAGCCATTAATTCCTCGAAACCAAGAATTACATTATTGCTCAGAAGAGTAGTCTTAAACATGTACCATTCGGATGGTAATCCTCCAAGAGTCATGAGTGCCATTTCCCTATCAATAATAGTCTCCCCAGTAGATAGGAGATCGTTCATGATCTCGGTGATTCCTAAGAAGTATGCTTGTAGACTCTCATCTTTACCCTTCTTAATTTCCTTCAGCTTATTTCTATGAAACAAAACTTTATTTGCATAATTAACTTTAAATAAACTCACCACTCTATCGTAGATTTCCTTGGAGGTGTTCAGGTCAAAGATGTAGGACACCAGGCGCTTGTCGATAGAGTCCCGAATGATCTTCTTTTTTTTGACTTCTCCAGTTTTCCATTTGTTCCTGGCAGCAGCGGATGCATTTGATGGAGGCTCAACAATATTGCCTCTCACATGGTCCAACACTCCTTGATCTTCTAAGGTTAGATCGACATCTTCCATCTGTGATAGTCAGCTTTCTCACGGAGCTTGTCATCAGCAGGAAAGAGTGATGAGGACCCCATAGTTCTTTTAGGATAGCCTTGCCAATCTTCTCTTCGGTGATTGCTCTTGCTCTTGCTCAGGCTTTGTTTTCACCTCAGCTCTGATTCCATGTTAATTTATGGTATGTTCTATGCTTAGATCAATATACATTTCTTTCTTATTATTATTCATAGATTAGCAATCACATGTGCATAAGTAAAGTGCAGATAGAACATTAAACGATCAACAGAAAACAAGCCAAGACAAGAGACACAAGATGTGGCGGCTAGCCAGGGACAAACCCCACAATGTGTGGGGAAACCCTTTGATCAAATCTTCTTTTATCTTCAATAATTTAGCAGAGAGAAATAGTACAATAAATCTGATTTATATCAGCAGTAGCAAACCCTAGATCAACAGCATCAGCATTAGCGGCTTCACCATCAAAACTAGGGCAATCGATATCTTGCAAACCGATCGTTGGATAGGCTTGATTCCACCACCAAAAAATGCGGCCTTCAGAGGAGGTCTAGATGGGCCTATAGCACAGTTCAGAAGAGGAGGTCTGATGGTCAATGCTAGTCAAAGTTTGGATCTGCAGTTATAGCTTCAGGTTCAGTAGCTTCCTTCCACATGTGTGAGAGAGAGTTTCTTTTCTGCGCAGCAGAGAAGAGCCTCTTTTCTGCGTAGGAGAGAGAGAGAGATGTGATGAGATGAGTGAGTGCAAATGAGGAAAAGTCCTCCTATATTTATACACAATTGTTGATGTTTGAATAGATGTGACTGTTGGGCTTCTGAGCCTCTATGAGTTGTAGGTCGGCTTGATAATAATTCCATAATCAAAATAAATTCATATCTCCATAAATATTGATCGGAATCGGATGATCTTTAGATCAATCCTACACCTCTCTATGAGAGGAATCTAATAAATATTATCAGCCATGAATAAGATGACCCACATGGAGTTTGGCCCTAGTTGCCAATTTCAACATAAGAGGCCCCTCTAGCCGTTGTGATGAAAATGACTTGAGAAAACCCTCTCAAGATCAAGTGAAAATCAACAATCATTAGGTACAATAACCATAGATGCATCATAGTGGGCCATACGTAATGTTGGGGGCACAATAATACTTCACACTAAGCTCATCTTCAAATATCTAACTCGATTGAGTCCCATAAACAAGTTACCCTCCTTATGGTAGGGATGGTTAGATGGATAACTCTATTAGGTGTTTTTAGCCCCAAGGATGAGTGATAGGTCTCAATTTAGCCCATCGATCCATAGGCATGTGTGAAAATGGTGGCGGCAAAGTGGGAATGACTTCAAGATAGGGTGCCATAGACAAGTGACCAACTGATGGAGGTCCAACATCTTCAGTATATAGGTGTAATGAGGAAGCAATCGTGGAGGCATGAGTTACCTCTTTACTTGACCTTCTTTTTTTACCCCTTTGGTGTGCCTTTTACTTTATGATTTGCTTTGATTTGGTTGAATAACTTAGGAGCCCAAACTGTCTTTTTGATATTGAGAATTTAATACCCTTAATAATGAGTTAGTTTATCGCACATTAAGGTTGGGACAATACAAGGGTTCTTTTTATAGATGGAGCATCATGTGCTTGAGGAACTGGGTGATGGCTAATGAGGGGGGTAGAGTTCATGCTAGGCTTTTGCCCACGCACTAATCAAATGTCCTAGCCATCCTTTTCATTTTATCTATTTCTTTCATCGCGAGTTTCTTATGCTTTTGACTTTCTTTTAGTTGCATCAGCCTCTAGGGCAAAGTTTTCAGGCCCAAATTCAAGGATGAGGATGAAAAGGTGCCAATCCCCATGACCAATGACCACTAGCCCAAAGAATGGAAATAGAATAATGGGAAAGATGGAAAGTGGTAAGTATGGAATATTATGGACACGCTACTTCAATCAAAGCCTCCCTAGTAGTATCCTTCCCAAACCTTGAGACCTTAGAGGAGGTCCCATTAGATTATAGTCAATGAGTAACCTCCAAGGTAAGTGAGGGAACAAGAACACAGTCAAGATCGGTCAATCATCCAGATCACCTATTGATCCATATTAATATGCTGGAAACATTAAGTGAAAGCACATGATTACAAAATGGTTAAATAACCTGTTGATGGATGACCCACCTTCCTTCAAGAATGAATGTTGGATGGGAGAGAGAAATCTGACTCAAGCGAGGAGTGGCAGATCTTGGCATCATGTCATGTGTTGATCATAAAGAGTTGCTAGTTGTCCAAGGAAGAGAAATTTTTTATGCTATGGGTTACTCACTTTTTGTTGGGTAACAGGGACCTCATAGAGAATGTGAGGTAACGTAGTATCTCCAATGTAAGGAACATACTACAGGTGGGAGTGCATAAGAAACTCTTAGATCAAAACTTAAAGTAGGAAAGATAAATAACCACATCTAGCTAAAAGTTGAATATCTAGCTAAAAGAAGATATAAATAAGGTGCAAAAATAAAGTCTCATTCTTGAATGAAAGAGAGGATGTCAACACTTGCTAGAGATGGAACTAGCTATGGAGGACAATTGAGGGGTTCAAGATACAAGCTTCTTATTGTAGTCATTAATCACTATGAAAGAGTCAATGCATTGGTGGATGACATCCTATGGTGAGTAATTGGGGCTAAGAGGGCCTTGTTATAAGGAAGCCTAGGGTTCCTAACAAAAATGGTTATGAGGAATAAAATCCCAATGGAAGCCTCACTGCTTGAGCAAACTTAAGGGGTGGTGAGGTCTAGCCTTACTCTAGGACCACCTAGAGTTGAATTTTTTGATACATTGGTGTTGTATGCCTTGCATCCTTGACTAACCCAATCATAGGATTTCCTAGAGATGAATTGTTCATTGAATTGGGTTGTGTACACCATGCATCATGGGGCAACATCTCCTCACAGGGATAAGGAGGTCACTTGACCCTTTGGGGGAGGGGTGGGGAGTTAAGAGGTAACACAAGGTTGCACCAATCTAGAATTTGAAGTCTTATGATTTTTGCCTATCACTTGTTGCCCTGATCAAATAAGACAACTAAAGATTATTAAGTGATCCTCCTAAAGGTCTTTGTCTAGGATGGAACATGTAGAGATTGATATTTGTGTCCAAATGCTACCCTTACGAAAATGGAAATGCATATCTAGTTGAGATGGTGAAACAAGGTGGAAAGGGAAATCCTTGAGTCACAAATTGATAGTAGTATCTCCCTAATCTCATAGCATATGGAGCATCAGAAAAGGGAATCAAAACATGAGATGCTCCTCTCTCGAATACATGTAAGTGGCACAATTGGTGAGCCTTGTTTGGTCGTGGGAAGGTTTTTGGGAGCTCAACCAAAATTGACCAAGCGTGATCCTAAGTGGATGCATCAAATGTCTGTCTTGTAGGTTGGATGATAGGAGGTATCCTGGGTGTGTTTTAGGAGTATCTAAAAGGGGGGATGATTTAGGGAGATGACCACTAACTGCACTAAAAACCAATATTTAGCATGCCCAAGGGGTTGATAGAGGCAATGGCCTCAAGGAATACTTGATAAATAGGGATACTTGTACCACTCAGAGCTAGAGTCCCCACAAATTCTCCAAGGCGAAGAGGATGGCCTCTGGGCCTTGTTAATGCACAATTCTGCACTGACAAGAGCATGCAATTAATGGGAAAACTCTCGACAACTAGCCATGTCATTAGTGGTTGCTTTTTTGCTCAGACTAGTGCTTTTTTAGACCCAAGGAGGTGTCCCTAAAGATTGTGTATGCTATGTTCTAACTAGTAAAATCTGCATAAAGCCAAATCAGATCAGCATGCTATATTTGCCCTAAGATTCGAGAGCACTCAGAAGCACTCCAAAGGAGTATAGAACTTACAAATAAAATTATAAAGGGTTGATATTATTTTCTTGACAAGAATTACAACAATGATTAGAATGACAAAAAGGAAAGAACATGCACCCTAAGTGAAATAAAAATCCAAAATAAGTGTACAATGATAACAAATAGGATCCCAACAATACAATCCTACATCTAAATTCTACATATAATATGTTTAGTAAAGTCCAATCTTGTGAACAAGAATTCCTAGCTTTGTTTCATGGAATCAAGAGCAAAAGAGAGGACTAGTGCACCCTAGGACAGAAAAAAAGAGGGATCTTGAACTACACGTGCAAACTTCGACATGCAATTGCAACTCGTCCTCTAATGAAGTGACTTGCTGAAAATGGAAAATATGCTCCCAAATTGTCTATAATTACTGTTGTTTGCAAATTAGGCACCCCAAATAGCTAGAAATTGTTAGGAATGGTTATATAGGGCACTGTTGATCTAATAATATAGTTGTTTTCTAATTATAATGACAACTTGCTAGAACTGAGTTGTTAGAGCACACTTCAATGAATTAACTGCGGTTCAATAGTGATCTCAAAATAGGCTCTTGATCTAGATTGGATCATTATATCATTTGTCATCCATCTCGATGCATGAAGAGTGGAAAAAGTGGAGGAATCAACTCCCGAGACCATTTTTATCGGTGGGACCTAGTTTGGCAAAATAGGGTCTGCAACCTTCCGGGTGCATTTTGAAGCATTAAACGACTTTTTTGGGGGGTAAAACTTTGTCGCTTAAGCACAACACTTTTTCATGCTATTTGACACATGAAGACCTTTCCAATGATGCAAGAATCGTGTTAATCATAGTTTGTATGTGAAAGTTATGCCACTCAAAAGTTGACCTTCATGTTTTCACCACCATAATTGAAGAGGATGCCACATCAGCCCCCATATTCATGGAAAAGGGGCTAGCCATGTGATTATGATATAGACTCTAGAAGAGTCTATACTGTAACTTTGGTTAAGAGTTAAGGTAGTCAAACCTAACCACCAGGAGGCTATCAGGCTGTGTTATAACTGAGCCACTAGGAGGAAAAGGGGTTCCATTATTTTGAGTGCATTTGTTCCATAGCTGAGCAAAAATAGCCAAGAGGGATAAGAGGTAGAGAACACAGAGAGGATTCATGCATTGTAGCAGCCCACAGGCCACAAGCTACACTTCTTTGTACTTGCAACCATATTTCCTTTCAGAGAAAGAGGGCAGAGCGACCTCACCTTCCAACTGGGTTTTTCTCCCGAAAAGGTTTCCTATATCATATCTTGTGTCAAATGTGTGTGAGCTTTTTATTTTTTTCGTTCTCTATTTTTTGCATAATTTTAATTGGCATGCATGCCCTATTAATAGTAAATTTACAAATCCAGAAAGCTAATAAAACTGTAATAGTGTAGAATTTTAGATTTCAAATGAAATATTATTAGATCTGTTGTGATGAATTGTCCAGTGGAATATCCATAGTAGTTTACATATCATATTGGTATCAGAGTAGGTTTTTTTGGGCGTATCGTGAAGATTTGCAGGGGATCTAGATCAACTGGGCCAAAAATCATATAACCCCAATCATGGTCGATGAATTTGTGAATAAACTTTGTAATCCTGCAAAGGAGAGGTTTTAACGACTAGAACAACAAGTTGTTGATATAAATCGTAATGTAAATCTCCTCATGGCAGCCCTGAGCATAAGCTTGGGATGTCTAGAGAAGATGGGGGTTCAAATGCAGAGGATAAATTAGAAGGGGGATTTGGAGATCGAGAATAAACGAAGAATCAACTGAAGAAAGAACCTGAAAAAGATAAACCCAATTCGAGTGTTGTGAATCAATCTTAGCCCTTGTTTAAAATGGAAGCAAAGGTTGATATCAAGATTTACCACGACGAGATTGACACTATGAAGCTGAATCATTGGTTACAACATCTGAAAGTGTATTTCAGTGTCCATCAAATTGAGGATGAACAAAATATCTCATTTGCACAGCTAAAATTAGAGGGCCATGCCTTGACTTGGTGGGAGAGCCACTTGGAGGCCCTGAGGTTGGAGGGAGAGCCTCCAGTGACTAAGTGGGAGAAATTCAAAACCCTCATTAAATCACAGTTTTACCCTATTGCGATGTAGAGGACTAGTGGATTTGGTGGCACTACTTTAGGCAAAAGTCGGGGCAAAGCGTGTAGGAGTATACCACAGAGTTCAAAAAAATGGCCATAATGTTGGGTATCTCCCCAAAGAACACAGATGTACAAAAGTATTTGGGGGACTCTACACTGCCATCTGCGGGAGCAAGTGATGTTGTTTAAGCTCAAATTAGTGGACAAGGGTTGTGTACAGGCACAATACCTAGAGAATATAGGGCTGAAGAGAGTGCAATCAAGTGGATCGAAGCAGAAGGAGAAACAAGACGCTTCTAAGGAGGGGAAGAAGAAGCAAAAAGGGGGAAAAGATAAAAAGACAATAACCACAACACACTAGTGCAAAGATCCCAACAACCACTTCAACATTGACGACCATACAGAGGAGAAATGCTAGAAGTTGCATCCAGAGCTAAACCTAAAGAACAAGATGAAAGACAATAAGAAAAGAATCTCGTGGCCACAGATTCAAGCAACTAAGTTGAAAGCAGTTCAGACGTGGATGAGAAGATCATTTGAACGTTAGTGTCGAAGGAGGTGAATCTGAGTAACCTTCAACAATAGGAAGAGACAGAAATGACCAAACTCTTGCATATAAAGATACAAGTCAAGAAAACAAAGATTGATGCTCTGTTTGATTCAGGATCACAGGCAAATATCATTGCAACAAAGTTGGTCAAGAAGTTGGGGATGGAAGTTCATGATTATCCAAACCCATATCCACTGGGATGGGTAAATAAGGATGCAGAGCTGGAGGTAACAAAATAGTGCAAAATTAAATTTCCCATCAATGTTGATTTTATTCTTGAAGTATAACTAGATGTGGTTCCCCTTAATGTATGTGGAGTCGTGTTTGGGTGACTCTACATGTACATGCAAGATGCAATATTTATGCGGAGAGCCAACTAGTATCGGCTTGTCAAGGATGGAAAATCATTCACCATCAATGCACACCAAGGTAAGTCGAAAATTTCACTGGTAAGTGCCAACCAAGCCAAGAAATTGATTAGTTCCAACAAGAAGTATGTTTTAGTGTTTTTAAGAGAAAATCAGTTTGTAAAAAAGTCAATGAGAGACAAGGCATTCCTGTAGGGGTGTACTAAGAAACATAAACAACAACTGGAAGAGTTGCTATGGCAATACAAGGATGTGTTTTGAGATCCTAAAGGGGTACCACCTAAGAGAGAAGTGGAGAACAAGATCCAGCGATTGTCGGACTCTCCATTGCCAAGCATTGAGCTGTACAGACAATTTGTTATAGAAGCAAGTGAGGTGAAGAAACAATTGCAACAACTGCTAGAACATGGTGTCATTTGTCCAAGTGCATCGCCATGTAGGTCACCCATTATCATTGTGCCAAAGAAAGATGAGACTTGGCGGGTGTGTATAGATTATAGGGCATTGAACAAAATTATGCTCAAGAATAGATACCCCCTGCCCAAGATAGATGATTGCTAGATCCACTGCAACAAGCAAAGTATTTCATCAAGGTGGACTTGAAGTCTGGATATCACCAGGTTCAAGTTAAAGAAAAAGACACCTGAAAGATGCCTTCAAAACTAGACAAGGTTTGTATTAGTGATTAGTCGTGCCATTTGGCCTATGTAATGCACCAACTATGTTTATGAGATTAATGAATGATGTACTGCGACCTTTTATAGATTTGTTTATTATTGTCTATTTGGATGATACATTGGTATATAGTACTACCTAGGAGGAGCACATCTCTCATTTGATGCAGGTGCTAGAGACATTAAAGAAGCACCAACTGCTAGAAAATCTCAAGAAGTGTGAGTTTACACAACAATGTTTGGTCTATCTAGATTCTAGGGTATGTGATATGTGGAGGAGAGTTGAATATAGATCCTACCAAGATGGAGGCCATCAACAAATGGTCGGTGCCTACTAATGTTTATGAGGTTAGGAGTTTCATTGGGGTAGCACAGTACCTAGGGAAATCCATAGCCTCATTTTTAGCGGTAGCAGCACTGCTCCGTGCCAAAAAAGCAAGTGGTGAGAGTTTCCAGTGGGGAAAGGGTCAACAGAGGGCTTTCGAGGAGCTAAAGAAGAAGATCAGTGAAGCACCAATTCTGGCATTACCAAACTTGCAGTGGCCCTTTGAAGCAATGTTGCAGTTATCATTATCAGGATATTATTGGCGAGGGGAAAAATCGGAAAAAAATCGTAAAAAATCGTAAAAAATCGGAAAATAATCGGGGAAAAATCGTAAAATACAAAAAAAATCATTTTTTTTTCAGCTTTTTTAATATCTAAAGCATCTACAACATAAAATAAATACATTGACACATAAATATGATAAAAGAACTAATATATAAGATGTGTAATATCATTTCTAGTGCTACATCACACATAACAGTGAATCATGTCTTGAATAGTAAGTCCCGACTCTCGAGTCCCAACTCAGCCTCAAAATATCAACAAAAAATATAGTAATGTATCTCATATCATGAGTCATAATGTCATATACAATGAAATGAACCAAATAACTAAAGTCTAATACTATTGATTTCCTCTACCCCTCTTGCGAGAAAATGCAATAGCTTTGCCTTTCCCTCTAGATGTAGATGCCGGTGGAGTTGGCAGTGGACTATGCTGTGCTCTAGAAGCTGAAGAACTAGGAGCTACAGGAGGTAGTCCACGTCCTCTACTGGTGACAGGGGTAGCCTGGGTAGGTTGTGTCGCCTCCTCCTCCTGTTGCTCCTCTTCCTCATCACAAAATCAAAGAAATATATAGATATATATATATGTATGTATATTTTTTTTCCTTCCCTCCAAAGGTTTTTTCCCAAAAAATCGCAATTTGCCGATATTATCGTGATAATATTGCGATTTTTGCAACACTTCTTTGAAGTGGAGAGAAATGCGATTGGGTATGCTATGGGAGCGGTCTTGATGTGGGGAGGAAGACCTGTATGCTACCATTCTAAACTTTAAAGTATTTCATGGGGCAATTCTTAACTACCCTACCATTGACAAGGAGCTCTATGCTCTGGTGCAAGCTGTGAAGAAGTGAAAGCACTATCTGATGGGAAAGGAGACAGTAATCCACATAGATCACCAACCACTACAGTACTTGCAGTCCCAGAGTAAGCTACAATAGACCAGGCATTACAAGTGGATGGGGTTTCTACAACAATTTCATTTGGTGATCAAGTACAAGAAGAGCAGCGCAAACAAGTTGGTCGACATGCTTTTAAGGCCACCTACACCAAAGATCATAGGTTTGGGAACTCTTATGCACATGGAGCCATTCATCCTTGATGCATATAGGGAGGCATATTCAAAGGATGAGGACTTTAAGGAGGTGTTTCAACAGTTGTAGAGTTAGAGTCATGTGCATGATGGCAACAACATCGTTGACTAACATCTCCAGGATGGGTTACTCTATAGGTTGGATAAGCTATGTGTTCCTAAAGGTGAGAGATTGCAATTGAGTAGAGAGGATCACACCTCCAAGGTTGCAGGGCACTTTGGTGTAGGGAAGACCGTGGCCAACTTGCAGAGGTATGTGTATTAGACCAAGATGCAAGAGCAGGTAGCTAGGTTCATAAGAGGATGCATGCTTTGTTGTACCGACAAGCCTAGCAATAGGAAATAGGGTCTATATCATCCCTCACCTGTAGCCACTCGTCCTTGGGAAAACATTTCCATGGACTTCGTGGGAGGTTTACCAACAACCAGGAAGGGACATGACTGCCTGTTCGTGGTAGTCGACAAGTTCAACAACATGTGTGTTCTGATGCCCTGTAAAAAGACCATCAGCAGACAAGAAATAGTGAACTTGTTCTTTGGACAGGTTTGGGTGCACTTTGGGATACCAAGGAGCATCGTTTTAGACAAGGATACGAGATTTCTCATTGCATTTTGGACTACATTGTGGGAGAAGATGGACACAAAGTTGAAGGGATATACAACATTCCATCCACAGACAGATGGTCAGACAGAAGTGGTCAACAAATCTTTGGTGCAAATTCTAAGGGGATACAACCAGAAGCATTTGAAGACCTGGGATGAAAATCTGGTATATATACAACATTCTTACAACATAGCAGTCCACACTTCTACAGGAAAGTCCCCATTTAAAACATGTGTTGGATATTTTCCAACTTCACCTTTGGACATTGCATATGGGCAGCAAGGAGTGAGGGAAGATCTTACAGGAGACGCCTTTAGGGATGAAAAAATTATAGAGAAGATCAGGCAAATCCATATACAGGTACTAGAGACACTGCAGAAGTTGTAGAAGAAATATAAGGCCAGACATGATCAACATAAGACAGAGAAATCGTTCAAGGTGAGAGATAGAGTATGGCTATAGTTGAACAAGGAGAGGCTACAGGGGCCTGCTGATAACACATATTGACTCAGTTTACCACCATATATGCGCATTTACTTAGTTGTGAATGTAGAGAATTTGAAACTCTATGAGCCTTCCATGCTAGATCTGGAAGGGGAACAGGTCCTACCTTTTGTGGAGGATTTGGCACAAGATGCTCAGGCAAAGTTGATAGAAGATGCAGTTTTGTAGAAGAGGTCCAAAAGAACAAGACAGGGGCAACATGACCTTTGGTAGATTGGTTGAAAAGACAACTTCCAGACAAAACTAAATGGAACACCAGAGAGAAGGTGGAGGAAAAATTTCCTCATGTCATTTAGTAGAAGTTTGGGGACCAAAATCCTCCCAAAATGGGGACGTGTGATCCGGATTGGATCATTATATGGTTTGTCATCCATCTCAATGCATTCAAAGTAGAAAAAGTGGAGGAATCAGCTCACGAGACCTTTTTTACCAGTGGGACCTGTTGTCGTTCAAATTATATATAAGAAAGCGAGAAGGATTCAGTGCGGGGGCTATCACACTAATCCCCGCTCAGTCTGTTCTAGTTATCTCCTAGGCAAGCTAAGGGGGGTAGTCCCTAAAGGTGGAAGGTGAAGGATGAGGGGAAACTTGTTGGGAACCAACAAGTTCTAGGAGATGCACATTTCTATCTTATGATTTTGATTATAATTAGTTTGCAAGTGTGATTAATGAGCAATGTAATTATAGATCTTGATTATATTATATTCTTAAGACACTTAAAGATTTAATAGTTAAGAGACCAATGTCCTTACTATCAATGCTCAAGATATTAACTTCAGAGTAAATGGATTATCAAATCACAAGATAACAAATGTTGCTTAGGGAAATTAGTTTATCAATTAGAAATATGAGCCAGAGAACAAGATTGCAACTACTTTCAAATCAATAATGATTTGCAATTGTAAGCTCAAAACACAATGTGATGGTTAGATTCACAACAAGGTGACTCACATTATCACCAAGTAAGATGCAATTTAGGAATCAAGCCCACAATTCTGATTGTTACTAATGCAATAACTACTCAAATGAGATGGAAGATGAGCGAATTGGCCATGCTACAAAATGAAAAAGCATCTCAATGATCACAAGATATATTCAACGAACACAACTTGCAATGTGAGTTAGGAAAGCTAAATGAAAATGTAGAATGAGTGTGTAGAACTAGGACCTCTAAAGATTCCAAAGCACAACATAATAAATTTAGATGAGATTGGTAACAGTGATCTTAAAAGATAATAAGCTTTAAATTGACCAAATATCAATGTTAACAATTTGTTTCCAACCTTCTGATGCAAACAATTCCCTTCACAGTGAACTAAAAGCAACAGTATTTCAGAGATATTGTTTAGAACAGCAGTAGGATATTAAATGCCAAATCAGCGCCACATATATTAAACAAATATCAAAATGAAAATGTGAATTGCTGTAATTCTACTTTGTGAGCTGGTAAATGACCATGAAATTAATATACTTCAGAGAATGAACCACTTGGAATTTCTTGAGATCATACAAAGCAGCACTGAAAGAGATTTGACAATAATCCTATGACAGCAATCAAGACGCAGAAATCCTCTTCTTACTTTGATGACAATCAACAAACAAATAAATGAGTGACTTCTTGATATTGCAGTCCCAAAAAAAATTGTGACAATCATAGAAAATGCATACCAAATTATATGAATGATTTATAAATGTGTTATAAAGTTTTCAGTGCTAGCTTACCAAAGTTTTGCTACTGCTTAGGAAATTCAGCCCTCAGTATACCACTGCATATGGATGCTTTGGACAGCTGTGAGAGTGAGACAGTGGAGTTAGAGGAGCATGCCCAGAAAATTCTCCAATGCCTAGATCACCTGTAGATGCTAAATTTAATCCAAAATACCTCTGCAAACCATAAAACTTTGATCACCCACAGTGGGATTAAAAGGGCTAAGGAGCAAAGGGCTACTGGACAGGAGAAAAAGCCCAGGTAGGGGCTTCGGCAGAGGAAAGGGAAGCTCCAGAAACGAGGAGCGGAAGACTTGAGGAGATGGGAGTTGTGGATAAGGGAGGCAGCGAGGAAGGAAAGGGAGAACAGGGGTTTTCGGAGGCTGCCGAGGGAGAGGATAAGAGCTGGGATGAGGCAGCAGTACAGAAAGTTTGCCACAGAGGATGGATAAGGGCTGCGGAACCTAGGAGGGTAATCATGGATGCCGAGAGGAGAAGGCAGGGGTGCTGCAGGCAGGGATAGAGGACAGCGAGGGGAGAATGGGGAGGAGGCAGCGTGAGAGTTGCATTAAAGTTTTGAGGGGGCTGCGAAGAGGAGATAGGAAGGCGGAGGGAAATGGAGGCTGCGAAGGAGAGGATAAGAGCTGGAATGAGGCAAAGACATGCCAAGGCAAGGAGCCAGGAGGGCTAGGGGGTGCCTCAGACCCTTTAAATTTGTTTTTTGCCCAAAATAATTTATATTTTAAAATGATATTTTTTGCCTTCAATTGCTCTCAAAAATTTTATGAAAAACCCCGGATTTGAAGCTTTAATAAATGATCTTGTTGTGTCCTGTCGCTACAAACAATATTTGAGACAAGATCTTGCCCTCTAGGGCCTAGATCTGTGTCAAAACACCAAAAATTTCCTTTGCAAACTTCAGATCTATGCCTGCACAAAATGAAAATGAAACCCCAGATCCCACATATATAGAAAAATTAAACTAAAACCCATTGTCAAAAATTTAAAATAATATTACAAAACTTTAGATCTATACAAATAAACTACAGATCTATCAGATCTGAGGAGTATGAGTCCAACTCCACTCCCAGATCTGTGGATTTTAAGTTCTCTCTAACTAGATCTATCTATTTAGCACAAATTATAAGAGATGATTAATTTAAAATATGAGGTACTAGCTCCAAAGACCCTGCAAAAAAAATCATAAGATAAGTCTAGGAATTTAAATCAAGAAAACTCTTCAGATCTTATGCCTTGGAAGTCACATGGTCTAGCCAAGGACTCCCCTAAATGCTCAATTTTTTTTTTTTATTTAAATGATTTATGCACACTTTAGATTAAAGCGTCAGATCAGTGGAGACATAAAATAATAATGTAATTCTTCAAGAATCAGAGACACCTACTAACTCTATTAAATTAAAATGTTATTTTAAACCCAATAAGCTATGTAGGATACTTGGGCAATAGATTATTTCTGAAAGGCTATTAGCCAACAATTCATTTAAAATAATATTCAACAAAACATTAAAAACAATATTACCATAAGATGCAGGAGAGGGGTGTAGGAGAGGAACACCACCATCAATGTAAACCCCAAAGACTTTGCGTTATTATTATTCTAAAAAAGATTACAAGAGAGTTTTAAGAGCAAGTACACAATTCAATGATTGGGTCCTTTGTGAGACAAATGATCTCTAATTTATGGATAAATTCAAACGACTAGTTGGCTTGATCCTCGTCAAAGTAAACTCGACCGTTGATAACGATTTATTATTTTTTAATCATCATTGTCAAAACTATTTTTTTTTAGGAAAATTAAAATTTTTCATTTAATTGATTTTTAATTAATTCAAAATTAATTATTTTGAGTTAATTTCTTCAAAAAATTGACTTTGACTTAATCACCAAGGCCCAAGGGTCCAAAATTTCTTGAAACTTTCAATATTCCCTCGGTGGGGGGCCTCTAAAAATTAATTTCTCTAGAACCCATGAATTTTTTAATTTAGAGAATTTATTTTTCCTAAGACTTAACTATGACTCTAATTAATTAAATTTTTGGCTTATGATTTTTAATTTATTTTCGCCAAAAAATTTAATTAATTGACACATAAGAAGATTAATAATTTTTTCCAACCCTCTAATGTTTTAACATTATGGCTAAAATATTATTTATATAAGATAATTACATTTAATCCATGAAGGGGTAACACCCTTTCGTTATAGACCCTCAATTATTTACCTAATTTTGTGACTCAAATATGATCTAGTAGAACAAATGATTTGTAATAAAATTATTTAGCTAATTAGCTAAAAAATTTCCCAAATCACTTTACAGAAGACTCAATTAGAACACTGGAACTTACCTAAGATCTTGACGACAAAATTCACCATAGCTTTGGGGTGAGGCAAGAGGGAAAAACTTTGCCAATTATTTGTGTTTAGAAACACAGATGAATCGGTGATACAAAAAACATCCTAGGATGAAAATCGCTATCAAAATAATAGTTTTACTTAAGTTGTTACATACATTATGGTCTTATTAAGATCATTTACATTACAAACATGCATAATGGGTTTACAAATTTCAAAAACTGTCCACTGATGATGAATCCTAGATGATTTGAATACTAGAACATGATGAAATCCATTTTGCAAAAAAATGGGTGTACTGCTATAGGGTAGTTGACATGGAGTGGTCAACATTTGGCTCTACTTGGGGACACGTTGTTTCACCGAAGGAATGTGAGAATCCAAAATCTGCACCCAAGCAACACACAAAATCGTATAAGTAGCGTCCATCCAAATATAATCCAAAAATCATCATATAACATTAAACACATGAAATAGAAGCTCTACTGAAAACAAAATTTAATCTATGAAATAAAAATCTGAAATAAACACTACTTTAACAACAAAAATAAATAACGATGAGTAGGGTTAGAAATACAATACAGAGAATGCCCTATGGCATCAGATGTGTTCAATGAAATCCTTCTTGAGCATCTGCCTGCTCTTTGGTAGATCCATAGGTTGTTTCTCCGATGTGCCATGCACAATTATAATCATTTTAGGACTTTGGCTTATCCCAATGTTGTGTTGTATATGTACATTGGGCTTATCAGGGTTCTTTCTTTTTCTCTTTTGCTTTATCCTTTTCTTTGTGGTAGGTTATGATGTTGATGATGTAGAACATTCTGCTTGATCTTGAAAATTTTCAGATGAAAAATTTGAAGTATCCAAGATATTCATGACACGCCTCTCTTTATTCTGCATCTGTTTTGTCAAGGGTACTTGATTTCTTTCAGTTTCCCTTTTATCCAGATCGCCTTCAATTAACCACTTTTCAATGGAACAATAACCTCATAATAAGATGGAGCTTGCTTCAGCAAACAAGGAGGCTTATGATCTGTTGACGACTTTTTATTATTTGACTTGGGTTGGAACTTTTGTATATGTGATCTTTCCATCCTGTCCAACTTATTATGAAAATCAGTCATTTGATTTGAATACTTATCCTCTATGACACTAACTTCCTTGGCATGATTTTCTTCCATAGTCTCTATCACTTTATCATTATTCTTTCATGGTCATCAAGCAATTTTGCATAGAGCTCATTTCTTTCTCATGATTTGCTTCCATGGCGATCAAATGATTTTGCATAGTGGCTATTTGATTGTAGTGATTAAATTCCATGATCGTCATTTCCTCTGTTGAAATTTCTAAGTATTACCCATTAGAAATTTAACCTGTATTCTCCTGGTTTATTTCTTCTACTTGTTAATTTTGAACAAGTTATTTAAAACATATAAATAACAAAATAAACACAATACGGTCTCAACATCTATAGATCATTAGCTGAAAGAAAACAAACACACAAGTGACACCATTATTTTTGGACAAATGTCCCCGGAAAAACCCAATGCAGGAAAATCGGTGCAACTATTTTGAGGGTTTATTATTATGCAGTATTTCCTTGAGTACAACTGGGTGCCAAACTGGCTCACCCGACAGAGAAAAATAACCGGCAGCAATACCTCTCTATTCGGAAATAGGTATTCAGAAAACTTGTCCCACAAAACCCTCTCCAACGTCTCTGAAGCTCTGCGTTGGCCCTTTTGGCCTCTATGTCAGCCTCCTGCTGCTCTGCATCAGCCCTCTGAGGCACTGCGCAGCCTCTAGGACCCTCTACGTCACTCTCTTTTCCCTTTGCGTGGATGACGCAATCCCTCTGGGCTCTCCGCTATCTCTGCTAGGCTTTGCATGCCCTGCTCTGGCTGCTGCTTCTCGCTCTCTGCCTCTGCGCTAGTCTCTCGGCACTGTCTTTGTCTCTTTGTCCAATTTTCACTGCCCCTCGCTGCTAATCATTGATTCGACTTTGCTTAGCAATCCCGCTCTAGCAAAACGAATGATTGATCACTATGGTGTGTCTTCCAACCATAGTTTTAAAACTCGGACATCGGCCGAGGATCGACTCCGACTCCAACTCCGAAACGGTAATGACTCGGCCGGCTTGATTTCAATGACTCGGTCGTTGTAAAAAATACATTAAATATTTATTTTTTTTATACAAAAACATAATTTTAAAGATTTTAAACACAATCTTAAATATTTTCATTCATGTTTCCAAACACACAGCATTATAATATAGATGGAAGACAACATATGATCAAAGTAGGCTCATGAACCAATCCATTATATCAAAATGGTACCCAATGGCAATACATAGTCAACTGTCATACATGATCAAAGACTCAAAAAAACAAACACATAACCAAGGAGGCTAGAAATAGCCTCTACAACAAAAGTAAACTGTGACCAGACTCCAGTACTAGTACTACAGCTACTGGCCAGTAGCTACTGCCAGAGGAGCCAAGATCATGTCGATCAATCTCTGGATCATCATCAGAGTCAGATAGGGGGTCCCATGGCTCCTCATCATCATCATCATCATCTCCAATTGCAGTTGTAGAAGTGGTACCACTAGCAGGCTGTGCAACTGCAGCAGATGCAAGCTGAGATAGAGTAGATATGCGGCTACGCTTCTGTCGTGGCTGAGCAGAGGAAGCACCTACAACTGGAGTCCTTGCTCGCTATGAGACTGAGGCTGGTGGATTGGGATCTGCATTCAACTTAACAACATGTTCAAGTTCAACTGATGTCTCGATATCTAAATCTAAATCAAGATCCTCATCAAGATCAAACTCTGTTGGACGACTCTCCACTACCCAATCTGATGTTGGATCAATGTCTTCCAACACAATGGGATCTGAATCAGGTCTTTTGTTCAGCAAATGGTTTCATCTGAGCCAGAGGTTGTATTGGACATAAACTAGATCATTTAACCGTTTTTTATCCAAACGGTTTCTCTTCTTTGTGTTACTTGGGAGCAGGAGCGAAAACAAGAGCGGGAGCGACATTTTTAGAAGCTCCTGGTTTGGGAGCAAATCCCAGAGGAGTTCGACAACCAATGTCACTAACATCAAGGTACATAGAGGGATTGGTGCTCTTGATTAAATATGAGTTCCATACCCTAATACATGACAAAATTCAATGGAAACATTGCAATCCTCCAATCCTAAAATCCTGAAAAACTGATAAGTCTGTTGGATTTTGAATGAAATCTAAAATTCTACTTTCTCCATATGAAATCCAATGAGGCCGAAACCACTCTCAAACATCCTGAGTCATTTCATGGTAATGTTAAAAATTTAAGTAAAAGGATGAAAATGAAGATTAAGGAGAATGTCACTTTTACTTTAAGAATTTAACTTTACCATGAAATTTGAATAGCATATCAATAGTAGAGAGCATTTGAGTGTGTTAAATAGGGTTTGGGAAGGGAAATGGACCCCAAATAACATTTAGCTAATTCATAAAACACCTTGAAGTCCAAACCAATCAGCAAACCCCTTAAAATTTCATTAAAATAATGTTAAATCGTTGTTTTAGTGGGTTATGGGCCGCTATTTGTGACTCGACCGAGTCAGTACGGGAAACGGCCGAGTTGGCCGAGTCAGCCATGACTAGGCTGAGACATTCAATGACTCGGTCGAGTCATGGCTGACTCGGCCAACCGAGCCGTTTTTTGTACCTAGTCACTCCGGAGGGCAATGGAACGGACCAACTCGGCCGTTTCTGTTTCGAAACGACCGTTTTTTAAAACTATGCTTCCAACTGACCCTCAAGCCTCCTCTTATACTTTTCTTGTTGGTCCTTCAACGACCAAGATTAAATCTCTAATCAGCGTCTAAGATTAGATTTGGCTTGATCCATGACTTTTGGAACCTTCTAACCCAGTTTTATATTAATACCATTAATATTTTATTTTTCCTAAGTTTAGACTTAGGAACTCCATTAAAAATATTAATTATTTAAATATCTCCCAAACCAGTTAGAATATGCCCAAACCATTTCTGTGTGTTGGAAATCATGTGCTTTAGCCTCTCCAATTTTCATGGCTAGAGCACATCCGATGCTACCCCAAATCAACACTCCCTCTTAGCGAGGATTGTTCTCTAGTAATACTCCTCACTAAGCATCACTCTGATTATCTGGCACCGATATCTGTGTTGATGCTAGGCCTCCCTGCCCAACATCCTCTGCACTGTTGTATCTTGTACTGTTGCCCATGGCCCTGCCACTGCCATTGCTGCATTCGTACGACAACTCCCTCTGCATCCGTGCTGCTGCTGGTCCATCCTCCCAACACTGCATCTACAGTGCATCCCCCTCTCATCATGCTGCATTATGCTATAGCATACTGCTACTGCACTACAAATGAGTTACTGAGAAATAAGTAACTGATTTACGCAACTTCTGACATCCCTGTCAGGCTAGAAACACTCTCGATGTTGAAGCTCCCTCTGCCGCTAACAAGTGCTCCCTCTACTGACCTCTGCATTGCCGCAACAACTCCCTGCATCTCGCACCGTTGCACACCCCTTTGTGCCATCCTGCACTGGTGCAACACTCTCTGTGCCTGGGGACTCCTGCACTGTAGCATTCTCTGTCGCTTCATCTGCATCCCTCTCTACCAACATCCACCAATCCTGCTACTCTCTCTTCGGGGCTCCCGTAGCAAGGTATAGTCCAAGAGGTTGGGTACCTCAAGGATCCTGCCCCTTGTTGCCTGTAGTCCTCTTGATTACAACTCGATGTCTCCCCACCTCTTCTCTAGAGGTACATGAGCACTCATGGCACAATCATCATCCTCCTCGACCTCCTTCTCTACCTTCGTTAGCGTTGCCTTAGAGTCAAAAGCCTCTCCCTTACTCTTCTTCTCGTACACTAGTTCGTATAGTGACCCAGTTCCCCATAATGGAAGCACTTGACCTTGGAGAAGTCCTTCTTCTTCCTCTTCTCCCGCTTTCCTGCAGATGCTAGAGCCGCATCCTATTCCTCTTCCTTCTTGATCCTGACTCCTTTCCCGCTACTCCCCGTCTTGCTCAACTGCCTGATCTCCTCTTGGTGAAGAGTCGCCCACAATTCTTCCCAATCTTGAAGATCTGCCTTGCCCAATATGCCCTGGACAAATGTCCTCAACTCCTCAGAGACTGCATTAAGTGCGGTCCTCGCCAACATCTCCTCATCTGGCGTGGCTCCTATGGTAGTTAGTTGGTCACAGATCTCCTTCAATCGGCCAAGTAAGTGATCTATCTGCTCCCCCTTCTGCATCTGGTATGATTGTAGTTGATTCTCAAGTAACATCTTCCTATGCACTGAAGTATGCCGGTACAATTTCTTCAGTGCTTCCCACATCTCATTTGTCGTGTCCTTCTCGGCAATATGTTGGACCACATGATACTTGACTCTATCAAGGATGATGCACTTCGCCCTGGCCATTGCCTCCTCATACTTCTCATTTTCAGTTGGGTCAACTAGGATCGCCACTACTCTCAAGGCAAAGGCCTTGATGCGATGTTTGTCTAGAATGGATAGGATCCTGGCCTTCCAGACCACAAAGTTGGACACTTCGTCCATCCTATCCTTATCCCTTAGCGCGTTCACGACCATCTCTTTGCTCTTCTCTGTCGACTCCTTCGAGTCTCTCTACTTCCCACCTGGAAGTTCTCTGTTCGACTCCCGCTGAGTCTCTCTACTTCTCGTTTGGAATTTCTTTGTTCAACTCCCTCTGAGCCCCGATTTCCCTTCTGGAAATCCTTCTGCCAATCGTCAAGTTGCCCCTCTCCGATCGTCTGTGCAACTGCAACACTGATCCAGATTCCTTGGCTAGAATTCCGCCTCGATAGCAACTCCCTCTACCTTGGTTTTACCTTCCTAGGTACTATTCTTCCCACAATACCCCACCAGCTTTGCTCCCGCAAACTGCCCACAACTTCCTATGCCCCAACAACTGAAGGACTAAGCTTCTAGGCTCAGCGCAATCCCGACACTGGCTGAATTTGCACCTGCTGGCCATAGCGTTGATCTTTCCTTGCTGAGAAAGATGTCCGGGCACTGCATAGGTCAGATCTGCCTCTCTCTGCCTTTGCGCTGACCCTCCTCTTGGCTTGAACTGATGACGCAGTCCCTCTGCGTCAACCCTTCTTCTGTCGCTTTCTGCAAGGATCCTCTTCTGTCACTCGGGACAACTGATTCTGTTGCGAATGCTCTGCTTAGCTAATGCCTTCTAAGTATTACCCGTTAGAAATTTAATCTGTATTCTCCTGGTTTATTTCATCTACTTGTTAATTTTGAACAAGTTATTTAAAACATATAAATAACGAAATAAACATAATACAGTGTCAACATCTACAGATCATTAGCTGAAAGAAAACAAACACACAAGTGACATTGTTATTTTTGGGCAAATGTCCATGGAAAAACCCAATGCAAGAAAATCAGTGCAACTATTCTCAGGGTTTATTATTATGTAGTATTTCCTTGAGTACAACTAGGTGCCAAACTGGCTCACCCGAAAGAGAAAAATCACTGGTAGCAATACCTGTCTATTCAGAAACAGGTATTCAAAAAACCTGTCCCACAAAACCCTCTCCAGCGTCTTTGAAGCTTTGCGTTGGCCCTTCTGGCCTCTACGTCAGCCTCTTGCTTCGTGTCAGCCCTCTGAGGCACTGCGCAACCTCTAGGACCGTCTGCATTACTCCCTATGCCCTCTGCGTGGATGACACAGTCCCTCTGGGCTATGCGCTGTCTCTACTGGGCAATGCGTGGCCTGCTCAGGTTGCTGCTTCTCGCTCTCTGCCTCTGCGCTGGTCTCTCGACACTATCTCTGCCTTTCTGTCCAGTACTCACTGCCCCTCGCTGTTGATCACTGATTCAACTTTGCTTAGCAACCCCATTCTAGCAAAACGAATGATTGATCACTCTGGTGTGTCTTCCAACTGACCCTCAAGCCTCCTCTCATACTTTTCCTATTGGTCCTTCAACGGCCGAGATTAAATCTCTAATCAACGTCTAAGATTAGATTTGGCTTGATCCATGACTTTTGAAACCTTCTAAACCAGTTTTATATTAATACCCATTAATATTTTATTTTTCCAAAGTTTAGACTTAGGAACTCCATTAAAAATATTAATTATTTTAATATCTCCCAAACCGGTTAGAACTTGCCCAAACCATTTCTGAGTCTTGGAGATCTCATGTGCTTTAGCCTCTCCACCAATTTTCATGGCTAGAACACATCCGATGCTACTCCAAATCAACACTCCCTCTTAGCGAGGAGTGTGCTCTAGTAATAGTCCTCACTGAGCATCACTCTGATTATCTAGCACCGGTACCTGTTCTGATACTAGGCCTCTCCGCCCAACATCCTCTGCACTATTGCATCCTTTATTGTTGCCCATGGCCCTTCCAGTGCCACTGCTGCATCCGTACGACAGCTCCCTCTGCATCCGTGCTGCTGCTGGTCCATCTTCCCAACACTGCATTCCCCTCTCATCATTTTGCATCGTGCTACTGCGTATTGCTACTGCACTGCAACTCAGTTACTGAGAAGTAAATAACTCATCCATCCAACTTCTAACATCCTTGTCAGGCTAGAAACACTCTCGATGTTGAAGCTCCCTCTGCCGCTAACAAGTGCTCTCTCTACTGACCTTTGCGCTGCTGCAACAACTCCCGGCATCTCACACCGTTGCACACCTCTCTGTGCCATCCTGCACTAGTGCAACACTCTCCATGCCTCTCGCACTGTTGCAGCCTGCTAGCCTCACCTGCCTGGGGACTCCTGCACTGTAGCACTCTTTGTCGCTTCATCCGCTTCCGTCTCTACTGACATCTGCTAGTCCTGCTACTCTCTCTTCGGGGCTGCCATAGAAAGGTATAATCCAATAGGTCGGGTACCTCAAGGATCCTGCTCCTCATCGCCTGTAGTCCTCCTGACTACAGCTCGATGTCTCCCCACCTCTTCTCTAGAGGTACATGAGCACTCATGGCACAATCGTCATCCTCCTCAACCTTCGCTGGCGCTGCCTTAGAGTCAAAAGCCTCTCCCTTACTCTTCTTCCTCAAACACTGGTTCTCATAGTGACCCAGTTCCCCACAATGGAAGCATTTGACCTTGGAGAGGTCCTTCTTCTTCCTCTTCTCCTGCTTTCCCGCAAATGCTAGAGCCGCATCCTCTTCCTCTTCCTTCTTGATCTTGACTCCTTTCCCGCTACTCCCCGTCTTGCTCAACTGCCTAATCTCCTCTTGGCAAAGAGTCGCTTGCAATTCTTCCTAATTTTGAAGATCTGCCTTGCCCAGTATACTCTGGACAAATGTCTCCCACTCCTCGGAGACTGCGTTAAGTAGCCCTATGGAAGTTAGCTGGTCCCGGATCTCCTTCAATCGGCTGAGGAAGTGATCTATCTACTCCCCCTTTTGCATCTGGTATGACCACAGTTGATTCTCAAGTAACATCTTCCTCTGCACGGAAGTATGTTGGTACAATTTCTTTAGGGTTTCCCACATCTCATTTGCAGTGTCCTTCTCGGCAATATGTTGGACCACATGATCCTTGACTCCATCAAGGATGATGCACTTCGCCCTGGCCATTGCCTCCTCATACTTCTCATTTTCAACTGGGTCAACTGGGATCGCCACTACTCTCAAGGCGAAGGCCTTGATGTGATGTCAGTCTAGAATGGATAGGATCCTGGCCTTCCAGACCACAAAATTGGACGCTCCTTCCAGCCTGTCTTGATCCCTCAACCCATTCACGGCCATCTCTTTGCTCTTCTCTGTCGACTCCTCTGAATCTCTTTACTTCTCGCCTAGAAGTTCTTTGTTCAACTCTTACTGAGTCTCTCTACTTCCCATTTGGAAGTTCTCTGTTCGACTCCTGCTGAGTCTCTCTACTTCTCGTCTAGAATTTCTTTGTTCGACTTCCTTTGAGTCTCGATTTCCCTTCTAGAATTCCTTCTGCCAATCGTCAAGTTGCCCCTCTCCAATCGTTTGTGCAATTGCAACAGTGATCTGAATTCCTTGGCTAGAAATCCACCTCGGCAGCAACTCCCTCTACCTTGGTTTTGCCCTGTTAAGTACTGTTCTGCCCACAGTACCCCACCAGCTTCGCTCCCGCAAACTGCCCACAGCTTCCTATGCCCCAGCAACTGAAGGACTGAGCCTCTAGGCTCAGCGCACTCTCGGCACTGGCTGAATCTACACCTGCTAGCCACATCGTCGATCTTTCCTGGCTAAGAAAGATGCTTGGGCACTGCGTAGGTCAGATCTGCCTCTCTCTGCCTTTGCGCTGACCCTCCTCCTGGCTCGAAATGATGACACAGTCCCTCTATGTCAACCCTTCTTCTGTCGCTTTCTGCAAGGATCCGCTTCTATCACTCGGGACAGTTGATTCTGCTGCAAATGCTCTGCTTAGCTGATGCCTTCAACTCTCATGTAATTTGCAACCACGCTCTGATACCATGTTGAAATTTCTAAGTATTGCCCGTTAAAAATTTAATATGTATTCTCCTGGTTTATTTATTTTACTTGTTAATTATGAACAAGTTATTTAAAACATATAAATAACGAAATAAACACAATATAGTCTCAACATCTACAGATCATTAGCTGAAAGAAAACAAACACACAAGTGACACCATTATTTTTGGACAAATGTCCCCGGAAAAACCCAATGCGGGAAAACCGGTGCAGCTATTCTGAGGGTTTATTATTATGTAGTATTTCCTGGGCTTTGCATGGCCTGCGCTAGCTACTGCTTCTCACTCTCTGCCTCTGCGCTGGTCTCTCTGCACTATCTCTGCCTCTCATTCCAGTACTCACTGCTGATCATTGATTCGACTTTGCTTAGCAACCCCGCTCTAGCAAAACGAATGACTGATCACTTTGGTGTGTCTTCCAACTAACCCTCAAGCCTTCTCTTATACTTTTCATGTTGTTCTTTCAACGATCGAGATTAAATCTCTAATCAACGTTTAAGATTAGATTTGGCTTGATCCATGACTTTTGGAACTTTCTAATCTAGTTTTATATTAATACCCATTAATATTTTATTTTTCTTAAGTTTAGACTTAGGAACTCCATTAAAAATATTAATTATTTTAATATCTCCCAAACCATTTAGAATATGCCCAAACCATTTCTGGGTCTTGGAGATCTCATGTGCTTTAGCTTCTCCACCAATTTTCATGGCTAGAGCACATCTAATGTTACCCCAAATCAACATCCTCAACATGTTTTTATTCTATAGCCAACAACTTGTTCTAAAGAGTGATATGATTAGCTTTCATGGAACTCATTTCTTTGGCGTGATTTGCTATTAAGTTCGCTTGATTAAGTTCCATATTCTTAATCAGTTGAGCTTGGTTGACCTCCATATTCTTGATTACTTGTGCTTGATTCAGTTGCATACCCTTAGCCATTTGAGTTAACTGCTTGATAAGATCATTTTCACTTCTTTAGTTTCCTTTACTTCAACTTTTACTTTGACCTTTCTCTTATATCCACATTTATCTTCAAAAGCATCAATGATTGATTGTAAAGAATCAAAAGTGTTATCAGGAAATTCAGTAAACCAATCTAAGGCATCTTCATATCTTCATGGTCAGAATATGGGCGACACTTGCTTATACAAGCGTTGAAATTTTGAAGATGAGTCTCGGCAGTAAAAGCATTGTCACGTTGAAAAGGAGGAAATTCATCGATGGTTTCACCAACTTGATAAGGACAATCATGCGAAGCTCCTTGAATGTTAGTAAAATCATAAGGAGCAAATAAGTCATCCATGATGACTTGCTTAAAGGGAAAAGGAGGGGCCAAATGGATGCTAGAGAGAAAGATCCTTGTTCAAGAAAATCAAGAGATCCACAAGAAGTGGGCTTCAAGCATAAATTCTTGTAAGAAATGAAAGAAGTGGAGTCGCCACTTGAACATGAATCTATCTCCAAGATCCAAAAGGCAAAAAACCAAAAGGTTAGTCAGGGAGAAGCAACTGGATATCAAGGAGGGCTTCTTGTTTGAGAAATAATGGATGAATAAGTGGAGTCGCCACCCAAACAAAAAACCAACCGAAATGTCTAGTTGCTAAAGGTGCAAATAGAGAACATGAAAGGATTAGTGAGACAATGAAGGATAATGTCATAAAAAGATGGAGAGATGTAATGGTGCCAGAAATCTGGCGTTGATGGGATAAGAAATGATGAAAGATTGAGAAGATGTCAATGATTAAGACGAATGTCGGAAAGCCAAGGTCCAATAAATTGGTCCCCGACAACGGCGCCAAAAGATGTTGTGTTGCTTGACAGGCTAATGAATTGCAGAAAAGATTAGATGATTAGAAAAATGTTGTGAGGACCAAGGACAAAAAATTTCTATACCCGACAACGACGCCAAAAAATGTTGTCACCTAAAGTGTACACTTAGGGCGCAACTCTCAGATTAGGGGTTGTCACTCTGATCCCTACTCAACCCCTTAGCTTGTCTAGGAGAAAGCTAGAACGGAGTGATTAGGGATCAGAGTGACAACCCCTACTCTGAGAGTTGCGCCCTAGGTGTACACTTTGGGTGACAACAAGACCTAGTTTGGCAAAATAGATTCTGAAACCTTATGGGAGTATTTTGAGGGATCAAATGACATTTTTTGGGAGTAAAACTTTGCCTCTTTAGTGCAACACATTTTCATTCTATTCTACACACGAAGACCTTTCCAATGATGCAAGAATCGCATAAATTATAGTCTGTATGCGAAAGTTATGCCTCTCAGAAGTTGACCTTCTTGTTTTCATCACCATAATTCGAGAGGATGCCATGTCATCCCCCAATATTAATGGAAAAGGGGCGAGCCATGTGATTATGATATAGAAGACTCTAAAAGAGTCTATATTGTAACTCTAGTTAAGAGTTGAGATAGTCAAACCTAACCACTAGGAGGCTATCAGGCTATGTTATAACTGGGCCACTAAGAGGAAAAGGGGTTCCATTCTTTCGAGTGCATTTATTCCATAGCTGAGCAAAAATAGCCAAGAGGAATAGGAGGTAGAGCACACATAGAGGATTTGTGCACTGTAGCAAACCACGGGCCATAGGCCATACTTTTTGTACTCGTAGCCATATTTCCATTCAGAGAAAGAGAGCGAAGCGACCTCACCTTCTAGCTGGGTTTTTCTTCCGAAAGGGTTTCCCAAAGCATATCTTGTGTCAAATGTGTGTGTGTGAGCTTTCTATTTTTTCGTCCTTTATTTTCTACATGATTTTAATTTGCATGCATGCACTATTAACAGTAAATCTATAGATCCAGAAATCTAAAAAAACTGTGATAGTGTAGAAGTTCAGATAAAATATTATTAGATATGTTGTGACGAACTGTCCAGTGGAATGTCCACAACGGTTTACGGATCAGCTCTAAATGTATTATTAGGGCACAATGATTACAAATAATAGTCGTTGTTCTAAACTACTGGATTTGGTGTGCATGGTTTAATCTATAGATCCAGAAATCTAATAAAACCATAATAGTGTAGAATTTCAGATTTCAAATAAAATATTATCAGATCTGTTTTGACGAACCGCCCAGTGGAATGTCCACAGAAGTTTACGGATCAACTCTAAATGTATCATTAGGGCACAATGATTACTAATAATAATCGTTTTTCTGAACTGCTGGATTTGGTGTGCATGGTTTAATTCTAGAATCAGCAGTCCCAAAGCCCTAATGTGGGTGCACTACCTCCTTACCACTGCAGTCTGCTATTATAAAATGCAAGAACATGCTGTATCAGTCTCAACACTCCATTAGGGTGCCCTTCATTAGTGATAACTGCTCTTTTCAACCATTGACCACCAAGCCTACTGGAATCTACCTAACAGATCACATCCTCTCACACATACTACCATTTTCTTTAATATAAGCATCATACAAGTGTTGGAGAATCAAATATGTTTAGTTAAAATGATCCTCCTTCACTAATATTGCAGATTTCTCTTAACAATCAATTCAGCCACATGTGTAAGGATAAGACCCAATGAATTCTGCTTGAAGAAGGTGACTGCATGCATGAGAACTCCTTCACAATGATCACTGCCTCCTAACAGTACTTTGAAACACATCATGCACAAGAATAACCCATCAAATTTGAGTGGGGGGATGCATGCACACCAAGCTCAGTGAAGGAAATAGGGTGGATTAGCTAAAGGCGGGAGCTTTTCAAAAATACCATCACGTGTACTATCCTAATCAACTGAATGCCACTAATGATAAGAACAATAACCTAGGAAGGCAATCTGCTTATATAGGATGTTGTCATAACCAATGTTTTAAAACTCAGACTCAGATTTGGAATTGGCGAGGGTCAACTCAGATTTGGACACGGAAATATATTGACTTGGACAAATCTGATTTCAATGACTTGGTTTACCAAAAAATACATAAAATGTTTATATATATATATATATATATATACATTTGATTTCAAAGACTTTGCATCTTTTTACTATAATGGTTTGGGATCTTTTTATATATATATATATATATATATATATAAAGATCCCAAACCATTATAGTAAAAAGATGCAAAGTCTTCTCATGGCATATATATACACACCATGTAAAGGTGAATATATCATAAAATTTCAAAATGGCACCGAGTGCAATGCATATCAACAACAAAACATATAATCAATGGCACTCTAAATGGACTCTAGGCTTTAGAGTCTGAAAACATGCTACAAACACTTCCTTTTGCCTAGTCTCATTTCTTCAAATGTTGCAACTTGATTTTGCAGTTCCAATCTAATCTGTCCAATCTCTTTTAATGTGGCCATGCATGGGGCAATTTGGCCTCTTATACAAGCCAGGTGTTCTTTCAATCTATTTTATGCATTTCCTGCAATATGTGCAAAAAATCTCTTCATCAACAAAGATCAACATGGATCCATGCAAGATCTTGACTCCTAGGGCAGCGGCCATGGTTAATTCCAATCTGTAAATTCAAATCTGCAACACTGCAAGAAGCAAACTGCATCTGAAATTCTTAATATGCAAAGTTCATACTTCAAAGATCAAACTAGTAGAATGATGGAAGTACAAAAATTTAAAGATTGATTTCAGATCTGCAATTTAACGAAGAAAACATAGGGCACATTTATCATTTAACATATTATATACTTGGTGGGGACAATTCTGATTTGGACTCAAATAGATTGACTCAGACAAATCTGATTTCAATGACTAGGTTTACTAAAAAATACATTAAATGTTTTATTTTAATTAAAAATATATATATTTTAAGGATTCCAAACCATTAAAGTCAAAAGATGCAAAGTCTGCTCATGGCACATGTAAAGGTGAATATATAAAAAAGTTTCAAAATGGCATCAAGTGCAATGCATATCAACAACAGAATCCATAATCGATGATGCTCTAAATGGACTTTAAGCTTTAGAGTCTGAAAAACATGCTACAACCATCTCCTTTTGCCTCCCCTTGTCTTCTTCAAATCTTGCAAGCTGATTCTGCAGTTCCAATCTAATCTGTCCAATCTCCTTTAATGTGGCCGTGCATGGGGCAATTTGGTTTCTTATGCCAACCAGGTGTTCTTTCGATCTATGAATGCCACTCCCTTTATGCATTTCTTGCAATATTTGCTGAAATCTCTTCATTAACAAAGATTAACATGGATCCATGCAGGATCTGTGACACATGGGGCAGCAGCCATGGTAAAATTCTAGTCTGTAGATTCAAATATGCAACATTGTAGGAAGCAAACCCCATCTTAAATTCTTAATATGCAAAATTCATACTTCAAATAAATGTTTAACTAGTAGAATGTTGAAAGTACAAGACTTTAAACATTGATTTCAGATCTGCAATTTAACGAGGAAAACTTAGAGACGTATTTACCATTTAACATGCAATATACTTGGCTGTGACAGATCACTGCTTGTCAGTGATGCTCCAAAACTTCTAATGCTCACAAATGCTCAATGAGAGGTGAGACAAATTCGGGGTGGAGTGGGTGGTTTTCTTTACTGGTTTTTTTTAAGTTTTAGGATGCTGGAAATTAGTTTTTGGGCAATTTTCCTTTGTAAAGTGACTTGACCAGTGTAAAGTCCCCAATGAATTAATTGCCTAGGGGAGGACGAAATAGCCTATCCAACTCCGCAGGCCATAGCCTTGATAAAGGGGGAAAGCCCTAATTATCCAATGTTTGGGGCAACATTGGTTAAATAATGGGGCAGCATTGGGTAAATTTTGGGTAGATTGGGGCAAAAAGCCCAAAATTGGGGGTTGCACTTGCAACCCCTCACATTAGAGAAACCCCATGGGGAAATATATAAATAAAGGAGAGTTGGAGTCATTTATCATCATCAATTTGGATTGGATATCACTGTTTTCTTGAGTTGAGGCTTTGAAAGTTTAAGACCCTTTCTCTTTGATTAGCTTCAGTGGAGGTGATCCCACCCTATCTAATCTTTTCTCTAGTTTCGGTGCAGTTGATCCCACCCTACGTAGATACTCTTTTTTCTTTGTTTTGACATAGGTCATTGGAGCATATCTGTTTTGGCATATTGAGATGCTTTCTGACCAGTTGAAGGAATCTGTCCTAGGTTTTATTGAAGGACAGCCTGAGGCAATTTGGTGGCAATCTTGAGACAACTTGCTCTATCCTATTTTGTAAGAGGGGAATCTCCATGGTTGGTTGAACAACAATCTTCATCTTCAGCCAACGAAGGTTTGAATTGAAGGAATCCTTTCAAACTGTCCCTAAGACTGAAGTTAGGGGTCTGATTGTAGCGGTTGATATTGGTGCTAGTGGAGCCTTACCCAAGACCCTGAATCCTCACAAAGGGGACCCTTTTGGGTCATCCTGAGGCGGATATCAAGGATCAAGAACAGAACAAAGTGAACCAAGGTAGTGAAGAAGTTACTAGGCCTAATTTTGGAGGATGGTTCCCCTTTCAAAAGGTGTTTGGGGCAGTGGCTCGCTTCTAATTTCATACTGAGGGTGTTGAATTTTCTCTGATGCTGCGACATCTTACTGTAGATTACACAGACCTTGGAAACTTGTACAGCATCATTGGGTCAAGCAGGTTATTAGTGTGGTATTATCCAAGAGAGAGAGAAGTGTGTGATTACATTTTCCAAGATGATATTGCAACGTTGTTCAGGAGTCTAAGCTAGCAATAGCCTTTAAGGTTATGATTAGCTCTCAGCAAAATGGGTCGAGCCTACTGCAGTTCGACAAACAGTCCGTGAGGATTTCCTAAGACTAGTGGATAAGATAAGATAATATAATTATATTTATGTCCAACTAATGACCACAAAGTAGGTCAAATGGGCTATTGAGTACAATGATGTCCATACAATGCGGGAGAACCAAACAGTCTCCTATAAAAAATACAATGCATGAATATAAAAGGTACAATGCAGGAACATAAAATATACAATGTATGGAATGCCCTGACGGAGAAAATACATGAGCCAATGGGTCTGAGGATTAGGCCCATCTCTCCTAACATCCGAGGCTGACTGAAGAACATTGAAGAAAACTCCACAAAGTTTGTTGGCCTGATGAAGGGCCGGTGGGAGGTGCGGACTGTGCACTAAATCGTTGTCTGGGGCAGTTCGTGCACTGGTGAGGTCTGGAGGATCTAGTCCTTCTCCCAGGGACGGATCTGAGACGAAGTTGCTGCTGAGATCTCCTGTCGCAGGGTGAGGTCCAACGGATCCTCACTGATCTAGAGTCTGGATATGAAACAGTATCAATCGATCTCTTGGTGCCCCTGTCTGAAGGTAGTACCTTGAAAAATGTTGTGATCCTCTGTGTGGGGTCTAGTCATATGGGACGTTAAAGAATATGCGCTCGGAACCTGAGAGCCTCCTGCATATATAGGGCAAACATCTCTGATCAGAGTACATGAAAAAGTCTGCGAGGGTCTGAGAGTCTCCGAACAAGTAATGGAACCTTCCTTTGATCTCGTAGTAGATAGGGCATCCAAAAATGAAGTGCACCTCGGTCTCTACTTTCTATAAATGACATACCTGGCAGATTTTGTCTGGTCTATCAATCTGGTGGTCCGTCTCTACCTGAAGTCTATGAGAACCTACTCTGAACTAGCTTAGAGGAATGCAAAGAGCATGCATCCAATGGTGAAACGTATACTAGGGTCGAACAATGAGGTTGTCTCTCAACTCCAAGAAGTGCTCAGCGTAGAAGGGATTGACCCAAGTGACCTCGACGAACTGCCTGTAGATGTCCTCTCTAATGATCTTGTTCTACTCCTGTCTAGTAGGTAGAAGGTGACCAGGAGCATCCAAGGAAATATCGGAAAGAGGGAGACGATCCAACTGAATGTCCATTGACTCTAAGAGATTTGAAACTCTTGTAAACCAACATTTAGCTCGGCCCGAGGGAGTAGAACGGACAATAGTCTCAGAAGAGCAATATGCCAAGTAAGGGTATCGGTCCCTACTCTTTATCGGGTTTGCAAATCCCTGGACACGATGCAAGAATGAAACCAAATTGAAGACTGTCTCAAGCCGAAAGGGCTGAGCTCCAAACTCTGCAAGGATGATGTGCTGAGGCACTATCTGTTTGCATCTAATGATGTGGCGGAGAATAAGAATTTGGACTCTCTCAATTGAAGCACAATCCGACTCAAGTAAAGACTATCCCCAAATCTTTGAGCCATATAGAACAGTGGGACGGATCAAGGTGTCCATGAGGCTCATCTTGGATGAGATGTCCTGGAAGTGATGTCAAAAGAACTGTCTCTCGAGAAGGGTTGAGGATCCATATCCTTTGTTGATCCGAGGCTGAAACGTTGGTCACAAACTGAAGCGGAGACCTGAGAATTGCACCCCCAAGTACATATACGTGCTGGTGATCTCAACCTCCTCCCCTCTGAATAGGAAGTGAAGGTCCGAAGTTTTCTTCGTCCCATTGAAGATCATAACCTTGGTTTTATCTAGGTTGACCAGCAATTGTCGAAGATCGCAAAACAGAGCCAAGGCATCCAGTTGCGAACTGTAATCCTTCTGGAGATGAGGAGAGGAGGACCACGTCGTCGGCAAAGAGTAGAATAGATATCAAACCCTAGTGAAGAAGGCAGCGATCAGTGTCCTAGATATGCTTGTGTAGAAAAGCCTCCAACTCATCAATATAGATCCCAAACAGGGTAGGGGACAATGGACAACCTTGTTTAACCCTCATAGTGCTTCGAATGAAATCAGACATCCCATGAGCCATTCGAAGACGACCAAGGACAGACCATATTGGCGCGTAATATCTGTCAATAGGGTCGCCGAGATGCCAATATCTCTGAGTCTTAGGAGTAAGGCTTCCCTCAAAACAGAGTCAAAATCTTTCCGAAAATCTATGAAACAACAATAGATTTTCGAAGAGCGGTGTCATGCCTCAATCACGGCGCGGAGGGTGAAGATGTGGTCAATGGTCTGATGAGCTGGTCAAAAACCTGACTGTCGCCTAGCTCTGAGTTGGCTCTGCTCAAGGTCACTGGAGAGCTTCCTATGTAGAACAATAGCATACAACTTCGAGAACGTGTGGCCCACCATGATCGTTCTGTAGTTATTGGAGGTCTATGGTTATCTCTAAGATAAATTGGAGCCGTGTGCAGTAAGCTTAGAATAGCTAGTAGATAGTAAACTAAGATAGTACGCTTGAATTGTTCAATATAGCAGAATTACAGTGTGTACGGGTTAATCAGCCTAGTATTGGTGACAATTTACTAGATACCAATGTTGTTAAAAGCGCGATCGGGATTAAATCGGCGCCGGGAATAAAGCGGAAAAAATCGGCAAAAGCGGGAAAAAAGCGTTTGGCACAAAAATATTCATTTTTTTTCATTTTTTTTCAATTTTTTTAATATCTAAACCATCTACAACATAAAATAAATACATTGACACATAAATATGATAAAAAAACTAATATATAAGATGTTTAATATCATTTCTAGCGCTAAAATCACACATAACATTGAATCATGTCCTGAATAGTAAGTCCTGAGTCCCAACTCAGCCTCAAAATATCAACAAAAAATATGATAATGTATCTCATCATGTCATAATGTCATATACAATAAAATGAAAGTCTAATCCTATCCTATTGATTTCCTCTGCCCCTCTTGCGAGAAAATGGCACAACTTTCTCTTTCCCTCTAGATGTAGAAGCTGGTGCCTGTGCTGGTGGAAATGGCAGTGGAGTCTGACGTGCTCTAGAAGCTGAAGAACTAGTAGTAGCAGCTACAGGAGGCTGAGGTAGACGGAGACCACGTCCTCTACTGGTGGTAGTGGTAGCCCGGGTAGGCGGTGTCACCTCCTCCTCCTGCTCCTCCTCCACCTGCTCCTCCTCCTGCTCCTGCTCCTGCTCCTCCTGCTCCTCCTCCTCCCCCTCCTCCTCCCCCTCATCCTGCACTAACCAATCATCAGTGGGATCCATGAGAGGCCTCTCGGTCTCAACCCTCCATTCAGTAGTGGTGTCAATCCCATCCAATGAGATGGCTTCCGTATCAGGTGTCCTCTCTAGTTGTCTCACCCACAATCGAAGATTGTAGTAGACATAGACCATGTCATTAAGTCTATGGGACTCCAACTTGTACAAAGTTCATGAAATAATAATTAAAAATTAATATTATAAAAAAAATATTGTTTAAAACTTTAATGAATTCAAAAATTTATTTGGAAATTTGCAATATTTTAAATGTTTAAGTGTTAACCTATTGCGCTTCTTGTTGTGTATTTTTTCAAATACACTCCAATTGCGCTCACATCCTGAGGAGCTGCATGTTTGGCTGAGGATGCGTACGGCAAGCTTTTGCAAAAGGGGTACTCTGCCACCATACATCTTCCACCATGCGTCTACAACAAAATTACAAATAAAATTTTAAATAAACATAAGAAAAAAATGGAATTTGAAGAGACAATGAAATTTGAAACAAAGTTACAAAGTACAAACTAAAAAATACCTGGCATTTTAATCGTCCTATCAGTGACAGCCATCTCAAAGCCAAATGTGCCACCTGACATCTTATATGTCTCAATTTGTCTAGAGATCTCTATACGTTGTTCTGGAGATCTCACCATCTTCTGGACACAGGTTAATAATCCTTCCACGACCTCAGCATCAAAATCAAACCCACATGCATAAGAAAATGCAGGGTTCAGGAAAAGCCCAGCAGCATGAATGGGACGATGGAGTGTGTTGTTCCATCGCTCATCAATCACTTCCCATAGAAGGAGTTGTTTCTGAAACCCATCATCTCCCTTATCATCATAGTAGGACCGAATGGCTTCTTTGGCCCTGTCCATGGCTTCATACAAATAGCCCATTGCGGGCTTCTCACCATCAACCAACCGAAGAACCTTTACCAAAGGTTCAGTAACGGCGCACACCTCCTGCACTCCCGCCCAGAAGTCTTCCTGGTATGAAACTAGTCTGCATACCGCCTCTCCTTCTGGTTTGCGGCTCATTGACGAAGCACGCCACTCCTCTGAAAGAAACATTCTCTTCAAATCCCACATAGAATTCAAAAGGGATTGAAGAGATATGAAACTCGTCACAAACCGTGTAATGGCGGGGCGCACCAACTCTTTGTTGTTGGTGAATCTTCTCATCAAGCTAAGCACAAATGTATGATTATATATAAATTTTGTGATGCTTTTTGATGAGTCAACAATATCTTTGACAAAGGGAATTTTCCCTATGTCCTCTAACATCAAATCAATACAATGGGCAGCACAAGGTGTCCAAAATAAAGTAGGATGCCTGTCCATAAGCATTCTACCAGCAGCAACATAATTTGCAGCATTGTCCGTTATGACTTGGACAACATTTTCTGCACCCACCTCCAAAATAAACACATCCAGCAAATCACATAAAGTTCTTGCATCTTTGATTTGATGAGTTGCATCAATAGATTTGATAAATATAGTCCCCTTGGGACAACTAACCAAGAAGTTTATAAGGGTTCTCCCCTTTTGGTCAGTCCAACCATCTGACATAACAGTGCATCCTGTTTGTGCCCATGATGCCCTAAAATCCTCCAATCTTTGGGTGCAGTCACGCTTTTCCTCTTGAAGAATCCGGCCTCTGAAATCATGAAGAGAAGGGATTTTGTACCCCGGGCCAACACTGGCAATAGCATCAACAACAGGTTGGAAAAATGGATTATTCCTTACAATGCTGAAAGGAATATCACTCCAGAGGAGAAATTTTGCCATCAACCTATCAGCTTGTTCTTTTTCAGTTCTTTTTAGCATTGAACCGATAGTTGGTTGTGAACCAGGTGTGGTTCGAGGAACAAAAAATGATGATGCAGCGACCGGATTGACTGACGCTACAGTAGAACCAGTGCCACTTGGTCCACTTCCTTCAGCTGACCTTCTTACTACTTAGTTGCCTTTTGAGTTTTTCTTTCGCCTCTCTAGTTTGCTCTAATTCTCCCAATGCTCTCATGGCTCTTTGGATAAGTTCAGGATTTGTATTTATACAGGGCCCCACATCACGTCCAGGGATTTGTGCAAGGTGGTACTTCAACCTGTACACCCCCCCGCTTATCTCCTTTCCACACAACTTGCAATTCAAGTTTTGTCTATCATTCGGAGCTTTAGGTTCACCATATTCCCAGAAAGGATCCAATTTCCTTGGCATGTTTGTTTTTGAATTTTGAATTTGCAAACCTATGGAAAAATAAGGATTAGGAAATAGGAATTTAGGATTACATAATACAAATTACAATTTAGCATTTACAAAATTACAAGTTAATTATTTCCAAAATCCCAATTTCCAAACCCAAGTTACCCAACCAAATGCCAATGGCAAATGCCAAAAAACAATGAAAATTCAAAAAACATAAACAATGTTTAAAAAAAATGAAAAAATAAAAATAAAAAATTGGTTCTCATAGTCATAACAAATTACCCATCCCAAATCAATGAAAAATTACAAAAAATTCTTTAAAAACAATGAAAAACAAAGTTTTTAAAGAAGCAAAACAAAAAAAAATTAATCTACATACCGTTTTTATGGACAAATTGGTGATCTTGTCTTGGATTTCTCCTAAAAACACTTGGATTCGCTCCCAAAGTCGACCCAAACCCTTCAGCTCTTCTCCTCCTCCTTCCCGCGGCGACAGTCAGAAATGACTTAAAAAATTTCATTTTTTCTTATTAAAAGCCTGCTGCCCGCGCCCTCGGCGATTTTTTCGGAAAAAAGCGTTAAAAAAAAATCCGGCGATTTTTTGGGATAAAACGCGCGTTTTATGCGGTCTTCCGAAAAAAGCGCGATTTGATTTTATCGCGATTTTAACAACACTGCTAGATACATTCATTACTATTGGGCAGTTACCCTAAGATGTTGTGCTTTCATTGAAGTATTATTTCAGTGGGAATTTTATATTCATGCATACATTATATTGTTGTTGAGACTCTTTATATTTATGGATAAGTATTGTTTATGAATGTGTACTACTGTTAAAGGTTTATCGAAGAAACCCTAGCCAGAATAGCAACCCTAAGGGCAAAATTTACCCTAGGGCATTACAATCAGCTATAGGTCATGTTGGGGTCGAAGAAATGATTTGGTTGAGTTGTACCTGTTTGGTATCGAATCGGATGAGTCAAGACTTCACTGGTTGTGTTAGTACCAAATTGGTCATCTGAATCAATTCAATGGCCGAGTTGAACCAATGACCAATCAACTCAGTCAAGTTGACGGAGTCCAAGTCAACTTTGAGCGAGTATTAAAACACTGGTCATAACAACCCCATAATGAGTATACTTCATGTCATAAGTGCTCTAATGTGCCCATTTCTAGATGCCATGTGTCACTAGCTAATGATCAAGACCAAAATTAGACTACTCACCCTACATCCAAATTGAAACCTAGAAACAAATCCACGATTATGATACCTAACCTAACCTTGCCCCTTGTGCCTACAAGAAATAGACTTGCTAAGCTAAAAAGAGCAATCCAACTCCTAAAAATAGGAAACTTGGATATGAGGTGAACTGTGATGGAGACACTCGTTAAATTATAAAATAAATCTGAAAGAACATGAGGCAAAATCTAGGTCTGCAATGCAACCTGTTACTTCCTACAGTCTAATTGGGCAGAAAATCCTGCAAAAAACCCTCAATCTGATAGAAGATAGTAGACTACAATTACAGATGGATTCCCCTCTGAAATTACTCCAAGTGCATGGCAAATCAGCTTGTGGGCAGGGCTTTCTTCAGCTCCAAAATGCAAGTTGAGAAGTGAAATGAGGTAGGCAAAGACAAGGGGCCTATTGCAATGGTAGGTTTATAATTAGCGTGGATAAACAGCACTCAAAGCGCCCCACTTTTGTGGGCAATTTTGGCCTTAAATCTGGTTGGAATTATCTCAGAAGTCTGAGTTCCATCTCTGTAAAGGCAGCTTTGTACATGAAACTTGGCCTTTGGGGTGCTGGCCAATTTTAATACAACTGAGACTGCACGTTTTCCCAAAAATGATCAGAATGCAAGGAAATTGGGCTCCCAAGGGCTTGCCAGAAAAACAGGGGTTGCCAAAAATGAGACGATTCGAGTGCCCAATATAATTTTTTTCTTTCTTTATATTTAAATTAATAAAGTAAATTTCCGCTGTTTTATGTTTTAAGTTTTTTCATTTTTCTTTTTTTTTTGTTAACTGCCTCCGAACAGACTGCTGTATCCAACTGACTTGGACTTGGCCGAGTCAGATCTGACTACGTCGCTGACTTAACCTTTGTAGCTGACTCGGCCTTTGCAGCCATCGCGGCTCGTTTTTAGGCAGAGTCGTGTCAGAATTGACCTGGTCAGACTAAGTTGACCAATTCTGACTAGAGTCTTCGAATCTATTGCTCAGACATACCTACATAATGTGTGCTTCTGTATACCCTGCCCCTTGTCTAGCAACAATATTGACATCTGATGTCCCCATTTGTAATTACGGATTTAATTTCTCATAGTCTATTGCCCTAGCATTAACCTTGTTTTATTATCAAACCCAATTTTTACAGTACACCCTGCTTTTTGGTTTTTCGGGATGAGGATGGTCAACTGGTCAACTGTTTTCTATAGGTTATAAATTATGGTGTCTTTTGTGACCTAAATTGTTTGAAACTTCTCAATGCTTGTAGATTGCTGGTAAGCATGAATATACATGCAGATAACTGTATCTTATACTGATGTTTCTAGCTACAAGCAGGTAGTCATGGCAATGAATTTATTTGGTGGAGAGCATGCAGTTTACTGGGCATTGCATAGAGCCCGTGAGATGTACCAGAATAGAACGCATGAAAATGCTGCTGCTGAGGAACTTGCGGCATTATTTGCTGAGTGCGCAATTGCTAAAGCATCACCTAATGCATCAAGTAGTGAACCCCTATTTACTGATGCCAATCTTACTGGTTCGTCAATGTTAACAGACACGAGCAAAACCTCCATACTTGCAAAGAGTGGAAGAATGCAGGTAGTGATGGATGCCTTTGCAGATGGCAGCAGCTTTGTTTGCTCGCAATGTGGGGGCCTTGTTAGCAACTTGCGCAGAGATGAGCACGTGGCGTATTGGTGTGGCCAACCCTCTTAAACTATACCATTTGCCGAGAACACCAGTATCAATATGATATACAGGTCCATCAGATGTGTGTCATGAATGGATCTATACATAAGACGGACAAATTAGAAGACTATGACACGTACAACTGTCTCATGTGTGATTGGTTTGTAGCAGTTAATCATGGTTAACAATTTTATATCAGATATTACAGAGAAGTCGTGCACATTTTCCCAAGGAGATTCTCTGATTCTCCTGGATCTTGCTATTTTGTGTTGACTAACACTACTATCTCGGGGAGCTTCTAAATTATTCCTCACCTTTATATTTTCTGTTAGACATTTACATATGTTCCTATTACGCCTTTCAGAATGAAACGCGCTTTACTGTGTTTTAGTGTTGCCAGATTATTTTGAACGTTTTATAATTGTAGATTGATGGCAGCCATTTGGACAAAGTACCTGTACAAAACATTCATAATAGCCATCTGGGTAAGCAAAATCTTAACACATGATTGATTGTAACACGTAAAAAAGTAGTAAAGAGCGTAGTAGTAGTTAAAAAGTAGTAAAGTAGTAGTAGTAGGGGGAAACAATCATTTTTAACATTTTTTAAAGGTAGAAAAGAGCATTTATTAATACAAAATAAATCAGTACTACAAGCTCTGAGCCATTTGTCTGACTTGAAAAAAATATTCATGCATATATATATATAGTCGAACTTTTAAAGGTTTGTCATATTTTTCATATTATATATACATAACAATGTTTAATCACTAGGTTAATGAGTTTATTATAAATTGAAGGAATTTTGGAAGATTTTTTTTTTAATAGGTTACTTGAACAAGGTTGGATGTCTCCTTCCATAATAGAAACCAGGTCACACCTGGCTGTCAGCTAGTATGACAGTAAGTCTGAGACAATGTCTGCTCATATATAGATGTGCCAACAAAACAAAAGACTAAGTAATGCCTACATGTTCAGATAGGGAGATCATAAGTTTATGAAGTCAACAATAAGAAGGAAAAACTAAGAAGGAGATCAGGGCAGGAAAGGAACCGTTGAAATTGAATGGCATTTTATTATGGAATGTTTTGTTGATGAGGACATTCGTAATCAGTTTGAAAATAATTTTTTGAAAATAATTTAAAAGTGGATAGTTTGAGCTCATTGTTTGAGGAATCAAGGCTTTACAAAACTGCAAATTTCTTGATCAAGATTCATGGTGAAAGGGTCATGGTGAAAGGGCTGTTTTAGAGGAAAACTTGAGATATGATATTTTGTTTGGTTTGGAGTATAGGTCCCTCGGACCGCTAAGTCTCATGGACGTCATTAAAATAAATTCATTCACTGACTTTTCCTTTCCTTAAAGGAGTTTATACAAGCTCGTCATCGATCAGGATCAGATTAGAACTGGTGCCTAGGTGCTCTGAATCAGCATTCACCTTGACTTTATTGTCGCCCCCTATCATCGCCATCGTCCGAGGCTTGGAAGCTTAAGCCGTAGACCATCCTGCACATGGTATTGAATTTGTTTCTAGCCGCCTTAGTTTGTCCACTGTTTTGTCCAATTGAATCAATTGCATGGAACAGTTTGCTGTCCATTGTTCTGGGTGTACGGGAGCCTGGAACCTAGCACTTAAACTTGTCCTAGATCTTCTATGTGGAAGTCTGTTGACAAACTTTATTGGGCTTGTTGAGCCAACTTATCTATTTGCTGTAAGGACTCTGTAGTAGTTACATGATCATATATAAGCCTGGCTGACTGCATCATGTTTAGCGCGGGAATTCGGCAGAGGCCGACAGGGAGGCTTGAAAACCACGAGGAAGGACGTGCATTTGTGAGCAGAGGGGTCCATGGACATGGTGGAAGCCAGGGGTTAGTGGAGACTCAAAGGTATGCGATGGCAGGCAGGAGACCAAAAGCAGACAGTCTGTGGGAGAGGTTACAGAGTATGGAGAATATTTTGGAAATTTGTCTTTCGTTAGGTAGAATAGGAATAGTTTACACCACAGTTTATTTGCTATATGTTTTTGAGGGTTGTTTTTGGCATGCTGGTTTAATTTGTATTAAATTTGGTAGGGACTTGTTTAAATCAAAGGTTTGAGTTATGAACTATTTCCAATTTGAGTACTCTAGTTTAAAGTGTGCTGAATTTATGTAATCTACCTAGTTTGAACAGAAATGAAGATTTAACAAAAAAAAATCATCAACCAAAAATTCCAAAACAGTTAAACAAAATTATAGTTAAAAAATAGAAAAATGATAAATAATTTATTAAATTAATAAATAAATACAAACTTATTAGTATAAAGAATTAATTTATAATAGTTTAATTTTAATAATTTAATTGTCAAGTCTCACTAGCACAACTAGTTTAGGATGGATCTTGTTAGCAAGGCTACCCAGAATCAAAAACTTTGTGGAGGTTGTTGCGATCGTGCTAGAGACATGCTAAAATCCAGTTCGCTTAGGGTTGGTGTGACCTAGGGGGCGAGTGCGATCCCCGGTGACTTTGACAGCTTAAATACTCTTAAATCATAGTTAATATTCTTAAATCATAGTTTCTCAAGACACAAATCAAACTTCACAACTTGACAAACATAAAAATATAAAAACACAACTTGACAAACATAAAAATATAAAAATAAATAAAAATTAGTTTAATTTTTATTTCAATTATCAAATTTAATTTTATATATTAATTTTTTTTGTATCATTTTTAATAATTATATATTTTTTAAATAATTGCATGATAAAAATATCGCCCCAAAAGCCCGTATGGGATGATTCCACTATTCAAATGCTTTGTTTGCAAAGCAACACGCGTGAAAAGTAATACACTTTAATGGAAGAGACCAATTAGTCTCGAAATTTGAAATTTCAATACACTTTTATTGTATTGAAACAAATGTATTGCTTTTGTAGCAACATAATTTCACACTCAACTCTAATTGTGAGCTTTATAATTTGTCACAATGAAAAAATAAGTTAATTGTTATTTTTATTTTTTTTCAAGTATAGCACTTGATTTTTAATTTAAAATCAGATAGATATTTAAAAATAATTTCGAAAACAATTAGTCTAGAAATTTCAATACACTTTTATTGTATTGAAATAAATGTATTACTTTTGTAGCCACATAATTTCACATTCAAATCTAATTGTGAGATTTATATTTTATAATAGTGAAAAAAATATGTTAATTGTTTTTTAATAGTAGGTGGTTTTTAATTTAAAATTAGATAGACATCTAAAAATTGAATTTCAAGAAATTGTATAATTTTAATTTATAAATTCTATTAATTGAATTTATAATTAATTTTTATTTATTTAAAAAAATTATTTTAAAATTTCAAAAAAAATATCAAAATAAAAGGAGAGATAGAATAGAAGTTTTAATAACATTCATATAAAAAGTATTTAAATATAACAATATTGTTAAAAAATTAGAGTGGAGTGTCATACCACTAGGGCCATTATCAAATTTAACAATAAAAAATTTAGAAACATGCTTCAATATAGTGAGCTGCATAGAAACCATCATTTAGACTTACCAAAATTGGAGGCTTTCACTTGAATGGGCTTCTTACTACTACCAGGGGAGTAGTGGAAGTCAGAGGGATGTTCAAATGCACCTCCACGTGACCTAGCCTCCAATTGATAATGCTCATGGTGAACTATTACTCATCTAGTATTAGAGAATTTATTCTTTTGCCTCCTTCCTATCTAATAATATTTAACCTAACAAGAGCTTTAGGTGCCAGTGGATGTCCATAGTATACATATATTGGTAGTAGTGTCCTAAGGTGTGGCCAATATCAAGTATCTAGTCAACAATCTCAACTAGCACCTTTGTATAAGTCAACCAATGTCGCAACTCTACTATTTCTGTTTCCACCTAACTCAATTTCTAATTGAATTGGCTAAGGAATATGCTCACAATATCTTTGAGCATAGCCCTTTTCCCTCTGTTGGGTGTAGGATGCACCTTTCTCTTTAAAATATGACGCGACTCTTACTACGAGCTCTTTAATGAGGCATAGTGAGCATGTGCCAACTGAAAGATAGTGGAAGTAAGTTGAGGTTGAGCTTGCCCAAGGTAAAAGCAAGGGGATTAACATAGACAGATAGGGCCCTAGAAGGAGGAAAAGGGTTGAGGTCCCAATGGGAGATGGGCTTGCAAGGAATAAAGGATGTGACGACAATTGAGAGAGGTCCAGTGTGGTGAGCTAGGTGAGGCAAAAACAAAGAGGTAAAACATTGTAATAGTACCCAACAATAGTAGTTGGCCAAATAGAGGCCAAGTAAAGGCTAGAAGTACTAGAGAAATCACTAAGGAGCTAGGAGAATTGCAAAGCAAAAAGATTGGAATTTAGAGATATATTAGAAAACCAAAGGGATTAACTTATAATAATTATGTTAGGTTGACTTTAAATCTTTAATTATTGTAAGTAATATTAAAGTTTGTTCTTCTAATATACTTTAAAATACTTTTTTAGTATTGAAGTGAATGAATTTTGGTGAGGCCATAAATTTGGAAATTTAGCTCACTAATATTAAGTGTGTTTAAATTCAAATAAAGAATAAAACCAATTATTTGTGGAGAATTTCATACCTTTTCTGGATTTTCATTGGTTGAAACCTTTAAAATTGTCTAAAGGGGTGTCATCAATTCAACATTTCAAACTTTTGTCAATTTGTGCATATCTTGTTTCCTTGATGAATATTGTCTCCTCTTGCCACACCCCCAATGCAAGGTAATAATGATGGGGCCAAGATTTGTCACCTTTAATGCCTTTGTTGCGATTTTTTTTCACTTCATCAATACCGTTTTCACTATCACTTGATAATAAGATCTTTGATATAATTAACAAAAATGATATATTTCTCTTTCTTAAGAGACATATTTGGATTTCAATCATTCCACTAGAGACAATAAGATCTCATATTTTCATCTATCTTTACATACTAAATCTTAGAACTTGCTTAAAGCCATATAACATTTTCTTCAATTTGGAGGGTTGATGTTGGTCTTGTTTAACTTTGAGATTGTTGTAAGGATTAAGGATGGTCTTGATGAAGAGGTGTGAGCTAAACTTAATGCATTTTGTATGAAGATTTCATCCAAACAAGAATTTACCACTTATATTTTCTAGTGGATATTCTTCATTGAGGGTCTAATTGCTACAATACTATTTATTTGTCAGTGCGCAAGACATGGGTGTTAACAACTACAAACTTGAGAGGATAGGAAGTTGTGGAAGCATTCAACAAAGAAGAGATTGTAATAATACAATTTAAGAAATGGCAATGTTAAATTTGTCTTAGTATGAATTGTATACTTGTATTATTGTTTTGTTACAATGTACATTAAACTATGGAATGTAAGAGGTAAAAACCTTGGAAACTAAATCCTTCTAGACAAATGCAAGGGAGATTCTTATGAATATATTTAATTGTATCAAAGTTGTCAATGTTGAAATTCATAAGAAAAAATAAGAAAAGATTAAATGGAACCAACCAACAAACCCTAAATTTTCTACAATAAAGAGAATAAACTAACACTAAGGCAAAGTGATTATAGAACATATATGATTGCATTGCCAACATTCATGCATATTCATAAGTCCGTTACATGTTGCTGCTCGACGCTGTGACTCTCGCGCGTGCCCTCCACTGACTAACTGCGACTTGCCTTCGACCGTCTGAGCCTCGGCCCCAGCCATGGATCCTCCGGATCCCCCTTTGGAAGGGTTGGACTAGCAAAATGCCTTCTCAGCCCTGGTGAAATCGCTCTCGTCGTAACGCCCCAGACCTGCCCTCTCAAAATTTGTGAAAAAGTTAGATGGGCTTCAAGAGGTTTAGTTACCTCCAGTCTTGCCCCACATGGCCGCTTTGTCTCTGGCTGAAAAGGGCCTCATTGGCCAATTCACAGGCCTTTGGCCTTCTCCTTGAACTGTTCAAAGATGGGTTGAAAGAAACTGGACTGATAAAATTCAAGGGAAGATCTCCATAAGGTTTTGTGGGAAAGGATATTTCACATTGCACTTCGAATCTAAAGAGGATAAGAACTTGATTTTCATAAATGGGCCCTATTTTATGGATTCCAAGGGCCTGTACCTAAATAAATGGACCCCAGATTTTGACCCTGAACTGGATGTTCCCAGCGCTGTTCCGGTTTGGATTCATCTCCCTCTCCACTGTTGGGGAGATGAATCTGTTCGAGCCATCGAGAACGCAGTAGGCAAATACATAGATCGCAGCGAACCGAAAGAGAACATGCAGGCATGTGCGAGGATTTGTGTCGAAGTGGATCTCGGCAAAGGACTCCCTGAAGCGATAAAACTGAAAGTGGACGAATGGAGCCATATCCAGCAGCTCGATTACGAGCAGATTCCCTTTAAATGCAAGGTATGCCACAAATACGGCCACTTTGCCAATAGATGTCCTAAACTTGTTGATGCAGAGAACGATGATCAAGAAGGCCATTGGGAACCAGTCAAAAAGAAGAAGTCTGCCCCAGCATCCAAAGCTCCTCTGGAATCTGATCCTCCTATTCCCTCTGCTCCTCGCCCCTCCTCATCCTCCCCTCCCCTTCCTGCTCAACCCCCTCCTGATCCGCCCCTCCCTTCCTCTTCCAACCCCTTCTTTGTTTTATCTTCCCTTGACCCTCCTCCTGAGGATCCCTCTCTGCTCCCCTTGATCCCCTCCAATCCTTCAGATCCTACTCCCTCCCTGATCACCCCTTCGCAGGCTTCTCTTGATCCCCCTCTTCCTAGGCTCACCAGAAGCACGTCTAAAGAACATGGATCCTCCGGCGACTCTTTCAAGAAACCAGGTCCTGGAAGAAAATCGGCCAAGCAGCACAGAGACGAGAACGCTCAAAAAGACATAGCCATGGGCACCCAAACCCCTATAGAAGCTTTCATCCTGGGGCAACATGAGAAGGAGATAACTCAAGAGAGGCAAGCACCTCTCCGTAAACCAGTCACCGAATGATGAAAATGTTGTCTTGGAATAGGAGGGGTCTAGGGCACCCCTCAAAAGTATTAGCCCTCAGAGATCTTATACATAGGGAAAAACCAGACATAATTTTGATTCAGGAGACAAAACTAGAGCAGCAAGAAATAAGAGGAATTATTGATCAGCAGAAACAATACAAAGGTTGTACCAGTGACTCAAGAGGAGCTTCTGGTGGAATTGCCACCCTTTGGGATCACAGCAAATGGAACTGCACATCAGTTAATTTACATCAGCATTGGATCAGAACGGTTCTAGATAACAAAATCGATAATCAATCAGCAGTTGTCTACAATGTCTATGCCCCCAACCACTACAGAGAAAAGGAAAGTTGTTGGGACGATTTGAAGGCTACTATCGATATAGAAACAACTTCAAACATTATAGTGGCAGGCGATCTCAACCTGATCTTACACGCCAATGAAAAAAGGGGAGGATGCTTTTCGCCTGACCCTTCCAGAGGCCGCTTGGAAGCAATCATCCGAGACCATGAACTAGTGGACGTTGTACCAAAAAACCGCAGGTACACCTGGAGCAACCGCAAGCTTGGCAATGGAAATATAACGGAAACACTGGATAGATTCTTAATTAATGTATCGTTCCTCTCCTCCTCTTCTGTGGGGTACGCTAGCATTTTATCCACCTCAGCCTCTGATCATTACCCCATTACACTTACGCTGGAAACTCACTGTCCTCTCGGGCCAATTCTGTTTAGATACAGTCCTCTTTGGAATTGGGATCTGGCGGTCAGAGAAATTGTACAGGCATCCTGGAACCAGCATGTCGAAGGCTCACCAGGTTTCATATGGGAATCTAAACTGAGAAGAACCAAACAGGTCATCAAAGAATGGGCTAGAACCAATTACAAAGAACCTAAAGAGACCAAAAAGAAAAATTAAGACTGAACTTGAATGCATTCAAATAACGATAGAGGTTTAGGGCCTCTCTCACCAAAATAAGGAGCAAGAAGGTTCACTCTATGCACAGTTGAGTCACATAAACAAAGAAGAAGAGTTAAAATGGAGACTAAAGTCAAGGCAGCTCTGGCTTCAAGGCGGTGATAAAAATACTGCTTTTTTTCACAAACAGGCCACGGCAAGAAAACTCAGGAACAATGTCAGCTCAATTTTGGACAATGAAGGCAACCAGCAAAATACCCAAGAAGCCATCAAAAGAGCTGCCACTGATTATTACAGAGAGCTTCTAATAGAAACCAAAGGAGAAGAGGATTATGGCGACCTTCTTCAATACTTGCCCAAGGAAATCACCAGAGAAATGAATGACAGCCTGACAAAGGAAATTGAAGAGGAAGAAATCAGAAGAACGATCTGGTCTATGAATCCTGATAAGGCTCCCGGGCCTGATGGATTCCCCATTTGTTTCTACAGGGATTTTTGGGGTTTAATCAAAAAGGACTTGACAAAGATGATCAGATGGATCCAGAGAAAGGGCAAAATAGGAGGATACACCAACGCCACTTTTCTGGCTCTCATCCCTAAAGAAAACAGGCCCACTTCCTTTTCTCGGTTTAGACCCATTTCCCTCTGCAACTCCTCCTATAAAATTTTGTCTAAAATCCTTGCCTCTCGCCTCAAGCCCCTCCTCCCCTCTTTGATCTCGGATAATCAAGGAGGGTTCTTGGCCAACAGACAAATTACTGACTCCATTCTCTTAGTCCAAGAAGCCATTCACTCGAGCTTTCTAGGAAGGAGAAAGGGTTTACCCTCAAACTCGACCTTGCCAATGCCTTTGACAGAGTTAGGCATTCTTTCCTTGTAGTTGTTCTAAAAAAGATGGGATTTGAGCTGTCTTTTATTAGTCTCATCACTTCTTGCATTTCTGGGCCTTAGATCTCCCCCTTGGTTAATGGTAGACCGGGTAAAGCCTTTCAATCCTCCCGGGGTCTCAGACAGGGTTGCCCCCTTTCCCCGTATTTATTCATCCTTATGGCTAGATCCTTCAGTCAAGCTCTGGAATACAATAGAAGAGTGGGCCTCATTACAGGAATCAAATACGGAAATGGAGTCAAGAATATCAATCACTCTCAGTTCGCCGATGATACCTTGTTAATTGGAGGAGCCTCCACCACTATAGCAAGGAGATTCAAGATCCTTCTTGACAAATTTATGGGGTACTCAGGAGGTTTGGTTAATCAGTTAAAAAGTTATATATATGGATGGAATGCAACAAATCAGGCCATCCACAATATCGCAAATATTTTTGGAGTCCCTTGCAACCTTGAGTGGACGCATTTCTCATACTTGGGCATGCATGTGAGCCTAGGACCTCTGAAGGCAGGAACGTGGGACATCATCATCGACAAGGTGAAGCGGAAAGTGCAGAAGTGGGGCTCAGCTTGGCTCAACCCAGTAGGCCGGCTCATCCTCCTTAAATCTGGTATTTCCTCTCTCCCTCTTTATCGATTTTCCTTATATCAAGCCCCAACTTCCTTTCATAACAAAATGGATGTAATCCTTCATCACTTCCTTTGGCAAGGAGGGAAAACCGATAAAAAGAAATTCAATTTAGTCAGTTGGAAACAAGTCATCCAAACCCAGGACAGAGGAGGTCTCGGAGTTAGATCCCCCAAATTTCTAAATCTTGCCTTCGGAGGGAAGATTGTTTGGAGGCTCATCACTGGTTCTTCTTCCTGGTGGAAAAGGGTTCTGGAAATCAAATATTTGAACTGCCCGAGACAACACCTGCTAGACTCTGTTATTCCCAACAGAGATTCCTCAAAAATCTAGCGCTTATGTAAAAAAACCATTCCGTTCATTGCCTAGAATACATCTAAAGTGCCTAAAGGAGGAACCAGTATTAAGATTGGAGCTAATAAAATCCTGGGACAGCAACCTATAAACAGTCATGCCGAAACCATTCCTATTCTCTCTTATCTCAACAACAAAGGTATCCATTACCTGAATCAAATTTCCAGCTGGGATCCTCTAACCCATCTCTGGCTTGGTTGGTCTTTCCCCGATGTTCCCATCGCTCTCAATCCTAGTCTTTCCATTCTGCAGTCTCTCCTCCACAGCAAAGCTCCCGTCAAAAAGAATGAGTTGGATGGCTTTCGATGGGACCCAACTGGCTCAGACTACACTGTGCAAGCAGCCCACCAGTACATTTGCCATAGCACCTTTCCCATGCCTATATGGAATCACTGGAAAATGGTGTGGAAGTCAGAGGCTCTTCCAAAAATTAAGTTCTTTGTTTGGACCTTGCTAAAAGGAAAAATTCTAACAGCAGAGAATTTACAAAAGAGGGGGATCAACGGTCCATCACGCTGCCCCAACTGCTACGCTGTGGAAGAAACCATGAAACACCTCTTTGTAGACTGTTCCTTTGCGATAGACTGCTGGAAAGAACTGTATCCCACTGTCAACTTCCTTAGCATTTCCCAACATTCCATAGGAGATGCGATCCAACATTGGAAAAAGAATTGCCCTTGGAAAAATAAGAAGAGCAACTTAGCGCAGAGGGTCTGGAACACTCTTCCATACACCATGCTATGGAGTATCTAGCTCGTTAGAAATCGAAAAATCTTCAAGGATAAGAACGCGACTCCAAGATTTGCCTGCAGCAAGGCCAAGACTCTAGCACTTGAAACGATTGCTGTTAAAACTTGTAGCAGCATCGATGCAACTCTGTACAGTGTGGAGGAAAGGAGTTTCATCAGCTATATTCTGGACAAAAACCATAGCACTCAGAATGGCAGTATTAATAGAGAACAGAGCAATCAGGAAACCCACAGTTGGAAGATAAGGTACAAAGAGGAGGAGTTTGCAACTTGGCTACAAAAATGTAATACTTTCTGCCTTTTTTTCGATGGGGCATCCAAGTCAAACCCAGGTATTGCTGGAGCAGGGGGCTTGATCTCCAATGCCAATGGGGACTGTGTTATCTATTTTGAATGGGGTTTAGGGAAGATCTCCAACAACAGGGCAGAAGCGTTGGCCCTGTATCAAGGGCTAAAACAACTCATCAGACTTGGTATTAGATCAGCTAAAGTTTTTGGAGACTCTTCGATAGTAATCAGTCTAATGGCTCAAAAGAAAAAATCTTCGAATGCTCTTTTACAACAGATCATCCAGCGCTGCCAACTCTTGCATCAGGCAATGGGAAATTTGCAGTTTCATCACATCCTCCACTCCTTCAACAAGCAAGCAGACAGACATGCCAACAACGCTTGTGACAGAGCAATGGGAAGTCTGTTGTGCAACGCCGAGGATTCTTTGCAACCATTACCATGAACAGAAACAATTCACTCAGCATCACTCCGGATAGCGCTATCAAGAGGCACTGCCCTCAGATCATCATCAGCGATGGAATATGGTCTAGTTTTGCTTCATTTACAGCACTGATTAATTCAGCAAAGGAATCATCATCAGCGATGGAATCATCTTCTGTGATGGAACCGATCCCTCTTGTGTCTGCCTTGTGTAGGATCATGGACTCAACACGACCTGTCTTCCCGTCTAGGCTAATAATTTAGAAATGCTTTGCAAATGTCAATTTCTATTGTTCCAATTTGTCAGAGTATATCTCAGTTCAGAATTTTTCCAAGCCAGGACATCCAGGACTAAGGACAAAATCTCTTTCTATAAGTCCTCTGTTCCTGAGCCATCCTGGCTCTTCATGTACCTCAGGACTCAAATTCCTGCCTTTTATTTTCAGATTTAATACAGCAGCCGACTTCGTAAAAAAAAAAGGCAAAGTGATTATAGAGAGAGAAAAATAAACCCAAGCATAAGTGTGCTAAAAAGAGAAATAAGCAAAGTGAAACAAAGAAAAATACACAAACTATAAGAGAGCTCAACACTTTGATGGAATTGTTAGGCATAGCACTTTATTAAATATGAAAAATAATCACATAATAATTGTTGAAAATGCAACAAGAAAATCCTAATTTAATTTTGTCCTTGAATTAAATTGGGAATAAAATTGTAATTCCACATCTCATGACAACTTATATTAGTTAACTAAGTTAATTTGACTTAGTTGGCTCAGTTAATTCGAGTTGAGGGTCTAACTTGATTCATGTAGAGTGTCTCCTACATTATAGGAGCCCTGATTGAGTTTATTTTGAGTTGTAATTAATTAATTCAGTTTAATTGAATTAAAGTCAGTAAACTAGTTCCAACTGTTGGAAGAACTAGTGGAAGGTCTAGTAGTGTGGTGTTGCTTGTAGTGATCAACCAGTAAAGTGATGATTCACTCATAAATAACTCATGCATATCAGATCTGAGAGTTTTCCAGTTGAGATTGGAGTTCAGGGACATTGTATTATCAATTGTATAATCATCTAAATTGTATGGGTGGTGCATGCAGTAAGACGAAGGCCTACGAGGATTGTGCAATTCCAATTGAGGAATTTCCCTAATTAATAAGGGGCTAATTCCCAAGGAAACAACACAAAGAAATATGAGTTCGTAATATTGTTTCTTGCCTTGATGATAGATAATAGAGTTAGATTCGGTTGATGGTTGGGAAGGTTGTGGAGGCGCCCGAACAGGGAAGAGCGAACAGAGTTCAGCACACGTAGGGGCAGTCAAAGAACCCTATGAAGGGTGGCAGAGGAGGGGGCTCCACTCCCTCCTATAAGGAGGCCATGGCCAGCAGGGGAAAGAAGCCTCTAGAAAATGTTAGGGAAACAGGGGTGGAAGGAAAAAAATCACGGAAGAGGGAACAGAAGAACCCATAGAAAAGGATCAACATGGCACAAAAGACAAGGAGGTAGAAGACAAAAAACAGGAAACTAAAGACAAGAAACACAAGGGGCCCTGCAAACCCAAAACAGATATAACTCCCAGAGTGATTTTAAATAATCCAGAGCTGCAGGCGTACAGGGAACACATGGGGACATATGCCATCATCTGTAAGTTCATGGGACTATGGCCCACTGAAAAATCCCTATAGTTGTGGATCAAATACCACTGGAAACCTAAAGGAAGCATAGATCTTCATCTTGGGTCCAAGGGTTTCTTCATGGTGGTGTTCACAAATATTGAAGACAAGGACAAAATATTTGAAGGAGGGCCCTACTTCTATGCTGCTGCAGGGCTCTACATGAGACCATGGATAATGAACTTCGTCCTAGAAAAGGAGACTTTTACTTCAGTTCCGGTCTGGGTAAGGCTCTACTCTCTACCTCTTGATTACTGGCAAAATGAATCGTTAGCGGCCATAGGCAATAAATTAGGTCGCTATGTTAAAGCCTCTGAAGCCACTAGAAGAGGAAAATACACTTCCTTTGCCAGAATATGTGTGGAAATGGATCTATCAGGAGCTTACTGGAGGAGATAATCCTGGAAGTTTTTTATGAAGAATGGGTGCAAACAGTGGATTATGAGCACATTCCATTCAGATGTCACAAATGCCATGAACATGGACATCTCTTCAGAGACTATCCGCTCAACAAAGAAATAAACAAAAGTAGAAGCAATACAGTGAAAGAATCAGATGGCTTTCAGAAAGTGGTTAACCGAAGTAAAGGAAGTAAAAGAGGACCGAAAAATCAGCAGCGCGAAGGACAACAGTTTAGGCAGAACAATTTTCAGGTGCTTCAGGAAGAGGAAGAGATTACTAAAGAAGATCAAGCAATGGAAGGGAGTTCTGCAGAAAAGGAGGAAGGGAAAAACCTAGAACAAACACAAAATGATGAGTACCAGAAAGAAGCCACTATGAGCGATGTTGAACAGGAAATAGATCAGGAAATGACCCAGAATGATACGGACCCAGAGGACCATGAACTACTAGAAATTCTTGACAAAGAAAACCTAGACCTAGAAGGCTTCTTGAGGCAGGGTACCACGGGGGGAGTGGATTCGCTACCTCAAGAGGAACTCAGCAGAATACAACAACTGTTTCTATGGAGATCGCAAACTGGGAAGCCAGAGCGATGTAACAACATAGACAAGCAGGACAACAGAGGAGTGAAAACGATGAAAACTACACTGGGACCAGTTAATAGAAACCCAGGCAAGAAAAGAGGCAGGAAAAAGCAGAATGAACTCTTGATGGAGTGTGGAAAGCTGATGATTGATTCAGGTAAGATGAAAGATCTAGCCAGCTACTCCTTTACAAATCTTTTATAATGAAGTTGACATCTTGGAATATTAGAGGTCTAGGGAGTAAGAGAAAGCAGAGAATGCTTAGCAACAGAATGAAACAAGAAACGTCGGATATAATGTTTATCCAAGAAACGAAATGTTCCATTCAAAAGGTAAGACAAATCCACAGTAAATGGCTCAGCAGCTATGAGTTTCTTGAAGTAAAAGCAGAGAATATAGCAAGGGGTTTACTCACTCTATGGAATCCCCACAAAATTGGCATTCTGGATGCTGAGGCATCCAGAAATTACTTGTCGATTTTCATTCAACCAGTAGGAGAAAGGGATACCTTTCTGGTCACAAATGTTTATGGTCCTCAGAGAATAGATGACAAACTTAAGTTTCTGGATACCCTGGTGGATCTCAGGAGCAGACATGCAGATATACCCTGGATCATGGGAGGGGATTTTAACATGATTAAATCCCTTTCAGAGAAGAAAGGAGGAACAAGATCTCTAAGTAAAGACTCCATGGCTTTCCAAACTTTTTCTGACAACATAAAGCTTGTTGATACTAATTGGAATACTGGCCTATTTACTTGGAATAACAGGAGAGGAGGAGATGCCCTAGTTGCCTCAAAGCTAGACAGATTCTTCATCTCTGAGAATCTTATGCTAGATGGGAAAGAGGTAACAGCACGAGTTCTTCCCTTTGGAGGCTCAGATCATTGGCCAATCCAATTGGAAATCAAGGGTATAGGGACTCCTAGAAATAAACCCTTCAGATTTGAAAATATCTGGCTGTCACACCCAGACTTCACAAGCAACATTGAGAAATGGTGGTCAGAGGACTTGCAGATTCAGGGAACCAGAATGTATCTTCTTCACAAGAGACTAAAGGAAGGATTTTGGGAATATTTTTGAAGAAAAGAGAGTAGTTGAAAACAAAATGCAGGTTCTCAACCAAGCTCTAATCAAGGAAGGCTTTGATAAAAATATTAGTGAACAAGCGGATAAACATTATCAAAAATGGGAGGATCTATGTAAACAAGAGGAAATATTTTGGAGACAAAAATCCAGAGTTCAATGGTTAAAAGAAGGAGAGCGCAATACTAAGTTCTTTCATAGAACCACCATGGCCAATAGAGTTCACAATAATATCTCTTCAATCAAGAATGAAGCAGGGGAACTTCAGATATCCCATAAAGCTATAGAAGCTGTGTTAATCCACCACTTCCAAGGTATAACACAGGAAAACATTTCAGACAGAGAGCAAGCCATCAGGGAGATTACTAGAAACATACCGAAACTGGTATCCAGGGAGGACAACTTCAACCTTAATAGACCAGTAACGGAAGGGGAGTTGAGAGATGTAATCAAAGACATGCAGAATGGCAAAGCACTAGGCCCGGACGGTTTCAATGTGGACTTTTTCAAAGCTTGTTGGAATATTGTTAAGCAGGACATTTTGAATGTGGTGGAGGATTCCAGGTCAAATAAAACCATTCTGAAAGCCCTCAATACTTCCTTCATAGCCCTGATCCCCAAACAGAAGATTTCTCTTACACCGGATAAATAAAGACCCATAGCCCTATGCAACGTAATCTACAAGATTATATCCAAGGTTGTGGCTAACAGACTCAAACCTTTGCTTCTAGTCCTAGTTTCTAGGGAGTAATCAGGTTATGTGGAAGGCAGACAAATTCTGGATAATATCATTCAAGTGCAAGAAGTGGTGCACTCTTTAACTAGCAAGAAGCAGGTGGGTATGATCATGCAATTAGATATTGCCAAGGCTTATGACAAGGTAAACTGGGTCTACCTTAAGAAAATGCTGATTGCATTTGGATTTGATCATATCTGGGTTAGATGGGTAATGGCACTGGTGACCTCCTCCAGCTTTTCTATTTTGGTCAACGGCTCCCCCTCAGAGATTTTTAGTCCTTCTAGAGGCCTCAGACAGGGAGACCCGCTCTCCCCCTTCCTTTTTATTATCTTGATGGAAGGGCTGGGGAGAGCTATTAAGCAGGCGCAATCTTCAGGAAAGATTAAAGGCCTACAACTTACTGATAATGGGCAAGCTCTGACTCACCAACAATTTGTAGATGATACCATGCTTCAGGGACTCCCCACAGTCCAAGAAGCTTCAAACTACAAAAGAATTCTGAATCTTTTTGCCTCGGATTCAAGTATGGAAGTAAATCTCTCCAAATCAAAAATCTTTTTCTTCAATACCAATATTGCTATTCAAAAAAACATCTCCAGAATTCTTGGCTTCCAAAGGGATTCCCTTCCTTCAAAATATTTAGGAGTCCCTCTAACGGCAAAACCAATGCACAAAAGTATATGGGAACCTTTGATCAACAAGTTATAGGATAAAGTCAGTAAATGGACCATCAGATCTTTAAACCTTGCTGGCAAACTAGTTCTTACAAAAGCAGTGCTTCAAGCAATCCCCATCTTCATGTTATCAGCCCTCCCAGCTCCAAAAGGGGTCCTTCAGCAATTTAGAGATATTCAAAGAAACTTCCTTTGGGGTTCAGCAACCAGATACTCAATGGGCAAAGATCTGGAAAGAAAAATATGCTAATTCCTGGCAGAATAGTGATCTTATAAGAATGTCAGGAAATATAAAAGGTTCTTATATTTGGAACAAAGCTTGGGAAAATAGAAGACTAGTACAAGAGAATAGCTTCTGGGAAATCAGAGACGGAGATCTTGCTCTTTTCTGGGAAGATAAATGGCAGCAAGAATCAATTCTGGTAAAAGAAGATTTCCTAGATCTTAAACAGGAGTCAGATTCCCAAGGTTTAATAAAGGTTAAAGATTTCTGGATACATTCTCAGCTTACGGAAAAGTGGAGAATCTAGAGAAACATAGATTGCAGAAATAACAATCTCCTGGAAACTAAAGCAGAGGAGCTCAGGAAAATAATAGAACAAAGGAAGATCTTAGTGGCAGAGGGACAAGACCAACTGAGATGGGGAGATAACAAAGAGGGCACCTTTAATCTTAAGGAAGCAAAAAACATTCTCCTTGAGCTGGATCCCCTGGTTCCAGATAAAATCTGGCAAAACCTTTGGAAACATCCAGGGTGGATGAAAATCAAACTCTTCATGTGGGTTGTTTATCACAAGAAAATTCTGACTTGGGATAACATAAGGAAGAGAGGTGTACAGGGACCTTCAAGATGCCTGCTATGTGAAGCTCAAGAAGAAACCTTGGAACATTTACTTAACAATTGCATTTTCACATCCTGGTTATGGGATTTATTTGTTGCAATCTTTCAACAATCTGATAGGGACAGAAGGAGCATCATTAGTACCCTCATCAATTGGAGGAAAAAAAATTCGGATAATGAAATTCTTAACTCAGCGTGGGCTCTTATACCAAGCTTCATCATATGGAATGTGTGGAAGGAGAGGAACAAAAGAATTTTTAAGGGAGAAAAAAAAACCCCTCAACACCTGCTGGAGTTAATCCTGAAACAGCTCAAGGAGACTGTGAGAACCACTGTTCGCAACTTCCCCAAAAATCCCCCCTCAAACGCAGATTTAAAAATTCTCAAGCAGTTGGGGTTGCAGAGGCTCACCCTCCTTGGCATTGACAGGAGGATCATTTCATCGGATACGGAAAAGGAATTTTGGCATCCTCCTCCGGAAGGCTATTTAAAATACAACATTGATGGGGCTTCAAAGGGGAACCCGGGAACAGCAGGGTATGGAGGTGTACTCAGAAATTCAGAGGGAAGTATCGTTAGCATCTTTCATTACCACCTAGGTACAGCCACCAATAACATGGTCGAGCTAATGGCTATGGAACAATGCTTGGATTTGCTGAAGCAGGACAACTATCAAAATGTCATGATAGAGGCAGATTCAGAGTTAATTATCAACTCTGTGCAAAAAATTCACAATGGAACTGCACCGGATAAAGTCTCTAAACATTGGAAACTAATTCGAGTTTTCCAAAGAATTCAAAGCCATCTTCAGGGCCTGCGCACTATCAGTTTCCACCACGTTCGCAGACAGGCAAACAAGCTGGCGGATCTTCTGGCCAACTAGGGGGTCAGCTGCACAAGGAAAAATGGGTTGACGAAGTGGCAGGAGTTGAGGCCTAGTAAACTGAGAGCTCTTTGCAGCGAACAGGAAAAAGATGATAGGGAGGTGTTTAGACTCAATACCATGGGGAATAGCTCGATTTGATTTTCCCATGGTTGAACCTTCTTTTTGGGTAATGTTTGCAGAAGAAATAGAACCCTGTCTGGTAGACCAGACTCAAGGTGTAAGGGTGGTGCAGATCTCAGATGTTTCTCTTAAGTCTCGGCTCGATGGAACACTTTCACCCTGGCTTTTTCCCAATCCAAGGCGAGGTTGTTCTGCATTTGCTAGAGGAACCAGGTCTTTCGGCAACCGGGGGTTTCAGTCTACGGGGTCCAGTTTGCAAAACCACCTTCCAGGTGGTTTCAGACTGATCGCGCGGCCCTCAGAGTGGGAATGGTTTTCGCGTTTCCGCAGCGATCCCATTCATACTGCGACACGTGGCAGGGTGTGGGGGCGGAAAACCGCCCTCCATCGCGGACTATCTTTCCTCCTTTTTATCCGTCGCGATATCCTTCTCATCCGTTGGATTCGGGGGCTGCAAATCAATGGTGGTCCGACAAAGTGCAACTTAGTGGGGCCGGGTTGGTAAATTTCGGGCTCTTTTGAGATGTGTTATTTTCTTGGCCGACGATCTTCTTGTTTTGATGGGTCGGTTTGTTGGGTAGGGGTTTTCCGGAGGGAGGCCGCGCGATAGCACGCGGGCTTTCCGTAGGTTGGTCTGGGGTCTTGTCAGTAAGGTCTTAGGCTTAAATTTTTTATACGTAATGCTGTATGGGGTAGCCCTTGGAGGCTTTTGCTTTTATTTCCTTTCTGTCTCTTCGACATCGAGTGGACGGTGGTAAATACTGTACAATATTTTTTGACTCAATGATATAGAAGGATCCATACTTGCTTAAGCAAAAAAAAACAAACAACACAAGGAAATATGGACGTGGGAAAGCAGAAAATTGGTTAAGTATTGGCCTAGGCTTGTCTAGGATGATGTGAGATAAATAAAGATAGTGTAGAGGTTGATCAGGCTTGAGCAAAGCATTGTAATCTTCTCATATTTTCTGACTATAGTAGGGTTTTTAGTTGTGGTTTTCCCCAGGAAATCATTGTGTAATGTGTTGATGGAATTCTTTCTTTTGTATGCTTCATAATTTCGCGATCGTTTAATTGTTTATGTTGATGACTAGAGTAGGTTCAAGTCTATTATTTTAGTAAATTACAATTAGCAGTTTGAATCTACAAGGAATTTCTACATGGTATAAGAGAATAAATCACTCTAGAGGAGGAGAATGCGATTTTGTCTTTTGCAGGTGAAATCGAATTTGCAGTGTCATAAACAATGTAAACTTTGAAATGAGAACTGATACAATTACCCGTTTCGTTGCGGTAGCAAAAAAGTCAACCGATTTTGAAAAGTGGTGATGCAAAATACACGTCTTCATTTTTTTTGGAGTATATTTTTGACCCTTTAAATTTTCTTATGTATCAAATATAAATATTTGTTTTTAAATATTAATGATTTTCATGCTGATTTTGAAACGTGTTGATGCAACATCAACCTTTTTTTTAGAGGGCTTATTTTTTACACTTTAAATTTTCTAATGTATTAAATGTGGATATTTTTTTTAAATGTTACATTTTTTAACACTTTAAAATTTTTTATGTCTAATTTTTTTGAAATCATGATTACTTAACAAATTTTTTAGTTGTCTTATTTATCTTTTTTTAAATGTTGATTACTTAAAAAAAAAAAACAAAACAAAAAAAACAAAACAAAAAAAAAAACATTAAAAATGTATGTATATATATATATATATAGATATATAGATGTATATATTGTAAACCATAAAATTTTGAAAAAAAAATTAAAAAACTATAATAGGTAAATAAAAACAGAAAAAATTTATAAACTCATTAACAAAAATTAAAAATAAAAATAAAAACAGATTAGATTTCAAAAAAAAACTAAAAAATTAACAAACAAAAAAGCAATAAAAATTTTAAAAAACACTAAAATTAGATTAAAAACATTAAAAAAAAAACCTAAAAAATACTCAAATTAAATTAAAAAACAAAAACAAACACACAAACAAAACTATATATATATATATATATATATATATATATATATATTTTCAAGTTAAAAAAATAAAAAAATAAATAAAAATAAAAATTTGCCATGGGCGGCGGAGCTGCACGCAACTCCATGGCACATGTGAGCTCTGTCGCCCATGGTCCCGCCCATACAGGCTGCCGGGCGGCGGAGAACCGATTCTCAAAATCGGATCTTTGCCGCCCGACGGCCGAGGGGGCGCAATTTTTTTTTTTTTAACTCATTCATATATATATATATATATATATATATATATATGAGTATTTTTTTAAATGTTTTTAATCTAATTTTAGTAGTTTTTTAGGTTTTTTTTGTAGTTTTTTTCTTAAATCTAATTTTCTTTTAATTTTTAATTTTTTTTAGTTTTTTGTTAATGATTTTTTAAATTTTTGTATTTTTATTTACTTATTTTTTTAGTTTTTTTTTTGTCAATTATTTTTATCATTTACACGACAATTTATTTTTTCCAATTAGTTTTATCATTTACACAATATCTATTTTTTTTACATTTTTTATGTTTTTTTTTTTAAATATGTTTTTCTTATTATTTATTTCTTTATATTTTTTAGTCATTTTAGTTTTTTAATTCTTATCGTTTATAGGTTAATTTTGTTTTTCTTTTTTAACATTTTTATGATTGATTTTTTTTTTTTTGTCTTTTTTATATATTTTATTTTTTTTAATATATATTTTTATTTACATTTTGTTATTTTAACCCCTTTTTTTCAGTGTTTTAATTTTTTTTTAATTTTTAATTTTATGTTTTCATTATTCTTTTAAAATTTTAATGTTTTTTAAAGTCATGATAAAATATTTTACGCTATTATTTCAAAGTGTTGAAAATTTATCCTTAAAAAAACAACTTATTTCATCAACACATGTTGAAAATTTATCCTAGAAAAAAAAATTGTTATTCCAGCGTCAACGCTTTTCATTTTCAGAATGTTTTTTGCACAATTTTTGCACAAAAAATTGGTTTTCACTGCCATTTTTAAAACATATTGAAAATTTACCAAAAAGAAAAAATTGTTATTCCAACGTCAACGCTTTTTGTTTTCGAAGCGTTTTTTGCACAAAAAATTCTTTTTCACTGCTATTTTTAAAACATGTTGAAAATTTACCCTAAAAAAAAAACGTTATTCTAGTATCAACACTTTTTGTTTTTAACACTATTTTTCATGTTTTTCTGGGGGTTTTTTGGCCAGAGTTCCCGTTTCAAAGTTTACATTGTTCATACTTCAAAGCCAGTGGGATGTCGTTCTACGGATTGAGACTTGAATGTGCCCTTGAGGGTAGTTCGAATTATATTTCTTGGCAGGACAAGATGGAGGCAATGTTAGAAGACAACGAGCTTAAGGAATTCATAAACAAAGATATTCATAAGCCTCCAACAACTTATGCTCAAGATCTGCATAGTGGAGAAAATTTGTTGCAAAGGCGAGAAAGATTATCCTAGAAGGAGTTCGAGATCATATTGTCTCGAACTTCCACATTAAGGAGACTCCAAATGCAATGTGGAATGCCTTGACATACTTGTTTCAAAAAAATAGCGACCATAGGAAGTTGGCATTAAATGACAAGCTCATAAAAATCAAGATGGAGAAGGGCGACACAATACCAAAGTACTTGACCAAGTTCACCCAATGTCGGGATGAGCTTGGAAGTGTCTGTGTTACAGTTGCTCAAGATGATCTGGTCATCCTAGCACTTCTAGGTCTTCCCAAGAGCTAACACAACTACCAGGACTCAATAAATGGGAGGGAGAAGCTACCAGTTTAGGAGTGTTTGTTGTCTAACTTGGTGCGAAAAGAGATTCAGTAGAACACTAGAGATGGATTCTCATCCAAGCATGATGATGAGGAGAATTTTTCCTTCACTGGAAAGGAGAAGAAAGGGAAAGGGAAGTCATCCCATTCCAATTCGGATTCCAGTCAGGGCAGTAAGAAGAAGGACATGTCAAAGATTAAATGTTTCATTATCACGAGCTGGGACATTATGCCACGAAGTGTCCGCACAAGAAGGCCAACAAGAAGCCCTCAGGAGGAGCGACAGGTGAAGCTCTTGCTTCACAATTCGAGCTAGATTTCACCCTCATCGCTTGCATGGTGACATCGGTGATGGGTAGTGTGTAGTATCTGGATAGTGGAGCCTCATTCCATATGACTGACAACAAAGAATTATTTAGTGACTTGGAGGAGAAGGACCTCCAGATGCACGTCGAAATGGGAGATGATGGGAGGTATAGCACGAGCGACATTGATACTATTACCTTTCAGAGGGAGTTTGGTTCTTCTCTCGCATTAAAAGACGCCATGTATGTTCCGGGGTTGAAGAAGAATTTGGTTTCAGATGCCATGTTGGAGGATTGTGGCTACGATGTGATATTTAGCAAAGGAAAGGCTTTCCTTCATCACATAGCCTTAGGACAAGTGAAGCGGATCGGGGTTCAGGTGAAGAACCTCTACAAATTGGATATAGAAGATTGTGTTTCTTTGAGCACAAAAGTAGAGAAGGTGCAGAGTCGAGACATCGGTGAGTTTTGGCATAGAAGAGTGGGTAACTTGCACCACAGAGCTTTGAAAATAATGCAACAAATTTCTATAAGACTCCCCAAGGGTACATTAGAGCGTAGAGACACGTACAAAGGGTGTATATTGGGGAAGTACACCAAAGCTACCTTTCATGATAAAGATAGTCGAGCGCAAGCAATTCTTGAAAGAGTTCACTCAGACGTGTGTGGACCATTCTCGACAGCCTCCACGGACAAGCACATGTATTATGTAGTATTTGTAGATGATTTTTCTCGTAAGTGTTGGATTTTATTCATGCAGAAGAAAGATCAAACATTCGCGAAATTTTGTGAATTTAAAGCACTTGTTGAGAAAGACACTGGCAGGAAAGTTAAAGATCTCAGGAGCGATAATGGTGGAGAATATGTGTTGAATGAATTCAAGAAATTATGTACATTAGAAGTCATTTGACGAGAGTTAATAACACCCCATAACCAACAACATAATGGGGGTGGTTGAAAGGAAGAACATAAGTATTGTGGGTGTTGCATGGACAATGTTACATGATCATGGCCAACTGTTGCACTTGTGGGCTTAAGCATGCAATACAATTGTATATGTGCAAAACAAGAGTCCTCATTAGATTCTCAGGATGAGTCCACCAGAAGAAGCCTTTTCAAGTAAGAAACCCGTTGTGGCACACTTCAAGATCTTTGGTTCATCATTTTATTGTCATGTTACCAAGGAGGCAAGGAAAAATCTAGAACCAACAATTGAGTTGGGCATATTTGTGGGGTACATTGATACACCTCACAACTATCAGGTGTATATGTCATCTCACAGGATGACAATGTTCGTAGATATGAAGTTCGATGAAGAGCTTTTAGTTCCAAAGGAGGAACCTCCGGATCATGTGGAGCAGGCACATGCTGAGGAGCAGAGAGTGGAAGCACCCACTCATGCAAAGACTTCCAGAGATGGAAGGAAGTGCACCAGAGAGGCTGACAGATTGATGCATGATTCTAGAGAGAGTGTGGGAGCACCCACATCACGGCGCAGGCAGAGGAGGTCACTAGATTGGAACATTGGCTACATGGTTCTCATGAGTGAGAGTGTAGAGATTGAGCCATCCTCACTCGAGGAAGAAATATCGAAACCAGTATGGATTGATGCCATGGTTGAGGAGTATGACTCCATTATTAGAAACAGTGTTTGGAAAGTGGTCCCAAGACCAATAGACAAGTTAGTGGTGAGTTTCAGATGGCTTCACAAGGTAAAGAAAACAACAGATGGGAGTGTGGAGAATGACAAGGCCATATTTGTGGCCATAGGGTTCTCTCAAGTTGAGGGAATTGATTACGAGAAGACCTTTGCTCCAGTAGAAAGGTGATCTTTAATCAGATCTATTCTAGCACTTTCAGTGCAGATCAGATAGAAGATACATCAGATGGATGTGAAGACAACATTCCTCAACGATGTGATTGAGGAAGAGGTGAAAATTGAGCAGCCGGAAGGATTTGAGACCTTCAACAGAGATTCGCATGTGTGAAGACTCAAGTGAGCGTTGTATGGATTGAAACAAGCACCCCGTGTTTGGTACACCAGGATTGTCAGTTGTTTCACCAGGTTGGGCTTCACCAAAAGTGAAGCAGATGTGAACCTTTACCATATTGTGGTTGAAGGTAACTTGTTGATTATAATAGTATTATATGTCGATGATTTAATTCTAACAGGTGATGAGAAGCTGGTAAAATACTGCAAAGAGGATCTTGTAAGAGAATTTGAGATGAAAGACCTGGGGCTCATGTATTATTTCCTTGGTATGAAAGTATGGCAAGGAGATGAGGAACTATTTGTCTCTCGAGGAAAGTATGCCAACGAGATAGAGGAACTATTTGTCTCTCGAGGAAAGTATGCCAACGAGATATTGAAGAAGTTCCACATGGAGAGCAGCAAACCCATGGAGACTCCTCTAATAGGGAATTGGAGGAAGAAAGACGCTACTTTAGGTGAAGTAGTGGAGGCTATTGTTTACATGAAACTTGTGGGTTCACTTATATACTTGGTGAACACACGACTGGACATATCTTTTGTAGTTAACCAGCTTAGTCAAGCAATTGTTAAGCCAACCAAACTCTATTGGAAGGCAACTAAACATGTGTTGAGATACCTTAGAAGCACCACTCAATTTGGTCTTTGGTACAAATGGACAGAGGGAGTGACGCTGAAAGGCTTCACAGATGCAGATTGGGCAAGGAGTCCATCCGACAGTGAGAATGCATCAGGAGGAATCTTCAATATTGGGTCAGCAACATTTTCTTGGTACAACAGAAAGCAGAGATTAGTTGCACTCAGTTCGGTAAAAGCAGAGTACATGACTGCTAGTCAAGCAACTTGTGAGCCTATATGGATGAGGAAGATCCTTGTTGGGTTATTTGGTCAGCAAATGGATCCTATAGTGATTTAATGTGACAATCAGAGTTGTATCAAACTCTTTGGGAATCCAGTTTTTCATGATCAATCCAAGCATATCGACATCCGATATCATCATCTACGAGATTGTGTGCAGAGGAGAATCATGTTGCTAGAGTACATTCCTACAAAGGAACATGATGTAGATATTTTGACAAAGGCATTGTCAAGATGCAAATTTGAGTTTCATAGATGTAGGATCGGGGTAGCAAATAATCTCTTTTTTGTTGAGAGGGAGTGTTGAAAATTAGTTTTGTTCTTGAATTAAATTGAGAATAAAATTGTAATTCCACCTCTCATGACAACTTGTATTAGTTAACTAAGTTAATTTGACTTATTTGGCTCAGTTAATTTGAGTTGAGGGTCTAACTTGAGTCATGTAGAGTGTCTCCTACATTATAGGAGCCCTGGTTAAGTTTATTTTGAGTTGTAATTAGTTAATTCGGTTTAACTGAGTTAAAATCAGTTAAACTAGTTCCAACAGTTGGAAAAACTCGTGGGAGGTCTAGTAGTGTGGTGTTGCTTGCAATGTAGTTTGGTGTTGCCTGGAGTTATCAACCAGTAAACCGATGATTCACTCATAAATAACTCGTGTATGTAAGATCTAAGAGTTACCCAGTTGAGATTGGAGTTCATGGACAATGTATTATCAGTTGTATAATCATCTGAATTGTACAGGTGGTGCATGCAGTCAGAGGAAGGCCTATGAGGATTGCATAATTCCAATTGAGGAATTTCCCTAATTAATAGGGGCTAATTCCCAAGGAAACAACGCAAGGAAATATGGACTTGGGAAAGTATAAAATTGGTTAAGTATTGGCCTAGGCTTGTCTAGGAAGCTGTGAAACAGATAGAGATAGTGCAGAAGTTGTTTGGGCTTGAGCAAAGCATTGTAATCTTCTCATATTTTCTGACTAATGCAATATACAAATAACAGGGGTTTTTAGTTGTAGCTTTCCCCGGGAAATCATTGTGTAATCTGTTGTTTCAATTCTTTCTCTTGTATGTTTCGTCATTTCACAATTGTTTAATTGTTTCCACCGATGAGGAGAGTATATTCAAAGTCTATTCTTTTAGTAAATTACAATTAGCAGTTTGAATCTACAAGGAATTTCTACAATAATAAAGTTTACATGATGTTGTGTAAATAAATATACAAGGCTTATAATGCCACGTGTACAAGGTTGGCCTTAACTAAGACTAAAATATGTTATTATTACACTATAAGGTTGATCATGGCTAATGTAATGAAGCTTTTCTAATGTTTTGACTTTTAATTGGATATAGACCAAAAAATATGTGTATATTTGAATTAGATGAAAAATTAATGATGTTTTACAATGAAAAATGACCTTGCATTTATAGGCCTTGTAATTACCATTCATATAAAGTTAAGCCTTTAGAAATGCACATTTTAATATACATAAAAGTGAAAGTCATTTTGTGTGTGAGAGGGAATATATATATATAACATTGTTGGCATGTTTAAGATGATTTTTCCTCAATGTTGTAATTTGTTCTAACCCTCTTTTTGAGGTAAAAATGAGTCTCAAAATAAAAATGTGTTATCAACATCAACTTGAACTAATAGGATTCAAGATGGCGATGTCAACCATAAGATATGTAGTTTTGGAAGGGGAATCTAAAAAGAAATTTTTTTATCATATTTTGTATTTATCTCATTGTATATTTACTCAAATTTTAAATGTGGGCACTTATTGGACATAGAATTGAATTTTGCATCCAAAGAGTACATACACTTATTAATATTAAGCCTATAAGAAGACGCTATCATATTTTGTACTTATCTCATTGTATATTTACTCAAATTATAAATGTGGGCACTTATTGGACATAGAATTTAATTTTGCATCCAAAGAGTATATACACTTATTAAATATTAAGCCTATAAGAAGACGCATTAAAAAAATGGATGAAAAAATAGTTTTCTTTCTTCCTCTAATTTGTTTTTTTATACTGGGAATTATTTTTTGTAGAAAAAATTATCGATAGAAATATACTCAACAAATTTCAAATTGGGATCAACACCTTTAGTTGCATTAAGATATTCAATGGAGATAAAAGCACTTATATTTTCATACCATTTTTAGGGGAGAAAATGGAGAAGGAATTATAGATAAATTTTAAAAGCCAATTGTTATGATAAGAAACATAAAAAAATCATCATGACAACAAAAGAGAAAAGCTAGAATAGTGTATGAAATTTGAGAGAAGAATAGTTACATTGTGGTAGAATATTGAAAATTGAGACCAAATAAAGATCTTACATGAATAGATAAATATGCATGTCAACAATTGAGCATAAATTTGGAAAAGCTTATTATTTGGTTGTATCTAATGCATGAAGGATGGAGATCAATAGAAGATACACCTCGGGGAACTAAAATGGATGGTGTTAATAAAAGAAACCCACCAAAGCTAGGAATTTGGAAGGGGGGCTTAACTTATGTACACAATGATTTAAACAACATACACCCATGTCACTATGAGAGTAGGGATAAATAAACCAGGAGAGGAAACTTGGTTGGTGGGGGTTACCAACTTTTTCCTTTACATGGATTCAAAAAAATAATCTTTGAAGAAGGCTTGAAACTAATTGTAAATCTCTCAAGAAAAGATGAAAATAATTTAATGTGAGAATGTGAGGGACATGTTAGTTGGTTCAAATGTGTCATACAACAAATACACCAAGTTTTATCATACATGTGAGGATGAATGAAATAGATACTTTGCCATTATAACCATTTTAGAAGGCTCACACCCTCAAAGGATATGGATTCTAGGAAGGAATTAACCAACATGAGTGTCATTATTATTTCACATTGTTTACTATATTGCATCTCATTTTCTTAAAGAAACTACCCATTAATGGAGATCATAAGGAGTGGCTTGAGAAATAATTAATAATGAAATATAAAATTTGAATATATTTATCCTCACATGTATAAATTTCACCTCAATTAATGGGCAGATTGTGCAAAAAATTGGATCCAATACACTAAATGGTGATAGGAACATTAAGTTAATAAGGATAAAAAAGAACAAACCAACATGAGCTTGGATCACTAGTGTAATCAACAAAACATTATATAATCCATTAGGGTCTCACCCTCATTGTGCTCTACCTAACTCTAGTAACATGTCAAAAGGGGACAATGTTGAGTTTATGTTCCAAAATATTTTAGTAGAATATATACCCCTCTAATTAGACATCTAAGATGTAGTAAATTTGTGTTACAGGGAGTAGTTGTAACCTTAGTGTGTGTTTCTTTGTAGAACATATGAGTGAGGAGAGAGAGCGCCCATATATATGTTTCTTTATGCAACTATAGAGAGAGGAAGAGGAACACAATTAGATAACCACATCTAAACATTATAAACAAATCCCTATGCTACATAATCCAAGGACATTAAGAATGGTCATTGACCCATGTAGTTTGATATATAGTAATGATTGTATATAAATACACTGGCTTGGGAAGTAGTTTAATAATTATTATACGAATGTATGAAAATCAATATAAAACAATAAGAAATTGACCCTATAAAATGATCCAATGAAAATTGATAAGAGAAATGTTCAAGTAAACTGAAGGTGGGTAGAAATGATTAATTAAGTTCAAAATAAGGTTGTTATAATGATAAATGAAAAATCTATTTGATGATAATGACGGATGATAGAAAGTATCAACAAAATGATAACTGATGCATAGTTTGAGTAATTGTTAAATAAGCATGTGTTCATGATTGATGATAAATTAGTTTGATGATAGTGATAGATGATAGAAAATTTCATTCAAATGGTTTTTCATGCATCTAGTTTGAGTAATTGATCATATTGTTAAATTCCATAGTTAGATTGATGATCTTCACTTTTTTTCAAATCATAACATGTTGCAACTTATGATGCGAGGTGTCTTCCAACATTTTAAAAAAAAAAAGACATTTTGATCTAGGTGGATATTGGTGGCCACCGCCTATTCACCTACACTTCCAATGGGTTTCGTCTATTTCCTTGATTATAACAACATTTACTATTTTTATTAGTTTTTCGAGTCATGAACTTCCAGACTTGTTTTGACACCCTAAACGACATTTTTCATTAGGGGAATTTTGAGGTCTAAAATGGGCATCCTAAGGAAATTATAAAATAACAGTGGAAATATTAAAATAAGATTATATTACATCATCAAATTTTAGAGGAAAAAAAAAACATTAAAACATTTTGATCTAGGTGGATATTGGTGGCCACCCGCCTATTCACTTACACTTCCAGTGGGTTTCGTCTATTTCCTTGATTATAACAACATTTACTATTTTTATTAGTTTTTCGGGTCCTGAACTTCCAGAGTTGTTTTGACACCCTAAACGACATTTTTCATTAGGGGAATTTTGAGGTCTAAAACGGGCCTCCTAAGGAAATTATAAAATAGCAGTGGAAATATTAAAATAAGATTACATTACATCATCAAATTTTAGAGGCAAAAAAAAAAAACGCTATTTTTTCAACTCGTATTTTCAACTTATCTCCCTATGGGTTTACTAAAAATTTCAAGCAACAATGCTCATTGGATGTAGAATTTGATTCATCATCCAAGGATTACCCATGTTGCACACTTTTGATGAACCCTGTTACATGAAAAATGAGAAATACATGAAAAACGTGATTGCAATCATGTTTTTTCATATATTTCTCATTTTTCGTGTAACAGGGTCCATGGAAAGTATGCAACATGGGTACTCCTTGGATGAGGGATCAAATTTTGCATCCAACGAGTACTCTCTCTTGAAATTTGAGTAAAACCTTAAGGAGATAAGTTGAAAATACGAGTTGAAAAAGTAGTTTTATTATTTTATTATTTTATTATTTTTTAAACTTTTTTACTCCAAAAATGGTGAATCATCCCCCATGGTTGACATCATCATATTTAATCCTATTGGTTCTTATAAAATTTATTTGGGTTGTACATTTTTCTTAAGAGGCCCATTTTAGACCTCAAAATTCCCCTAATTTTGAGGTCCGCAGCAGGCCCATAGCCATAGGTAGGGGCCTACAAAAAATCATATAGTACTCAGATAGACATTTCCAATGAGGTATCATACACACCGAATGAATATCATATGACCAAGTTATGACCTCGGGAAGTTGGTTGCCCAACTAACCCCAACGAGGCCCACAAACTCTTTGTGTTTCATCTCCTGGGGTTAGGGTTTTGGTTGTTTAGGGTTTTCCTTTGTTGTTCAATAATAAAAAGGCCCTTGAGCCTCATTGTAACACAGTTCAGAGGCATGTAGCCGCCACATCTCTTCTTAGAGATAAGCTACCATCGCCCGAGCTAGTTTATTTCCATTCTGTATGTAAGCATATTTCAGTTCTTTGATATTAATGAAATGAAATTTTATTTATGTTGCATCTATGTGTTTATGTTTATACTTGTATTTTATTGCGTTCCTGCATAAGTCTGAATTAGTGGTATCAAAGTGGTCTACTCTTTCTTTGTTTTTCTTTGCATGTCCCCAACGAGGTAAAGGTATAAGGAGTTAGGGCTTGAACTGGTTAAACCTTTATAACACTGCCTTGCAAACCCCAACGGCCTCCCATGGCGAAAGAAAAGAAAGACAAGGGAGCAGGAGATCATTTCAAAATATTGCTTGAGGAAGCCCTTGAGCGACATAGGAATGCGATGATGGATAACTTTTCCCAAATCCTTCGATGACTACCCACAAGTGACACATCTTCATCCAGCATCCACTTTGGAGGTGCCACTCCTTTTAAGGCACGAGTTAACTTTGACATTCCCATATTTGAAGCTCTGATAAATGCAGACATCGTAGATAGATGGTTAAATCTGTTGGAAGGATATCTTTTGGTTCATGAATTTTCCAATCGAGAAAATATTACTTTTGCATTCCTCAAAGTCACCCCCCATGTTAAGGACTGGTGGCAAACCTACTGTGAAAAAAAGGACGAGATGGAATCCTCACTATTTTTAGTCGCACCCACTTAGAATCCCTCCTAAGATGCCATCAAGGAACAATATTACCTTGTTAGGAGCTATGAGAGATAAGTGGACCACGTTGCAGCAGGGAAGGGAACAAAATGTGTCGGAGTTCACAAATATTTTTCATAACTTTTGCACGAAGATAGGTATCAAGGATTATGAGGAGCATTTGGTACTCAAGTACCGCGATTGTCTACATAAGTACATTCAGGATGAGATGGAGTTCCTAGACATCTCCTCGCTTAGCGTCGCCTATCAATACGTCGTCAAGATCGAGTAGAAATTTAAACAGAAGAAGTGAGACTTTGGATCTGCGAATTCGAAGCAAGGGAAAGGCGCCCCCAAACCGTAGAACAAAGGACAAAGTCAAGGTGGGGCGACCCGAGAAAACCCATTGAAGCCACGAGTAAAGAACAACACCACAAAGTCAAAGAAGGACACATGGAAATTGTGTGAGTTCCATAAGAGCCCCATTCATAACACAAGTGAGTTTCGACCCAAGCAGTCACTGGTGGTCGAGCTGAAGGCTTCCGAATCAGATGCATGTTCCAATTTTGAGTCAGGAATTGACAAGGGGAAGGAAAAAGGGAAGCAAATTATTGATGTGGAGCCTAGTGCCACCGTTGCCACCACCAAGATCTAGAATATTGAGCCCAAAGATCTATAGGAGGGGGAGTGGCTCTTCCACTCACAAATGTGGGTGAAGTGTTCTCCGTTGCATTTCATTGTTGGCGATGGAAGCCAAAAGAACCTTTTTTCAATAGAGGTCATGAAGCGGTTGGGCCTACTTACTACACCACACCTACAAACGTACACCATCAAGTGGCTTCACCAAGGGTGAGGTTTATGTGTCAACCAACAATGTCACCTCCCCTACAACATCAAACCCTTCATAGATGAGGTACTATGTGATGTTGCTCCTCTTGAAGTTTGTGATTTATTATTAGGCCAACCATACTTGTGGAAGCATCATGTTGTGTATGAGCCTAGGACTCGCACTATCATTATTTCTTTGGGCAATAAGTTATACATGATACCAGAGGTTGCACCGCCTACTACCATCTCTTTTATCTCTTCGAAACAATGTAGTAAGATCATTTCCCAAACTGGGAAATTTGTCTTCCTTATGATTCACCCTCAGGGAAAGAAGAAGATTATGGCCACATCCACAGCCTCCAGACAGGGCTCCTCCACATGACAACATCACATGGATAAGGTCGTCTAAGAGTACAGGTACATATTCACCTCACCCACAGGGGTACCCCTACACTGTCAGGTAAAGCACTCCATCGATCTGACCCTGGGCACGCCATTACCTAACGAACCGATCTACCGATGCTCTTTTCTGGAGAACGATGAAATCAAGAGGAAGATTCAGGAGTTGTTGCATAAATGGCACATTGGGCCAAATTCATCACCCTGTGGGAACCCGATCGTGTTGGTACAAAAGAAATACGACACCTAGAGACTCTGTATTGACTATCGGGCGTTGAATAAGATCATTGTCCCGAGTAGGTATCCAATCCCACAGATTTATGACCTTCTAGATGAGCTCAAGGGGGGAAAATATTTCAGCAAGATAGATTGTAAGTCTAGTTATCACCAGGTACCAATTGAACCCTCCAATGTGTGGAAGATTGCCTTTAAATCCAAGGAGGTCCTTTTTGAATGGCTAGTCATGCCTTTCGGGTTGACAAATTCCCTTGCAACCTTCATGTGGCTGATGGACGACATCTTGCAACCCTTTACCAACTCGTTCATGGTAGTGTACCTGGACGACAGCCTAATCTTCAGCCAAAGTTGGAAGAGAACATACACCATATCTGATAGGTCCTCCAAACCCTGTGACAACATAAATTGCGTGCCAATTTGGAGAAATTCACTTTTGGTATGACCTAGGTTCAATATCTTAGGTACATCATTAATGAGCAAGGTGTGCCTGTGGACCCAACCAAGATACAAGTTATTCAAGATATTCCAACCCTAACCACTCTAATAGAGCTTTGCATCTTTCTGGGTCTTGCCAATTTCTATCGCAGGTTCATGTTGGGATTCTCTCATATCACTTGGCCTTTGAGTCAAGTCACCAAGGGCAGAGCGAAAGAAAATTTCTTTTGGTCTAAATCCCAACAGAAGTCATTTTTCGAGTTGAAGCATTTTCTTTGCTCTACACCAGTGCTCACAATACCATACCCACAACAACCAATTGAAATTGATACAAACACCTCTGACTATGCTATTGGTGTAGTGCTTACCCAACAGGGGCATTCAGTGGCATGTCATGGTGAGACACTTTCAGATACATTATGAAAGTATCCCACTTATGACAAATAGATGTATTTTATTGTGCAGGACTATCGACAATGGAAGCATTACATTCTGTGGAAGGAAACGATCATCCACAAATACCACCGACTCTTGCAGTTCATATAGACACAAGGGAAGTTGCAGAACAATCATCATCAGAAATGGTCAACATATCTACAACAATTCCTTTTGAATGTCAAGTATAAGAGGGGAAACACCAATAATGTTGTAGATTGTCTCAATCGACCACTGGTTATGGCGCTGACAATTATGCTTGACTCTTGTGGACACGAGACTTCGGGGTGGCCGCTTATTTACAAGAACGATCTAGAATTCAGCAACACATACCAAATGCTCCTAGAAGGCATGCAAGTTCAATATTTTCACCTCCAAAGTGCACTGTTATTCCACCTAGGACGTCTTTGTGTTCCTATAAGCGAGCGTGCCAAGATGATTTGGGAGTAGCACTATAGTCGAGTCACCGGACATTTCGGAGTAGAGAAAATAGTGGCATTGTTGCAAAAGCATTTTTATTGGCCGGACCTTTGACATGATGTTGGGAAGTACATCAAATCCTGCACTGTCTGCGCCATTTCCAAACAAACAATCAAGAAGCAAGGCCTATAGACTCCTCTTCCTACTCCTAGTCGGCCTTGGGAATCCATCTCCGTGGATTACATGTCAGGCCTTCCTTCTACTAAGCATGGAAACGATTGTTTGTTCGTTGTCATCGACAAATTCTCTAATATGGCCATTATGACGGCCTGCAAGAAGAGTATCATAGTAGAAGCCACTGTTGAGCTCTTCTTTGAATGAGTGTGGGTACATTTTTGGATCCCACAGTCCATTATCTCAAATCGAGACAACAAGTTCCTAAGTACATTTTGGTCAAGCCTCTAGCCAATGCCAAATACCAAGCTCACAAAGTCCACGAGACTCCACCCCCAAACTAATGGCCAAACATAGGTTGTCAATAGGATGATCGTGCACATTTTGTGCATGTACAACTCGAAGCATTCATGCACATGGGATGAAAACCTCCCCAATGTTCAGCAAAGCTATAACAAAGCTCTCCATAGATCAACTGGTCACAACCCCTTTCAAGTGTGGTTGGGATTCCAGCCATTATGTCCCATTGATGTGGCCATACCATTTGCAGCCACTCAAGCAGATTTGTCTCTTGTCCAGTCTGAAGTTAACCAGGCTAACAACTTCATTGAGCGCATTAGGACATCTACATGCAGGTCCATGACGTATTGGACAAAGCCAATGCTAAGTACAAGCAACATCGTGATCCACATCGAATGCCACACAAGTTCCAAGTGGGCGACAAAGTTTGGTTACATTTGCAGAAGGAGTGCCTCGTTGGGCCCCACTGCAAGCTTCGACCACTCCAATATGGGTCATACACCATCACCAAGGTTGTAGGGGACAATTCCTTCGAGCTCAACATTCCATCGTTCCTTGGTCTACACCCAGTATTCAATGTGGACCGATTGCGACCATACTTTCCTCCATTGTTGGACACATCCGACGTGGCTGAGAAGCTGACACCAACAAAGTTCAACCCAAGTTGCATCAAGAAGGACACAACTGATAGGATCATGGACACACAAATCAAGAACAATCGTTAGTAGAGGATCCAATTATATCGAAATGTCAAAGCAAGCCAACTGCTTCACAAGGAAAGTGGTTCACTAAGGACCAGGTTCAACAAAAATTTCCTCACCTCATGGAGGCTCTGCACGCAATGGGGACCATTGCTTCCTAAAGGGGGAGGATTGATCTAGGTGGATATTGGTGGCCACCTTCCTATTCACCTAGACTTCCAGTCGATTTCGTTTATTTCCTTGACTATAACAACATTTATTATTTTTAGTAGTTTTTTGGGTCCTGAACTTCCAGAGTTGTTTTGACCCCCAAAACAACATTTTTTGGAGTTTACCAGCATGATTGTCACCATTATAAAATCTTGTAGTACTCGGAGAGATCTTTCCAATGAGGTATCATACACGCCAAATGAATATCATATGGCCAAGTTACGACTCTGGGAAGTTGGTTGCCCAACTAACCCTAACGGGGCCCACAAACTCTTGGTGTTTCATCTCCTAGGGTTAGGGTTTTGGTTGTTTAGGATTTTACTTTGTTGTTCAATAATAAAAATGCCCTTGAGCTTCATTGTAACACAGTTCAAAGGCATGTAGCTGCCACATCTCTTCTCAGAGATAAGATACCATCACCCGAGCTAGTTTATTTCCATTCTGTATGTAAGCATATTTCAGTTCTTTGATATTAATGCAATGAAGTTTTATTTCTGTTGCATCTCCATGTTTATATTTATATCTATATTTTGTTGGATTCTTGCATAAGTCTGGATCACATTTTGACAAAAAAAAATATTTAATTCTTGTAAAGTGCTATGTGATGATGATGGTGTGGTGTTTCCAACCACAAGATGTCATGTCACCTATAAAGGGAAATACATGTGAAAGTTAGATAGGTAGATGTTAAAGAAGATAAAGTATCCACCCAAGAAAAGTTTGTGGAGTGTAAATAAATGCAAAGGTATAAAGATAGAGGATACATTATTTTGATCAAGCCACTAGTGATCCATTCTAAATAGTTAGATTTTGAGGGGAAGTGATTTTAGACATGTAGAAACATTTTGATTATTAAACAATTTTTAAAAGCTCAAATTTGAAAATAAGTTTATTTAATTTATCAAAGAAAACATTAATAAGAACAAATAACCAAGAAGGGCATTAGAATTTAAATAAAAAATTGTTAAAATATATTTTATTTATGTAACTATACAAAATTGAAAGGTGACAATAAATAAAGAGATATGAAATAAGAGAATGGGCAAATCGAGTGAAAGAAAATCACATGAAAGAGGAAGCAAAATGAGGATGGAAATTTGAATAGTACTGGAAGTTGAATCCTAAACTTGAAATCTTGAAAGGGGACAATAAATAAAGAGATATGAAATAAGAGAATGGACAAATTGAGTGAAAGACAATCACATGAAAGAGGAAGCAAAATGGGCATGGAAATTTGAATAGTACTGGAAGTTGAATCCTAAACTTGAAATCTTCTATATGTGCATATTGGATCATAAATAGGGGTAAGGTAATTGTATATTAATTGTATTATAATACAAACATATTATCTCCCATTTTCATGTGTATCATGTGGATACTTGTTGGATTGTTGAATAAATTTTAGGATGCAAAATAGATGACAATTTAATAATAGTGGACTAATTAAGTTATGGGTATGGAAATGTTAACAAAAATGAAATAAATGGATGAAAATGTGTACACAAAGAAAATTAGATTGAAAAAATGTGTGTATTACTATGAAAAGATATGCAAATTTCTTTGTGAGATAAAGAGTAGGCACAAAAGGAAAAGATGCATTATCACATGCCTATGATGTCATCCATACTTAGAATTAATTATTTAGAGCCTACTCATTTGATTTCCAAATGTGATTTGGTTCTATAATTTCCAGTGACTATTTGTCCCTTGAGGTGACATGTGTTTCTATTAGTGTGTAGGTGTAATGGTCTGGATGATTATGGGAATCCCTAATGGGTGTATAGGTTATCGAGGTGTGTATATGAAATATGTTAAATATTTCATCCATAGACCCCCATTGTGTTTGTAAGCAAGATACTAAAGTGTGCACATATATTTTGTATCTTGGATGGCATAGTGGATAATTGATGCTTCAAATATTATAAAGGTTTTATGGGTTTCAAGGGCACTTTGTACTCACCCATTAGCAATGATTAAAAACCGCCAAGTACTCCTTGGACCTTAGGGGTCATTGTGTGCCCTCATCTTAGGTTGGTGCACAAAGAGTCTAAATGGAGGAGGTTGGTGCAGAGTACAAATGCTTTGTGGTGAACATGAAAATGGCCACCAAATACCAGATCATATGCCCCTATTCCTTGGATAACAATAGTACTCATTGTGCTAAAATTCAGGATCAATGGTATTAGCAATTTTTGTGGCTAAGGAGAAATGTTGTTGAGAAGGATATTCTTATGTTGAAACACCTCAAAATGTTTGTCATGTTAGTAACTTCAATAATTTAGTGCCATTATGCTTGAACCCACATTATAACACCATGTAGTTGTGAATAACACCCATGTCACTCACAAAGGTATGTTTGATTGAAGATGATGTTGCAATGTAAAAGTTTGCACCATCATGGAGGAAGTAATTATGCAAGTCAATGACCAAATATTAAAATGCATCAGTGCACAAGATGCAACTATTGCTTATCATTCATGATTTTGAAAGCATTGTAGGGTTGTGTACGGGGTATAATAATTGTACATATAATGTGCAAGACCTTTTTCTTGCTTATGATACAACTTTCTTCAAACTTTAAAGAAAAGTAATGTGAATGTATAAGAGTGTCGCATATATCAAATAAATCCCTGTCTAGCTGAATATAGGGACGAATACCGCTTGCATGCTTTAATACTTTATGCTTATATAAGGATTCAATGTGTATCTTTCCCACGATTTTATAGAATTCCATAGTGTAGTTTTTCATATTCTAGTCTTTGTGTTGGTGCCATGGATGTTATCATTTGTATACAAGTTCTTACTATGTGCTAATGAGGAGTTTTTTTAATTTGACGCATCACTCGTTAAGGTACTAACTAATAAGGCATGATGGTGGACATCTTCAATGTGGAAATGGTAAGCTTGTCACTCTTAATGAGTTCATTCACAACAAAGACTCATATAATTGAATTTGGAATATGCTACATTTGCACCAATATTTCCTCAAGGTTATGTATGTGTGGATTTACCTATACTTTTAATGGTCATTGCTCCATTGAGTATTTTAGAACCACTACTAGAGGAGGCTTGCACTCATGACACTACTAGAAAGCAAGATATTAGAGATTTTTTTTGCAAATATATTTAGATTAATGTATGAGTGGAAATTCAAAAAATATATTCTCTAAAACTTCTGTAATTGGAAGTGAAGGTTTTGCAGATGTTTTTGTCCAATAGGTATGAGTTCTTGTAAAAGTTTTTTTCTTTGTGTGCCAATATAGACATGGTCCATTGGTGCATCATTGATATGATTACACTACATGTAGAAGTCCATGTGCTCATTTGGTGTGCTTTATCAAATAGGTGCATTAATTTTCTTTATCAAAATAATTTTAGCACATGGTCACAGGGTTGTGACACTTTCAATCGAATCCATAATGACTTTTAGTATGTGTAAAACACCAATGCTCTTTATATTCACACAATCCACTAGTGCATTTTCATATAAAGCACATTGTACTATGTGTTCTCCCATTGTGCACCACATGCTCTTAATTGCCAAAACACATCCAAAAATGTAGCATTATTGTGTCACCATGTATTAATGGATTAATAACATAGAGCATTAGTGTGGAATATAAATTAGATCAATAATGCTTTAATATCATGTTTGAGCACTAGTGTGGAATGTGTGGTATAGCACCAATGCAATAAAAATTCCCATAAATTTCTCATACATTTTGGCTTGAGCTACCTTCATCGTAAGTTGAGTTGTTTTCATTGTTTATTCTTTGTTTACCTATTAGGAATTTCATTTGCATATTTGTTTCACTACATGTCATGCCTAGACTATAATTTCTTCCCTTTTAGGCTATTCAACTACCATTTATTATTCTTACAACTATACAAACTAGGCACTTTTATATTTGAGCTAGAAAACTACATGCCTTGACTATCATGTTTACCTTAGAAACCTCTAGTTCTTCATCATATTTGTTTATTATTTCACACACCCTTTTAGACTTAGCTATTTTTCATTGATTCCACCTACAAACGCACAAATGACAAGTATTGATCCAATAATTATAGAAAGTTGTAGCCTTTATTAGTCACACTTGTCTCAAAATCGTTTCTTACTTCATGCTTCATGATATTCACACATTGCTTCAAGGTCCCATTTCATGTGAAAGTTGATCACATATTGTTTCATTGTATAGTTCAATTTATGTGTTTATAGAGGACAATGTTTAGTATAATTAAAAGTTAGATGTCATCCCAATTGAAAAAATGTAACTTATTAACAATGTATACCTTGCAAATTTATTAGTCAAATCCCACTAGCATAATTAGATTTCAAGGGTTTCGTTCTATAAGGCAGCTAAGATACCAAACTTGTGGTAATTGAGAGGAGACACCCAACAAAATTCAGCCATGTTAAGGGTTGGTGTGGCCTAGGTCAAGTGTGATCCCAAGGTTATTTTGAAAACTTATATGCCCCTAGTTCATGGTTTCTTAGACCACAGACTAGCATCATGAGTCACAAACATGCTAGCAAATAAAAAATAAAAACTTGCAACTTGATCAATGATTTGTTGGTCATAAAACATGTATTCACAACCTTTATCTAGTCCAATGTTAATAAAATCATATGATGACTCTTTTCTTAGCTCAAGCATAATGAAACATGCATTATTTGATTAAAACATACAACATAAAAATATTAATAAACATTAAGCACATTCATTCAAAAAATAGACACATATTTCCAACATATTTTTTAATTGATTATTTATTTTCGTCTAGCTAAACACTATTCTCACAATATAATATAAGAATGATCATATGCTTCAACATTTCCATTTTAGTGTAGTCTTGTGTACCAAAAAAACTACTTTTTTAATTCAAAATAGATATTTGTGCATTTCGTTGCTCCTTCTAGTTAAATGTACATGAATGCATAACTATGGAGAAAAATGCACTAGCCTTATATGATTGTATAAGTGCACTGAAATAACAACTGCAAATTTTTAAACAGTTGTCCTAAATGGTGCTCCATAACTATACTAATGCATTTGTGTGCATGACGTATTTTAGCACACCATGGAACTTGGAAATAGTGTTTAATCATTGTAACTATGGAAGGTTGACAAACTATTGACGGTGCTAGAAATTTGTCAACCAGATGGGTATCCTTGATGTGAAGTCCCAATTATACCTCACACCATTTGGAATAGGATCCCCATTCGGAGTATCGGCCTGGTTGCCATATATTCTTATATATTTTCCTTGGCTTGCATTGTCAGCAAGAGAGAGAAACATGTATTTACCTTGTGAAAAGCAAGTACATGTGCTTGGTGAATGTTCGGTTTCAGGTGTATCAATGTTCTTCTACTGCAAAGGGAGAAGTGAGCCTCTTAAGAGAGGGGTAATAGTACCACCCTAATATAGGCACACACAAGTGAAAAGAGGATCGCCTAACATCAACCAGAATAGTCCGCATAGATGCAACAATTGTTACAGCCATTACAACACATTTTCGATAAGACAAACACTAAAATAACCAAAATAGTTCAACTACCTTAGTACAGGTGAAAGCAAACTTGAATCATAAACATTCACAGAACATCCTTACAAATATTTGCAATACATGCATGAAAACGTGATGGCCATTAGGATTCAAGTATTAAGTAACATTCCTAAGATACATGTATACAATAAACATCACTAACTCCAATAGTGGAGCATTGGAGCCACGACTTTCTCCCCAAAAGTTTTGACTCTATCTCTCTGATGCCTTATGGGGGAAGCCAATGTGAAAAGTCATTTTCTTGTACAATTAGGGTGTATATATAACAAATGAGGTGACCATTCACCTCCCTTGTGACTCTTGGACTACCCTCATGATTGTTTGACTTCTCCATGACTCTTTGACTTCCTACATGAATTTTCACATTACATGGATGACTCTTGGACTTCCACTTTTACAATACATTTTCCAATGTTTGTTATGAAACAAGCTCACAAAAAGATAGAAAAGATAGAGCAACGACTTCAAAATCAGCCTCTTCGAGGGGGCAACCTCCTTTACGTTACACAAATGAACAATTCTTGGATGAAACAAATGACAAAGCCTCCTTTCTATATATAGGAGTCGAAGGGGTCACAATATAATCAAAGCTGACATAACAATAATAATATAAGGGCACAACAATAACAATAGTGGGCTTCTATGCGGCACAATAATAACACTAAGGGCTACAATGACAATAGTAATGGGGGAATCACTAGTATTATAGGGACCTAACATGCCCCTCTCCTTAAAAAAAGTGTTGTCCTCAATGCTTGAGTAGTTCTGGATGCTTCTATATAAAATTCTCATCTTCCCATGTGGAATCTTCAGCAGGTAAGTGCTTCCACTTGATGAGATACTCCGAAATTGATTGATTTCATAGCTATCGAGTTCTTGTTTCTGTGACTGCTTCAGGTTCCAATATGATTTTTCCTTCCTCATCAAGTTCTGGCAATATTGTTTGAACTGGGAGCTTGTCACCTATAACCTTCTTTAATCATGAAACATGGAAAATTGGGTGCACTCGGGAAGTTGCAAGAAGCTCCAATTTGTATGCCATGGTACCAATCTTTTGCAACACCTTGTATGGACCATAATACTTTGGTGATAATTTATTATCCTTCTTAGCTTGCTTGAGGGACATTTTTTTATATGGTTGTAGCCGTAGGAATACCCAGTCACCTACATCAAAACTTCTTTTGTTGCGATGTTGATTTTCCTGTTGTTTCATTCTATTCTGCGCCAAAGTGAGGTTGTCCTTTAAGAGTTTGAGAACTTCTTGTTGATGTTTGATGTGATCTTCCATTGCTCAAACCTTAGAATTTTCTCTTAAATATGATGTGATGGATGGCCATAAAGTGCCATAAATGGGATCATTTTTGTTGCAGTATGGAAGGAAGTGTTATGCCACCATTCAGCCAGAGGCAACCATTTGATCCGTTGTGTCTATTTATCAGAGACAAAGAAATGAAGATATCCTTCCAAACATTTGTTTGCTATCTCAGTTTTCCCATCAGATTGAGAATGAGAAGATGAGCTATGAGCTAATTGAGTACCAAGACAAGAAAATAATTATGTCCAAAAATTTCTAATGAAAATGGGATCTTTGTCGCTTACAATAATCTTTGGGTTTCCATGTAGCTTTTAAATTGTTTCCATAAATGCAGTAGAAACCGTACCGGATTTTAATGGATGAGATAATGCACAAAAGTGTGCATACTTGGTAAGTATTTCAACTACCACCATGATGACACTCTTTCCTTCGGACTTGGGTAAACCTGTGATTAAATCCATTGAAACCTCCTCCCAACGTTGGCTTGGAATGCATAAAGGTTGTAATAGACCTGGGGTCTTAATTGTTTCAACTTTATTTTGTTGGAAAACCAAACATTCCGCCACAAACTTTGGAATATCCGATTTAAGGCCATCCCAAAAAAAATCCTTCTTAACCCTATCGTAAGTTTTAAAAAATCCTGAGTGCCCTCCTAAGGGAGAAGTGTGCAATTCCATAAGGATCTTTTGTTTGAGTTGGGAATTCTTACATAGGTATAAGCGATCTTTGTACCATAATGAATCATTTTTCCAGCTAAATGTATCAGATGTACTGAGATCTTGTTGTAGCTTTTGAATGAGTGCCCACACTTCTTCGTCAATCTTCCATTCATCCCTTGCTTCGTTTAGCCAATCTAGTTGGATAATAGAAATGGCGCAAAGCAATGCTTCCACATCCTCATCCTTTCTTGAGAGCGCATCTGCCACAACATTTTGCTTCCATTTTTTGTACATGATTTCAAAGTCATAACCCAACATCTTTGTGACCCATTTTTGCTTCTCTTGAAAATAATCTTTGTTCTAAAAAAGTATTTATGACTATCATGATCCGTTTTTACCTTGAAGTGTCTTCCCATTAGGTAGGGTCACCATTTCTTAAGTGCATGTAGTATTGCCAAAATTTATTTCTCATAAATAGCTTTGGGTAAATGCTTTCCTTTGATTGGACGACTTTCGAAAGCAATGGGTCTTTCTTCTTACATTAAAACAACACCAATTCCATTTCCTGAGGCATCACATTCCACAGTAAAGGTTTTTGTGAAGTCTGGTGTAGCTAAGACCGATGCTTGGCACATTGCCTCTTTAAGATGTTCAAAGGCCTTCACTGCTTCTGGATTCCATGAAAATGCATCTTTCTTCAATAATGTTGTTAGAGGTGTTGCTATTCTCCCATAATTCTTAACAAACTTTCGATAATACCCTGTCAACCCAAGAAATCCTCGCATATGCTTTATGGATGTGGGGATTTTCCATTTCTTAATGGTTTTAATTTTTCTAGGGTCGACCTTAACACCTTAATGAAATACAATATGACCCAGATATTCCACCTCTTGTACTCCGAAGAAACATTTGGAGCTTTTGCATATAATTGTTTCTCCTCCAATAGTTTGAGCACCTTGTCAACATGTTGAACATGATCCTTCCAAAACTTGTTGTAGATTAGTATATCACAAAAAAATATTAACACAAATTTTCGAAGGAAGGGTTTGAAAATGGAATTCATCAAACCTTGAAATGTAGAAGGTGCATTGGTAAGGCCAAAAGGCATAACCAAAAATTCATAATGACCCTCATGAGTTCTAAATAATGTTTTCGGAATGTCTTCAGTCTTCATTCTGATTTGATGATATCCTGAAAGAAAATCCAACTTGGTGAATTAAATGATCCATGCAATTCATCCAATAATTCATCAATGACGAGAATGGTAAATTTATCTCTAATAGTGAGCTCCCTATAGTCCGAACACATGTGCCATGATCCATCCTTCTTGTGCACCAATACTACTAGAGCATAGAAAGAACTTTGACTAAGTTGAATTATACCAGCCTCCAGCATTTATGCAACCATACGTTCAATTTCACTCTTTTAGGCATAGGGATATCTGTAAGGCCTGATGTTTGGAAGAACACTTCCTGGAATCAAATGACTAGCATGATCATGATCACGAATAGGTGGGAGGCCTTTGGGAGTCTCAAATACCTTAGAATGATTGTCCAAGAATTTTTGGAGATCTGGAGAAATAAATGATTTCCATGTGTGAAATTGTAGCGAACATAATTGTGCAATTACACCTTGTTGTTCTTTCTTTAGTAGCTTTGTCATTCCATTAGAGCTAATTATCTTTCCCGGTTTCCTTGTGATACCCCTTAATTCAACTTCCTTTCTTTCCGGAAAAAATTTCATGAAAAGTTCTTGAAAATTAAAAGATATTGTACCCAAGTATTGTAGTCATTTGACTCCTAGTACAACATCAGCACCACCAATTGGAATGGAAAGCATTGGGCTATTCAATACATATTCTCCCATGGATAGCTTGATATTATGGAACTTACCAAAGCAATTTATGGTTCCTCCACTTGCAACCATCACTTGACACTCTGGTGCTGGAGATAGGAAGCAATTTAATTCCTTCGCTATCTTACAATGAGTAAAATTATGGGTACTGCTTGAATCAATCAACATTATTACCTTTTTCTTCTTGATATGTCCTTCTATCTTGATAGTTTGAGGAGTAGTTATTCCGGCCAATGCATTACAAGATATGGTTGGATTCATTTCTTCTTTCTCCAGGGTTTGTTCCTAGTGTGTATCCTCTTCTTTTGATGATTCGTGTTCCTTCTCTTCTTCCTCTTCACAATCTATGTAAAATAATTTCTTCTCAACACACTTATGACCTTTAGTGTATTTTTTATCGCAACTGTAACAAATCCCTTTTGCTCTTTTTTCTTCCAATTGTTGTGGTGTCAACCTTGTAAGTTATGGAAGGCTAGGGGCAACAACACTTCCATCTTTATAGTTGTGATTGGTAGGCTTCTTTGTCACCATAATTTTGCTTTCAATTTTTCTTGCCAACCTAAATGCCCTCTCTAATGAATCAGGTTCCCAAACATGAACCTCATGTTGGATGCTATCCTTTAAAGTCCCTATGAACACTTTAATCCTATGCTCCTCTAGGATATCTTTTACCCTTATATTCAATTTTTGGAAGTCCTCAATATTGTCCACCATTGGACCCTTTTGTTTGAGATTTATCAATTGGATAATGAAGGTGTTTCTCTTTATATCCTCATAATCTGCTATCATTTCATCCGTAAAAATTGACCAAGTGATAATTTGTTTATGGGAGCAAAGCCATCTATATCATACAAACTGATTGGGTTCCAGATATAAAGTTGCAATGCGTACCTTTTGTGTGTTTTGCACATTATGGAGATCGGAATATTGTTCCATTTGTAGTATCCATGTTATGGGATCCTTGCCATCAAACTTCCTCATATCAATCTTTGGAATGTGGTGGGTCTTTATTCCAATGTTAGAGTCTATGAAATCACGATTAACATTTATTTTGTTCTCATCGTGAGTTTTCTCTACTACCTTTTCGACATTAGGAAGCCTTTCTTGTAGCAACTTTATCAAACCTTCCTTCAAACCTTCCACGTCTTTCTCTAAATCTTCAATGTTTTAATTCTTTGAACAATGATTAACATTTATTTTGTTCTCATTTTGAGTTTTCTCTACTACCTTTTCACCATTAGGGGGACTTTCTTGTAGCAACTTTTCAAACCTTCCTTCCACCCTTCCATGTCCTTCTTCCAATATTCAATGTTGTCTTTCATACCATCCATCCTAGCTTCCACACCTTTCTTTAAACCATCCATCTTAGCTTCCACACCTTTCATTAAACCATCCATATTATCTTCCACGCCTTTCTTTAAACCATCCTTCTTAGCTTCTGTTACTTTTGTGAGAGTGAAATTTGTTGCATTTGGTCTCGTAATTTTGATATATCATGTTGCATTTCTTCCTTTTCTTCATGAGTCATGCTAGAGATTTCAAGTTGCTTACTAGGTGTATTTTCTTTCTTCGAGGCATCAATTAATGATAATTATTCTTCACTATGCCCTTTGAATTCCTTCAAACTAATTTTTCAAACCAAAGTTATGCAACCAAAAAAAAAATGCATTTTTTCACTTTGTAGGAGCTCGATATCGAATATGATGTATCTCTGAAATTTCAGATCTCCAAGGTCTGAAATTGTGAACTGTGGTATCCCTCTGAGTCCTCTTTCCAATGCCACTAGTCTTATTGAAATTTGATTATCCAAGAAATCTTTATGCCCAATCTCCCAAGACGATCTGATTATACACTTTTTCAGTAAAGCGAACTTGTACGAAGTGCCACGTGTCATTGTTTCAACCTTCGGACCTGAAAACGATGCACAAAAAACTACAGTCTATCCTCTTTCTGTAACTTCTTACAAAATTTCAATCTGATACTCAGAGAGAAAGTTATGACAATTTTTCCAAGGTCACCTGTTTGGGATGTAATTTGGTAGCCTGAAAAACCCTTAACTTGCTTGGATCATATCTCCCAAAATATAGCGAGACAAGATCTGAAATTCGGACCCGAAGATCATCGAATTTTTTGCTCAAATGATTTTTTTTATGGCGGCTAAAATATTGCAAAAAAAAAAAAAATTATAGCAAAAATTCCACGATGACCTGTTTTGGAGCAGCGAAACCCTAGAATCCAAAGCTCTGATACCAAATGTTATGAAACCAGCTCACAAAAAGATAGAAAAGATAGATCAACGACTTCAAAATCAACGTCTTAGAGGGGGGAAACCTCCTTTGCATTACACAAATGAATAATTTTGGATGATACAAATGACAAAACCTCCTTTCTATATATAGGAGTCTAAGGGGTCACAATATAATCAAAGCCGAAATAACAATAATAATATAAGGGCACAACAATAACAATAGTGGGCTTCTATGGGGCACAATAATAACAATAAGGGCTACAATGACAATAGCAATGGGGGAATCACTAATATTATAGGGACCTAACAATTTTGAAATACATATTCCACAAAACGATGCGGCACATGATGACTAATGACATGAAATGACATGACACTGGTGACATGGAATGTAGATGACATGGCAGTGTCAAGTCACTCTTTGTTGTTGCTTCCTTTCTGTCTTCTGGAAATATGGAACATGCTCTTCTTCTTCCTCCTCCTCATGACTTGAAGATAAGGAGTCTCCAATGTGGTCTTGGTACTTTGCTGCTTTTGCAAATTGATGTACCTTTTTCTTCTCTTCATTGCTCAACTTGTCTTTTCATCTACATGGGTATCTTCTAGCATGGTCTCCTTCTCCATCTCCTTCATCCTCATGCAGTCATAGCATGATAGAATACCCTTGTTTGCAATCCACTCATGACAAGACGATATTATTCCGATAAACCCTAGTCTAAGATGTTGCATGATGATCCACTTACTAAGCCATAATTGGGTGGCATGCTAAGGGAGAGTCTTAGTGACTGCGCAATTGTGCAACTCAGGCAGTCAGGGGTCAGGCTTTAGCCTTGAGACTACGTAATCCACAGTTAAGTTTGGGTTGGACAAGTCAACTGCACAATTGAGGGGTTGAAGGAGGCAAGCTAAGGGAATGAGCACTAAATTTTCCTACTACACAGTTCTGGAAGGCATATGAGGCCAGGTGATTGTACAATTACGCATTTCAGGAGCTCGAGGCTAAGGCCTGAGCCTTGAGAATGTGCAATGCATAGTTATGGTTGGGCAAGAGAGAGAGATTACACAATTTTGGAGGTCAGAGGTTGGGCTTGAGTCTTGTGATTGCGTAGTGTGAAATCGTGGAAGGTAGAGACCGTGCATTCCACAATTCTGAGGGACAAGGGTGTTGCTTGAGGGCTGAGACTATGCAGTGTGCAATTTAGGCTGGGCAAAATGAGGCTGAGTGGCCCGGTCGGGGAGTTTTCCCAGTTTGACTAAGTGTTGGATCAGTGAGATGAAGATGAGCAAAAGAGAGACTCTGAGCATGATCACACACTTAGATCACTTGACGACACGACAAGGAACACTCAAAACATATGAACAACATACCTTCCTCAATGCAACAACTTTGCGACGACTCTTACCAAGTGCGACACAAAAGATACACTTTGCAATGAAAGTGGAGACACTTATGTGACAGTGCTTGAAACTTTGGAAATGAGTGTGAAACATGTATACATGATAAGAAAAACTCATTATCACAAATATTTTCCCTTGAAACAAGCCAAAAATCCACTTTACATGATAAGTGACAATTCCCACACCAAAAGACGACACTTGCAATATGACTTTAAAAGTGTGAACATCACTTGCGATATGCAAACGACGATGAAAAAAACACATGCTAGGACGAAGATAACATGAAAATGACACTAATTAATGTGAACGCAAGAAAAAATGACAGCCATAAGCATGAAAACGACACTTGCGAAGATGAAATTGCACAAAAGGCGACAGTTGGAGAAACTCACCGAAATAGAACTATGATCACAAACAAAGTAAGGGATTGTCAATGACAGTGCGCACTAATTGTCAATATGGGTTGAACATTGCACAGAAATTGTCTTAGTGGATTTTTCCACGCCTTCTCAAGCTTGCGTGAAGGAATGTTTTCATGAATTCATTACAGTTTGAACATGTGTGAGCAGGTGACTTCGACGATTACGATCCAGAAGCAAGTTCAAAGACTTAACAAAGCATCAACTGACCAATAAATGACTATGGAACAAATGATCGCAAGATCCACAGTAGACTCCAAAATTCAAGTATTGGCAAAAATTTGGAGGGTATTTATCGTAGCAACAACACTTGGTGACACACTGGTAGAACTCCAACTTCTCTACCTTGGTCAACTCTTTTGTGCAAGGTCTAGTTCTTTAGGGAGTATTGATTCATCCTTCATATTACCATGGATTCCCCACTTACCCCATCTGTAAACATGGCCCCCTTCATTCCTTTACTCGATTAAACACAAACATAAGGTCAACGATCACACAATGTTACGAATCAAAAAAGGGTAATGAAGTTCGTGAGATTTAGATTTTCAGAGTGTAGTTTTTCATCTTTGGTGTTTTCGCTGCTAATAGGCCTAGACAGTACCCTTATAGAGTCACTTTAGGGACACAAACATTGCTCTGCTACCAGTAGGCCTGGACAGTACCCTGACGGATTTGTTTGCTTCACCTCTCTTGGAAGGAAGCATTTCTCTTCTTTCACCTTTATTTATTTATTTTATATAGGATTGTGCATCGAAACTTATTTATTTCATGGGCGGAAGAGGGATCCCGACTTATTGAGAGCAGAAGAGATTGTCCCTTCACAGAAGCATATATAAGACCTCTAATATTTGTTTGCTCATTTATATTTTCCCCTTTTCCTTCTCTACTGGATCAGATCAGCCTGAAAACATCGAAACATAAAGACTCGAGTGTAGGCATGAGGCTTCAAGAATAGACATAGAGATCATGGTTCGACACAAGGCTTTCTTTACACAAGGATCGTATTTTTTGTCAGAACATCATTGACTAAAAGGTGTAACCAAGACAAGGAAGACGGATAGAGAGTTAATCAAATGTTGCAATGTCACAAGTCCTTTTCTATTTTTCCACATTGTCTTTCAAGCCCAAATAGGACAACCTTCATGCAAAGTCTCATTAAACAAAAGAAAAAATAAAACAAGGAAATAAAACTAGGGGGGCAAAACAAAAGGAGGATAACTGAAAAAGATGATGTGAAACGAAAATGAGAAAACACAAGACAAACTACAGAAAATGAATGCAGGGTGAATGTATAGCTAAACTAATATGCAACTAGACCTACTTCTAACCTAACCAGCTAGAAGGTCCCTGGTCACATGTAATGAAATTTCCAATAAAGCCATTGTAGCTGCTTCCGACCTGCATTCACAAAGAGACAAGCAATTAAAACAAATATAAATTAGTTTGCCATGGAAAAAATAAGAGCTTGAATAACTTTCACAACAAGTAGAAGGTCTTTCCTATCAATAGAAAGATAGGCCATAACCACCACTTCTAACCAGTACACATTCTTACCTTTTCGATGACCATTATAAGAAGACAAACCATGAAAGCTTCTTGTGAATGCACCTTCATCTGTGTAATCCTTCTTAAGAAGCACGAGAAAAGACTGAAACTTGTTATTCGCAAAAGGTCTTGCTATGGATATGTTTCCAGGAAGCCATCAATTGGATTGTAAAATTCATGACAAACCTCTTGAAAACCCTGAAATATTTGATAAGTTGAATTTTCAATTAGAGGCATGGGATTACGATGAGAATCTTGTGAGGGAAAATAGATCTAATCACATTCAATAGGCGTGTCAAGATAGTGAGGACTTGAAATAACCATCATCGAGTGCGGAAGTGCCTCAACTACGTGACAAGTACCCATATAGTGAAATGTTAAACCATGAAGATAAAAGGATGTAAAACAATTGTCATTGGATGTGCTAATGGGAAAATAGTAAGTTGAATGATAGTCATCAGTGACAAAATCATGATAAAATGGGTTGATTAAAACATCAAATTCCTCATTTGTAATTAAAAAGGACAAACCAATTTGAATAGTTTTGCAAATTCTCTGCATAATAGAATCATTTTCCTCACGTGATGAGTGTAGCAAACCATTTTATTGTAACTAGTTACACACTGCACTAGCATCATAATCGTCGAAAGAAGTAAAAAGGAATATTATTATAACAAACACATGAAACTAGTCAAGGTAAAATGAGTGAAGAAGAATTTGGTTCATCAAAATAATCCAAGCATTCACTGACACCCAAGAGGATTTCAGGTGCGATGAAGAAAAATATTTTCATCAGAATATTCAAAATAAGGATCAAGAGTTGATTGTTTTCAAAAGAATGTGACATGCATGACTCCTTTGGCCAAAGGCAATCATTAGAATAATCAACTTCACAATTCCATGCTTCTATGAGAGACACACTCTCCAAACTTGAGTTAAGAGAAAGAGTTTTGCATGGAGATGAATCAATTGAAATAGAAACTTGAATTTGATTAGAAACTGAATCTTGAAAGTTCGAAAGATTATATCCACAATTCCAAACATATTTCAAGAATGAATTTACATCGAGTGAAACCATGCAGAAAGAAGATTTTTGTGAGGAAAACCAGACCTGACTCAATTCGAGGATCTTACCAGAGTTGCGAGATCTTGACATAACCATCAACGAAATTTGAAGTGCCTAGAATCCCTGACAAGTCCTAAAACCTTCAAGGATTGTAAAATCACATTTTGAAGATTGAACCATATCATGCATGTTGTGAGGATAATTGCTTTCACTGATTTCAATGAGGTCAATATTAACCGAATGGCAGCCATCTTTGTCACTGATTTAATCAGATTTTATAACTTTGATAACCAGATTACTCAAGTCGAAAGGTTTTTCTGATTGCAAACCTAGAGATGTATGAATTGGAGAAATTTCATGAGTAAGCTGAATTGAAGAGTTATCTTCATGCAAAATAAGAGATGATACAGGATGGAAAGGATACTCAATTATCTGATTATTTTCTCTTTCATCATGGACAACCTCACTACCTTGTGTCAATTGAGAAGTGAACTCATCCGATGAAGAAATTGAAGAGCGTGGAATATCTTCATTGCATGTAGATACATTGCAAACAATAGAGCAAAAGGGATAGTGATATGAATAGGTAGTTTCAACAAGAACAACTTATTTGACAAAATCATATTCTAGATCTAATTTTTTCGAATTAAAATCTTCATGAGAAACCAAAAGATCAACTAGTGCACTTGGGCATTCATCATTGCTTACGTCAACAAAATTATCACCATCAAAATTATTGTTTCCCAAGACTACGAGTCTAAACAAACTAATTTCATTTGATTCATTACCATGATTAACAGATTCAATATCAGCCAAGAATGAGGAAACACCATCTTCACACGAAGGACTTTGAAAAAGAGAAGAAATATTGAAAGAATCTTCATCTTCCTGCTCCTCTACCTGCAAAATGTGACTACCTTGCATCTATTCACTGCTCGGATTTGGAAGAGATGGATTAGGAAGATCAAGGGACAAGGGGTCATGAGAAAGAGATGGTAGAGGATGACAGGTATCCAAATTATATTCAAGACTAGAGTTATGAGTGTTAATACCCACTTGAGGAATGGAAAAAATAGTCTTCACCATAGGCTTCATGAGCCATTCTGGGATTTCCTTCATGGGATTTGAGTCATGAAAAGCGGAAGGAGGATGAGAAGATGGATTAGGAATTTGATGTGTATATTTTCCAACTTTATTATCATCACGAGGAGGCACCCTCATCGGAACTGGAAAAAGAGGAGCACAAGAAACAAAAGGGATAACAAGTTCCTCCTCCAAAATTAGGGGTGTCTCACGGCTTACAAGAGTTGGGGAAGAAGAAATATTAGGTGGTTTGGATTCACCATGCAAAGAGATATGAACCAAATGCTCAAACTTTTGTTTCAAGAAATCCCAATCCATATCTTCTTCAGGAAATTCATAACAAAGGTGAAGGAATCGATTAGAAAAACCCTCAACTGGTTCATTAGGTTTTATTCTAAGCTAATTGATTCTTTTATAAACCTCTTGATAATCATACATATCAAATGCTAAATGGAGCTCCTTGACGAGATGGTTAACAGAATGAATGGAAGCAATTGGTAGAGTGTGACACTGTCGGCTAACTCGACCTTTAAGGGTGAGGAAGAAAAAAATACAAGCCACATCTACACAATCAATTTCATAGTATTCGCAAAACTTAAGAAAAAGAGATGCATGCTCGGTAATGGATGTATCACCCTCACGATCAAAATTGATTGAGGAAATTCATGAAGACATCCATTGGGGATTGAAATCTCACCAGGGGGTAGGTTAGAGGGAATATGCTTTGAGGATGATCCATTTATGAGAAGAGATACAAAACAAACTCATCGGGCACAACTTGTCATCTGACCCTCCTTCTAGCACCATTTGTTGACAGCGCTGGAAATTTGTCAACCAAGGGGATCTCCCTGATGTGAAGTCCCAATTAGACCTCACACCATTTGGAATAAGAGCCCCGTTCGAACTATCGACCCGATTTCCATATATTCTTATAGATTTACCTTGGATTTCGTTGTCAACAAGAGAGATAAGCGTGTATGTGCCTTTGCAAAAATCTAGTGTGCCTGGTGAATGTTCGGTTGCAGGTGTATCAAATTTATTCTACTGCAAAGGGAGGAGATGCGAGCCTCTTAAGAGAGAGGTAATAATACCACCCTAGTATAGGAGCACACAAGCGGAAAGATAATCGCCTAACATCAAGCAGAATAGTCCACATAGATGCACGATTGTTACAATTATTACAAGACATTTTCGATAAGATAAGCACTAAAATAACCGAAATAATTCAACTACTTTAGTAAGGGTGAAATAAAACATTAATCATAAACATTCATAGAGCAATCTTACAAATATTCACAATCCATGCATGAAAACGTGTTGGCCATCAGTGTTCAAGTATTAAGTAAAATTCCCAAGATACATGTATACAACGAACATCACTAGCTCCAATAGTAGAGCATTGGAGCCACGACTTGCTCCCAAAAAGTACTGACTCTATCTCTTTGATGCTTTATGGGGGAATTCAAGGTGAAAAACCATTTGCTTGTACAATGAGGGTGTATATATAACAATTGAGGTGACCATTCACCTCCCTTGTGACTCTTGCATTACCCTCATGACTGTTTGACTTCTCCACGACTCTTTGACTTCCTACATGAATTTTCACATTACATGGATGACTCTTAGACTTCCATTTTTATAATACATTTTCCAATGTTGAATTACATATTCCACAAAATGATGTGCCACATGATGATTGATGACATGACATGACATGAAACTGGTGACATGGACTGCATGATGACATGCCAGTGCCAAGTCACTCTTTGTTGTTACTTCCTTTCTATCTTCTAGAAAGATGGAACATGCTCTTCTTCCTCCTCCTCCTCATGAATTGAAGATAAGAAGTCTCGAATGTGGTCTTGGTCCTCAGCTGTTGTTGCAAACTGATGTTTCTTTGACTTCTCTTGATTGATCAACTTGTATTTGTAGTTACAAAGGTATCTTCTAGCATGGTCTCCTTATCCATCTCCTTCAGCCTCACCATGTCATAGCATGATAGAATACATGTGTCTGCAATCCACTCATTACAAGGCGACATGAGTTTGATAAACCCCAGTCTAAGATACTACATGATGATCCACTAACTGAGATGGAACCTGGTGGCAGGCTGAGTGAGAGGCTCAGTGACTACACAATTCCGCAACTCAAGCAGTGAGGGGTCAGGCTTGATACTTGAGACTACACAATGCGCAGTTAACCTTGGGCTGGACAAGTCAACTACATAATTGAGGTGTTGAAGGAGCCAAGTTGAGGGCTTGAGCACTGATTTTTCCTACTGCGCAGTTCTGGAAGGTAAAGGAGGCCAAGTGATTGTGAAATTGCATAGTTCAGGAGCTCAAGGCTAAGGCCTGAGCCTTGAGACTATGCAATGCACAATTTTGTCTAGGCAGGAGAGAGCTATTACGCAGTTTTGGAGGTCACAACCTAGTCTTGAGCACTATGATTACGTAGTGTGCAGTCATGGAAGGCAGAGACTATGAATTGCACAGTGCCAAGGGACAAGGGTGTTTCTTGAGGGTTGAGACTACGCAGTGCGCAATTCAAGCTGGGTAAAATGACGCTGAGTGACCCAGTCGAGGAGTTTTCATAGTTTAACTAAATGTTGGATCAATGAGATTAAGATGAGAAAAAGGGAGAATCTGAGCACGATCAAACACTTATATCACTTTACAACACGACAAGGAACACTTAGGACATATGAACAACATACCTTCCTCAATGCAACAACTTTGCGACGACTCCTACCAAGCGCGACACAAAAGATACACTTTGCGACGAAAGTGGGGAAACTTGTGTGAAAGTGCATGAAAATTTGGAAATGAGTGCAAAACATGTTTACATGATAATAAAAACTCATTATCACAAATATTTCCCCTTGAAACAAGCAAAAAATCCACTTTACGTGATAAGCGACAATTCCCATGCCAAAAGACGATAATTGCGCTATGACAAGAAAAGTGTGAATGACACTTGTGATATGTGAACGATAGTGAAAAAAAAACATGTTAGGACAAAGATAACATGAAAATGACACTAATTAAAGTGAACACAAGAAAAACTGATAGCTATAAGCATGAAAACGACACTTGCAAAGGTCAAAGTGTGCAAAAGGCGACAATTGGAGAAACTCACCGAAATAGAAGTACGATAACAAAGAAAGTGAGGGACGATCAATGACAGTGCGCAATGACTGTCGACATGGGTTGAACATTGCATAGGAATTGTCATAGTGGAACGTGCCACGCTTGTTCAAGCTTGCGTGAAGGAATTCTTTCATGAATGCATTACAGACTAAGCATGTGTGAGCAGGTAACTTCGACACTTACGATCTAGAGGAAAGGTCAATGACTTAAGAAAGCATCGAATGACTAAGAAGTGACTATGGAATGACCGATCACAAGATCCACAATAGGTTGCAAAATTCAAGTATTGGGAAAATTTTGGAGGGTGTTTGTCGCAACGACAACACAAACAGAAAAGGAACTAAGATTTCTAGGGGCATGTAGTACTAATATGACAATTGACATCTCCATAACCCTTTAAATTCATATTCCTTCCACACTGAAACTAAAAACTAAACTTTGAGGACACGAGAAAGGGGAAAATACTTTAAATTTTTACAAAAAGGGGAAAATCAATCATATGAGATCATTAACAATATAATTTGGAAACATTCAATATATTTTATCTATAATTCCTTTCATTCTTAATTTCATTCTATATATCTTTTAATTAATTGGATTAAAATGTTGATTTTTTTTAAGAATAACATGGAAACTTGAGTTTTCTCTATTTTTGATAAAATATTTGTACAATGCACACTTTGAATTATTTGATCCCCTTGTGAAGTTCTTTGTGATGCCATCTTCCCTCAAGTTTCCCTTTGAAACTATCTAAATTCTCTTACCATCACAATTTTATCTAAGGGAAACTCTTTTACAAGTGTTCTATCTATGAGGCACACCACCATGATTTGATTTTTCTATTTTAACCCACTCAAAATACCTTTAAGAACAAAATGATTTTATATTGAGTGGATCTGAAAAACAATTCCACTAGAAAAATATAAGACAATCTACACAAAAATATTTTCTTTTGTGGAGGGTTTGCACTTAAATCCCTTTTCCAGACATGGTACTTCTATAGCTCACTAGAGCACTAATACCTCAAATTAGGGAATTATCATAGATGATCACAACACGAACTAAATCGCGGTAAAAGGCATGGAAAGATTCAAAGAATATAGTTGATATTGTGCACACCTTGATGAGCCTAGGTATTGCAGCAAGAATGTTGCAACTCCCAGGGCTACCAGCTTTACTTATCAACCCGGGGTTTGTACAAACTTGGAGGTGACTATGCTATATACACAAGTAGAAGTGAAGGTACTGCCTGTTGTCACTGCTCATCTGGCAAGAGACCCTAGGGGTTCTAAGCTAGACTTCTATAGGGTCAGAAGAAGCTTGATTTTGATGGAAGGAGAGAAAACCTATTCTAGGGGAGAGTTATTCTACTGCAGAAATGAAGAAAGCAATCATGTAATGCTAAACTCACACCAGACCCTAGCTAACCAATTAAACAACTATGCTAAGCAGAATTACTAGATCAATCACTAATCTAATGCTAATTATCTAAGTTGCAGAAGTAAAAGCATCAAAACTAGACTAAGGGGTAAACAATGGAAACTAAGCTAAGTCTGTGTCTAAGCGGAAGAAGCAATCGAAGGTCAAATTGGTGAAAAGAGGACGTGAGGGAGCAACAGCACCTAAGAACCATTGGATCAGGTGGGTGAAAGGCAAATGAACGGCTGAGATCGGATCGCAGGAGGGTACATAGGTAGATGGGCGAACAGGGTTAACTACAGGATGAACGATGGAGATTATATCACGGGTAGTTGAGTGAATAGATGAACGAACGGGGACAACCAGAGATGGACAACTGAGATTATATCGCGTGGGTGGAGTTAGGAGATGGACAGACATGATTAATCGGCAGATGGACGGCGGAGATTAGATCGCGGGCAAAAGAAACATGTGGAAATGGTATCGGGTGATGCGATGGTCGTCAGATCAGGAGACAGATCGACGGTGGAGATTGGAGCACTTAAAGGAACGTGCAGAAATGAGGGAGCGGGTTTAGAGGGCAGTAAGCAGTATTTCATGTGCCCTCAAAGTTGTAAGTAGTTTTCTCAAATTTCACGCGATTAGCCTCCCCGGCCGACACATAGCATGGGGAAACCACCCATTTTGCATGCCCTTGGGCGGATAACAATCAGACAGAAATCCACGCGATATGGCGCGATAGCCGTCATATCTGGCGAGGCAAATCAATTGTGGAGTTTGACCGAGCTAGTTGGGGAGCGGGTGCGCGATAGTCGTCGAATCTGACAAGGTAGATCAACGGTTGGGATTTAAAGTGCACGAAGTCAAACACTAAAAGTGAATTCGGGCGGTGATTGGTCAGTTTTGCTGTGTAAGGCAATCTACGGGTAAAAACCGTTTGAACGTGGATTAACAGCTTTCGCTCAACTTTTCATGCTGAAGGAGAATGAAAGTGATGTGAGGGAGATCAAATGACGGGAAGAGAGCGAAGGAGCAGATGATCATAAAAGGAACAAAGTAACAATGTAATGAACCCAGTGACTGCGTTAAACAACAAACTCCCTGTGAAAACCAAAACCCTATGTTTTTGGAGTTGTTGCAGGGTTTTTTCCTCACGTCATGGTCCCAGAGGGAGAAGATGAGGCCAAGACACCCGTGAGAAACCTTGTGGATCTTTTCTTTGCCATCCTAATAACTGAATGAAATCATAAATGATCTACTCTACACTACTGTAATGAGACTGCAACTACTTAAACAAATGAACAGTTAAACAATAAACCTTTGTAATGGAAATGAACTACTTAAGCAGATGAATAGAAAACAGGAAACTATGCTACTTAACAATACAATAAAGAGGAGCTTTGGCTGCTAGGGTCGGGCCCTAACCCAAGAGCTTCAGCCCTCTGAGTTAACTCAGTGTTGGCTCAAAACAAAACTCATCTTCATTATAAAAGAACATTGTATTACATAAAAACTGTTACAAGTCTACACTTGGACACAAAGTAGAGTAAAAAGTTTGAATACTTATAATGCTTGCTAACTGACTAAAAAAATTGAGGTCTTAACCCTCTCTATTTATACATTTGAAGTCTCCAATGACTTCCTTCAAAATTAGGGAGGCACAACTCCCAACTCAATGATAAACTCGTGTTTTCCTTTTCACTAGCTTGGCTGCCTTCTAGTAGGGCGGTTGGTTGTACTTCGACTTCCTTGGCTACCTTCTAGTACTCCTAATTTGGCTTGTTTTGTGCTCTCACTTGCTTGGTTGCCTTCTAGTACTCCTGATTTGGTTGTTTGCACCTTCACTTGCTTGGTTGTTTGTACTTTCAGCTGATGGAGGGATATTCGAATGGAGGGGCAGTAAATGAGGAGGATTTATCTCCTATAATTCCTCTCCCTTGTCCCATTCGAGTTTTTACCAAGGTCTTTTACCATAGTTCCTTTCTTTTATCTTTTTATCCCTGCATTTTCCTTGCTTTCATCCTTTATTCCTGTATTACATGCACATTAGACCACAAAGGAAAATAGCCAACTCTACTCATCTCATAAACAAAATATAATAAAAAGTATGCAATAAGTTGTGATAATAGTTGGTTTGACTAAGCTAGGAGGTGAATTGAGGTCAATTAAGGCCCATATAATTACTCAATGATGAGGCTCATCATCACCCCCCTACTGAAAGTGTTGCTCATCCTCTGAGCAACTTAGTGGCTCTAGTAGCCTCTATGACATCCTATGCTTCTGTTGTGGTCTCTTTTTCTTGTTCATAGAAGCCTTATTTCCTTTCTACTTCTTTCCACTGATATTCTCTGATCTTCAAGCTATGTGGCAGTGTTTTCCATCTCCTTATGCACGCATGTATATTATCATTTCTTATAGCCTACACATGTCCTCAAAATGTGAAATTGCTTGCTCTTGGGCAGCAAGATATTTAAGTGCTAGCTGAGGATAATTTGCAATTAGATTATTGGTGTTGATTAGGGCCATGGGATTTGATTGTCCAGTTGCTTCTATATCCCTGAAGCCACTTAGCTCTTTTGTTTCTTGTTGCTCTTTCCTTTTTTTGTTTCAATGCCTTCTTCCTCTTCTGTTTCAGCATCATGTTCCTTTGTATTAGTGTCTTCTTCATCATGTCCCTCTGTATTAGTTTCTTCCTTATCCATCTCATCCCTATCTAGCTTTGTATCTTCTTCTTCTTGTTTTGCCTCCTCCTCACTGATAGAAGGACTAACACCATAGATGAAGGTTCTGATGTCATCCTCTGTTGGTAAGTCATTGAAGACTGTCCATGTTATAGGGATCCTAGGGTTTAGGAGGGCATCCTCAATGAGGATTATGATCAACCCATGGTAAGCAAATGGTTGGGAATTCCCTTTCTTTACCTTGTTGTTGGAGTCCATGAGTGATTGCATCAAAAAATAGGGTATGTTGAATCTTTGGTGAACTGGTGTTTCTACCCCAAATCTTAGTTCTTCAAGAATTTTAAAATGGTAGCCATAAACAATATTGTATCTACCCTCACATGAGATATACTTGATGAGCATCTTGCTTGTGAGGCTTGAAGAGGAAATGAGCAAATTCTTGAGAAAACAGAGTTTCCTGTGTATGTAATCCACTAGCCTCTTTTTTTCTTAGAGGAAACTGGCCACCTTTTTACTTACAAACCAACTACCTCTTAACCTTTACAACTTTTGATCAAATGATGCATATGAGTGAGTGAGCAGGATACTTACCTGTCGCCTTGATACCACGCTACAGTTGTTAATGGTCAAAGGTGCTGCTAATGGTCATTCTTCTTCCTCCTCTGCTATCTGCTGATGGTTTCTTGACTGCAGATATGATGTTGTTGCTGCTACTATATGGTCATCTTTCTTCCTCTTCTGTTGTCTGTTGATGGTGTCTGTGACTGTAGATCTGATGTTGCTGAATGGACAGAGGGAGTAGGAGTGTGTGTGAAGGCATGGATGATGGTAATGGATGAGGTGAGGGGTCCCTATAGAAAACACAATTTTCACCTGAATTGGAGCAATGAAGTGAAAAACAATGGAATTTATGGAGGGATGCATGGTAAGGAGTGGAGGAGATGAACATATGTGAGGCAAGGCCCCCTTTGGATCTTCTCTTTTCTCCTTGATTGTCTTTCTCATCCTCCTGCAAATAACAATTATGTTTTTCTTTTTTCTTTTTTCTCTTATTATATTATATTTAATTATTTTTTTAAAAACACCTAGGCTGCCTCATAGAGGTTTTCACCCTAGATATTTTCCCTAGGTGCCTCAAAGAAAGTTTTCACCCAGGGATCTTATTTTTCTTTCCATTTTTGTCATCCTTGGGCCGCCTCATGGAGGTTTTCAGCCCAAAGATGGGACTCAGGCGCCTCATGGAGGTTTTCACATGAATCCTTATTCTATTTTTCTTTTTTCCAGTGACCCGATGAGGGAGGAGCTGAAAATTGCTCCACCATCATCACTGTCTTATTGATATTGTCAATGAACTCTTGTTTAGATACAGGTCTCTTGTACATTTTCAGTCTATGTCCATTAACTAGTAATGGAATGGATTCTTTATCTATAGTTATGATCTGCACTGAATCATTGTCATGGCATCTTTCCACCACATAAGGTCCAAGCCATCTTGTCCTTAGCTTACCCTTGAAGTCTTTATACCTGGAGTCATATAACAATGTTCAATCTCCTTCTTGAAATTGCTTTGCCTTAATGTGCTTGTCATGCCAGATTTTCCTCTAAAGCTGAACTATCTCTGAATGGAGGAGGGCCTGCATTCTGAATTCATCTAAGCCATTCAAATGGAATAGTCTTTCTTTTGTGCATGAATGAGATCCAGATCTAGCTGGGCTGCCATCCTCAATGTATTATATTCGAATTCAATGGACAACAAAGCCTTCTTCCCATAGACCAGCTCATAGGGTGTAAATCCAGTGGTGGTCTTCCATGTTGTATTATAGGCCCAGGTGGCCTCAACTAGTCTTTCTGTCCAATCCTTTATGTTGATGTTCCCTACCTTGGTTAGGATGTTCTCCAGTGCTCTTTTAGTCACCTCCACTTGCCCATTAGCTTGTGCATGATAAGGCGTGGAGGTCCTATGCTTGATTTTGTGATGCTTGAACAGTTCTTCAATCATGTTAGAGGTAAATTGGTTGCCTTGGTCTTTAACTAGCTCTCTAGGGTACCCAAATTTGTAGAATATATTCTCCCTTAGGAACTCAACCACCTTTTCTTCTATTGCTACCTTAATTGCCTTGGTTTCATCCCACTTAGTCAAGTAATCAGTTCACACATTAATGTGTTGTTTTTGCTTTGAAGGAGGATTGATAGGCCCAATGAAGTCCATGCCCCACTTGTCAAATGGCTCAAAAGTCACTTGAGGTTGTGGGGGCATTTCATCTCTTGGAGTAGGCTTTCCCATCCTCTAGCACCGATCACACTGACTAATGTACTTCCTCACTCCCTGATAAAGAGGAGGCCAATAATAGCCTGCTTGCAACACTTTGAATGTTGTCATCTTTGCTGCAAAGTGACCTCCACAAGGCCCATCATGATAGGTCAGAAGGATGTCAAAGACTTCCTCTTCCCTTACACAACTTCTCAAGAATTGATCTGGGCCAAGTTTGAACAGATTGCCCCCAATCCAGTTGAAGGGGGCATTTTTCCTGATTATCTTGCTCTTTTCTCTAGAGGGCGTGTTTGGTGGGAACTGTGTTGATACCAAATAGTTTGCTATATTAGCAAACCATGGGGAGAGCACTGAAATAGCAAACAAATTCTCATCTAGTAACTGATCATCCACCATTCTTTCTTCACCTGCAGGCAGATTCATCCTAGATAGAAAGTCAGCGACAACATTCTCCTTACCAGGCTTATCAACAATAGTTAGATCAAACTGCTGAAATAAAAGTAACCATCTTATGATTCTAGTATTTACATCTGGTTTGTTCATTTAATATTTAATTGCATCATGATCAATATGCACAAATGTCTGATAGCCTGTAATGTAATGCCTAAACTTGTTTAATGAATGCACAACATCCAAGAGTTCTTTTTCGATCACAATATAATTTAACTCAGCCTTTGCCAGGTTTTTACTGGTAAAATAGATGGCATAAGGCAATTTCTCCTCTACCGGACCTAACGCTGCTCCTATGGCTTTATGTGAGGCATCAACATTGATATGAAAAGGGAGGGCCCAATTTGGGCCTCTAAGGATTGGTGCAGTAGTTAATTTACCCTTTAGAATGTTTAGGGCCTCTTGACAGCTCTTTGACCATATAAATTTAGAATCTTTGGCCAACAATCCAAACAAAGGAGAGGCTAACTTGCTGAAGTTAGGAGATGGACAAACAGGATTAATCAGCAGATGGATGGCGGAGATTAGATCACGGGCAAAAGAAACATGCGGAAATGGTATCAGGTGATGTGATGGCCGTCAAATCAGGAGACAGATCGACAGTGGATATTGGAGCACTTAAAGGAACGTGCAGAAATGAGGGAGCGGGTTTAGAGGGCAGTAAGCAGTATTTCGCGTGCCCTCAAAGCTGTAAGCAGTTTTCTCAAATTTCACGTGATTAGCCTCCCCAACCAACATGTAGCACGGGAAAACCACCCATTTCGCATGCCCTTGGGCAGATAACGATCGGACAGAAATCCACACAATATGGCTGTTGGGTCCCTATAATACTAGTGATTACCCCATTACTATTGTAGTTATACCCCTTATTTATATTGTTGTGCCCCCATTGCCCCCATATTGTTATTAATGTGCCCATAGAATCCCTCTATTGTTATTTTTGTGGCTTTATATTATTATTGTTAGGTCGGCTGGATTATATTGTGACTCCTTAGACTCCTATATATAGAAAGGAGGTTTTGTCATTTGAATCATCGAAGAATTGTTCATTTATGTAATGTAAAGGAGGTTGCCCCCTCGAAGAGGCTGAATTCTAAGGCGTTGATCTATCTTTTCTATCTTTTCTTGAGCTGGTTTCATAACATTTGGTATCAGAGCTTTGGATTCTAGGGTTTCGCTGCTCCAAACATGTCATCGTGGCATTTTCGCTATAACTTTTTTTTTCTGTGACGTTTCAGAAGTCGCAAAAAAAACCCATTTGAGAAGAAATCGAGCTGAACCTTGGGTCCGAATTTCAGAGCTTTTTGCGCGATATTTTCAGAGATATGATCTGAGGAAGTTGGTCTTTTTGCATACTCCTGAATTACACTCAAAACAGGTGACCTGGGGAAAATCGTCATAACTTTCTTTCTGAGCATCGGATTGAAATTTCGTAAGAAGGTACAGAAAGAGGACGGACTGTAGTTTCCTTTTATATATTTTTCAGAGTCAAAGGTTGAAAAAGTGACACGTGACACTTCATACAAGTTCGCTTTACTGAACTAGTCTATAATCAGGTCACTGCGGGAGATTGTGCATAAATCTTTCTTGGAGAATCCAATTTGGATCAGACTAGTGGCATTGGAAAGAGGACATAGAAGGCTACTATAGGTCACAATTTCAGAACTGGATGATTCGAAATTACAGAGATACATCAGATTCAATATCAGGCTTCTACAAAGTAAAAAAAAAGTGTAGTTTTTTTTTAAATTTTTGCATAAGCTTGGTTTGAAGGAATTCAAAGGGCATAGTAAAGCATTATTATCGGTAACTAATGCCCCGAGGAAAGAAAATGCAAAAACCTAGTAAGGAACTTGAAAGCTCTAGCATGACTCATGAAGAAGAGGAAGAAATGCTACATGATATATCAAAATTACAAGAACAAGTGCAACAAATGTCACGCTCACAAAAGCTAACAGATGCTAAGATAAATGGTGTGGAATCTAAGATAAAGGGCATGGAAGCTAAGATGGATGATCTGAAGGCAGATTTGAGGATAGACATGGCAGATTTGAAGACAGATTTAACAAATTTTCTACAAGAAATACTTACTAATGGTGAAAAGGTTGTAAAGGAAACTCATGATGTGAACAAAAGAAATGTTAATCATGATTCCATAGACTCTAATGTTGGATCGAAGACCCACCATATTCCAAAAATCGATATGAGGAAGTTTGATGGCAAGGATCCCGCCACATGGATATTACAGATGGAGCAGTTCTTCGATCTCAATAATGTGCAAAACACACAAAAGGTACGTATGGCAACTTTATATTTGGAACCAAATCAGTTTGTATGGTATCAATGGCTTTGCTCTCGTAAACAATTTATCACTTGGGCAATTTTTACGGAAGAATTGATAGCACATTATGAGGATACAAAAAGCAACACTTTTTTTAGCCAATTGATAAGTCTCAAACAAAAGGGTTTAATAATGGAGCACATTGAGGAGTTCCAAAAATTGAACATAAGGGTAAAAGATATTCCAGAGGAGCATAGGATTGATGTGTTCATAGGGTCTTTAAAGGATAATATCCAACATGATGTTCGACTTTGGGAACTTGATTCATTAGAGAAGGCATTCAGGTTAGCAAGAAAAATGGAAAGCAAAATTATGGCAACCAGGAAGCATACCACTCACAACTATAAAGACGGAAGTGCAGTTGCCCCTAGTCTTCCACAACCTATAAGGTTGACACCACAACAATTGGAAGAAAAAAGAGCAAAAGGGCTTTGTTACAGTTGTGATAGCAAATACACTAAAGGTCATAAGTGTGCTGAGAAGAAATTATTCTACATAGATTGTGAAGAGGAAGAAGAAAAGGAGCAAGAAAGGTCAAAAGAAGAGGATATGCTCCAGGAACAAAGCCTAGATGAAGAACAAATAAATCCAACCATATCTTGTAATGCATTGGCGGGAATTACCACTCCTCAAACCATCAAGATAGAAGGACAAATCAAGAAGAAAAAGGTAATAGTGTTGATTGATTCAGGAAGCACCCACAATTTTATTCATTGTAGGGTAGCAAAAGAATTGAATTGCTTCCTATATCCAGCACCAGAGTGTCAAGTGATGATTGCAAATGGAGGAACAATAAATTGCTCTGGAAAGTGCCATAATATCAAGCTATCCATGGGAGAATATGTATTGACTAGCCCAATGCTTTCCATTCCAATGGGAGGTGCTGATGTTGTACTAGGAGTCCAATGGCTACAATCCTTGGGTACAATAGCTTTTAATTTTCAAGAACTTTTCATCAAATTTTCTACGGAAGGAAAGGAAGTTGAATTAAAGGGTATTGCAGGGAAACCAGGAAAGATAATCAGCTCTAATGGTATGACAAAGCTTCTAAAAAAGGAGCAAAGGGTGTAATTGCACAATTATGTTCGCTAGATGTTTCCACATTAGAATCATCTATTTCTCCAGATCTCCAAAAAGTCTTGGACAATCATTCCAAGGTATTTGAGACTCCCAAAGGTCTCCCACCTATGCGTGATCATGATCATGCTATTCATCTGATTCCAGGAAGTGTTCCTCCAAACATCAGGCCGTACAGATATCCCTATGTCCAAAAAAGTGAAATTGAACGTATGGTTGCAGAAATGCTAGAGGCTGGTATAATTCAACCGAGTCAAAGTTCTTTCTCTGCTCCAGTAGTATTGGTGCACAAGAAGGATGGATCATGGCGCATGTGTCCGGATTATAGGGAGCTCAACAAGCTCACTATTAAAGATAAGTTCCCCATTCCTGTCATTGATGAATTACTGGATGAATTGCATGGATCAATTTACTTCACCAAGTTGGATCTTCGTTCAGGATATCATCAAATCAGAATGAAGATTGAAGACATTCTGAAAACGACATTTAGAACTCATGAGGGTCATTATGAATTTTTGGTCATGCCTTTTGGCCTTACCAATGCACCTTCAACATTTCAAGGTTTGATGAATTCAATTTTCAAACCATTCCTTAGAAAATTTGTGTTAGTATTTTTTGATGATATACTTATCTACAGCAAGTCTTGGAAGGATCATGTTGAACATGTTGACAGGGTGCTACAACTATTGGAGGAGAAACAATTATATGCCAAAAGATCCAAATGTTTTTTTGGAGTCCAGGAGGTGGAATATTTGGGTCATATTGTATCTCATGAAGGAGTTAAGGTAGACCCTAGCAAAATTAAAGCCATTAAGGAATGGAAAATCCCCACATCCATAAAGCATTTGCGCAGATTTCTTGGGTTGACAAGGTATTATCGCAAGTTTGTTAAGAATTATGGGAGAATAGCAGCACCTCTAACAACATTATTGAAGAAAGATGCATTTTCATGGACTCCGGAAGCAACAAAGGCCTTTGAACATCTTAAAGAGGCAATGTGCCAAGCACCGATCTTAGCTACACCGGACTTCACAAAAACCTTTATTGTGGAATGTGATGCTTCAAGAAATGGAATTGGTGCTGTTCTAATGCAAGATGAAAGACCCATTGCTTTTGAAAGTCGTCCAATCAAGGGAAAGTTTCTAAGAAAAGCTATTTATGAGAAGGAAATGTTGGCAATACTCCATGCACTTAAGAAATGGCGACCCTACCTAATGGGAAGACACTTCAAGGTAAAAACGGATCATGATAGCCTTAAATACTTTTTAGAACAAAGATTATCCTCTGAAGAGCAACAAAAGTGGGTCACAAAGATGTTGGGTTATGACTTTGAAATCATCTACAAAAAAGGGAAGCAAAATGTGGTGGCAGATGCACTCTCAAGAAAGGATGAGGATGTGGAAGCATTGTTGTGCGCTATTTCTATCATCCAACCAGATTGGATAAATGAAGCAAGGGAGGAATGGAAGAATGACGAAGAAGTGTGGGCACTTATTCGAAAGCTACAACAAGATTCCAGTACGTCTGATACATTTAGCTGGAAAAATGATTCGTTATGGTACAAAGATCGCTTATACCTCTGTAAGAATTCCCAGCTAAAACAAAAGATTCTTATGGAATTGCACACTTCTCCCTTAGGAGGGCACTCAGGATTTTTAAAAACTTACCACAGGGTTAAGAAGGAATTTTTTTGGGATGGCCTTAAATCAGATATTCAAAAGTTTGTGGCAGAATGTTTGATTTGCCAACAAAATAAAGTTGAAACAATTAAGACACCGGGTCTATTACAACCTTTATCCATTCCAAGCCAACGTTGGGAGGAGGTATCAATGGATTTTATCACAGGTTTACCCAAGTCTGAGGGAAAGAGTGTCATCATGGTGGTAGTTGACAGACTTACCAAGTATGCACACTTTTGTGCATTATCACATCCATTTAAAGCCAGTACAGTTTCTACTGCATTTATGGAAACAATTCAAAAGCTACATGGAAACCCAAAGATTATTGTAAGTGACAGAGATCCCATTTTCACTGGAAATTTTTGGACAGAATTATTTTCTCGTCTTGGTACTCAGTTAGCTCATAGCTCATCTTATCATCCTCAATCTGATGGGCAAACTGAGATAGTAAACAAATGTTTGGAAGGATATCTTCGTTGCTTTGTATCTGATAAACAGACACAATGGGTCAAATGGTTGCCTCTGGCTGAATGGTGGTATAACACTTCCTTTCATACAGCAACAAAAATGACCCCATTTATGGCACTTTATGGGTATCAACCACCATCCATCACATCATATTTAAGAGAAAATTCTAAGGTTCAGGCAGTGGAACATCACATCGAACATCAACAACAAGTCCTCCAACTCTTAAAGGATAACCTCGTGTTGACACAGAATAGAATGAAACAACAGGCAGATCAACATCGCAGTGAAAGAAGTTTTGATGTAGGTGATTGGGTATTCCTACGGCTACAACCATATAAGCAAATGTCCCTCAAGCAAGCTAAGAAGGATAATAAATTATCACCAAAGTATTATGGTCCGTACAAGGTGTTGCAAAAGATTGGTACTATGGCATACAAATTGGAGCTTCCTGCAGCTTCTCGATTGCACCCAGTTTTCCATGTTTCATGCTTAAAGAAGGTTATAGGCGACAAGCTCCCAGTTCAAACAATATTGCCAGAACTTGACGAGGAAGGAAAAATTATATTGGAATCGGAAGCAGTTATAGAAACAAGAACTCGACAGCTACGAAATCGATCAATTTCAGAGTACCTTATCAAGTGGAAGAACTTATCCGCTGAAGATTCCACATGGGAGGATGAGAATTTTATGCAGAAATATCCAGAACTACTCAAGCGTTGAGGACAACACTTTTTTGAAGGAGAGGGGCATGTTGGCTCCCTATAATACTAGTGATTACCCCATTACTATTGTAGTTATACCCCTTATTTATATTGTTGTGCCCCCATATTGTTATTAATGTGCCCATAGAATCCCTCTATTGTTATTTTTGTGGCTTTATATTATTATTGTTAGGTCGGCTAGATTATATTGTGACTCCTTAGACTCCTATATATAGAAAGGAGGTTTTGTCATTTGAATCATCGAAGAATTGTTCATTTATGTAATGTAAAGGAGGTTGCCCCCTCGAAGAGGCTGAATTCTAAGGCGTTGATCTATCTTTTCTATCTTTTCTTGAGCTGGTTTCATAACAATGGCGCGATAGCCGTCGTATCTGGCGAGCCAGATCAACAGTGGAGTTTGACCGAGCTGGTTGGGGAGCGGGTGCGCGATAGCTGTCAGATATGATAAGGCAGATCGACGGTTGGGATTTAAAGTGCACAAAGTCAAACGCTAAAAGTGAATTCGGGCAGTGATTGGTCAGTTTTGCTGTGTGAAGCGATCTACGAGTAAAAACCGTTTGAACGTGGATTAACAGCTTCCGCTCAGCTTTTCATGCTGAAGGAGAATGAAAGAGATGTGAGGGAGATCAAATGACGGGAAGAGAGCGAAGGAGCAGATGATCATAAAAGGAACAGAATAACAATGTAATGAACCCAGTGACTGCGTTAAACAACAAACTTCCTGTGAAAACAAAAACCTTGTGTTTTTGGAGTTGCTGCAGGGTTTCTTCCTCACGTCATGGTCCCAGAGGGAGGAGGTGAGGCCAAGACACCTATGAGCAACCTTGTGGATCTTTTCTTTGCCAACCTACTGACTAAACGAAATCCTAAATGATCTACTCTGCACTACTATAATGAGACTACAACTACTTAAACAAATGAACAGTTAAACAATAAACCTCTGTAATGGAAATGAACTACTTAAGCAGATGAATAGAAAACAAGAAACTATGCTACTTAACAATACAATAAAGAGGAGCTTTGGCTGCTAGGGTCGGGCCCTAACCCAAGAACTTCAGTTCTCTGAGTTAATCAGTGCTATCTCAAAACAAAACTCATCTTCATTATAAAAGAACACTGTGTTACATCAAAATTGTTACAAGTCTACACTTGGACACAAAGTAGAGTAAAAAGTCTGAATACTTCTAATGCTTGCTAATTGACTAAAAAAATTGAGGTCTTAAGCCTCTCTATTTATACATCTAAAGTATCCAACGACTTCCTTCAAAATTGGGGAGGCACAACTCCCAACTCAATGAGAAACTCGTGCTTTCCCTTTCACTAGCTCGGTTGCCTTCTAGTAGGGAGGCTGCTTGTACTTCCACTTGCTTTGATGCCTTCTAGTACTCCTGATTTTGCTTGTTTTGTGCTCTCACTTGCTTGGTTGCCTTCTAGTACTCTTGATTTGGCTATTTGCACCTTCACTTGCTTGGCTGTTTGTACTTTCAGTTGATGGAGGGATATTCAAATGGAGGGGTAGTAAATGAGGAGGATTTATCTCCTATAATTCCTCTCCCTTGTCCCATTCAAGTTTTTACCAAGGTATTTTACCATAGTTCCTTTCTTTTATCTTTTTATCCCTGCATTTTCCTTGCTTTTATCCTTTATTCTTGCATTACATGCACATTAGACCACAAAGGAAAATATCCACTCTACTCATCTCATAAACAAAATATAATCAAAAGTATGTAATAAGTTGTGAGAATAGTTGGTTTGACTAATCTAGGAGGTGAATTGAGGTCAATTAAGGCCCATATAATTACTCAATGATGAGGCTCATCATCACCCCCTATTGAAAGTGTTGCTCACCCTCTGAGCAATTTAGTGGCTCTGGTAGCCTCTATGACATCCTATGCTTCTGTTGTGGTCTCTTCTCGTTATTCATAGAAGCCTGCTTTCCTTTCTACTTCTTCCCATTGATATTCTATGATCTTCAAGCTATGTGGCAGTGTTTTCCATCTCCTTATGCAGGCATGTATATTATCATCTCTTAGTAGCCTAAACATGTCCTTAAAATGTGAAATTGCTTGCTCTTGGGCAGCATGATATCTAAGTGTCAACTGAGGATCATTTGCAATTATATTATTGGTGTTGATTAGGGCCATGGGATTTGATTGTTCAGCTGCTTCTTTGTCCCTGAAGCCACTTAGCTCTTTTGTTTCTTTTTGCTCTTCCTTTTTTTTGTTTCAATGCCTTCTTCTTCTTCTGTTTCGGCATCATGTTCCTTTGTATTAGTGTCTTCTTCATCATGTCCCTCTGTATTAGTTTCTTCCTTATCCACCCCATCCCTATCTAGCTCTGTATCTTCTTCTTCTTGTTTTTCCTCCTCCTCACTGACAGAAGGACTAACACCATAGATGAAGGTTCTGATGTCATCCTCTGCTGGTAAGTCATTGAAGATTGTCCATGTTATAGGGATCCTGGGGTTTAGGAGGGCATCCTCAATGAGGATTCTGATCAACCCATGGTGAGCCAACAGTTGGGAATTTCCTTTCTTTACTTTGTTGCTGGAGTCCATGAGTGATTGCATTAGAAAATAGGGTATGTTGAATCTTTGGTGATCGGTGTTTCTACCCCAAATCTTAGTTCTTCAAGCATTCTAAAATGGTAGCCATAAAAAATATTGTATCTACCCTCACATGAGATATACTTGATGAGCATCTTGCTTATGAGGCTTGAAGAGGAAATGAGCAAATTCTTGAGAAAATAGAGTTTTTTGTGTATGTAATCCACTAGCCTCTTTCTTTTTTTATAGAGGAAACTGGCCACCTTTTCACTTACAAACCAACTACCTCTTAACCTTTACAACTTTTGATCAAATGATGCATATGAGTGAGTGAGCAGGATACTTACCTGTGGCCTTAATGCCACGTTGCAGTTGTCAAAGATCAAAGGTGTTGCTGATGGTCATTCTTCTTCCTCCTCTGCTGTCTGTTGATGGTTTCTTGACTGCAGATCTGATGTTGTTGTTGCTGCTGTATGGTCATCTTTCTTCCTCTTCTATTGTCTGTTGATGGTGTCTGTGACTGTAGATCTAATGTTGCTGAATGGACAAAGGGAGTAGGAGTGTGTGTGAAGGCAAGGATGATGGTAATGGATGAGGTGAGGGGTCCCTATAGAAAACACAATTTTCACCTGAATTGGAGCAATGAAGTGAAGAACAATGGAATTTAAGGAGGGATGCATGGTAAGGAGTGGAGGAGATGAACATATGTCAGGCAAGGCCCCCTTTGGTTCTTCTCTTTGCTCCTTGATTGTCTTTCTCATCCTCTTGCAAATAACAATTATGTTTTTTTCTTTTTCTCTTATTATATTATATTTAATTTTATTTTTTTTTAAACACCTAGGCTGCGTCAGAGAGGTTTCCACCCTAGATATTTGCCCTGGGCGCCCCAAGGAAGGTTTTCACCCAGGGATCTTATTTTTCTTTCCATTTTTCTCATCCTTGGGCCGCCTCATGGAGGTTTTCACCTGAATCCTTATTCTATTTTTTCTTTTTCAATGACCTGATGAGGGAGGAGCTGAAAATTGCTCCACCATCATCATTGTCTTATTGATACTGTCAATGAAATATTGTTTAGATAAAGGCCTCTTGTACATTTTCAGTCTGTGTCCATTAACTAGTAATGGAATGGCTTCTTCATCTATAGTTCTGATCTGCACTGAACTATTGTCATGGCATCTTTCCACCACATAAGGTCCGAGCCATCTTGTCCTTAGCTTGCCCTTGAAGTCTTTATACCTAGAGTCATATAACAATGCTCAATCTCCTTGAAATTGCTTCATCTTAACGTGCTTGTCATGCCAGATTTTCCTCTGAAGTTGAACTATCTCTAAATGGAGGAGGGCTTGCATTTTGAATTCATCTAAGCCATTCAAATGGAATAGTCTTTCTTTATGTGCATGACTGAGATCCAGATCTAGCTGGGTTGCCATCCTCAATGTATTATATTCGAATTCAATGGACAACAAAGCCTTCTTCCCATAGACCAGCTCATAGGGTGTAAATCTAGTGGTGGTCTTCCATGTTGTATTATAGGTCCAGGTGGCCTCAACTAGTCTTTCTGCCCAATCCTTTCTGTTGTTGTTCACTACCTTGGTTAGGATGTTCTCCAATGCTCTGTTGGTCACCTCCACTTGCCCATTAGCTTGTGGATGATAAGGAGTGGAGGTCCTATGCTTGATTTTGTGATGCTTGAGCAATTCTTCAATCATGCTGGAGGTAAATTGGCTGCCTTGGTTTGTGACTAGCTCTCTAGGGTACCCAAATTTGTAGAATATATTCTCCCTTAGGAACTTAGCCACCTTTTCTTCTGTTGCTGCCTTAATTGCCTTGGTTTCAGCCCACTTAGTCAAGTAATCAGTGCACACAATAATGTGTTGTTTTTGCTTTGAAGGAGGATTGATAGGCCCAATGAAGTCCATGCCCCACTTGTCAAATGGCTCGAAAGTCACTTGAGGTTGTAGGGGCATTTCATCTCTTGGAGTAGGCTTTCCCATCCTCTAGCATCGATCACACTGACTAATGTACTTCCTCACATCCTGATGAAGAGTAGGCCAATAATAGCCTGCTTGCAACACTTTGAATGTTGTCCTCTTTGCTGCAAAGTGACCTCCACAAGGCCCATCATGATAGGTCAGAAGGATGTCAAAGACTTCCTCTTCCCTTACACATCTTCTCAATATTTGATCTGGGCCAAGTTTGAACAAATTTCCCCTAATCCAGCTGAAGGGGGCACTTTTCCTTATTATCTTTCTCTTTTCTCTAGAGGGAAGGTTTGGTGGGAACTGTGCTGATACCAAATAGTTTGCTATATTAGCAAACCATGGGGAGAGCACTGAAATAGCAAACAAATGCTCGTCTGGTAACTGATCATCCACCATTCCTTCTTCACCTGCAGGTAGATTCATCCTAGATAGAAAGTCAGCAACAACATTCTCCTTACTAGGCTTATCAACAACAGTTAGATTAAATTGTTGCAATAAAAGTAACCATCTTATGATTCTAGCATTTAATTAATTGCAGCATGATCAATATGCACAAATGTCTGATAGCCTGTAATGTAATGCCTAAACTATTCAATGAATGCACAACAACTAGGAGTTCTTTTTCGGTCACAGTATAATTTAACTCAGCCTTTGACAGGTTTTTACTGGTAAAATAGATGGCATAAGGCAATTTCTCCTCTACCTGACCTAAGGCTGCTCCTATGGCTTTATGTGAGGCATCAGCATGGATATGAAAAGGGAGGGCCCAATTTGGGCCTCTAAGGATTGGTGCAGTGGTTAATTTACCCTTTAGAATGTCTAGGGCCTCTTGACAGCTCTTTGACCATATAAATTCAGAATCTTTGGCCAACAATCCAAACAAAGGAGAGGCTAACTTGTTGAAGTCCTTTATGAAGTTTTTGTGGAGGTGGGACCCTTTGGATGATGGCTATTTTGTTTGGGTCCACCTGCAGTCCTTGCTGAGATATGGAATGACCTAGCACAGTCCCTTCAGTCATTAAGAATTCACATTTTTTTGGACTGAGAGATAGGTTCATTTCAATGCATTTGTGTAATACTTTGCCTAGGTTAGTCAGGGCTTCTTGGAAATCATAGCCATAAGGTGTAAAATCATCCATATAGATTTCCACAACGTCATGCACTAGTTCAACAAAAATACTCAAGACTGCTCTCTGGAAAGTGGCAGGAGCATTGCATAAGCCAAAAGGAAGGACCCTATAGGAAAAAGTACCCCAAGGACAGGTGAATGTGGTTTTATCCTGGTCTTCTGGGCAAATTTGGATTTGGTTGTACCCACCAAATCCATCTAGGAAGGAAAAGAACTTCTTCCTTGCTAGGCCATCTAGCACTTGGTCAATGAAGGGTAGGGGAAAATGATCCTTCTTTGTGGCTTTGTTCAACTCCCTATAATCGACACAAATCCTCCACTTACCATTCTTCTTGGGAACTAACACTAAAGGAGAGACCCACTCACTGTCAGAGATAGGGTAAATGAACCCTGCATCTAACAATTTTTGCAGTTCTTCTTTGACGATGTCTTTAAGGGCTGGATTCATTCTCCTTTGTTGTTGCGTGACTGGCTTGCAACCTTCCTTGATGTATATGTGGTGAGTACACACTGAGGGGTGTACTCCCTTCATTTCCTTATAGCTCCAAGCGAAGGCTTCTAGGTTCTCTTTCAACAATTTGCATAGTTGTTCCTCTTCTAAAGTAGAAAGAGATGGATTAATCTTCAAGGTTTTCTTTGGGCCAAATTCTATGGTTTTGACACGGAGTGGGTTGGAATCAATCAAGCATAAGTCAATTTGTTGATTGTTCAGTGTTTCGTTTACTTCTTCTTCTAAGGGTAATGAACTAGGAGTTGGACTTTGGAGCAGGTGTTCAATTAAGTCATCCTCCTCTTGTTGTCCTCCTCCTATGATTTCTTCCATAGCATAAAGTTGGGCAAAATAAAGCTCATCTTCTTCCTCCTCCTCCAACCATAAAGGTAAATCATGTCCTAGGGAGGGTTGTGCAAGAGGGTATAAGACTAACTATTTGGACATATGCTCATTCTTGATGGTCATATTCCCAACTCTGCAGCTAATGTAGGGATCAGTTGTGGCCAACCATGGCCTCCCAAGAATGAGAGGGTAACAAGTAAACTTAGCCTTAGGCTAGAGAACTAGAAAATCTGTAGGGTACTCCTAGGAACCAATGGAGACCATCACATCCTCCTCAATTCCCTTAGGGGTGACTGTGGAACAGTTTGCAAGTTGTAGCACTATTGTGGTTTTCCTTAATGACCCTTGGAGGTTAAGCTTGAGCATGGTGTCCTTGGTCATCACATTAATGGTAGCCCCAAGATCAATCAGAGTGTGTGGGACAATGGTGCCATTGATGTGCACATCAACTACAGGGCTTCTAGGGTCTAAGTATTTTGGACATATTACCTGCCCCAACATTAAGTCAGATAATTGCCAATGACATTAATGGTAGGGGCATCCCTTTTTCTTCTTCCTGGATGCTTAAAGCACTTCTCCTTAATCAATTTATTGTAAATAGGAACATCTTTGATTTCCTGGAGAAGGGGGATCTTTACACATAGGTTTTTCAATTCTCCTAGAAGTTCAGTTTCTTCTGGGGTAGGCTAGAGTGGTTGGGCTAATCTTTCAGGAAAGGGTGGATTTGCTTTAAGGTTGCTTTCCTCTCTTTCTTCCTCAACCTCCCTATGTGGAGAGGGAGGTTGGTTATCTGGGAGAATTCTCCCAAATCTTAGGTTGATCTCCTGGATTTCTACAACATAAGCTGGGTATGATGTCTCTCCATTGTATCCTTGTTGAGCTTGCCTATTGTTTGGGTTTGGATTTGGTTGGGCAGGCATCTGGGGTTGCCTAGGTGGAGAAGAGTGCAGAAGTTGTGGTTGGGTAGGTGGTGGATGCAATAGGGCTGGAACATTGTTGACTTGGGGCCTCCACTCTTGGGGTGGGGTATTCCACTGGTATTGTGGCTGAATGTAAAGTTGAAATGACTGGCTGGCTGGCTGGGAATGATACTGAGGTGCATAGGACCAAGGAGGGGGTGTAGACTAGGAAGGTTGAGTAGGGGGTCCCAAGAAGGTGTAGTTGTGGTTTGGTTGGGTCAGTAACATGCATGGGATGATCCTTGCATACCCTGCTGGTGTGGTCTAGCCCCAGGAGGTCTCCTTTGGTTGATGTAACAAAGTTGCTCAGTGACCCCTTCAGCTCCTTGATATACAACTTTGAGTCCAGGCAAAGAAGGGCACTTGTCTATGGAGTGGTTTTATTCACAGACTGAGCAAATCTCAATACAGTTCAATGGGCATTCATTCCTAGGATGCCTCTTGGTGCATCTATGACAAAAGATGGCCAAGGCTCTCTCTGCTTCCTCTTGCTTCCTTTTGATATTCATGGTATCCAATTGTAAGGCAAGGGTTTGCAACATCTCACTTTTGAATTCCTCCAACATATTTCCAATTTCACCCTTGATGGATGAGTTGGAAGACGATGTATTGGCCATAGGATGACTACTCCTACCCTTTTTCCTGGTTGCCCTATAATGGTTTATAAAGACAGTCTTGATATCCTCATAGGGTAGTTGGTAGATATCTCCTCCTGCTAACAAATTCAAGGTATCTAGGATATCCTCCCTTACTCCTCTAAGCAGGACTAGCTTCAGTGACTCAGGGTCAAGTGTGCACCTGGCCCTTTTGTAACTGAGCTGGAATCTTTCTTCATAGTCTTCTAAGGATTCATCCTGGCCTATGGTCATCCTAAAAATCTCTTCTTTAGTTTCCTTTGACCTACAGTAGTCCCTATATTTGTTGTTAAAAGCTTGTTGCATCTGAGCCAAGTTATGATGCTATCTCCAAGTAAACCCATGAACCAACACAATGCTACATCCTTGAGGGTAGATGGAAATAGTTTTAACCTTTGCTCATCCTCTGTATAGTCATAGGTTCGGCATATAATAACAAACTCAAACAAGAAAGTGTGATGGTCCTCTGTGGTCAAGCCATGGAAATGAGGTAGAGCAAAGGGGCTTATATTCTTCATTTTAGTGTCCCCATTGGTTTCCCTAATGGGGAAGGCACTCTCATTTCTCTCTTTTTTTCCTCCGTCATCTTGGTTTTTAGCCATTGGTAGAGTAGGAATGGGTTCTTCCTCTTCTTCTTCCCCTATAGGTTCTTCAAATATGTCAGGTTGCTCACCTAAAGGTTCTTCTAATTCATAGTCACCGAAGAAGAGAGAAGGTCGACTGTTGGATGTAGTGGGGGTATTTGGCAAGAATTTTCCTGAATTATCCCTATTCCTACGAGGCATGAAAGGAAATGTTTTTGGTTTTTTTGTAAGATTTTTCTTTAAAGCTGGAAAGTATTATGCAGAAAGGAAATTGCTAATTGAATGAAAACCACTAACAAAAAGGAAACTACTTGCAGAATGGAAAGGAAAGCAGATAAATGACACATGAAAGAAAGAAACTATATTACTTTTGTAGAAATAAACTAATGGAAGAAAATTGAAGACTAGAAGTAGAAGAAAAGAAAGTTAGAGACTAGAAATAGAAGAAGGAGCAGTAATCACTCCTACTTTGACACCTCCCCGACAATGGCGCCAAAAAGTGATGAGCCTAGGTGTTGCAGCAAGAATGTTGCAACTCCCAGGGCTACCGGCTTTACTTATCAACCTGGGGTTCGTAAAAACTTGGAGGTGATTGTGCTATATACACAAGTATAAGTGAAGGTACTGCATGTTGTCACTACTCATCTAACAAGAGACCTCAGGGGTTTGAAGCCAGACTTCTATAGGGTCAGAAGAAGTTTGATTTTGATGGAAGGAGAGCAAACCTATTCTAGGGGAGAGCTATTCTATTGCAGAAATGAAGAAAGCAATCATGTAATTCTAAACTCACACTAGACCCTAGCTAACCAATTAAACAACTATGCTAAGAAGAATTACTAGATCAATCACTAATCTAATGCTAATTATCTAAGTTGCAGAAGTAAAAGCATCAAAACTAGACTAAGGGGTAAACAATGGAAACTAAGCTAAGTCTGTGTCTAAGTGGAAGAAGCAGTCGGAGGTCAAATTGGTGAAAAGAGGACGTGAGGGAGCAACAACGCCTGAGAACCGTTGGATCAGGCAGGTGAAAGGCAAACGAATGACTGAGATCAGATCGCAGGAGGGTACGTAGGTAGATGGGTGAATAGGGTTAACTACAGGATGAACAGTGGAGATTATATTGCGAGCAGTTGAGTGAATAGATGAACGAACGAGGACAACCGGAGATGGATGGCTGAGATTATATCGTGCGGGTGGAGTCAGGAGATGGATAGACAGGATTAATCGGCAGATGGATGACGAAGATTAGATCGCAGGCAAAAGAAACGTGTGGAAATGGTATCGGGTGATGCGATGGCCGTTAGATCAGGAGACAGATTGACGGTGGAGATTGGAGCGCTTAAAGGAACATGCAGAAATGAGGGAGCGGGTTTAGAGGGTGGTAAGCAGTATTTCGTGTGCCCTCAAAGCTGTAAGCAGTTTTCTCAAATTTCACGCAATTAGCCTCCCCGGCCGACACGTAGCATGGGGAAACCACCCATTTCGCGTGCCCTTGGGCGGATAATGATTGGACAGAAATCCACGCGATATGGCGCGATAGTCGTCAGATCTGGCGAGGCAGATCAATGGTGGAGTTTGACCGAGTTGGTTGGTGAGCGGGTGCACGATAACCGTCGGATCTGACAAGGTAGATCAACGGTTGGGATTTAAAGTGCACGAAGTCAAACGCTAAAAGTGAATTCGGGCGGTGATTGGTCAGTTTTGCTATGTGAGGCGATCTACGGGTAAAAACCATTTGAACATGGATTAACAGCTTCCGCTCAACTTTTCATGCTGAAGGAGAATGAAAGGGATGTGAGGGAGATCAAATGACGGGAAGAGAGCAAAGGAGCAGATGATCATAAAAGGAACAGAGTAACAATGTAATGAACCCAGTGACTGCGTTAAACAACAAACTCCCTGTGAAAACCAAAACCTTGTGTTTTTGGAGTTGCTGCAGGGTTTCTTCCTCACATCATGGTCCCAGAGGGAGGAGGTGAGGCCGAGACACCTGTGAGAAACCTTGTGGATCTTTTCTTTGCCAACCTACTAACTAAATGAAATCATAAATGATCTACTCTGCACTATTGTAATGAGACTGCAACTACTTAAACAAATGAACAGTTAAACAATAAACCTCTGTAATGGAAATGAACTACTTAAGCAAATGAACAGAAAACAGGAAACTATGCTACTTAATACAGTAAAGAGGATCTTTGGCTGCTAGGGTCAGGCCCTAACCCAAGAGCTTCAGCCCTCTAAGTTAACTCAGTGCTGGCTCAAAACAAAACTCATCTTCATTATAAAAGAACATTGTATTACATCAAAATTGTTACAAGTCTGCACTTGGACACAAAGTAGAGTAAAAAGTCTGAATACTTCTAATGCTTGCTAACTGACTAAAAAAAATGAGGTCCTAAGCCTTTCTATTTATACATCTAAAGTCTCCAATGACTTCCTTCAAAATTAGGGAGGCACAACTCCCAACTCAATGATAAACTTGTGCTTTCCCTTTCACTAGCTTAGCTGCCTTCTAGTAGGGAGGTTGCTTGTACTTCCACTTGCTTGGTTGCCTTCTAGTACTCCTGATTTGGCTTGTTTTGCGCTCTCACTTGCTTGGTTGCCTTCTAGTACTCCTGATTTGGCTGTTTGCACCTTCACTTGCTTGGTTGTTTGTACTTTCAGTTGATGGAGGGATATTCGAATGGAGGGGCAATAAATGAGGAGGATTTATCTCTTGTAATTCCTCTCCCTTGTCCCATTCGTGTTTTTACCAAGGTCTTTTACCATAGTTCCTTGCTTTTATCCTTTGTTCCTGCATTACATGCACATTAGACCACAAAGCAAAATATCCAACTCTACTCATCTCATAAACAAAATATAATCAAAAGTATGCAATGAGTTGTGAGAATAGTTGGTTTGACTAAGCTAGGAGGTGAATTGAGGTCAATTAAGGCCCATATAATTACTCAATGATGAGGCTAACCACACTTCAAACCAACAATAGCTTGATTTCTCTTCACCACTTTAAATATTGAATAATATCATGTTATATTTTATTAAATTGCAAGAGAATATACTTTTAGATGGTTTATCACATGGTTTAATTTTACCAAGACACAAAACCACTCAGTTTCCATTCTCTACAAATGCACCAAATTTCTTAGTACTCTTGCAATATTTTTCACGTCTATGTATATTTCATTTGTTTGATATGATATTGGTTATCTTGATATATGCATATATCTAAGTTTGATTTATTTAACCTTGAATTTTCCACTTACTTGGTTTCTTTCAATTCCACTTACTTGGTTTCTTTCAAGTCTCTCAATTTATCCCTTCTTTCTTACAAGAATGTTTGAGGAATTTTTGTTTATGTTAAACACAAGGTCTTAGTGAGATGGTTGGAATCTCATTAACATAGCAAGGATATATATTTTTTCATTTTTTCATATGTTTGGATTTATGAATGAAAATGTGAAAGATAAGGAAGAAAATACCTAATGTAGGATGCTCAATTCTAATTTCCGTCACAAGCTAAATAAGAAAATATTTAGCACAAATTTCTCCTTAATATCCGCACAGAATGCAACAAAAATGCACCCTTCTCATTCCTTCTTTAGCATTTCATGTAAATAATATAAAATTGAAAATACAAATCCTAACTAAAAACAGGGATATTAATTCATCCCTAATTCATCACTGAGTCATTAATTCAAATGATGCAAACATTGAATTATTTTGGGGGAGGGAAGAGAAGAGATCTATATAATGAATTCAAATGTTAACAATAGAAATCATATCCTTGATTCTATTCCTACTACTTTTTCACCTGAGTCTAGTTTCCTCCAACCTTAGTCTTCGATCAAAATTTCAACACAAAAACTATGATAAAAATCAAATAGAAGAGCTAAAGAATTGCTCAAGACACCCTAGGAAGATCAAGCTCAAACTTGGAAAAAACATGTGTTTTTATCACGTGGAAAGAGATAAAGGATTTCCCTACTAATATTATCTATATATATATATATATTGTTCATGGTTGGAGAAAGGTAGGATGAATAGATTTATCATTCAACAAATGGTAGAGTTGTTGCAAAAAGGGTGCATGTAGAAGGACTGAGGCGAGATAGCCACTAAGGAAAGATCACAATTGTTTTATGGATATTGATTGATATGTTATTTTGCGATGGTAAGACATTTGTTTTCATAAAATCTTTGGAGGTGGATGGCAGCGTATTTTTACAGAGTTGATCTAATAACTTAAGAGCTTGGCTTACTTTGGATGATTTTCTGAGGTTTTACAGTTATGGTGTAGTTTGCTAAATATATTTGTTATATTTTTGGTGTTGGGGTATCTTGGTGGATCTATGTCATATCAGTCCTAGAAATTATTTCATGTCTTTCCTCTGCTTGGCTGGTCACTAGTCTCTTCTACGATAAATCTGCTATGCGATTTATAAGACTATTTGTTTTTAGCCACATCACCCTCTTCATGGATATCATTTTCCTTATTGTTATCTCATGGTATCATGTGTATGGGGTGTCTTACTGTGTCTCTTTGTATCAGTGGATACATTACGTTTCATTTTTGGATGGTTGGTTTTTGAGGTGGGGAATATCTAGCTTTCTTGCCTATTTTACCCCCCAGTTTTGAATTGGCCACTATATCTCAACGGTCCATTGTGCTGACATTTATTTGTCTATCAGTTGGTGGTGGGTATTTGGTATATGTCATATCGCCCTACATCGCTAATGGATTTGGTAGGAAATATGTGATCTATCTAAATTGCATATTTATTTTGTTTTCTACAAGGGGATTTATCATCGTCTATCCATCCACGTCATGCCTAGGGCAATTCTATTATATTGGATTGGTGGTGATTGACCTGTATTCTCTCATTTAATGCCATTATAGAGAGGTGTGATCTCTATTGGGACAGGGTCCATTGTTTTTGCCACATCATACTCGTTGGTCCTATGGTATTGATTATTTGGGCTATCAGGTAGCAGTGGTTGTGTTTTCACTTGGGGATCGTTATGGACGTAGGGCCCTATCACATTGTTTTTTGCCTATTGTACTGGTGGGTAATTTGTTGGTATTATTTGGGTTTTAATTTTTCCTATGTCTTTATTGGGTCGTAGGCTTCATTTGACTTTCTAGGGATTTTGAAGTGGTTTTTACATTTATTTACTTGTTTCCATATGGATTTGATATCTCTTGGTTAGTCTTGTTGCAATATTAGACTTTTAATTGGCCACTTTTGAGCTGTGGACACTTTGTACTTCCCTTTTGTGTTTTCTCGGGCTCGAGGTACATGTTGTGATAGATAGGCTTCAGTGGGGGAATGTCATCAGTGAATTTGATGTCATATGGATCAACCATGCAAGGCTCTACTACCCCAGGTGATGAGGCAATGATTCAGGTAGCAGTCAAGGCTGAGGGAATGCTACCTTGGATTTCTGATGTCAATTCAAAAATTGATATTTCTAGAGAGAAAGGGGAAACTGTTATTTCCAGTAGACATGCTTGATCCGAATTTAAATAGGAACGCAACAAATTACAGAGATAACCATAAATACAGATATGCAGCGGAAATAATACTTCATTTCATTACTGTAAAATACTAAAATATGCTTACAAATAGCAATGGAAAGAAACCAGCTAGGGCGACGGTAGCATATCTCTGAGAAGAGATGTGGCGGCTACATGCCTCTGAACTGTGTTACAATGAGGCTCAAAGGCCTATTTATTATTGAGAAATAATGGAAAACCCTTCACATCCCAAAACCTAACCCTAGAAGATGAAACGCCAAATTGTGGGCCCTGTTTTGGGGTGAGTTGGACAACCAACTTCCCGGGGTCACGAATTGGTCGTATTATCTCTGTTTGACGCACATGATAGCCCGTTGGAAAGATCTCTCCGAGGACTATGACGAAAAAGATGATTTTTTGATAGAAAAATCTCTCGCGGTAGATTTCCCAAAAAACGTCGTTTAGGGCCTCAAAACGGCTCCGAAAGTTTAGGATCCGAAAAATTGCTAAAAATAATAAACTGTGCTATAATTAAGGAAACTGAAAAACTGAAAGAGACAGCTGTGGGGGTCCAAATGGGATAGGTGGGTGGCCACCAACATCGACCTGGATCATTCCTCCCTCCTTAGGAAGCAATGGTCCCCATTGCATTGAGTTCCTCCCTGAGATGAGGAAGCTTCTGTTGAGCTGGGTCTTTGGTGAGCTGTTCTGCAATCTCTGAGGTGTCCAGAAATGGTGGGGAGCATGGTCAGCGACGGTCCACATTGAAGACTCGGTGCAAGCAAAGGAATGGAGGAATTTTGTGCTTCAAAGCATTGTTGCCCGTAGCCTTGTTACCGGTGTAAGGACCATGTCAAAGTGGTTTGAGTTTCTGATGGGTTCTAGTAAGGCGCTCCCTCTGCAAATGTAACCAAACTTTTTCGCCCACCTGAAACTTGTGTGGTACCCCTCTGGGTAAGGAGAAGTTGTTCCTGTGTTCTATCATGACTGTATCCCTCTGTTGCTACTGTTGCGTGGAGGAACCCTTCGCGGGGGTCATGGATGTAGCAACAATCTTCCCCTTACTTTGGGAGTGAACCAGACATAAAATAAATTTCCTAGTATGTGAGATGAGCTTGCTGCCTTTCTTAACAGTGATCAAAGAGGTGGCGGTAGGTGAGGCTACCTCCGGTATCCTGTATAATGAATTATCCAAAGAAATAATGACAGCACGAGGCCTTGACTCATACACAACATGTCGCCTCCACAAGTATGGCTGGCCTAATAGTACATCACAAACATCCAGAGGTGTAACATCACACAAAACCTCGTTTATGAAGGGCTTGATGCTATAGGGAAGGCGACACTGCTCGCGAACTTTGAGATCTCGTCCTTCGTGAAGCCACCCGATACTGTACGACTGTGGGTGTGGTGTAGTTGGTAGGCCCAACCGCTTCACGACCTCTGCTAAAATGAGGTTCTTTTGGCTGCCACTGTCGACAATGAATTGCAGCGGCGAAGCCTTCACCCACATCTGTGAGTGGAAAAGACGTTCCCCCTCCTCTAGATCTTCGGGCTCATTTTTCTGGATCTTGGTGGTGGTAACAGTGACGCTGGGCTCTGCATCAATAATCTGCTTCCCTTTTCCATTCCCCTTGTCAGGTTCTGGCTCAGGGTCGAAACATGCATCTGATTCGAAAGCCTTCAACTCGGCCACCAGCGACTACTTGGTCCGACACTCACTTGTGTTATGAGTGGGACTCTTGTGGAACTCATACCACTTTCCTGTGTCCTTCTTCGGCTTCGCGGTGGTGTTCTTTTCTTGCGGCTTCGAGGGGTTGTCTTGGGTCACCCCGCCTTGGCTTTGTCCTTTGGGCTTTGGATTTGCAGATCCAAAGTCTCGCTTCTTCTGTTTGAACTTTTGCTCGATTTTGACAGCGTATTGGTATGATGTGCCGAGTGAGGAGATGTTTAAGAACTCCATCTCTTCCTGGATGTATCTGTGTACGCAGCCGTGGTATTTGAGTACCAGATGTAGCTCAGAATCTTTGATACCCAATTGTGTGCGAAGGGTATGAAAAATGTTTGTGAACTCCGACACATCTTGGTCTCGTCCCTACCGTAGTGTGGTCCATTTCATGTATTTGTCCTCATAGCTTTTGACAGGGTAGTACTGCTCCTTGATGGCATCCCGGAAGTCATTCCAAGTGGGTGTGGCTGAAATAGTGATAAGGGTTTTATATGGTTAACCCAAAACCCAACGAAGATCCGAGGATAGAGATACCCTGTAATGCTTGTGACCAACTATGATTCTGACAGTGTGCGGCCTAGCAAATGGACTTCGATGACAAGGATTTTATGCGGTTGACCCATAACCATGATGTTGGTTGCTGATGAAGTAGCAGGTGCCTACATAGCCTGGGGTGGGAGGGCACGTCTCCAAATAACCTAAGCTGAATGCTGCTATGCTGAAACTGATGAATGTGAAGCAGGTGCCTACTAAAGTGGGGTGGGAGGGCACGTCTCCAATGGGAACCCACTCCGAATGCTGCTCCAGAATTAAAATGGGCATAACTCAGTCAATATAACTCAGAATATTTATTATAACCTGTTTTTGGAAGCAAAAGGATCATTTTGCATCTTCCCATGAGTTGGAAATACTTATCTGGACACTCTGAGATCTTAGATTTGCGCTACAACAGTTCCACCATCACAAAAATTCTGATAAAATAGTTGATTTTAAATCAGTGATATCTCCCACATCCGAACTCCGATTCGACCCATTTTTTTTTGAAATTGTGTGATTTTTCGAGAGGAATCCAGATATGGTATTTTTTTTTGTAAATTTTGTACCAAATGTTTCAGATATGATCTGAAAATTCGCCGACCAAAAAAAATTCCTGCAAAAAAAATGAAAAAAGAAAAATTATTCCTGCTTGACCCAAGAAAGTGCTCTGTGGAGGTTGTAGCACATGCCTGAAGTTTGTTGAATATTGCTGCAAAATTTGAAACTGAAATTTGCATCAAACCCTCATTCCCATGGTATCATAACCTGCTCCGATACCACTGATCCAGATCTTGGGAGGAGGCCCCCAAGATCTAAAAGATTGAAATGGATCTTGGGAGGAGAGACCCCCAAGATCTGAAAACTTGCATTGCCAGAAGAAAAATAGGAGAATGCCCAATAAACAAACCACAAAGAAACTTTTATTAAAACCCACTGATCTGGATTTAAACATGAATGCAACAAAATACAAAGATAACCAGATACACAAAGATGCAGCGGAAATAATACTTCATTTCATTAATGGAAAATACTAAAATATGCTTACAACCAGAAATGGAAATAAACCAGCTAGGGCGATGGTAGCTTATCTCTGAGAAGAGATGTGTGGCTACATGCCTCTGAACTGTAAAGGCTACATTGTGGCGGACAATCTGTCCTTTTACAAAATGTGACTTGTTACTTATAGTATTTTTCCGTTACAATACCACGGGTCAATTCCATGGGTGAATGAATACCATGGGTGGATTTTACAATACCACGGGCGGATGCCATTTACAATACCATGGGTAAATTCCATGGGTCGATGAATAATATGGGTGGTTGAGTACCATGAGTTGATGCCATTTTCCATTCGGATCAATGCTCCTATTACTCGATCCCTAATATCATGTTTTCCCTCGTCATCTCATACTATCCTTGGTCAAAAGTCCAGATCGGTGAAAGAGATTGAGTCTGTTCATTCTCTAGTTTTTGGCTGTGATGATTTTTGGGAGAGAGTTTCAATTTTGCATCATCATGTCCTAATTGGCAAGTGGGAATTCAGTGGGATGAAAATGATCAGATGCATGGGTGGTTAGATGAACATTGGGGGTCGATTCTCCACTAAATACCAAAGGTTAGCATCCTAATGAATAGTTGGTATTGTTTTCATTTCCTACATGAGGGGATTTTTAAAATATTCTCAACATCTCTTAGGTTCACGGTAAGATTTTTTTATCTCTTCAACCATGGTTTGTGGGTTTCAACCCCATATCAACTATCCCTCAATGAAAATTACAATTGGTAAAACTTCCACACCTTCCATTGGAATTATGGTCTAGGTAGGATTTGGTTATGATAGGGAATTTGATTGGAAATTCGTATATGTTAAGGAACACAACATCATGGGACCAGATAAAAGGATATATTGGATCTTGGTTGAGGTTTATTTCTTGGGTGGCCCACTGTCTGTGATTGACTTAGTATGTGGGACCTTTCTTTTCGATGATGTATTTACTACTAGGGGATACCCTTCCATTGTTTGGGGTGCCACGAGACTAGTCACTTGATTGAAAATTGTTAGCATCGATTTTGGGTTCCAAAGAGGCATCACAGATTTTATTTGGAGGCAAGAGACTCCCAAAGAATCAATGCCTATTTGGAAAGAGTTTTCTCCTCCTAAATCAATAACGTTGCTAAGTAAGGAACATTTCACTGAAAATGTTTTATCCTTCAAATATACACTCGACACTGGTTGTGCTAATGTGGGGAAGTCTGTTATGGGGGGTAAATTGGGGGATTATCAAGTATGTCTGGAATCTTCCTTTATTAATCCATCTATTAGTGTGGGATTATCTAGAGTGTTGACAATTTACTAATCTCTTCCAAAATTGAATCATTGTTTTTCCAATTTTGATTCATCAATATATATGAATCCACAGTCAGGCTTGGATTTGGCTCTAATTGGTGATTTACCAGTATCCCCTTCTCGATCTAAGTCTCTGGTTATTAATTTTGGGTCTTTCTCAGGGAATTTATCTCCTACCAATTCCATTTGTAGTAACATTTCCATCTTGGCTCACAATTTGACTATGGATATAGAGCCTCTGCTAGTGCATTTGACTATCATTTCTCTAAGGATTCCAATCATTAGTCTAGAATATCAAAGGAATGTCACCATTCGTCGCAAGTGGAGGGGCTGAAAAACACAGTCAACATCCTTATCACCACCAAAATTTGGGTTGTCTACAAATTTGATGAATGCATTAATCCTTTATTACTTGTTTCCCCAACTGGTTATGATGCTCGGGCTCTTCGAGATGATATGCCTGTTATTAATATCTCGTCATGAATATATTTTCCATAAACATTTGAGACCTGGGGAATGATCATAAATAGGTCTCTCTTAGGAACTTGTTTAGGTTACGTCACCCTTTGATCATCCTCATCTAGGAGACGATGACGACGACGACAAAGGCTAGATCATATTTTTTAAAGATGTGCTTTGGGTGGCAATTTTGTGCAATTGATTCCCTTGGCCAATTTGTGGGATTTTTCACTTTATGGGATCCTAGGGTGGTTAAATTCAGGGCTTACAAACTTTTTCAGGAATTTTTCTATAAGTATTTGTTCATGGTTCCAGGTATCAATTATATGTTAAACACATATGCTCCATACGCTTCTAGGATGGAGTTCTGGGGTCGACTAGATAGATGCAGTTTGTTGAAGATGGGTTCACTAATCCTGGAAGGTGATTTAAACTTGACATTATTTGCTTAGGAGATTTGGGGGTCCAAATGAAAATTGGATCCTCTGAAGGAATATTTTAAGGGGATTTTCGTGGAAAATCATTTGGTGGATATTTTTCCATTACCCATTGTGCCCACTTGGGGTGCTTGGGATCAGAGGGGATTTCTAAGAGGCTAGTTAGAATTATGGTGGATGATAATTTATTGGAGTGTATGGGGTCGATGTGTTCGTGGATATCCCTGGAGAGGATGTCGGATCACTCTCCCATTATTCTCCAATGGCATAGCGATATTGCTTACAAAGGATACCCTTTCAAATTTAACCATACTTGGTTAAAATACCATGATTTTACTCATATGTTGTGGGATTTCTAGGCATGAGAGTTATTCTAAGGTATGGAATCACATATGGACCAAGTCTTTAGTAAACTCTTTGAATTAAAGAAAAAGATATGGCTTTGGATCGGTGACAAGAAGCAGAAGAATATTAAATAATTAAATTAAACTGACCTGAAACTAGCATATATGAATAACCCTTCAATCCAGATTATTTTTTCGAGTCTTACAAAATAATTGGCTTTGGATCTGGAGGGTAAAAGGAAACACATTATGAATCAGAAAGAAGCAGAGTTGAGGTTGAAGAGATGTGCTCTGTAACACAATATAGTAGAGATGTTATAATGTTTAACATTTTGACTCTTAATATAAAAAAAAATAAAAACCTAAAAAAAAACTAAAATAAAAAAGCTAATAATTATATTTATCAATAACACATTTTAACTCAATCAAATTACATAACATTAAAAATAAAATAAAATAAACTAAAAAAATATAAAACTAATAATTATAATTATAATTAATAATTAAATCATCATAGCTCTATCTTAACAACAATCTACCAAGTGTCAAGAAAGATAATTTTTTTTATGTGATAGGCATATTAATTATATATATATATATTTATAAGAAACATAAAATTACAATATAACATTTTTTTATTTTTTATTTTTTAAAGTTAAGGGGACATTATGTTTTATAATTGTTGTGGGGATAACCTTCTAGAGCCCAACATGGGAGACATGTTGTAATGTAATGTTTAACATTTTGACTAATCAAATTACATAAAAATAAAAATAAAATAAAAAGATTGATATAATGTAGCCTAACATGGTCAAAATAAAATAAAAATAAAAATAACCATATAAAATAAAATAATGATAAAAATGAAAATGACCCACTATATTATCTCATGGTATTAATGCCAAAAATATAGCGTATTTAAAAAGGGAAATTAAATCAATCTAGATCTATCAAATACCTTGATATCTCTTTTAGAGTAAAAAAGATATCTCTAGAAATTTATAAATTTAAAATTAAAATGAAAATTAAAATGAATCTAAATTAATTATTAATTTTTGATGTAACAACATCTTTTTCATTTTCAATTAATTAATTATTTTAAATTTAAAAAAATTTAAATTTTATCAATAAAAATAAAAATAAAATATTTAAAATATTATATATAAATAAAGGTTGGAAAATAAGTTTTGAATTAATATCCTTTTAATAAAGATAAAAAATAAAAATTCAAGTACTATGATGAAAAATAAAAATTCGTAATCTTTTTCTTACTTTAATAATACAACTCCCAATAAATGTAATTAAAAATTAAAGTGATGTAACCTTTTTTCTTAGCTTCAGTAAATGCAATTCAATCTCAAAACTGTGGGAGTTGATATCAAAACTACCATGTTAATTAATGTAGCGATCGTAGGACGTTGAATCCAACGTACCTGTTGCTGCACATCTAACCATTTTAGAATCATTTCTAGGGGAATAAAATTGAGGACTGACCAAACAGGCCTGTCATGATCGTTTGAATGTCCCCTGTAGCCAAGACGGACCAAAGAGGCTCAGTCTCACTTTCATTTGTAGTAGAGACATTTTTCCATACGTATATAAACAACAAACAGAACTGAGTATTGAGGGGGTTTCGATGCGGATGGTTGTTCGTCGATTGTGTGCTCGTGTTTGACGATTGTGTGCTCGTGTTTGAAAAAAATCCCGACGATTTATATAAAGGGGATCGCCTATCATCTGAATGACGGAGATCGCACGAAGATCAGCAGCTACCATGGATTCAAATGCAAAACAGCTGGTAGATTCATTAACAGACCATATTGCCCTCTATCACTCAACTTCCAACTCAAAACCTTCGAAATCCCAGTTTCGAAATAACGCTGTCCAATGGATGTCCTCCCTCACCACGGAGCAACGGCAGGCCGCCTTGACAACGGTAGACGAATCGTGGCTCGCCATTGTGCTGCAAATGCACAACCGCCTCCAAACGGACGGGCCTGGATTCTTCATCCTGCTTACAGACGTCCTCGTCTCGCAGAACGACCATGGCAAGGACAGGCACGGGTTCAAACCCCAGGCCGACGACGTTGCGCTTCCCAGCCTTTGCTACAGAAAAGCCAAGGGCCTTCTGGCCAGGGTTAACACCGATAACGAGGCAGAGCGAATTCTAATGCAGAGCATCAGGCTTTTCAGCTCCACAGAAGGCGAATTTCTGTCTCCGGAATGTACCCGGCTCGATTCCCTGACAGTCGCCGAGGATTTGGTGAAAGACGCTGACCGTTTTCTCGCAGTCATGGACGCGATTTCTAACTGTGATTTTCTGAGAAGTGCGGAGTCTCCTCCGTCGGCTTGCAAGTGGGAGGAGCTGCCATGGCTGAAGGCCAAGGGTTATTACAGCGTCGCTGCTTTCGTGGCCAACAAGCTGGAGCTCTCGTTGAGGCTCTCGTGGCTTCATTCTCACGGCAAGAAACGGAGTTCCAGGATGAATTCTATGGCGAATAGCCATGAAGTGCACAAAAATGGAAGAGATTTGGCAGGGATTGCTTCAAATGTGTTCTGGAGGAAGAAAGCCTGCGTCGATTGGTGGTCTAAGGTGAACGAGACGACCAGAGCTGAAGCATTTAAGCTTGCCGTTGCAAAGGTCGCCAAATTTGAGGTATTTCATTCGAATCTTAGTAAATTTAAGCTTCCTTTCGCAAATGTGGCCAAATATGAGTTATTTAAGCTGGATGTTTCAATGGTCGTAAATTTGAGGAATATAATTCCATTTCTTAGTAAATTTAAGCTCGCTGTTGCAAAGGTTGCCAAATTTGAGCTATTTAATTTCAATTCTAGTGAATTTAAGCTGGCTGTCTCAAAGGTCGCCAAATTTGATGTGTTTTATCAAAATTCAGCTTTGTTGATGTTATACTTTCAGAGAAAACTAGAGAAATAAATATAATAAACATACACATAGCGACAAGACATTCAAACCATGTACACCATGATTTAATGCTGCGAAATCAGATATTTCAATCGAGTTAATAAATTTATCCTTGTTGTCTCAAATGCTTCCAATTCGGAGGCATTTCAGTCGAATTCTTAGTAAATTTAAGCTTGCTGTTGCAATTACCACCAAATTTAAGGCATTTGATTCGGATTCTTATTAAGTTTAAGTTTGCTCTTGCAAAGACTGTCAAATTTGATGAAGTTTTTCATTCCAATTCTTAGTAAATTTACGCCTGCTGTTGCAAAGACTGCTAAATTTGGGGGCATTCATTCAAATTATTAGTAACTTTAAGTTTGCTGGTGGAAAGATGCTGAATCAAGGTATTTCGTTCATATTTTTATTAAATTTAAGCTTTGCTGTTGCAAAGGTTGCCAAATCTAAGGTGTTTGCGTAGAAAGAATAGTGAATTTAAACTTCTCGTGGCAAAAGACACTGAATTTCCAGAATTTCATTCAACATTTTTAGTGAATTTTGCAGAATTTGGTCTAAATTGAAGTGCATTGAATCTTTTTTGATTGGTTGTACTTGTAGCTCTGCACTGTAGTTTTCTGCCCTACAATATTTCACCTTACAAAATACTTCAAGACACTTACGGCAGCTTGGAACAAGCATATAGCTGAATTCAATCAAGATAAATTAGTTTTTTTTACCTAAAATAAGTCAAGGCATACACAGAAATTTTGTGAAATTTTGTTTTTATATTTTATACGTTAGAAATGAGACTCACATTTGATATATTTTACCTGAAATTAACCTTAACTAACTAACAAATTACGTGTAAGAATAAATTATAGATTATCTTAAGATATTAGTGTGAAGGGGACATTAGGGGCTATTTCTGGCACCAGATTAGTTGGTTTAACTTTAACATCCAGCAGTTCATTAAATATAGGTCTGCTTGGTTAATGCTATATAAATGAAATGTACACCAAACATGACAGAAGTTGGAAACCTTAGTGCATTTTATCAACAGTAGTCCAAGCAAATCTCCAGAGAAATACTACTGTATGGATCCAAATTTTCTTATAATCTTAAGCAACTCTTGATAATATTAAGCTAGATCTAATGCGGAATAATTGTCAACTATAGGCATCTCCATTGAAGATTTGTCATAGTACAAACAAGACCATTGTCTGACCTAGGAGGAGGATTGTGAAAGTTATCTATATCTAAGTAAAATGTTACCACTGTAAATGAAACCTTGGAAATAGGAAGGTCAAGAGTAACTCCATGGGTTAAAATATCAAATCCAACATAAAGTCACCAAAGAAGTGGCCATGCTTACCATGGACAAAGTCACAATAATATAAATCACAGGTTTCCAGACAAACCAGAGAGGGGCACGTGTGCACTCCCATGCTCGTAAAACCTATTTGTGCAACCATCGGCCTTCTTGTAACATCTATGTTACAGATGAAGAGTGTCAAAAAGTTGTCATTCGTTTCATTTGGAAATTGTGCATCACGAATCATACAATATCATTACTTGTTTTTCTACATAACTTCTTTACATATTTTTTGCATTTCTAGATTGAGGGGAAGGGAAGGGGAGGTTAGTTCCACATTAAGGAGATCAATCATTCTACCAGCAACTACCTTGATTTTGGCTCGGATCCAAGTTGACAAAACTTGTTTTAATGGATGTCTTCTATCTCTTTGCCTTGTGAAATTCTAGGCTTAGATTTATTGTATCGAGCATAGATATCTTAGGGTTTTATTCTCATACCCTAGGCCTAGTTTAAATTTCATATTTTAGTGCTTAGGCCAAGTCCTGATAAGATAAGTCATCCCTAGATTGTTGTGGTGTCTCAAGTATCTAAGTTTGAAGCTTATTAGGCAATCATTTGGTCCACCTGGTGAAATAGTCAGTTGCAGTGACAATACATTTATGCAAATTTGAAGAATTTGGATTTATCTCACCATGAAGGTGCTTATGACTTCAAACACAAAAGATACAAGAATAACTGTCAAGATTGGATCAATTGTCCGCCATAGCCCAAGTGGGTAGGCACTGGTCTTCCTTGCATTTTTAGCTACATCATTCAAAATTTTTTCTCTTTTTATTTTGTTACATGTAATTTAGGGTTAGATTCAGATATATTTTCAGATCTAGATTGCTTTTTTTTCCAGGTTTATTGGGCTAATAGATATGGTAACTAACTTGAATTATTTGGGCAAATAATTTCTTTGCTTGGTTGGATGTATAATTAATTTGCTAATTTTTTTTTGGATTTTATGATTGATTTACTAAAATTCTTCTAGGGTTTCAGTGAAATACATTCGTTAAGGATGATTTTGGTTTGATCTAATGTTTCAATTCCATATTATCTTAGAGGCTTTAATAGCTGTTTTCATATTAATTCCATGAGCACCATGAAAAATTTATATCTAGACTCATACGTAAATACAATTGATGCTAAAGAATGGTAAATGACTCACATACACACAATGTTTAACATTTCATGGTGAGGATGAATATTAATCTTAATTTGGAAATTGTCTCTGCAAATTCACAACTGGCAAACTAAGTCACAATTAGCATATATGGGATAAAGACATTGATGGCATTTGCATAAGTTGAATTTGTTGAACACTAACATTAATCTGCAATTTTGAGGAGACATGCACATCACACATTTTAAAAATTGTGTCACTAAAAGTATCTCACTGGTAACTTATAATGATACTTTGCAACTATGTAACCAGATTCGTCCTACCGGGGCTACGTGTCGCGAATCCATCGAATCCAACACGATTCGTACAAATTCGTGTTCAGATATCGTGACACGTAGTGTCTGATCAGGACACGATCGAATGGCTGTAGTATTTTGGATACATTATATATTATTATATGCATTTAGGGGAGGAAAGATGCATTCAGGTGGGTTTTTCAGGATCGAGCATCCCTTGATGAGGTGGAGGATGCCTTTGTAGAGTTTTCCACTAGCACTGGTCGATTTGCAGGATATGATCTGATTAGAGAGGGGGACTAAGAAGCCCTATTCTTGGTTGGCAAATCATGGGGCAACAAGCCCTCCTCTACAACAGTTAGTCATGAGGCTCCTCTCTCAGGTGACTTCATCCTCTTGTTGTGAGAGGAATTGGAGTACATATGGGAATTTGTACAGTGTCAAGAAGAGCAGGCTTGAGCAGTCCAGGGCAGAGACAATGGTGTATGTGCACACCAACCTTCGTCTTATTTATAGGCAGAGGGAAGAGTGGTTGAAGGGGAAGACAAAGATGTGGTTATGTCTTTCTTGATGATATGGGTTTGGACAACAGTGTTGAGTTGGCATTGGTCAACTTGGATCTCAATGATCCAATGCTAGAGCCTATCACATTTGATGATGATGATACTGTAGGGGGTCATCCTCCACACCAACAGATGCAGAGATGACTTTGGATACAGAGGAGGAGGATGCAACAGAGGAGAGCAGTGGTACTGGTGACCATGATGATCGGGACAGTGATGTTGATTTTGGTGATGACTATGATGATTGATGACTCATGAGTCATGAGCTACCCACTGCCTTCAGGCTTGTATACTTGTAGTTGTTTTGTATTTGCTATTTGATATTTCTATTTGCCATTGGCATTGCACTACCTATGTAACACATTTTGATTATGATGACTTAATGAGAAAACTACAGTTGTCAGTATCTTTATCTTACTATCTTGTCTTTCTCCCATTGGATCATTGATGAATTGAATATGTATTATGAATCATGATTTACCATTTATGTCACAATTGTATTTGTATGCACTATGTACTATGCATAATGTTACTTTCTAAACACTAAAACTTACGTGTAGATGAAGGTCTATGTTTGAAATCAATGAATTTGTATCATGACGAGAATTTGTGTAAGAAATATCTAATTTTTAATATATAGATATTCCGGGGGGTTAATGTGTCCGTATCCGACACTCTAATCCTTGTATCCGTCCAATCTCGAATCCACGTGTCAGGTGACTTAGCTTTGCAAGTGAAATTGGAATTTTGGAATTGATAGTCACGTGGATGACTTTGATGATAAGTTGGTGTGAGGTTACAATTATGGTATCCAACACTTTGGCATGATTTTATGATTAAGATTTCTCATATTGCTTTTACATGCAACACTTGATTACTGATGAAAATAAGTGCTTTAGCCAGCGTTTGTCACTCTTTATTTCACTTTACCTGTGAACTTTGGGATAAAATCTTCTGTGGGAATCCACCTTTTTTTCATCACCGAATAACCATATTTGTAATCTTTAAGATTTTATGGTGCATTGAGCCGTACTCATCTTGTGGAAATTGCTTACTAATTTTCCCTGAGTAGAATTTCATCCTTTTTCAAACATGTTATGAAGGAAAATTAATTGTTGGATTTATTAATCTAAGATAATTTACATTTTCACTTTTATATTGATTGGATTGATTGATTTTAGGGACGTCCCCTAGGTTAGGAATCCCTATTTCTCAGGTCTAAAGAGGGGGTCAACACCACCAAAGTGATAGTGGGTGGTTTGCCTGATAGTATTTCCTAGGCTATCCCACTAAGTTTAGGACTTTTGCTTCTAGGTGAGAGTTTGAGCAGTGACAGGGCCACTATTACTAACTCTCCCAAACATTTACTTCTAGAAACAAACTTTCCATTATTTTTGTTTTTTTTCAAAATTCCTTAATACTAGAATCTGTTAAGATATTCCGACACATAGGATATAGTTAAGTTCAACTTGGTCTAGTATAGAGTTAGGTAAAGTGTCTTTCTTTACCGTTGTACATTTTGTAACTTACAATCCGATGGTCACAATATGTAGTGATCCGACGGTTCACTCTCACCTCGGTATTACCGACACTTGATCCGTGGCTTGACACCCGATTGGTCCATGAGTTCTATTTAAAGCGCATGGAGGGTCATTGTTCGGGTAATCCGTGCATGAGAGAAGCTTATGTAAATTTTCATTCTTTGATTAATAAATTGCCTGTAGTACCCACGTTGGGACAGGCCGTGGACTGTTTCCCTCCTTGCACTTTGAGGGTTTTAACCACGTCAAAAATACTGGTGTATTGATTTGAGATCTGGTTGTGAGCGGTGTCCTTTTGGTGTTCTTTCTGAGGAACTTACCCTGTAAATTCCTACATGGTATCAGAGCTATTTGAGGGCCGCGTCCGTTGGTGATCCAAATCTGAAGCCGGTAGAACTGCATGCGGCTGTCGTTTCCTAGATCTGCTGTTTTTGACTGCTTTCGGGCCGAGAGGACTGCTCTGTTGCGTTCGGAGCATCTGTTCCAGTGAGGAACCCCTTTCGTTTCACGCGAAAAGGTTTCCGGTAGCCCTAGCTGCGTCATTTTTCAGATCGGGAGGTATACAGTGTTTTTGCAGTTTACTGTTATTTTCTCTCTGCTTATTTCGGTTTCGGTTTATTTAGCCTTTTTTTTAACCGGATCTATACCTTTCATTTCTGCGTATGCTCTTTGCCCTGCGACTCTGTGCGATCTGGGCAAATCAGAAACAGAAAGGAAGGATTTTTCTCATGCGTATGCTCTTTTCCCTGCACCTTAGTGTGATCTCGGAAAATCAGAAACATTGAGAAAAATATTTAGTTTTTCGGCTAAAGCTAACTTTGAGATTTAAAAAAAAAAAAAAATCTAGTTTTTTGGCTAAAGCTAACTTCGAGCCGCAAGGTTCGTTTTTCTTTGCATATTCGTGTTGGGTTTTGTGTTTTGTGTTTTGTAGGGAAAAAGAGCTTTCTCAAGGCAAGCACGCAAACCAAGGCCCCCCCCTCTCTCTCTCTCTCTCAAATTTTTTGTATAGATCAATTGGTTCAAAGCTATTTTAAGAGAGTAGAGGTCTTGGGTTCAAGTCTCCATTTTGTGGGGGCGGATTTTTTCATTCCCGCACATTCGCGCACTTTGCCGGCAACTTCAACAATTTTTTTTCAAAAAGCCATAACTTCTTCATCCGGAAGCCTTTTTCAGAGCCGTTTTTTTTAAAACCGCCTATTTTTTCGAGATCTATCCATTGGAACACTTACTTTCAGCATCTTCAGCTTCAGTTTTTTTCTAAAAAATGGAAAGTCCATGCCAAGTCATTCTTGACAGCACTAACTACTTCCAATGGGTAGCCTACATGGAAGATTTACTTAGAAGTAAAGGTCTCTTCAGAATAGCCACAGACCAAGAGAAGAAACCAAAAGATGAAGACAAGGCTGCAAAATGGGAAAATAGACAAGATCAAGCACGTGGTTTGATAGGGATGTCTATTTCTCCTGATCTTAGATTCCATATTGCAGAACTTGAGACTCCTCATGAAGCATTGGAAAAACTCGCTAAAGTTTTTGGGATTAAAAATGAAATTAGAGCCCATCAACTTGAAAATGAGTTGCTTACTTTGGATCCTAATAATTTTTCTTGCATTGAAGATTTCTTGTCCAAATTCAAGACCCTTAGATATCTCTTGGAAGGTGTTAAAGTTAAGAAAGAAGATGGTAACCTTATTTATTCCATCCTCACTAAGTTGGGACCAGCCTACTCTGTATTTGTTTCCACCTTCCATTCTACAAGGGAAGCTTTCATTTGTCAAGGACAAGACTACAAGGCCCCTTCCTTTGACTCTTTTTGTGATTCTTTAATAAGAGAACAAGAAAAACTCTTACATCTTGGTCTTCTTAATCTTGGAAACTCTTCCACGAAAGCGTTAGCCGCCCAGCAGCAACCAAATTCAAAGAATCCTAAGAAGTCATATCTTCAAAAGAATGGTCCTAAACCAACTCAGCCTCAAAATGAAAGATCATTTCAGCAAAATGATAAGACCAATAAAAACAAATGGAAGAAGACTGATAGACATTGTAACTTTTGTAATCGAGATGGCCACTTAGAATCTAAATGCTTTAAGAAGATGGAAGCCTTGGAAGCCGCAATGAAGAAACATAACATCCATGTGGAGCATTCTTCTACTTCAACTTCAACTTCATCTTCAGGAATGGCACTTTCTGCATGTCGTTGTCAATCATCTCAGTCTGGTTATGCATTAAATGTATCTTCTTCTTCTCATTCTCATGAGTGGCTCATTGATTCTGGAGCCTCTTATCACATGGCCAAAAACAAAGCCATGTTTTCTTCTTTAAATGATTGTAACACCAAAAATATATATGTTGGTGATGATAGATCTCTTAATGTTGTAGGGACTGGAACTGTTCATCTAGACAATGGTCAGTTTAATGATGTATTATGTGTTCCAACCTTATCCTGCAACCTTCTATCTGTATATCAGATAACTCATTCAGGTGAAGGTAAAATTGTTGAATTTTCACCTCATGATGTTGTAATCAAGGATCTGAGAGATCCTAAACAGATTCTAGCTACTGGTATTGCTGATGATTCCACAAGGTTGTATAAGTTTCACAACTTTGGGTCATCAAATCTTCCCTCAGTGTTTGTTGCTCATAATGATGAAGTGAGCAAACTTTGGCATGAGCGATTTGGTCACTTAAACTATCGCTCCCTTCAGCATCTATGTAAAGAAAATATGGTGACAGGTCTTCCTATGGTATCTTGCAGAGATGGTGTTTGTTTCGGATGTGTACTCGGAAAACATCATCGGGACAGTTTTGAAAAACGTGCCTCTTGGCACGCCTCAGCCCCTTTACAGCTTGTGCACAGTGATTTATGTGGTCCACTTCCTGTTGCTTCATTCTCTGGCTGCAAGTATTTCTTAACTTTCATTGATGATTTCTCCAGACGCACTTGGGTATACTTCTTAAAACTCAAGAGCGAAGTATTTAACACTTTTTTGGCCTTCAAAGCCTTTGTTGAAAAACAATCTGGACATCAAATTCTTAAGCTAAGAACTGATAATGGTGGAGAATATGTTAAAAACACATTCATCAACTTTTGCACCGAAAATGGAATTCAAATGCAACATACTGTTCCATACACTCCACAACAAAATGGTGTAGCTGAAAGGAAAAATCGCACCTTAAAGGAAATGGCTAATTGTATGCTGCAATCTAAAGGACTCAGTCTTAGTTTTTGGGCCGAAGCAATTAATTGTGCAAATTATATAATCAATCGCACTCCTACTAAGGTTCTACAGAATATCACTCCAGAAGAAGCTTGGAGTTCCATTAAACCAGATGTAAGTCACTTTCGTGTTTTTGGAAGTGAAGCATGGGCCCATATTCCAGATGAAAAGCATAAAGCTTTAGAACCTAAGAGTGAGAAATGTACTTTTGTTGGATATTCTGAAGATGTAAAAGGTTATAGACTTATTCCATTTAAGTCCAAAAATGTTATCATTAGAAGAGATGTAAAATTTGATGAAAATAAATCGGCCTGCGAGCCTAGTCCGGCGGATGTGCCACCTCTTCCTATCTCTTCTACTTTTGAAAACATTTCTTCTTCAGATGATGAAAGTGAGGATGATAATCCTCCCCCACCTTCTCAGGATCCTCAACTTCCAAGATGGGTCCGTGCTACTCGGGATGCAGCAGGTGATCTTGCCGGTGATCCTACAGATCAGCGACGTACACGTTCTCAGTTTGAAAGAGCCTCTTCTTTACTGGCTCAAGCTCCAGTAAATCATGATCCTGACACTTTTGCAGAAGCTTCAGGCCATCCACATTGGGAAGCAGCTATGAATGAAGAATATCATTCATTGATGACAAATGATACATGGGATCTTGTTCCTCTACCAAAGGGACGCAAACTTGTTAGATGTAAATGGGTTTACAGAACCAAGTATGGACCAGATGGGAAAGTTGATAAACATAAAGCTCGTCTTGTTGCTAAGGGTTTTTCACAGGTTGAAGGCATTGACTACACTGAAACCTTCTCCCCTGTTGCCAAAATGAACTCTATCCGCCTTGTTCTTTCCCTTGCTGCCTCTTTAAAATGGGAAGTCCATCAGATGGATGTTAAATCTGCCTTCTTGCATGGAGACTTGCAGGAAGAAATCTATATGGAACAACCCATTGGCTTCATACAAACAGACTCCAGCCTTGTTTGTCGACTTAAGAAATCCCTTTATGGTCTCAAGCAAGCTCCTCGGGCTTGGTATGCCAAAATGGATAGCTTTCTTTTAGAATCTGGCTTTTCTAGGTGTTATTCTGACAATACTGTCTACACCAAGAAAGTGGGCAACTCTCTTATCATCCTTGTTCTTTATGTTGATGATCTTATTCTTACTGGTAGTGATCCCAACCTTATAAACCATGTGAAGTCCAGCCTTAAAAAGAAATTTGAAATGACAGACTTAGGACACTTACACTATTTTCTCGGTCTTCAAGTCTTGCAATCCAAGGAGGGTATTTTCCTTTCCCAGTCCAAGTATGCTTGTGATATTCTTCGTCATTTTCACATGGAAGACTGTAAGCCAGCCCCTTCTCCCTTTCAGTCTGGAGTCAAACTTTCAGTCTCTTGTACTTCTCCTGAAGTTGATGCTACCTTATACCGTCAACTTGTAGGAAAACTCTTGTATTTAACCCATACTCGTCCTGACCTTTCCTTTGCTGTTGGCCTTGTTGCTCGTTTTATGCAAAACCCCCGTGAAAGTCATTGGAAAGCAGCTAAAAGAATACTTCGTTATGTTCGAGGTACAGTACAGTTTGGGATTCATTACAGTGCCAAAGCAGCTCCTCTATTAGTTGGTTTCACTGATTCTGATTGGGCTGGTGACCCTGATGATCGGAAGTCTACTGCCGGTTATGTCTTCACTCTTGGTTCAGGACCTATTACATGGGCTTGTAAGAAACAGGCTGCCATTTCTCTTTCGTCAGCAGAAGCAGAGTATCGTGGTGCCGTGGAAGCTAGTAAGGAAGCCTTGTGGCTTCGTCAGATCCTATCAGAGTTTGGCTTTGAGCAGCAGCATCCAACCACACTTTGGTGTGATAATCAAAGTGCCATTCAGCTATGCAAAGATCCAGTCCAGCATCAGCGCAGCAAACACATTGAACTACACATGCACTTCATCAGAAAGCACATTCATGACCATGTTCTTGAAGTGCAATATTGTTCAACAGATGATCAGGTTGCAGACATCTTCACAAAGGCTCTCACAGAGGCGAAGTTCACTAAACTTCGATATATGCTTGGAGTTCAGGAAGTTGTCACTAAGGGGGGATAGGCTCTAGTGCCTCCTTCCTTCTCCTATTGTGTCATATTTGTAAATCCTTCAATCCTATCCCAAGTTGTTCTTAAGGGGGGATGTTAGGATATTCCGACACATAGGATATAGTTAAGTTCAACTTGGTCTAGTATAGAGTTAGGTAAAGTGTCTTTCTTTACCGTTGTACATTTTGTAACTTACAATCCGACGGTCACAATATGTAGTGATCCGACGGTTCACTCTCACCTCGGTATTACCGACACTTGATCCGTGGCTTGACACCCGATTGGTCCATGAGTTCTATTTAAAGCGCATGGAGGGTCATTGTTCGGGTAATCCGTGCATGAGAGAAGCTTATGTAAATTTTCATTCTTTGATTAATAAATTGCCTGTAGTACCCACGTTGGGACAGGCCGTGGACTGTTTCCCTCCTTGCACTTTGAGGGTTTTAACCACGTCAAAAATACTGGTGTATTGATTTGAGATCTGGTTGTGAGCGGTGTCCTTTTGGTGTTCTTTCTGAGGAACTTACCCTGTAAATTCCTACACTAGGTTAGAATCCTACAATCACTGACGCTACCAATCGAAGTATCCCAACAAACTACTTTGCATAGAGGAACAATATACAACAATAAATCTGCTAGTGCACAAATATAGACAACTTTTTATGATTTTACAATAACCCAACTTCATTATATTAACAAACTGATAATACAACAGTCTAGGGCTCCCGTACCAGGGATAATGGCCCTCATACATCCACTAGTACAAGAATACAAGAACAAGATACAATGACGGTCTAGCTGACCTAGTCCACGATGACAACTTCTTTGTCGTACAATGAACACATTGCCAATCCTTCTGCTCCCAATCTACAACACTGCCTCGTCAATGGTCCTGGTCCTTTAGGTCACTGAACTCGACTCTTCAATATACCCTCTAGCTGATCTTAAGTCCATCTACAACCAACACATATGGTCTTCACGCTTACTATCTGCTCCTTAGTCCTTCAAGGACACAACACTTTGAGACTCCTTGCCTACTGCTGCTCCTTAGCTACTTAGGGACTTCTTCCCACTATTGTCTTCCTGTGCTGCTCAAATGAAGAAAGACATAGGGCAGGAGGGCTTCCAACTATTGTTAATTTGTCATTAATTTGTTCTATGTTGCGACTATTACTTCAATAATATCCAATAACATCCAATCTAATAGTTTCACTTCTTCAATTATCCAATGACAATAGAGCAATAATAGATAGAACAATTAGATAAATGCACAATGAAAGACAACGAAGAGACAAGAGACACAAATTTGGTCAAGGACCAGGGCAAAACCCTTGCAAATCTTCTTCTTATTAGATTGTCTTCAAATCATCCAAATGTTCAGCATCATCCAATATCAATTCAATATCCAAATAATGTCAAAATGCCACGCAACTATTCAAGAGAGAGATGGAGTCACTGTAGTCAAAACTGATCTACCTGAAGTATGCCTAAATCAATAGTAGTAAACTGCAGCATAGTTAGCCCTAACCAGTGTGCAGTCAACGATCAACATAATCCTTTAAGAGCTCATTCTTCCATAGTCAAATTCAGCCTCAAATGCTGGTCAAAATCTGCCCAAAGCAATCCTCAAAACCTCAATTAAACATGATCAAAAGAGGGAGAAAGTCTGTTGTCACAGTTTGCATTTGCAATTTTTGGCGGTCAACTTAGAAAGTCAACGTCAGTCAAATTGCTCAAAATTCCTTGATTTGAGTGTCCTTCAATGCGGCCTACAAAAATCAATTTTTTCCAACCAAAACTGAAGTCAAATGATGTCAATTTCACCCCAGTCAACACTCTGCAACAAACTTGCAATTTTCCTGCAACTTGGCCCAATCAGAAACAACCACCTGTCCTTTGCATGAGAGAGAAATCCTTCCAATTTGAGCTGTATGAACCAATAGGAATAGGAGAGAGAATATGTGATGAGTGAGTGAGGTGTCAAATGAGGTTGGAGCTCTCTCTTATTTATACAAATTGTTGAGGGTCAAAAGACACGACGTTTGGGCTTCATGAGTCTACATGAAGTTGAAGCCGACCTTGACAATTTGCTCAAGAGTGGGCTTTAATTCAAAAACACACTTCTCCTTGTCCGATTTGAGTGATCATTAGGTTGATTTTGGTCCTCTTGAAAAGAGGAATTTAATGCAATGGTTATATTCATCAAATGAGCTGTCCAAAGTGGAATTTGACCCTAGTTGCATAATTTAACAATCCTTCTCAACTAGGGAGAGTTCTACTTGTCGATATCTGTCCATCATGTCTTCATGTGCCATCTCTGCTTGTCTAATATCTATGCTCATCTCATGCTAAACATTCTCAAATATAAAGAAGAAGAATTGCTGCAGGGGAGCTCTAGCTACCTCCCTGCCTCTATCACCATCGGGGAGACTTTGCTACCACTCAAAATCATTATCATCATTATCATCCTCATCGGGGAGCCATAGATAACAACCAGAACCAAAGACAATGGGTGAGACTAACCTACCCCAAGCGTAGGGATCACACTCTATCCCAAAGTCCCTGACAATAGGTGGCATCAACTTATTGGAGTTAAGGATCACACTTTACCCTATAGTCTCTGATCATACATCTTAACCCTGAAGAGTTAGATGGTAGAACACATGCATCCACCAACTTGGGCGAGATCCACCTACTGCAAGTGGTAGGGATCACACTCTATCCCAAGTCCCTTAATTCATTGGCCAGATGGGAGAGGTTATCCCACGGAGTGGGCAAGACGCTAACTGGGACATACTTTTACTAGGGGAGATCTCAGGTCTCAACATCTTTTTGGTTACAGGTCTCTCATCCCCAGGAGACCTATAGCTCCACACCTTAGGAGCTCAACCAGGGGGGAAGAGCACTGCTTAGTGTTCTTGATCAGCCCAAACCCTTATTCGAAAGGGTCATTTCAACCAGTCCAAGCTGCTATCTGAAGAACAAGAAATTCCCTTTCAGCAAAGCCTTGGTGAGGATATCGATTATCTGCTCATTTGTCGAAATGTGGAGGAGTCTCATGGCTCCTCTCTGCACCATGTTTCGGATAAAATGATATCTGATCTCTGTATGCTTGTACTTGTCGTGGAAAACATGATTCTCTGGAAAACAAATCCCTCTCTTGTTGTCGCAATAGATAACTGTCGTGTCCAGAACCTGCTTAAATAGCTCTCCAAAGAGCTTCCTTAACCACACTGCTTCACAACTCGCAAGGCCAGCTACAATATACTCAGCTTCAACAGTGCTAAGGGCTACATATTTCTGTTTCCTACTCATCCATGATATCATGGCAGATCCCAGACTAAAAGAACATCCATAAGTACTCTTCCCTTCGACAACATTACTAGCCCAATCTACATCTGTATATCCATGTAGTCTAACATATCCAGTGGCATATCTCAATCCAAGGTTAATAGTCCCATGTAGATATCTCAATACATGCTTGGCAGCGACCCAATGTACATGGTGAGTCTTGGTCATAAATTGGCTCAAGTTGTTAACTGCAAAACATATGTCGGGGTGAGTATTTATGAGAAACATCATAGCACCAACCAATTGTCTATACTCAGAAGGGTTTGCTAGGTGTAGGCAAGGACTTGCACTCAACCATGCCAAAATCTCTCTACTAGTTTCACAACATATTTTCCTTGTGAAAGGAAAATCTCGCCTGACTTTTGCCATATTTCTAGTCCCATGAAATAGTGCATGAGACCAAGGTCTTTAATCTTGAATTCGGAAGCCAACTTCCTCTTACATTCTAGAATGAGAGGCTCTGCACCTGTCATGAAGAAGTCATCAACATATAATACCAAAATGAGAGGCATACCTTGGACCGTTTTGAAGTACAAGTTTGGATCAACATCGGTCCTTGTGAATCCTAGCTTTATCAAGTAACCGTCGATACGAGCATACCAAGCATTGGGGGCTTGCTTCAATCCATAGAGAGTCCATCCCTGATTTGCAACAAGGGCTACTATTGAATGGATGGTTGTATATTGGGCCACAAGAGCAAATATGTCATCGTAATCTTCTCCCTCTTTTTGAGAGAATCCACGGGCTACGAACCTTGCCTTCTATTTTTCGATGCTTCCATCAATCCCATGCTTGATCTTATAGAGCCATTTGGAGGCTACCACAAATCTTCCCTTTAGTCTCAACACAATATCCCATATGTCATTTTTCATAATAGATTCATATTCTTCGGCCATTGCATCTTTCTAGACTTGTTCCTTCATGGCTTCTTCAAAGGTACTAGGTTCAACTTTAATCATATTGTTCATAGCTACAACATATGCTTGGTACATGCATGGCTTCTTGCTTTTCCCGAAAGTTCCACGAGCAACAACATGTTTCTCGGCATCTTGTAGTGTGTTTTTGAGCCAAAGTGGTCTTTTCTTGGAAGGGGGATCACGAGCAACAACATGTTTCTCGGCATCTTGTAGTGTGTTTTTGAGCCAAAGTGGTCTTTTCTTGGAAGGAGGATCACTTGGAGGAGGATCCAAGGGGTCCATAGGCTCCATAGGATCATCAATGATGTCTTTCTCGCATTCAAGCACAAAAGGACCTTCTAGAATATCCATATCATCATTCTTGTCCTTGGGAGGAGGAGGTGGAGGGAGGTCTATTGCCTTTATAATAGCGACATCTTCATCGAATGTTACATCCCTGCTAACTTCAACCTTCCTCTGAGCATAAATATATATTCGAAATGCTTTGGAATCGTCACTATATCCAACAAACGTATCTTTTCTTCCAGTAGCTTCTAGCTTATTTCTTTTGTCCTTCGGCACATGAAAGTATACGGGGCAGCCAAAATTCCGGAGATGACCAATATCGGGCTTGACACCTGTGAATACTTCCTCGGGAGTCTTGTTGTTCAGAGCTTGATGAAGCAACCTGTTTTGAACATATATCGCTGTGTTTGTTGCTTTAGCCCAAAGGAACTTTGGCAACTTTTGATCATGGAGCATGGCTCGGGCAACTTCTACAATGGACCTGTTCTTTCTCTCAGCCACTCCATTTTGTTTGTGGGTGTAGGGCACAATGGTCTCCTTTTTAATTCCTTCGTTCTTACAAAAGTCTATAAATTCATTTGAGGTGTATTCCCTACTGTTGTCGAACCTGAAGATTTTTATTTTCTTCCCTGTATGGTTTTCAACCAAAGCCTTGAACTTTGAGAACATTTCAAATGCCTCATCCTTGTGCTTCAAATAATATATCCATGTCTTTCTTGAGAAAGCGTCGACGAAGGTGATGTAATAAAGGTCACCCCTAAGTGAATGCACGGGCATTGGACTACATATATCAGAATGAATAAGATGAAGGATGTCTTTTGTCTTGTTTTCGCTAGAGGGGAATGATCCCCTTGCCTTCTTTCCACTTGCACACCCAGGGCATACTCCATCATGTTGAGCTTGAACATCAGGGATCTCACCAACTTCTTCAATTTTGGAAATTAATCATAGTGTAGATGGGCCAGCCTTCGGTGCCACAACTCGCTTTGATTATTTGTATTACAGACCATAACTAGAAGGGGTCTTTCAGTGACTCTATAGAGTCCTTCAAACATAGTTCCCAATGTGAAGGCATTTCTCATGTAGGATTCAACATGCCAAGTAAGTACTTTTCCTTTAATGAATGCAACCCTCTTTCCTTTATCTTCCAAAATAGATATCGAAACCAAATTCTTCTTTAATCCCGACACATATAATACATCATGAAGCAAGATAGATTCCCTAGAGTTCAAATGAAATTTGACAGACCCAAAGCCCTTTACGGGATGAGTGGTATTGTCACCAAGAATGATGTTTAAATTGGTCTCCCCCTCTACCAAATTTGAGAGAACCTCCTTATATCCAAAAAAGTGGTGAGAGGCCCCACTATCGACTAGCGAACTAATCCAAAAAAGTGGTGAGAGGCCCCACTATGGACTAGCGAACTATTCCCAAGAATTCGGAGGAGATGAACTAGATAAAGCAAAAATAAGAATATATTCAGATTGATTAGTAGCATTGCCTTCATTTTTGGAGTTCCTTGACCTCTTTGGAGGACGATAGCTATCTTCACGATCATCGGGGGAGTTTCTTCTTCTTTCATTCCTTATTCTACCGACTCTTCTTTCATATGACCTGTTGTTGTTGAAGCCACTTTTATTTTTATAGGACCTTGAAGAGTTTCTTCTTGGAGCATCTTTCTTTTCGGGACAATCTCGAGCATATTGACCATTTCGATGACAATTGTAGCACCGAACATGTCTATCTCGCCTTTTTGAATCCTTGGAATCTCGATTAGATAGAGGAGGTCTTCTTGATTTGGATGGCTTTCCCTTTCCTTTCTTTGCATTCTTTTTCTTAGCTTGAGCAACGTAAGCAGTGGGCTCTCCTTCATTTGATCCTTGAATTCTTTCTCTGGATATCATTCTTGATTCTTCTTGAGGGAGCTTTCCAACAAGCTCATCAAATGATGGGAAGTTGTTGTTGTTGCTTATAGTAGTAATGAAGGTTTCCCAAATGGGAGGGAGGCCTCTGAGAGTTACAATCACCAATTCCCTGTTAGGTGTAGTTTCCCCAATTCTTTGCAATTGATCTCTAAGACGAGATATTCTCATAATATATGAATGCAAAAATCCTCTTTTGTTCATCTTTGCATCCTTGAGTTCTTGTTTCAAAGAGATGATTTCATTCAAATTGTTGACTTCATACATGCCGGCTATTTTGTCATACATGTCCTTAGGCCCTCTCAAATTTCCAACATAAGTAAGTAGATTATCTTGTAAACCATCAACTATAATTTGCTTTGCTTTTAACTCACCTTTCTTATGCTTGTTTTTGACAACAGTAGAAGCATTTTCAGGTGGCTCAAGTACTCTTCCTTGAATGAAGTCCAAAACATCATTGTTGTAAGCAATTTTCTCCACCTTCACTTTCCATGCAACGAAGTTAGACTTCTCATGCTCCTTGAAGAAAGAGGAAGACATTTTTACCAAAATGTTTTCCCTTTTTCAACCCACTGCTTGAAAGATGGATGCTCTTGCTCTTGGGCTTGTGTTCACCTCAGCTCTGATAGCATGTTAATTTTTCATCAATTTGTTCTATGCTGCAACTATTACTTCAACAATATCCAATAGCATCCAATCTAACAATTTCACTTCTTCAATTATCCAATAACAGTAGAGCAATAATAGATAGAACAATTAGACAAATGCACAATGAAAGACAACCAAGAGACAAGAGACACAAATTTGGTCAATGACTAGGGCAAAACCCACTATGGGGAAAACCCTTGCAAATCTTCTTCTTATTAGATTGTCTTCAAATGTTCAACATCATCCAATATCAAATCAATATCCAAATAATTTCAAAATGCCAAGCAACTATTCAAGAGAGAGATGGAGTCACTGTACTCAAAACTGATCTGCCTGAAGTCTGCTCAAGTCAACAATAGTCCATTGTAGCGCAGTCAACCCTAACCAGTCTGCAGTCAACGGTCAACACAGTGCTTTAAGAGCTCGGTCTTCCATAGTCAAATTTGTCCTCAAATGTTGGTCAAAATCTGCCCAAAACAATCCTCAATACCTCAGTCAAACTCGGGCAAAAGAGAGGGAAAGTTTGCTGTCACAGCTTGCAATTTTCTGTGGTCAACTCAGAAAGTCAACATCAGTTAAACTGCTTAGAATTCCTTGATTTGAGTGTCCTTCAATGCACCATGCAAAAATTGAATTTTTGCACCCAAAACCAAAGTCAAATGATGTCAATTTCACCCTGGTCAACGCCCTGCAACGAACCTCCAATTTCCTTGCAACTCGGCGCAATCAGATATAACCACCTGCCCTACGCATGGGAGAGAAATCCTTCCAATTTGAGTTATACAAACCAATAGGAATAGGAGAGAGAGGATGTGATGAGTGAGAGAGGTGCCAAATAGGGTTGGAGGTCTCTCTTATTTATACAAATCGTTGAGGGTGAAATGACATGACAATTGGGCTTCATGAGCCTACATGAAGTTGAAGCCGACCTTGACAATTTGCTCATGAGTGGGCTTTAATTCAAAAACACTTTTCCTTGTCCGATTTGAATGATCTTTATGTTGATTTTGGTCCTCTTGAAAAGAGGAATTTAATGCAATGGTTATCTTCATCAAATGAGCTGTCCAAAGTGGAATTTGACCCTAGTTGCATAATTTAACACCTATCACTGCTAGAATTCCTTCTACAACAATGAACTTGGGTTGATCATAAGGTCCACTTGGCTGCCTACTTTTGTCCTTCAAAGTTTGCAATCCCTGATCGCCAAATCTTCACCCTTCCTCACTGCTGTCAATGTCATTCTTGGCAATAGAACTAGGGCTACTTTGAGCACCTATTTGTTGCCCTCCAACAACCAGAACCAACCACTCTGTGATATACTAAGCCAAACTATCCTTTAGCAAGAAAACAACTTGAAACACATCACAACATACCTTTCCTTTACTTCTACACTGATGTACACCTGCTGTAGCTTTGGCTGCATGGTTAGGGCTACTAAAAGTCCTTGTTTAGCCTCCTTCGATGCCCAAACAACCTCCTCACAGCTGCGACCTGCCTATCTTTAGGTGTTGCTCCTATACGCTAGGTTCAGGGCTAATTTCCAGCCCGCTGTTCAAACCTTTGGTCCTTCTCCAAGTTGAGATATAGGGCTCGACCCTCCTCTAGACTCCTGTACAGATCTGTGACCCCTATTTTAGAGGTTTGCTCACACAAAAATCACACCAAAAACAACCTAGAACTCCCTCTCCTACTCGGCCCTGCTGTTAGATCAACTCGACACCGAAAGCATAGTTGAAAGGGCACAAGAACTCGTCCTCTCCTCCTTTGCTTGAGCTGCTCTTGATCTACGACGAAGTTCATATATGTTTACTTATGTTTTAATGCACTTGTATATGCCTAATAGCCTCCACGCCTTCTCTTATTTATATGCTTCTCACGTGGTGTCAACAAATTGTCTTTTAGGGCTAAACTAACCCTAGCTGAGCTCACTTCTTGTTGCACAAACCCACCAGCATACAAATCAAATCATAACTCTCTTTGTAGACCTTCGATCTCAATGATTTTGGGGCCCCTATTTCCTTTTAGGGCCTTCCATCATCTCCATAAGTCAAATCAATGATAACCCTCATAGTTTTGGGCCCACATCTTTGGGTACAAAACCCCAAGCTTGGGTTCTAGGCCGACAAAGCCACTTGTGGTGCTCCTTCCTCCAAAACCCCAAACCCTAGGGCTTGGAGTACCTCCTAAGCTACTAATCTTAACACTCCCTCTTAGCGAGGGAGGTACGTCCAAGACTAGGAAGTAACTTGTCATCGTCACTGTCACTGCTCGCAACACTCGCCCAACTCATGGCGCCCATAACTGCAGCAAACCCTGCAACATGGACTATGCCTCTCTTAGAAGTATCACTGTAAGCCTCGTGCTTCTTATTCTTCTCTTGAAATGCTTTCAGGTCTTTCCATGATTCCTTCTTGCTAATTGTAGAAGTACCCTTACTCCCCACTAACCATGCGCTCTTCTTGGGTTGCACATTCTCCCTTTGAACCTGCAAACTTCCTCTAGAACTCGACTCCTTCTGAGCCTCTGGAACGTGGAACTTCTTCTCAAACTGCACCTGCTTCTCTAGAACCTATACCTGGTTCTGCTTCTTCTTCCCATGATCTATAGGCTTGCCCGTCAGCCTATGTAGACCATGATCTCTAACTCCAATCACAACACCTGTGGAGATAGATCCTCTGGGCCTGAGTCTCGCCTTCCCAATTTGCAACAACACTCAAACTCCTTCTGCTTGATCACTGAGACAAACATCACGTTAAATTTGAGTTCTGATACAAACATTACATCTTGAACTCGCATCACCTGACCTGATTCCATCCTGAGTGGCACGACACCTGATCCCCTGATCTCTTTCTAGCTCTTGTCGGCCAACACCATGTGCAACTTCGAGTCCCACTCAGCTAGAGTCTAGAACACCTCCTGTGACCTTGTCATATGCTTCGATGCTCCACTATCCACATACCATGCAGCCTCGTCCATGGTACATTGTGAGAAATGAGCTATCAAAGCGAAGTCCTCTTTCTCCAATCTCCTAGAGAGATCATCTATCTTGGCAGATGTGGCGACACTTGCGACCTACTTCCCCTTCTTCTTCTCATCATCTCCCTTCTTCTTCATCGGGCACTTTGTCAAAAAATGACCCATCTTGCCACAGTTGAAACACTTGATTTTACTCAAGTCCTTTTTTTGCCCTTCATTCTCGCTGCAAGTGCCATTTCATCATCATAAGCCTTCGTGTTCGGATAAAGATCTTCGTCTCACAATTCTTCCTGAATGAAGTCATCCCACAACTTGTTCCAGTGATGGTTTTAAAAACCGGAACTGATCCACCTAATAAACCGGGTTTCAAACTGGAATCGGTCAAACCAGGATTGGTCATATGTCAATGGACTGGTTTTTTAAAAAATACATTAAATAATTAATTTTTAATGAAAAAAATTATTTTTAAGATTTAAAACCATGATTCCAAGCCAATAGAGACAAAATATGCAAAGTTTGCTAATCTATATTCCATGTAAAGGTGAATATGTCAAAATGGCACCGAGTGCAATACATATCATCGACAAAATACATAAGTAATGAAGCTCTAAATGGGCCTATAAATTCCAATAACAATGCTACAAGCTATGAGGCCATTGGCCTACTACAAGACTACAAGTCTACGCATGATCAATCATCAAATTCATCACCACTACCAGACATAGGATCATCAACAAGAGCTACATAGACATCATCTGGATCAGAGTCTGAGGATGCCTCAGCCTCATTTGCAACCTTAGTAGTAACATTGCCACCAATAACAATAGAAGTGGACCTAAAGGAAGCACGAGTTGGTCGAGCTGCACAACTAGTGCCTTCCATTGGTTGTTTGCCTTTGCTTGATACAGTTGCTAATCCTGGTTCTGATGGCGCTATCAAATCTACTTCATCCCTCCCTAACACCATGTCAATATCAAAATTAGCATCAAACTCAAGATCTTCAGTCTCCTCCACCCATTCTGATGTTGGATCAATATCTTCCAACACAATGGGATCTAGATCATGTCTTTTGTTCATCATTCGGTTGCGCCTTTTAGTCGAAGGTTGTATTGCACGAAGACAAGATCATTTAATCGTTTTTGTTCCAAACGGTTTCTCTTTTTCATGTGTATGCGCTAAAAAACAGACCAATTGCGCTCACAACCTGAAGCACTGCAAGTTTGGCTGAGGACTCTAATTGCAGACGCTTACAATTGAGGACATTGGCCGCCAAATGACTCCCACTAATGTGTTTCAAAGAAAAAGACATTAATTAGTAACTTAGTTCATTTCATTACTTATTTAAAAATTACAAGTATTTATAGATAATTTGAATTGTAAATTTGTAAACAATTTAACTTGAAAAGAAAAACAAATTAGAATTGCTTACCTGGTTGATCCACATCCCTTGCCATCTTTGCCAAGTTTTTGCCAAAGGTACCAACTGCCATACTAAAAAATGTAAGTTGTTTATTTATTTCCAACTAGTTTGCATGGTTAGGGACCATGTGCTCCAAGCAATCAATCAATCCATCGCTGACCTCCCCAACTTGCAGATCTCCTAGCCGAGCTTTATAATGATACTTTGGGTTCAAAAAATACCCAACTGCATGTATAGGACGATGGAGTTGATTGTTCCATCTGTTATCAATGATCTTCCATATATGACCATATTTAGCTAACTTATTCTTGTACGCTGCCCATTTCTGCTCCTTTGCCTGATCCATAGCCTCATAAATGTTGCCCATGGCCAATTTTTCCCCATCCACCATCCTTAGTACCTTAACAAGGGGCTCGGCAATTTTCACAAGCTCTGCAGAATTTTTCCAAAAATAATTGTCAAAAACTTTCTTTTTGGGGTCTTTGCCATCTTGTCTACGAGCCTCAACCCACCGAGATTCAGTCCAATCATCAGAAGAAAACATTTTCTGCAGGTTTTTTTTGTTGAGAATTGAGACATTGCAACGTGAGGAAGTGAGTTGCAAATCTCGTAATTGCGGGCTTAACAAGCTCTTTGCCCCCAATGTTTTTCCTCATTAGGCTCAATACCCATGAGTGGTTATAGATGTATTTTGTAATGCACGTGGCATGCTCTACACTGTTTTTTACCCACTCCATTTTGCCTATGTCCTCAAGCATGAGGTCTAAGCAATGTGCGACATATGGAGTCCAAAATATGGTCTTATATTTGGACTCAAGCATCTTTCCAGCAAGAACATAGTTTGAGGCATTATCTGTGATGACCTGCACAACATTCTGATCCCCCACTTCCTGACTAATCTCATCCAAAAGCTCAAATAGAAGGGTTGCATCCTTCACCTTATCAGATGCATCAACTGATCTAAAAAACATGGTTCCTTGAAGGCAAGAAACAAGGAAATTAATGATAGTGTGGTTCTGTTAAAATTGGCAACTAAGGCCAAACTCAACATGGGTCATCTTATTTATGACAGTTGATATTTTTCTTGGATTCCACTCTCCGAGAGGTGTAGGATTGATCTAAGGATCATCCGATTCCAACATGTACAAATAAAGATATGAATTTATTTATATTATGGACAAATTGTCAAGGTCTGCCAGCGAGCAAAATAGGAATTCAAACCCCCAACTCATCCTCAACGTTGCATATAAAAGGAGGAGACCTCAAGTCATTTTCACTATCATCTCATCTCATATCTCTCTCTCTCTCCTCTTGTGATTGGGTATGCATAACTGGGTAGCTGTCTCGCACACGTGAAGGAAGAAGGACGAATTTTGTTGACTGCGTTGACCAACGTTGCATGATTGCTGTTTGACTGCGTTGACCTGTTTTGACTACAGTTTGGGTGAGGTATCTCCGTCCTAGCAGGTTGCAGATCTGGGCACTGAAATCGAGGCAATCTGACCTCTCCTTTGACCAACGTTGACTGCCCTAGGTCTGGCTACAGGTTGACTTTCGTTGACCAATCTTGTCTGGACTTTTTCGGACTGTTTTGGGCTGATTAGACTCGCTGTTGGAGGCCGAAGTTGATTGGGTTTGACTGAGCTGTTTAGAGGAAGAATTCTGCCCTGTTTGACTAGAGTTGACTTTTCTGGTTATGGTTTTTTGCTGCTGTCATAAATGATCATATTTGTAAATTGTACTATCTCTCTCTCTGCCAAACTATTGAAGAATATAAGAAGAATTGATCAAGGGTTTCTCCACATTGGGGTTTGTCCCTGGCTGGTATCTTGTGCCCTCTTGTCTTGTCTTGTCTTTTACTGTTTATGTTTATGTTCTATCTGCATTTTACTATCATGTTGATGTGATTGCTAAATTGGATGTTGATATTGGGCTAATAAATAAATTGAAGTAAAATTGCTCTTAAGCATAGAACATACCATTGTTATCTAAAATTAACATGGTATCAGAGCTGAGGTGAAAACAGAGCCCAAGAAAGAGTGAAAGAGCAATCACCAAAGACAGTTGGACAAGGACAAAAGGCTCAATGGGTTCCTCATCCCACTTCCTGGCTAAAGACAAGCTCTGTGAAAAGTCTGACTATCATGGATGGAAGATGTCTCTTGATTTGACCTTGGAAGAACAAGAAGTGTTGGATTATGTGAAGGGTAAAATCCCTGAGCCTCCTTCAAATGCACTGGTGCTGCGAAGACCAAGTACAATAGGGCTGAAGTCAAAGCAAAGAAGATTATCAGAGATTCCATTGACAAGTGTTTGGTGGCCTACATCTCTGATTTGAACACCTCTAAGGAGATCTACGACAGGTTGGTCAACATGTTCAAGGTTAGTGATGCTAATCAAATTTTATTTGTCAAAAATAAGTTGAAGGATATTAAGAAGGGAAAGGACGAGGATATTCAATCTTACTTCTTAAGGATCATTGAGATCAAGAATGATCTACTTTCGATTGGAGAGGTCATTCTTGACAGGGAACTTACTATCACTACCCTTGGAGGACTCCCACCCGAGTGGTATATATTTAGAACCACTATTCTCAATAATGATCGAATTCCAGGGTTTGAAGAATTGATGTCGAGATGCATTCAAGAAGAAACAAGAATGGTGGAGCAAGAAATGCCTTCTAATAGAAGCAACCCCACTGCATTCTCCGCTCATGCCAAAAGGGGAAATAATGCAGGGTCCAAAGGTCATTTCAATGGAAAGCTTGGATCTAAGGGAGGAAGGAAGGGTAGGTGCTTTGTTTGCAATGAGTTTGGCCACTATGCAAGAGTGTCCAAATAGAAGGGACACATCACATGATGATGATCACAATCATTCCAGGGGCAACTTCAACAACAACAATCAAAGGAATGGCAGGTTCAATGGCAAAGGAAAAAGGAATGTGGGACATCAAGGAAATGGTCGACCCTCCAAGAAAGCAAGGAACTCCAGGTATGAAGAATCAAATGTTGTTAACAATAAGCAAAAGGAGTATCATCTTATATCGACCCTCTCCATCACCTCTCCACCGTACACTTTGGGGAATTGGCTAGTTGATAGTGGTGCCTCAAGGCACTTCACCGGATATAATGAAGCTCTCTCTAATCTGATAAAGAAGGAGACAAACTTGGAGATTGTCCTTGGAGACGATGCCACCTATCTCGTGAAGGGAGTAGGAAATGTTACCCTTCAATTGAATCAAGGTAACACTATTCATTTACATGAAGTTCTATATGTACCTGATCGCAAGAAGAACCTGGTGTCCATTTTGGCAATGGAAGACAAAGGATAAAAGGTGGCATTCATCGATGGAAAGGTACGTGTTTGGAAAAGGAATTTTAAAGATGCTTTTACTCTTGGGTTCAGGGTTGACACTTTGTATCAAGTTGGAGGAAGTCCATTAGGAGCCATGTCTTGCGCCACATCTCTACAATTTGAACCAGTGTTACTTGGGAGCGGGAGCGGGAGCGGGGAGCGGGAGCGGAAGCGGGAGCGGGAGCGACCATTTTCAGAAGCTCCCGGTTTGGGAGCGAATCCCGGAGCGATTTTTTAAAAATATATATATTTTTTATATTTTTTAATTTTTGATACATATATGTCAACAAAAACATGTAGAATGATGAAATAGACATAAAAAACATAAAAAAAACATAAATTGATCATTGAACCATATCACATCAATCATCTAGAAATTATAATCGTCATCAACCTTAGTAAAATAATAAATTAAAATAACATTCAATTCAATAACATTTATCATCATTGATCACCAAAGTAACAAGTTGTACTTGTAAGCCAAGTTTAACCATTACAAGAAGTAATATCGAAGATATTTCTAAGTCCTAACTTCTAACTGTTAACATGATATGAAATGTTAAAAATTTATAAAATGAAACATGAATAATGAGATGAAATGAAACAACTTTAGTCTTTCACAAAGCATCATATTCATAATTCACAATCATTACCAATGAGTTATAATTGCCAAGGCCCAACTTCAAACTTCAAATTTTCATTGTCACAGTGATATAATGTTTACAAAAAATATCATAATGTCATAATGATATGAAAGAGTCAAGAGTCAAGAGTCAAGGACTCAAAACTCAACACTGAACAGTTATGAAAACTAAAGTGACAAGTCTAATAGAAACTAAAAAAGACAAGTAAACTGTAAATCTACAAGTGGCCCTTGCCACGAGAGTCTCCAGGAGTATAAGTAGGTCTTGGCGGTCTTCTAGGAGTCTCCCGCCCAGACCGACGACCAGAACTAGAGCCTCCACGCGAGGGTGTCGATGGAGGTGGCGACAGCAATGGAACAAGACTCGGGCCCCGAGAACTGCTACTGGATGGTGGAGGTGGAGGTGGCATGGCTGCTGCAGCTGCTTCAGCTTCATCCCGTACAAGCTCATCTTCTAGTTCTTCCATATGTACAATGCCATCCTCTAAATTGTCGTCCTCAGGGTGATTGTCCCAAATTTTATATGTGGGATCTTCATTAGCCCGATCACAGTAATGGCTCAACAACCTCAAATTGTAGTGCACATAAACCAAGCTTTCTGCTCGGTTTTCGTTGAGCCTGTTTCTTTTCACATTATGTATATAACTGTAGGTGCTCCAACACCTCTCTGCAGAAGAAGAATTTACAACCTGTGCAAGAACTTTCAATGCCAATTTTCGCAAAAGTCCGTCGCCGCCATATGTTTCCCACCATGTGAGAGAATCAAATTTATCTTTGTCGTCCATTGCATGGAAGTTACCATACAAACCACTGCCAGTGAAGTATCTGCCTATTTCAAGGCGCACAGCTGCACATTCCTCCCTGTCAGGCACCAACTTTTCTAATGCATCCAGATATCCTTTAGTTACCTCTCGATCTAAATGGGGTTTGGTCCTAACACCACCCCCTGCTGCAGGTTTGCCCAACCAAGAATCTGAGTAGTATTTTGGCGTAAGGATATACGCCAAGCAATGTAGTGGAAGGTTAAGCTTTTTCCACCGTTCACACACACAATCGTGAATCAGATTGTACAAGTCGGGATCTCCGTTATTAACAATGTCTTTTATTTCCCCCAACATGGTATCCATTTGCTCATACACCTCGCCAATCACTGGTTTGTCTGTATCTGCAAACCGAATCATGTTATAAATTGGCTTGGTGAAATCCAATACCTGTCTCACAGCTGTCCAAAACTGCCCATCAAGAGCGGCCTCCTCCACCGTTTCAAAACCTGCAATGTCAGCTACATTTGTAGCCCTTTCCTTTAACACCTGCCAATTTGGACTTGATACCATGCTAGCTAAACCCTCTCTTACCTTCAAAAGGCGCCTGAAGGTGAGGTAATAGCTACCAAATCTAGTCCTCGCAATCTTCAACAACTCTAATCTCGAGTGACTGCGGAAAAGGCCATGGGTATTGCTATGATTTGTAATAAATTTTATCATTTTTTTTCCTCTCTTGTACAAATCCCCAATCCATTGGTATTGTTCATTTTTGTTTTTGACAATATCATGCAACAGAAGGTTCAATGTGTGAACCAAACATCCAGACCAAAATATGTTCGAGTATCTATCCTCAATAATTGCTCCCGCTGCCTTACAATTAGGAGCATTATCAGTGATGACTTGGATGACATTGTATGGGCCAATACGCTCAATTGTTTCAAGCAATGCTTCTGCAATGTTGATAGCGGTCTTGAACTTGTCTGAGTAATCATGTGCAGCTAGAAAAATGGGACCACTTCGGGACACAGCAAGAACACTTATCAATGGCTTGCCTTTTACATTTGTCCATCCATCAGATACAATGGACACCCCATTGTCAGTCCAAGAACTTGTCATTTTATTCAAAGAATGTGATATTTTTGCTTTTTCATGATCAAGGCCAACTGTTCTTGCCTTGTCATACCCAGGGCTCTTGTATCCTTTAGGGGCATCATTTATGGCAGAAACCATTTCGTGCCAATAAGGTGAGCGTAGAACATTGAATGGTATCCCATTTGCATAGAGGAACCTGTAAATTTTTGAATCCACATCATTCCTACACCCCTCATCAAGGAAATCTGATATGGTTCTACGGCGTAAAGATTATGACCCTGAGCCTCCATGTCCATATCCACTGCCTTGGGAGGATGCTGAAGGAGTTCTTTGTGAGCTTGGTTCAAAGAAACCCCTTGATCTTTTTGCTTTGTATTGGGCGTCCTCCTCTTCCTTTATGTATTTGGCTCTATCAACTGTTGACACCGCGTCACAAGTTCTGATTCCTATTTGTTTCTCTCCATCCCATGCCCTTTTCCCGCAAAGGTGTCTTCTCAAACGGGTGTATGAGCCTGTGAAATCAGTGTTGCAATGGGGGCAATGAAATTTAGTGGTTCCACCCCCTCTCCCTGTTTCAGGCCTCTGAACATATTTCCACAATGGAGTTTGGTCTTGTTTAGTTTTTTGACCCTCATGTTCACCCTCCACATCCTCCTCACTGGGGTTTTCACCTATTTGACTTCCTCCGGCTTCTTCATCCACCTCTTCAGTTTCAGGCCCCCTCTGTTTCCTACTCTCCACCACCATAATAACCAGAAAGGGGACCAGGAAGAGGAAAATGCCAATAAAAATGCTCAGGTCCATCGTGTTTGATGTTTGTAGGGTTTGAGTCTTGAATCTGCAAATTAATTTAGTTTATTGGGATTAATTCATTTAATTTATTAATTTAATTTAAATTAATGATCTTTAAACTCAAACAGGTAAATGAAACTAACAAAATTAACTACCTAACCAGCTAAACTAACTAAATGATTAAGTTACTTACCTCTGCAAGCTTGCTCCTCGCTCCTTGGCACTTGCTCCTCGCTCCTCAGCTCTGGCTCCTTGCTCCTCAGCTCTTGCTCCTTGCTCCTTTGCTCTCAAACTCAAGCTCAATCTCATTGAAATGATTTTGTTTTGGCCCATTGGGCTTATAAATCCAAAAAAATTAGTTTAATTTTTTGTTTTTTTCGGGTCCGCGGATTTTTTTCCCGCCGAATCGCTCCCGGAAATTTAAAATTCGCTCCCGGAGCGTTTTTTAATGCCCGGGAGCGATCAGGGAGCGATCGCTCCCGGGCATTAAAAAGCGCTCCGGGAGCGCGGGAGCGATCGCTCCCTGAAGCGCTCCCTCACAGACCAGGGAGCGCGCATTTTTTTACGGGAGCGCGCTCCCGAAAATCGCTCCCGTTCGGGAGCGATTTGGGGAGCGCGCTCCCGACCCGCTCCCGCCCGGAGCGCGCTTCGGGAGCGGGTTCGTAGGGGGGGGGGCCGCTCCCTCGCATCACTGATTTGAACTATGGCATCGGAGGTTTTCCCATCTTCATTATAAGGTTCTACTCGATGTGATATAGATGGTGATAGGTATGCCCGATTTTAAAGTATAGCATGAAGGTGTATGTCCGGGATGTGCCGAAGGAAAACTTACAAGTGGACCATTCCCTTCAAGTAATAGCAAGACCACGTATATATTGCAATTGATCCACTCCGACATATCTGGTATGATGCCCGTAAACTCTTTGGTAGGATACTTATATTATCTCACCTTTATGGATGATTATTCTCGCAAAACCTGGATCTACTTCTTGAAGAAGAAGGATGAAGTGTTCACCTGGTTCCGTCACTTCAAAGCCATGATTGAAAACCAATCCGAGAAGAAAATCAAGATATTGAGGATTGATAATGGCACTGGGTACGAATCCAATGAATTCCATGATTATTGCAGAGAAGCTGGCATTAAGAGGGAGACTACAACACCATACACTCCTGAGCAGAATGGTGTGGCTGAAAGGAAGAATCGTACTATTGTAGAAGCTGTTCGTGCCATGCTTCATGATCAAGGGCTTCCGAAGTTCCTATGGGCTAAAGCTGCAAATATCGCCGTGTATGTTCAAAGCCGATGCTCTCATCAAGCATTGGACTCCAAGACTCCCAAAGAAATGTTCACTGGTAAGAAACTCGATGTTTCTCATTTTAGAATTTTTGGAAGTCCCATATATTTTCATGTGCCGAAAGAGAAAAGAAATAAATTGGGTGCATCAGTGAAGAAAGGAATCTTTGTGGGCTATAATGAAAATTCTAAGGGTTATAGAATTTATGTGGCTGGTCAAAGGGATGTTGAGATAAGTCATGATGTCACCTTTGATGAAGATATGGCCATCAACAAGATCAACAACATTCCTATCCCAAGGAAGGACAAAGAAGCTGACACCGGAAAGCAGGGTGCAAAAGAAGATGAAACGATGCCGAATGTTGATGAACCTATGGATCCTCCTCCTCAAGAACTCTCCTCCTCCAAGAGGAGACCCTCATGGCTTAGGGAGACTCTTGAAGATGTCGAGAGACATATTGCACCAAGGGGGACTTTCCGTGAAAGCAAGAAGCCGAACATGTATCAAGGATACTTGACCGTCATGAGCACTATCATTCAAAATGAGCCTTCATCATTTGAAGAAGTCGTGAAGCAACAAGTATGGAAGGATGCTATGAATGAAGAATACGAGTCAATTATGAAGAATGATGTCTGGGATGTGGTCCCTATTCCCCAGGACAAATTGGTTGTCACCTCTAAATGGCTCTACAAAATCAAGCATGGAGCTAATGGAAGTGCATAAAAGTTCAAGGCTCGCTTTGTTGCTTGAGGCTTCTCTCAAAAGGAAGGTGTAGATTACGATGAGATATTTGCACCTGTTGCCCGATACACCACCATTCGCTCGATCATAGCCCTTGCTGCCTCGCAAGGATGGAACCTACATCAGATGGATGTCAAGACCGCTTTCTTGCATGGTTCGATCAAAGAGGAAGTCTATGTGGAACAACCCGAGGGGTTTGAGGTTCATGACCGGGAATCTCATGTATGCAAGTTGAAGAAAGCTCTCTATGGCTTGAAGCAAGCACCCCGGGCTTGGTATGAGAGGATTGATAGCTATCTGATGAAGCTGAGATTCACTAGAAGTGAAGTCGATCCGAACCTTTACTTTAAGGTTGAAAATGATAAACCTCTCATATTGGTACTTTATGTGGATGACCTCTTTCTGACAGGTGCAAACCCTCTCATTCACAAATGTAAGAGGGAGTTGGCTTCTGAATTTGAGATGAAGGACCTAGGACTGATGCACTACTTCCTAGGGTTGGAGGTCTGGTAAAAGCCAGGAGAAATTTTCCTATCTTAAGGAAAACATGTTGTGAAGATATTGGAAAGATTTGGGATGGTGGATTGCAAGCTTGTGACTACCCCGATGGAACTTAACTTTAAGAAGTTATGTGGTAGTGCTGCCGAACCTGAATTGGGAAATGCTTCTGAGTATCGTCAACTCATAAGAGCACTGATGTTCTTGGTGAACTCTCGTCCGAACATATGTTTTTGCAGTTAACACATTGAGCCAATATATGGTTGAGCCTCATCATATACATTGGATTGGTGCCAAGAATATTTTGAGATATCTTTGGGGCACAATCACTCATGGACTGAGATATACTGCCGGAGATGTGAGGCTGCATGGTTGTTTTGATGCTGATTGGGCTGGCAGTGTGGTGGATCGCAAGAGCACTTCTGGATGTTGTTTTTCTTTGGGTTTTGCTTCGATATCTTGGATGAGCAGGAAGCAGGTATTGGTTGCCTTGAGCACCGCTGAGGCCGAATACATAATTGCTAATATGGCCTGTTGTGAAGTTGTCTGGTTGAGGAAGCTCTTCAGTGAGTTGTTTGGATATGTGCTGGATACCACCGTGATCCTCTGTGACAACCAAAGTGGGATTTATTTATCAGAGAATCCCGTGTTTCATGATCGCTCCAAGCATATAGATATTAGAGACCACTTTATTCAGGATATGGTACAATGAGGAGCAATAAGGCTCCATCACATTGGGACTGATGAGTAGGTTGTTGATATTCTGACAAAGCCTCGGGGAAAGGTCAAGTTCTTGGCCTTCCGAGAACGACTTGGAGTCATGGAGAGACCCTCTTGTGAGGCACTGTATAATATGGACATTGAGCTCTGGGAGCTCCGAGGGGCTTGGGGTACTTCTTGGAGCGATGAGCAACCATAGGGTGAGTGGTTCAGCCTTCCCCTAGTGGTTTGCTGTGTACATGGTGAGTGTTTTAGCCTTCCCCTGTGATACCCCTGGCGACATGTAGATAGGATGAGTGGTTCATCCTTCTCTTGTTGAGACATCCTACCCATGTAGTCTGGGACTCATGGGAAGTACCTTTCATTTGGCCAATGAGTAGGGAAATGATGATAGGTACCATAGTACTATTGATGGACACATCGTGTACCACCATACTCCCTATGCTAGGATGAACGATATTGATCTGGGATCAATTGGAACTGACTTTGGGTCAGTAAGAGTGGTATGACACACTCTCTTTTGATTGGAACTGACTTCGGGTCAATAAGAGTGGTATGACACACTCTCTTTTGATTGGAACTGACTTCGGGTCAGTAAGAGTGGTATGATACACTCTCTTTTGATTGGAACTGACTTCGTGTCAGTAAGAGTGGTATGAGACACTCTCTTTTATCTGGGACTGACTTCAGGTTAGTAGAGAATGGTATGATACATTCTCAATCACTTCTTCTTCTTCATAGTTCAACAGAGTAGTGCATTGATGGTAGAGATAGTACCCACTGGCAGATGGATTAGTAGATGGAGTTCTCCCTAGTTGAGAGGGAGTGTTAAAATTGACAACTAGGGCCAAACTCCACATGGGTCATCTTATTTATGACAATTCATATTTTTCTTGGATTCCTCCCTCCGAGAGGTGTAGGATTGATCTAAAGATCATCCGATTCCGACATGTACAAATAAAGATATGAATTTATTTATATTTTGGACAAATTGTCAAGGTCGGCCAACAAGCAAAACAGGAATTCAAACCCCCAAATCATCCTCAACGTTGCATATAAAAGGAGGAGACCTCAAGTCATTTTCACTATCATCTCATCTCACATCTCTCTCTCTCTCCTCTTGTGATTGGGTACGCATAATTGGGTAGCTGTCTCTCACATGTGCGAAGGAAGAAGGACGAATTTTGTTGACTACGTTAACCAACGTTGACAGAGCTGCAAGATTGATGTTTGACTGCGGTTTGGGTGATGTATCTCTATCCTAGCAGGTCGCAGATTTGGGCACTGAAATCGAGGTAATTTGACCTCTCCTTTGACCAACGTTGATTGCCCAATTGCTGGCCGCAAGTTGACCAGTCTTGTTTGGACTTTTTTGGACTGTTTTGGGGTGATTAGACTTGCTGTTGGAGGTCGAGGTTCTCTGGGTTTGACTGAGTTGTTTAGAGGAAGAATTCTGCCCCGTTTGACCAACATTGACTTTTCTGGTTAGGGCTTTTTGTTGCTGTCGTAAATGATCAGATTTGTAAATTTTACTCTCTCTCTCTCTGCTGAACTATTGAAGAATATAAGAAGAATTAATCAAGGGTTTCCCCACATTGGGGTTTGTCTTTGGCTGGTGCCACATCTTGTGTCCTCTTGTCTTGGCTTGTCTTCTACTGTTTATGTTTATGTTCTATCAGCATTTTACTATCATGTTGAAGTGATTGCTAAACTGGATATTGATATTGGGCTAATAAAGAAATTGAAGTAAAATTGCTCTTAAGCATAGAACATACCATTGTTATGTAAAATTAACGGGTTCGTTATCTAAAATTAATGGGTTCTTTCCATCGGTCCATCCATCTGACATGATGGAACACCCTGTTTTTAGCCATGACTTTCCATACTTAGCCAAATACTCATCAATGGAAGAAATCTCTTTTTAGAAAAGAGTTCCCCTCAAGTCATGCATAGTAGGATCTTTGAAGCCCTTTCTTGCAGCTATAATAGAGTCCCACATAGCTTGGTAATAAGGTGAGCGAGCAACATTAAATGGGATATTTGCATTATACCACCATCTAGCAATGTATTGATAAGAAGATTCTTTGCATTGTTTTTTCCAATGTTCATCCAAAGTGGATTGACGACTTGGTTTGGAGGAGGTGGGATTAGCAGAGGCAGTGGTGGAAGAGGATTGGACATAACTCTGGATGTTTGTTCTCTTTGTTCATTTTGATTGTTGGCCAAGAGCAGGAGGAACATAGTGAAAGGGGTCATTGGTGGAAGGGATAAAAGAGGACTCTTGAATCTCATAATCATCATACTCACTCTTTTTCATGGCTTGTAATAATTCCCTCTTCCTTGAAAATTCTTCTTGGATGGCCTTCTCCCTAGCCTTATTCTCCTCAAACTTTTCAAACTTGCAAGGTATTCCACTCTAACATGACCTAACACTTCCATTGGTGCTTCTCATGGCTTTACTTGGCCTCTTATCCCAGCCAAGTATTGTTTCAATCTGAGAATACCCCCACCTCCAATAGATTTATTGCAAAATTTGCATATCATTTTTCCATCAATCACATCACAATTAGCCCATGTAGTGTCCTTGGCTTTTGGAGCCATGTTGGCTTGAAATAATTAAAATTTGCAAAGAAATCTGCCATTTAAAAAAAAATTGTAGCTAAGAAAAATGGAAAACCTAAGACAAATTTAGGAAAAAAATGCATATGTAGCCTACAAAATTTGATAGCATAGAATTAGAGATTTGATAGCATAGAACACATAATTTTTTTTTAATACATGGACAATAGTGAAATGAGGAATTTTTGAAGTGAAAATCCTTACTTGGAAATGCAAACGAGCTTCCTTAGCCTCCTCTTGAAGATGCCAACTCTACTAACAACTCTAAACTATCTTGAAAATAACTCCAAGTCTAACTCCAAGCCTCCAAGGTGACTACTCCAGCAAAAACTCAACCCTTTCCAAGCTCCCAATCAAACTCACAAAATCTCCAAATGAGACGTGTGAGGCAAATGAGGGGGGTGAGCTCCTTTTAAAGGCTTGGAGAGAGTATTTTGGAGGGAAGCAACCCTTACTTTCCCTCCAAAACACCCAGGAAGCTTTCAAAAAGAGTCCGTGTGGGTCCGTCATCGTCAGCCGTGACCTTGACAATGACTCGACCAGTTTATGACAGAACCAACCGATTTGGGCCGATTTGGTCCGGTTTTTGTGATTTTTTGGCGAAGTCAGTGCTTAAATCGAGTTTTTTGCCCAGTTCGACCCGATTGCCTAATGATTGCCTAATGAATTGGCCAGTTTGACAGGTTTCTGGTTCATGCCGGTGTGATTTTTAAAACTATGGTTCCAATTTGGCAGCTCTCCCTGACAATGATTCCCTTGGTGAACGACTTCCACTATGGATTAAACCCCTTCAAGGCAATCCTCACCATCTCAGAATATGAAAAAATCTCACGGATGGCGACAAGCTTATCTTGAACTTGAGACAACCTCATCTTGAACTTGAAACAACCTCATCAGATACAAAGTCACCCCTTCACCCTGCATCAACTTGGTGGCCTTCAACTTATCCTGCAATACCAATACTTGATTTTCGTTCTTATTCTGGAACAATTTTTGAAGAGCCTCTCACTTTTCATGGGTGGTGTTCTTCCCAGACACATGAGGTATTAAGGATTCGTTGACACCTTTTAGGATGATCAACTTCACTCTTCATACACTTCTACCTCCATAGGGTCAGTTGGCTTCTTGATTGCTTCTCGGCAAAGTCCTAGATCCTGTTCATCATCAAAACTCCCTCTCCTACTCGGCCCTGCTGCTAGATCAACTTGGCACCCAAAACAATCTTGAAAAGGCACAATAAGTCGTCCTCTCCTCCTTCGCTTGAGTTGTCCTTGATCTGTGGCCAAGTTCATATATGTTTCCTTATGTTTTGATGCACCTGGATATGCCTAATAGCCTCCACGCCTTCTCTTATTTATATGCTTCTCATGTGGTGTCAACAGATTGTCTTTTAGGGCTGAAATAACCCTAGCCAATCTCACTTCTTGTTGCACAAACCCACCAACATACAAATAAAATCATAACTCTCTTTGTAGATCTCCGATCTTGATGATTTTCACGGTCCTTAGTTCCTTTTAAGGTCCTCTATCATCTCCATAAGTCAAATCAATGATGACCCTCATGGTTTTGGCCCCACATCTTTGGGTACAAAACCCCAAGCTTAGGTTCTAAGCCCACAAAGCCACTTGTGGCGCTCGTTCCTCCAAAACTCCGAACCCTAGGGCTTGGAGTACCTCCCAAGATACTAATCTCAACATTCCCTCTTAGCAAGTGAGGTACTTCCAAGACTAGGAAGTAACTCGTCATCATCACTGTCACTGCTTGCAACACACGCCCAACTCCTGGTGGTACTTCCAAGACTAAGAAGTAACTCGTCATCATCACTGTCACTGCTTGCAACACTCGCCCAACTCCTAGTGCCCATAATTGAAGCAAACCCTGTAGCATGGACTATGCCTCGTCACTGTCACTGGAAGCCTCCTGCTACTTCTTCTTCTCCTGAAATGCTTTAAGGTCATTCCATGATTCCTTCATGCTAGCTGTAGAAGTACCCTTACTCCCCTTTGACCATGCACTCTTCTTGGGTTGCACATTCTCCCTCTGAATCTGCAAACTCCCTCTAGAATTTGACTCCTTCTGAACCCTTGAAACTTGGACCTTCTTTGGAACTTGTACCTACGCCTTTGAAGCCTGCACCTGCTTCTTTGGAACCTGTAGGCTGTACCTGCTTCTTTGGAACTTGTACCTGCTTCTTTGGAACCTGTATCTGCTTCTTTGGAACCTGTACCTGGTTATGTGTCTTCTTCCCATGATTTATAGGCTTGCCTGTCAGCTTATATAGACCATGCTCTCTATCTCCAATCACAACACTTGCAGAGCTAGAGCCTCTGGGCCTGAGTCTCGCCTTCCCACTCTGGAACAACACCTCAAACCCCTTTTGCTCGATCGCTGAGACAAACATCACATTATATATGTGAGTCCTAGTACAAACAATACATCCTGAACTCGCATCACTTGACTTGACTCCATCTTGAATGGCACGACTCCTGATTCCCTGATCTCTTGCGGACTCTTGTCACCCAACAATATGTGCAACTTTTAGTCTCACTTAGCTAGAGTCTCGAACACCACTTGTGACCTTGTCATATGCTTCGACACTCCACTGTCCATGTACCATGCAGCTTTGTTGATGGTACCTTGCTCAAATGAGAGATTAAAGCAAAGTCCTCTTTCTCCAATTTCCTGGAGAGATCATCTATCTCGAAAAAAGTGGCGACACTTGCGAATTGCTTCCTTTTCGTCTTCTCATTATCTCACTTCTTCTTCATCGGACACTTCATCGGACACTTCATCGAAAAATGACCCATCTTGCCATAGTTGAAACACTTGATTTTACTTAAGTCTTTTTGCTTGCCCTTCATTCTTGCTACAAGTGCCATCTCATCATCATAAGCCTTCTTGTTTGGATGAAGATCCTGTTGTAGTGGCTACAACCACCCTCCAAAATTTTGCCTTAGCCTCGTTTTGGAGCCTCCCTTCCAACCTTCACAGCAGGTTGCCTTGCTTCGTCAAGTTCACAAGCTTCAGGGTCTTTCTTACACAAAGGCAGCCTGTCGGTCACAACTTGATCCATTCCCCTCACCGGATGTTCACTTGGACTTGGTCCAGCTGCAGGCTGAGCAGCTTCCCCTTGAAAATTGCTCATCTCTGGAGGGCAACCAACCTCCCCTCTTGGAATTGCGTAATCCTCTCTGACAGCCTGCTGGGCTCCAGCATTGTGCAATCTTGCTAGCAACCCTCTCAGCAGGATTTGCGCAAATTTTCCCAACAATAGCTTGTTTAGCCCAGAATTTGCTCAAATCTGGGCAACAGTCAGTTGCTCTTCCCAAAAATTGCGCAAATCTCCTGGGCAACCAGCCCAGCTCCTAGCCAGAAATGCGCAATTTTCTCCAGCAGTCGAGCAGTGTCTTGCATGTGCAGCTGAGTTGACCGGTTCTTGCCCAGAAATTGCGTAAATCGCCTGGGCAACCAGCGCAACTCCTAGCTAGAAATGCGCATTTTTCTCTAGCAGTCGAGCAGTCTCTTGCATGTGCAGCTGAGTTGACCGGTTCCCTTCGGGACTGAGAAAAACAGACTTGCATGCATGGGCTGCTTCTCCCAAGGCAGCATGCAAAGGCATCCCTTGTTTTAGGGATCCATGTTTAGCAGTTGGAGGTTACATGCAAGGGGCAATTCCGAAATCTCCCACCAAGTGTCGCTTTCCCTAGATTCGTGGCATGCACGTCACAACCTTGATGTTGTCAAAACTCATCAACCAGACGCTACAGAGCTCATTCCTCACATCAACCTTGCAGCTCTGACATCCCACATCACATCTAGGAGCAGTCGGCACATTCAACTTAACTGTTTTGGGGTAAGCCCGCTTCCCATGCCTTGTGCTGCATTTCTGTCGCTTTTTGTGTTTTTGCTTCAGTATTGTTTGCTTGATTTCTTGAGTGCTTGCTGTCGTTTACATATATACTAGCTTGTCCTAGCTCTATTTCAGTTTTCGTTGCTATCTCACTACTGTCGCATGCATGAAACTATTTTGCACGGACGTTCACCGAACCGACGAACTGCATCACCCACATGCATGTTGATCTGTTTGCTGAATCTTTAATTCATGTTTTGCATGCATTGTTAATCACTTCTGCTATCACTTAGTGTCGCCATGAATTCACTGACTTGCTTTCAGTTGCCCGTCGGCGAGTCGGGCCAACCTTGGTCCGGGTTTTGCCTTCGCCAAGGCTGCATTGCGCAATCTGGGAAAGGAAGGCTCACCTTCCTCTCCAGATTTGCGCATTCCTGCCCAGCACTAGCCTCTAAGATTATTTTGTGCATTTTTGGATGATAGTGGCTGCTTGGCCCAAGAAATTGCGCAAATCTGTCCCTAGGCCAGCAGTCCTTCCCAGCTAGAATTGCGCATTGCGCAATCCCAATAGTCAGCAGCCAGAATGGACTGTGCATTGCGCAGTTCCAGCAGTCAGTCAGTCTCCCAGCAGCCCAGACTGTGCCTTGTGCAGTCTTGGCAGTCAGTCTCCCGACCTCTTGGCCGAAATTGCGCAACCTTCATGATCATTCACCCAGGTATGTTGCAAGTCAGTTCTCATGTTCATTTTGGTTTTCGACTGACAGATTGCTTGCCATGAGTGTTGCCATGTCTCTAGGTATCCCAGGTTTTCATCTGCCTCTCAACACTACAGGTACAATGGTTTGCAGGAGAGTAGAGACAAAGACATCGTTCATAGCACACTTGGGGATGCAGTCGATCAAGTGTCCATGGACTTGCCTACCCATGAAGACATCAAGTTGTTCGTAGACAAGGACATCAAGATATGACAACAACAACATCACATCGAGCAACATCATGAACACAGCTGAAGACAGCACACCAAATGCAACAAATGCAAGAGGAGGGTTGTTGACAACACAGAGGTGGAACAAGGTTGCAAGCTCAAGCAGGTCCATTGATGATGAAAGCAACTTTGGAGAATCCGGCTATGAAGTGACGACACGACATGAAGATCGCGTGAAGGCAGAAGATGGAATAAAGGAGTTGCATGTGCTGAAGCATAACTCAAGAAGAACATGACGCTGCACAAACAGATGAATGAGTTGCAGCAGGAACATGAACAACCATGAGCGCAACATGCACTCACGAAGGGAACTGCGCCTGTCAAGTTAAGGATCTATCCTAGCAGCTGACATAGAGCAGACATGGTGAGTAGTGTTGTTGATTGCATGCAAGGGATTTAGCAGCATGCATATCATTGAGCGCACGCATGCAATCCAACCCATTCAACACACTCACCAAGGCGAAGACAAGAAGCAAGTCCAACTGGCGCTGAACATGCACTTCGGTAAGTTGATGCGCCAACACACACTTGAAGATCAACACGGACACTATGCATCAGTGTGTTGTTGGTTCAACCATACCCAAGAAGACCATGCACATGTTAGTAGATGAGTTGGATGAAGGGGCCGAACCAATGCACCGGTTGCAACGGAGGCAAGAGTTCGCTTCAGCAAGATGTCACCATGAGGTACATGCACACCATCACGGATGACCAAGCTTGGCATCAACTCACTAGCTTCACCATCACAAGCATGTCAAAGAGTTGGTCTCACCACAGCGGACCGAGTGTCAGTGATGTCTTGCAAGGCTTGCTCAAGCCATGTTGTCTCACATGAGTACATGTGCATTGTAATGTTGAGTCATGTCAAGTGTAAGTCGAGTGTCAATAGTTGGATGTAATAGTCATAGAGTAGGTGAAGAGTCATGAGGGTAGTTGAATTGTCACAAAGGGGAATGTCCAGGGTCACCCCAACCTTTGCTATAAATAGTCCCTTATAACTCATTGTACAGGGTTTTTGGTCAGCCAAGCTTCTACTAAGACTATCTTGAAGAAGGCTTAGACAGTATTGTAATGCGCCTTGGCTTCTCCACTGCACGGAGCTAGTACATCTCTTTGGAGGAGCAAGCGGATGTGGCTGTAACGTTCCACTGTTGGGGCTAGCAGGTTTACATGGATGTATTGTATGATTGAGACTTACACTTTTTTATATAATAAGAACCAACACATTTTCATGCATATGTTGTTATTGTAGTTGGACATCTTCTGTTGCCTTAATGATATATGTTGTTTAACTTACGTATTTGTGTATGAACTGATTCACATGCAATTATATGAATCTTGTTGTTAATGTGTTGTATATGTTGTTAATGTTGTCATCGTCTGTGTCGACTGCTTTGCCAGACATCAGAAAGATCTTTCACATGAACCTTGCTGTAACAACCGTCGCACTTGTCTCGGACTGATCCGTGAGTGCTGTCCGTGTTATCTTACCTCGTATGATGTGCCTGCTGCATCCGAGTGGACTGCTTCGCCGGAAGCTATGCATGTCCTTTTGTGTTGTGTGTTCCTAGCTGAGTTGGGACTGATCCCTTTCAACGTGGAACTCACCTTCACCTTCTTCTCCCTTCAAAGTGTTAGAACCTCTCATACACCTTCCTTGACTCACTGCATTAGTCACCCCTTGCTACTGACAGAGTTATCTTACTTCTCTCTGTGCGACATCGCGGTCAAGGCATTACCTTACGATCCACTGCTGGGACTCCTACACCAAACGGTCTGAGGTCTAATTGGGACTTCCTACCGAGGAGATCCCCTTGACATGTTGGCGGGTCTAGCACCGTCAATAGATCCTCATCTCGCAACTCTTCTTGAATGAAGTCATCCCACAACTTGTTCCAGTTTGGCAATTTGTCCCTGATAACGATTCCCTTGATGAATGACTTCCACTATGGAGTAAACCCCTTCAAGGCTATCCTTGCCATCTCAGAATTTGAAATAGTCTCAACGATGGTGACAAGCTCATCTTGAACCTGAGACAACCTCGTCAGATATGAAGTCACGACAAGCTCATCTCGAACTTGAGACAACCTTGTCAAATACGAAGTCACCCCTTCTCCCTGCATCATCTTAGTGGCCTTCAACTTATCCGGTAATATCAATACCCGATTCTCATTCTTATTCTAGAACAAATTGTGAATAGGCTCCCACATTTCATGGACAATGTTCTTCCTGGACAGATGAGGTATTAAGGAATCCTTGACACTGTCTAGGATTATCAACTTCACCTTCGTGTCCAACTCTTCATACACTTCCAGCTCCTTAGGGTCAGTTGGCTTCTTGATTGTTTTATCGGCAAAGTCCCAGATCTTGTTCACCATCAGAACCAACTTGATCCATTCCTTCCATGGACTATAGTTGGACAACCCTTCCAAGCTGCCCTCATACCGGAGACGAACCTGTAACTTCAACATTATTGTGAGCCCTTCAACAACAATGTGACCAACTCCCTCTTAAGTTGTATCATGGACTACGCTCATAATTGTAGCAAACCAAACCTTGTAGGATGGACTACGCCTCTCGGAAATGTCACTACCATTGGAAGCCTCCTGCTTCTTCTTCTTCTCTTGAAAAGTTTTCAGGTCTTTCCATGATTCCTTCTTGCTAGCAGTAGAAGTACCCTTACTCTTCACTGACCATGCACTCTTCTTGGGTTGCACATTCTCCCTCTAAACTTGCAAACTCCCTCTAAAACTAGGCTCCTTTTGAACCTCTAGAACCTGGACCTTCTTCTCTGGTACCTGTACCTAGTCCTCTGAAACCTGCACTTGCTTCTATGGAACCTGTACCTGGTTTTGCTTCTTCCCATGATCTATAGGCTTGCTCGTCAGCCTATATCAACCATGCTCTCTAACTCCAATCACAACACTTGCGGAGCTAGAGCCTTTGGGCCCGAGTCTTGCCTTTCCACTATTGAACACCACCTCAAACCTCTTTTGCTCAATCATTGAGACAAACATCATGTTATATCTGAGTCCTGGTACAAACAATACATCATGAACTTGCATCACTTGACCTGACTCCATCTTGAATGGCACGGCACTTGATCCCCTGATCTCTTTTTGACTCTTGTCACCCAACACCATGTGCAACTTCGAGTCCCCATCAGCTAGACCCTTGAATACCTAATGTGACCCTGTCATATGCTTTGACGCTCCACTGTCTATGTACCATCCAACCTCGTCGATGGTACCTTGCGAGAAATGAGAGATCAAAGCTTGTTGAGATCATCTATCTTGGCAAAAGTGGTGACACTTGTTACCTGCTACCCTTTCTTCTGCTCATCATCTCCCTTCTTCTTCATCTGACACTTTGTCGAAAAATGACCTATCTCGCCACAGTGGAACACTTGATTTTATTCAAGTCCTTTTTTGCTTTCCCTTCATTCTTGCTACAAATGCCACCTCGTCATCAATTGCCTTCTTGTTTAGATGAAGATCCTCATCTCGCAACCCTTCTTGAATGAAGTCATCCCACAACCTGTTCCAATCTGGCAGCTTGTCCTTGGCAATAATTCTCTTGATGAACGACTTCCACTTTGGAGTAAACCCTTCCAAGGCAATCCTTACCATCTCAAAATCTGAAATAGTCTCACCGATGGCGGTAAGCTCATCTCGAACCGAGACAACCTCATCAAATACAAAGTTACCCCTTCACCCTGCGTCTTGTTGGTGGCCTTCAACTTATGTGGTAATACCAATACCGGGTTCTCGTTCTTTTCTAGAACAAATTCTGAAGAGTCTCCCACATCTCATGGGAAGTGTTCTTCCCTGACATATGAGGTATTAAGGAATCCTTGACACCATCTAGGATGTTCAACTTCGCCTTCGTATCCAACTCTTCATACACTTTTAGCTCCTTAGGGTCAGTTGGCTTCTTGATTGCTTTCTCGACAAAGTCCCAGATCTTGTTCACCATTAGAACCAACTTGATCCGATCCTTCCATGGACTATAGTTGGACAACCCTTCAAGTTCCTTCCAACCTGTTCTCATATCAGAGACCAACCTGTAACTTCGACATTATTGTGAGCCCTTCAACAACTATGTGACCAACTCCTTCTAAAGCTGTACTTTGTTGTGCACACTATGATTCACCGTCCCTTCAAAAGTAGCCCTGATACCATGCTGTTTTTCCACGATACTAGAATTTAGGTTAGAATCTTACAATCACTGACTCTACCAATCCAAGTATCACAACAAGCTACTTTGCACAACACAACAATATACAACAATAAATCTACTAGTGCACAAATATAGACAACTCTTTACAATTTTACAATAACCCAACTTCATTATATTAACAAATTGATAATACAACAGTCTAGGGCTCTCATACTAGGGATAATGGCTCATATACATCCACTAGTACAAGAATACAAGAACAAGATACACTGATGGTCTAGCTGATGTAGTGCACAATCACAACCTCTTTGTTGTACCTTGAACACACTGCTGGTCCTGCTCCAAATCTGCATCATTGCCTCTATCAATGTCCTGGTCCTTTAGGTCATTGAACTCATCTCTTTAATCCACCCTCTAGCTGATCATAAGTCCATCTACAACCAACACATAGGGTCTTCACGCTCACTAGCTGCTCCTTAGTCCTTCAAGGACACAACACTTTGAGACTTCTTGCCCACTGCTGCTCCTCAGCTACTTAGGGACTTCTTCCCACTATTGTCTTCCTGCGTTGCTCCAATGAAGACAAACATAGGGCAGGAGGGCTGCCACCTATCACTGCTAGAAGTCCTTCTCCAACAATGAACTTGGGCTGATCACAAGGTCCACTTGGCTGCTTGCTTTTGTCCTTCAAAGTCTGCAATCCCTGACCTCCAAACCTTCACCCTTCCTCACTGCTGTCAATGTCCTTCTTGGCAACAAAACTAGGGCTACTTTGAGCACCTACTTGTTTCCCTCCAACAACCACAAGATGCCCAACCACCCTGTCCTATACTAGGACAGTCTATCCTCTAGCAACAAAACAACTTGAAACACATCACAACATACCTTTCCTTTACTTCTGGACTGATGTGCACCTGTTGTAGCTTTGGCTGCCTAGTTTGGGCTGCTAACGGTCCTTGTTTGGCTTCCTCCCAATGCCCAAACAACCTCCTAACAGCTGCGGCCTGTGTCTGTTTAGTGCTGTTCCTGTACGCTGGGTTCTGGGCTAATTTTTCGCCCACTGTTCAGACCTTTGGCCCTTCTCCAAGCTGAGATATAGGGCTCAGCCCTCCTCCAGACTCGTGTACAGATTTACTGCCCCTATTTCAGAGGTCTGCCCACACAAAAATCATGCCAAAAACAGCGCAGAACTCCCTCTCCTACTCGGCCCTGCTGCTAGATCAACTCAGCACCCAAAACAGTCTTGAAAAGGCACAAGAACTCGTCCTCTCCTCCTTTGCTTGAGCCGCTTCTGATCTGCGACCAAGTTCAAATATGTTTCCTTATGTTTTGATGCACTTGGATATGCCTAATAGCCTCCACACCTTCTCTAATTTATATGCTTCTCATGTGGTGTGAACGAATTGTCTTTTAGGGCTTAACTAACCCTAGCCGACCTCACTTCTTGTTCCACAAACCCACCAGCATACAAATAAAATCATAATTCTCTTTGTAGACCTACGATCTCAATGATTTTCGCGGCCCCTAGTTCCTTTTAGGGTCCTGTATTATCTCCATAAGTCAAATCAATGATAACACTCATGGTTTTGGCCCTCATCTTTGGGTACAAAACCCCAAGCTTGGGTTCTAAGCCCACAAAGCCACTTGTGGTGCTCATTCCTCCAAAACCCCGAACCCTAGGGCTTGGAGTACCTCCCAAGCTACTAATCCCAACAGATCATCCCAGTGCTTGCCACATTTGGTGTACTTCCAAAAGTGTAACACAACTTAGTATACTCCTTTGCTATTTTCCTATAGTACTTATCATCAATCTCCACTATCTATATAAAGACAAGGCAAGTTTGGGGTCCCTTCTTGACCAAATTATATGGGAAAAGTTATGACTGGGCATTGTTTGATCTCTAGCCACTGAATCAATGAAGATTTGAAAACCTGGAAACGCCAAACGAGTGAAACAGCGTGTAAAGTGGTCTTGGCAGCCCAATTAGTCGGTTTCGAAGATTTCAAGACCCCTATGCTAACTAATGTGCAAACACATACTCTTGGACAGGTAACTCTTTTTTTGGATAATTTGAGCGAATGTTATATTTGGCTAAAGTGCCTTTATGCTAGTTTTGCTTAATAACTGGGTATCGATTCTACCATAAGAGCTGAGCTGTGCTAAATTTGGTTTCCAAATCTGGTTTTCAGATGCTAGTAATAGAACAGAGTAGAGATATTAGGAGATTTCAATCGGAGGAAAGTTTCACTCTTAAATGAATGCAAAATACTTGTATCCATTTTGTTGCATATTGTACAAGTTCAACATATTTATAATACAAGATCTACTAAATATAAACTTGACCAGACTTTTGACTGAGTCTTAGTTCAGTTACACGTTTCTCTCTTTCAGTTCGCTTAGTCCTATACTCGTCTTATCCTAATCAGTTTATCTAATTACTTTGCCTAATTACAACCTCATTAAGTCTAATGTGCACAGAAAATAGACATTAGTATTCAAACAGTTGTAATTCCCAATCAGAACCAATTCTAGTGCATTAGGAGGCAGAAATTAATTAAAATTTAGGATTAATTATACTGTGAAGCCCCATATTATTGGTATTGGTCCCCAGTTGGCAATCTATTGTATGATAAATTCCCAGAAGCTTTAGTTTTGTTGTGGATCCAACTAAATCTGGTTTCTAAACTGGACCCATTGAATTCAGGATTCTTATTTAATGTCTTTCTTGACTGGATAAATCAGTAATGAATCCCCTGATGCTGTAACCTTCACATGAGTGGTCATGGGTTTTGGACTGAAAACTGTTCGAAAATTAAAACAAAATAAAATAAGAAAGGAAAAAAATTATATTCTAAAATTGTCTCAAGTCTTCAGAAAGTCCCTAAAAGATGCTTCTTGAAGGCTATTATAATTTATATCATGCTAATATATCGATCCATGCTTTTGCAATTTTGTGTGTAAACCATTTTAATATATAGATTGTTTTCATTGAAATTTCTAGTGTATAAGTTATTTTTATTCATAAATATATTTTGAAATTCTGATGTATTTTGAAAATCTCGCCTTGAGGAATCAATTCATAAATTTTGAAAATTTGTTCTTTTTCTGAATTAGCACCCTCAGTGGGCTAGCACCCACGTTTCTTATATATATATTTTTTTATTACTTTCTTCTAAGATGCTTTGATCTTTCAGGTAAATAAACTCGTTCAAGGTGCAAAAATTTCAAAGACAGAAATGCACATCAACATTTTGGGTAACAAAACATTATTGGCAGATAAATATACTGCAGCATGGAAAGTAAGCAATGTGCCAAAAGTTTCATTATGTGACAATGACTTTACATATCACCCTTTTTCCAATTATGCATGCAAAACACGTTCATGCACTGAACACTTTCTAAGGGGTTTGAATATTCTCCAAGAAGTTTCATCTTTGGGGTTTGTGTGCATGCTAGCAGTTCCTGAAAATGACATATTGTTTTTTAGCTCTTTGAGCTCTGTTCATACATGGTCAGATAATATATTGAGGACGGTTAGAGACATATTTGCAAAGGTCTCAAAAGCTTCTGTAGAACTGGATCTGTTAAGGGAAGATAACTTGGGGGATAAATTGAATCAACACAAGGCTGCTGAAATACAGAGAAAGGAGAAAAGGAAAAAAGGTCGCAGTAGAAAGAAAAAGATCCCAATCTCTAAGCAACCTATAGAGCATGATTCTCCAAACGGAAAACTATGTGAGGTATCTGTTTTGTCATAATGTTGTTTTGACTTTCCTTTTTATATCTATGTATCCGTCAATATAATTTCACTGTTCTTTCTCCTAGTCAGCCTAGTATTTCTTTTTTCAGGAGCAAGAAAATCCGGCGATTCATGATGAAGATAAGAGAAAGGGTATGAGGGGCTCTCTCCCAACATATTCAGGAATGAAAGAAATTGAGGTAAAGAGAAGGTATTTTTATCAATTATAGTCTATATGGAAGTTTTTTCATTCTTGCATTTGTCAATGACTTTTCCTTTTAAGCTGCCCGTTTTGTTTGCCTGGGGTTTTCAGGAAAGTTATCAAAATTTTGCATGTCAGGAGGAAAACAAAATAAGTAAGAGCCTACAAACAGATTCAGAAAAAGTACCATCAGTATCAGGAATTGGCGGGGGTCAAATGAAAAGAAATAAACACCGAAGTCGCAGGTCCAAATCTAAAAAGAAAGAGATTGGGAACTTTGATGCTGCACTTTTATCAAATGACAAGGAAAGGAAACTTGGGGATTTTTTGTGCGAGCCACTGCAACAAGTTGATCCATTGCCTGTCACATTTACACAGTGCTCTTTGTTGCAACATGTTAACTTGAATGGGCATTCTGATATTGCACCAGAGGGTTCTTGTTCCCAAAACATAAGTTTCACGAGTTCTGTCAATAGCAAAGATTTATGTGGGGTAGATAGTGGCAGGGTTTCTTCTGATGAACATTCAATTACATGTTCTGATAACATGGCAGGTGAAGTACCTTTGTCAAAGCATGGTTCTACTTGCAAAAAGGCATCAACAAACTTGCCAACTACTAATATACCTTGCAAGTTTGATTCATCAGACATAAATGAAAATGGTTTACAGAAAGATTCTTCTTCGAGGTGTAATATCTCTGAGATTGACAAGGGAGATGTTAATTTTCTTTCTAGAGATAGTAGTAGCATTTCTGGTTTTGTTGGATCATTGTTTGACATAAATTCTAGTGGAAAAATGTTAGCTACTGCCATTGACTCCAGTTTTCTAATGAACCACGGAGAATTGAACAAAGAATACTTAGAATGTTCTGTTAAGCCTGACATGCATTTTTTTCAAATGCATAGTAGTGATAATATTAATACAGAGTCATCAGGGGCATCGGCAGCAGCCCATGTCACACCTAGAGATGAATCACAGCAGCAATTAAGAATGAGAACCCAAGGCTTTTCTATTCAGGACACAACTAACTTTATGCTGCCTACATCATATGAGTGGCCTGGGTCACTCCCTTTTCGCGTTCCATCTGCCACTGGTCGACTTCTTCCAACTGCTACAGATAGGTTACATTTGGAAGACTGGAACTGGCGGACTCATCTTCAACCATCCCTTGTAACGTTAAGGCGGTCCTGGGTGAGACAATCATCAGGCCAAGGAAACTACCATAAAAAGAGTCTTATATCTCAAGCTACTGGAAACAGAAATATGACCTCTTCCATAAGCCATCCCATGGAACCTGTACTCGCTCCACTTTTACAACCTTCTTTTCAGGCAGGATATGTATCTTCTAATATAGAATTGAATGGACACATAAGAATAAAGGAGGATTCTAAGCATGAAGGGACAGATGACTCATATTGTGATGATCTAAAGTATTTATCCGGGGACACTGATGACTTTGAGGGCTATGCCATATCTGAAGATGAAGCAGAGAAACATCCTCCTGAAAATGAACATAAAAATTCTGACTATAATCAGGTTTTTGGTGGAGGAGTAATGTACTGGAACACGGCCGATTATGCTGGCACTGGTTACTCAAGGCCTCCTTCATTGAGTTCTGAGGACAGCTCATGGGCCCGACACGAAGATGATCTAAAATTGGTTATAGATGACATAATTTCTCTTCCTCCATTGCCAAGTCCATATGGCAATAGTGGAATATCTTCACCACCAAAAACATTTCGGTCAGTGTTTGATCAATTTGCTACTGGGACACCGAGCACCCATGCTGGCTTTGTAAAGACTGGCAATGAGTTCAATGGGAACTTCTTTGCTCCTAATGCAGGATCAGCTGCTGCATCAGAAGAACGAGATAATAGATCCACAGTTCAATGTAATATTGTTCCCATTGATGGAATAAAAGAGGAAGCACTTCCTCATCCAATTCTTCGGCCAATAGTGGTCCCAAATATGTCTAGACAAAAATCAAGAACTGGTATAGCACATCCCCGAGAATCCAGAAGTCCATGTGTACCATGTAACCGAAGAGAGCCACCCAGACCAAAACGCCCCCCATCACCTGTAGTTCTTTGTGTTCCGCCACCTCCTCCACCATCGCCTGTTCGGGGTTTCAGACAACAGAGGCAGTTTCCAGCTGTCAGGTCAGGTAGTTCCAGTCCACGACATTGGGGAATTAGCAACTGGCGCAGTGAGGCAGAAATGGATATGGATGATGGTCGTATAGCTACAGGCCACCCAGAAGTGGCGGGTTTTGCTTGGAGAAGTAAGTGTATTACAGGTACACCGACAATGCATTCTATTCCAAGTTCCTTGCTTCATGATCGCTTGATCGGCATTCCTAAATTAGCATTGGAGCAAGAACATGTAAGGCTGATATTTATAAGCTGCTTAGCTATTAGTAAATTTCTTGCATTTCTTTGGATCTGTTTTTTACCGGTTTTTATCAACCTTATTTGATGCCATTACTAAGATTCTAGAATATTTTTCTACAGCCAGACACTACACTTCCACTGCAGTCACCTGTAATACAAAACAATCCCGCTCTCCAGGTGCCACTTGCTAAGCTGCACAGTCTGCTCCATGATGAAATTGACTGTTTCTGCAAGCAGGTACTAATCTTTTGACCCAGGGAGATGATCTCTTTGCAGGCATTTTGGGTGTAGTATTCCACACGCACACACACATTATATATATGTATATATATATCGATAAGAATTATACAAATTATTATTGTGCAGGGTTATATCCTTTAAATTACTCTTATATACTATAAATTCGGTTGTCCTTTTCATGGCATATCGCCATTGCTTGTTTCTACCATTCATCAAATATTTATTTGTTTTTGTACCATATGGCCTTGTGCCTTTGTGAATATCTGTAACATTCTTTTGTTACTGCGAGTTATGCGACTATTAATATTGGAAAATGACCTATTTCCAGGACCAGGGCCATTCTCTATGGCAGCTATTCATTCTGCAGCTTCGTTCACTTGACCTTGCTGTAGACTTCACTGCCCATATGCATATACTCCTAAAAAAATGTTGAAAATAAAGAAAGACAGGCTGTGGCATTCATTAATTGGGTGGCTGTCTGAGTTAAAAATTATGCTGAAAAAGGGACTGGTTCACTGCCCAGCTTCAGAAAATAACAGTAATCAGTAATTAAGAAACATTAAAATTGTGAAGCAAAGGGACTATGCTGCTGAAGAACAGTTAAATCATAAAATGCAACTGTGAGAGAGCTGCTACTTATTGGAAGTATATAAATATAAGACTCATACCTGCATCTCGAGAATAGAAAAACTTCAGTAATTTCAAAAATCTGTCCAATCTGCAATCTGCACGTCATTCCAATGAGGTTAGTATTTGTCCCATAGAACTTTCAGCCTGAAGGCTGAACAGAAATATTTGGAAATACAACCACAAATATTTCAAGTCTGTCCACCACTAGGTTTGGCAAGTTCAACTATTCAAGTAGATAAACACTGCAGGCTATTTCAACACTGGATCAATGCAACAGACCTTAGGGCATGATCTAATTAAATATCTGAAAATATTTCAGATTTGAAGTTTCATCAAAGGCATGCTAAATCACTTGACATTTCAGCCCTGCTGTCCCAATAAATGAACACATCGAAATAACCATTTAAACCCACTCAAAACACATGAAAATCAAGTCTGAAGATTAAGTATATAATAAGAGAAATTAGGACAGCAATGGTACAACTCCCTGTTACCACAGTATGGAGATAAAGTACAATACTTCAGCTTTGCCAAAGCTAGTACATCAAGTCCTTCCACTTTATTGCAAACAAGGACTTTTCCAAAGCTTCCCAAACCCTCCTACCTTAGCAACGTCTTCTTTAGGTAAGTCCTGAATCATCAAGATGGGAACAAAGGGAATGCTACCATTCGTTTTGAACAAGTGAACTAGTCAGCAACATTAGTGAATCAGAAGGTTGCATTATGTTGTTGCATGGCTTATTGGGCAACTTATTGCTAGTCATGCCTTCTTTTGCTTTGGGTGCTGGGCATTCCAAAATTACTGCAAACCATAACCAGCAACAAGGAGGCTTAGGAAAACATCCCACCCAGATGTACTAGTCTGTGCAAGAGCTTAACAGCAATGCTAGCATCATGCCCACTGTCCAGCCCTTACATCCTCACATCTCACATGCTTTACTTTTCACTTGTGTCACACAAGCCAAGGAACCCTAGTGCACACCTCCCACAAGCATTACCCTTGTTACAAGAGGAAGTAATTGTTGTTCTCATATCCTCCAATAGCTAGCATTGCAACAATTATCACCTCTCTAAGACCAATGTTCCAACCAGTGTTGCGCATATTGCGATAATATCGGAATTACCATGATATTATCGCCAAACTGCCCTTCACCAATATTTTCGCCATAAATTATCAGTATAATTTCCCTATTTTGAATTTATTGCTATAATTTAGGTGATTATTGTGATAATTTTGAAATTATTACCCTGTCTCTGTCAATTTCAACTTATTACCAATTTTTTCTTTTTCTTTTAACCCTAATTTTTTAAAACTGAGTTATGGGATTGAGCTGTGAGGATACTCTGCCTATTTCCATCAAGCAAACAAGGGTAAATCTATTGTTTTCATTTCCCAAGTTTCTTCTCATGACATACATACCCTGGTAGCTAATGGTAATAGATTCATCTCATGAGATACATTCTCTAGTAGTTAATGGTAATATTAAATTCTTGAAGTAGCTTTTACTTCAATTTTTAACATTACCATTAATTGGCTCAGGATGTTTGAGAGTGGTTTGGACCTCATTAGATTTCATATGGAGAAAGTAGAATTTTAGATCTACTCAAAACCCAGCAGAACTAACAGTTTTTAGGATTTCAGGATTGGCAGGATTGCAACGTTTTTACTGGATCCTATGATGTATGAGGGTATGGAACTAAAGTTTAATCAATATCGCCAACCCCGCTATGTACCTCAATGTTGGTGGCATTGACTATTGAGCTCCTCCTTCATGACCCTATTAAAAATGTACGCTTCATTCAAGCAAAATCATTGAGTAGGATGTTAAGTTTTTCTATCTTTTTTAATGCTTAGTGGGCGATCTTGATGAGTAGGATCCCAATATAGGCAATGATTTTGATGTTATGTAGCTATTTGTTGTAGCATGATTTTCTTTGCATTTCATAGGCCATTTAGAGCCTCTCAGTCTCTATTGATTTATTTGATTCAAAGATGGATTGTACATGATGATATTTTGGTTATATGCACCCTTGCTATATACATGAGAAATTTTGCATATTTGTGTATAATAATTTGGATTCATATGGATGCACATGAATTATATGTTCTTTTCAAATTTTGAATATTTTATGTATTTTTTGGTTGACCAATCTTTTGGTCCAGTTCTGATAACATTGCTGAGGATGATGTGACAATTTTCCATCAAGCAAAGAAGGGGAAATCTGTTGTTTTCATTGCCATGATTCATCTCATGAGATACATTTATTTTTGTTTTGATATGATTTTGCATCATTCTATTAGATCTTATGACTTGGGACAAATATCATATTTCAATATCAATATCTAATGTATCACTTGACATCTTATACATCTTATATATCGATTTTATTTTCATATTTATGTAGCAATGTGTTTGTTTGATGTTGATGTTGTTTTATAAGTTAAAAAATTGAAGGAAAAATGATTATCTTTGTATTTTTTAAGTTTCCTGATCATTTCCGATAATTTCCCTGATATTGCCGATAATTTAAATTTTGGAGCCCTCGTGATAAATTGCCGATAACGATAAATGTAACATTGCTCCAACCTTCCCCTTCCTTGGTCCTTTATCCAATTTGACTTCCTCGAGAAGTTTGTACAACTTTCCTTTGTGGCTCGACTTGGTACCTTTGAAAATAATTTGATTATGACGATTATTGTTGATTTTGGGTAGCATCGGATGTGCTCTAGCTCTGAAATTTTGTGGAGGGGCTAGAACAATGAGATCTCCAGAACCCAAAAATCATTTGGAGAAATATCACCTAGATAAGGAGTTATTAAAATAATTAATATTTTTAATGGGTTCCTAAGTCTAAACTTAGGGAAATAAAAATATTAATGTATATTAATAAAAATATGGGTGAGAAGGTTTTAAGTGACGAGGATCAAGCCTGTTTTAATATTAGCCGTTGATTAGGGACTTAATCGGCAATTGATTCATCAACAGGAAAAGTATAAGAGGAGGCTTGAGGGTCAGTTGGAGATACACCAAGAGATCAAAGAGTTCGATTTTTCTGGGGCGTGGTTTGCTGAGAAAATCGAGCTAGTGGTTTAAGTTGCAGTGAGAGAGGGGCAGTTCGGCAGAGGGACTTCAATCGAAGGCCGAGAATACATAGCAGAGAGGCAGAGCAACAATAGGAGAGACATCACAACTCTAGAGAGGGTGACGTAGAAGTTGGAGGGGCTGACGCAGTCCCTTAGAGGCAACATTGGGGTTTTCTATGGGGCAGAGAGAGCAACAGTTCAACATATTGACTTCTGAGCGAGGGAGGCTCATTGGGAGGGTGACGCAACTCCTAGAGGAGGTGATGCAGTTTCAACTCAGAGCTTGGAGCAACTATCGCTGCCTAGCACTAGGAACAACAATTGTCATCTGTGGGGTTTGATCATCCAGTTGCTGGATTTTCAAAATATCTGCCTTCGGATAGAGGTACTTCTGCCAGGTTTATTCTCTATTGGGTGAGCCGGATTTGGCATCGTAGTTGAATTCAAAAATCTGCTTAATAATACAAACCCTCTATATGCTGCGCCGATTTTCCCGAATTGGGTTTTCCGGGGACAATTGTCCAAAAATAACGGTGTCCCTTGTGTGATTGTCTCAGTTTATTTCAGTTCATGATTTGTATGTATGTGTAGGCTGCAATAGTGTTTTCATCGTTGTTTAAGAAATTAAATAATTTGTCGAATGTAAAGAACAAGTAGGAGATGATTAACCAATGATTGCAGTAGGATTTCTGATGTGTAGATTCAGAAATTCTCACATGGTATTAGAGGGTTGCAGATCATAGGAGACTGAAGACACCAGCCGAGAAATCCAGAGAATTTGCTGCAGAGAAGCAACTGTCCCTAGTGACAGCGCTGTTTCAGAGGCAAAGGAGCAGCTGCAGGAGTGACGCCGAGACAGAGTGACACAGAGGTTCACGTAGTGCCTGCGTCAACGTTTAAAGCTTGTAGAGTGCGACATAGAGCCAGAGAGGAGCCCACGTAGTGACTGCATCAGCTCTCTGGGCCAACGCAGAGGCTGAAAGGTTCGAATCAGCCAACTGCTGGGGTTGGAGGAGCAAAGAAAATTCGATTTGAGGAGCTGGTGGGACACTGTTTTTGTTGGTGCAAAACAATGCCTGTGGAGACAAAGCCGAGGTAGAGGGAGTCATTGCCTCGACAGATTTCTAGTCAAAGAAATCTAGATCCGAGCTGTAGCAGCAAAGGAGGATTGGAGAGGAAGTGATTCGACAGTTAGCGGGAGGATTTCCGTGAAGGAAATCAAGACTCAGGGAGTCTAGAGGAACTTGTTCCTTAGAGGGTTTCTTGGGCTAAAGAAATCCAGATCCAAGTCTTGCTAGATTGACAGCAGGAGAGGTAGAAGAGAATAGCTGTATTTTTGAGCAGAGATGGTAATGAATGGGTTGAGGGATCAGGATAGATTGGATGGAGCATCCAATTTTGTCATTTGGAAGCCCATGATCCTAGCAATCCTAGACAAAAATCGCATCAAGGACTATGCCTTGAAGGTAGTTGCTGAGCCAGTCGACGCTGATCTGTTGAAGAAGTATGAGGGCCAAGTGCATGATCCTAGACGGGGTCAAAGATCATGTAGTACCACACATTGTTGAGAAGAACACAACAAGGGAGATTGGGAGGCGCTGACCACCTTGTATTAGGGTTCTCCAACGGAAGATGCTATTAGAAAATTAGCTGAGACAGTACCAGATGCAGAAGAGAGAAGAGATCGATCCCTCTCTTCTCAGGTTGCAAGGGATTCGCGACCAGTTGACTTTTGTGAGGTCTACACCAGATTCGGAGTTCATGGTTAGGAGTTAGCACTGCCCTGGATGCAGTCATCAAGGACTGGGAGACCTTTGTCCAAAGTATCTTGGGCAGAGCGACTCTGCCCAGTTGGGAGGAGATGTGGGCAGCTCTTCGACAAGAAGAGCTCAGGAGGATGACCAAGACAGGGAGTAGCAGCAAGGGAGCCCGAGTCAAGGAGGAGGAGGAGGAGGATGCAACTCTCGCATTGTCGGGACAACAAGTGCAACAGAAGAGGAAGAAGAAGGACATCACCAAGGTCAGATGCTTCAACTGTGGGGAATTGGGACATTATGCCACTCAGTGCCCCCGGAAGAAGGGAAAGGGGGAAGCTTCTGAATTGAAGGCCACTCCAACGAAAGCGGACAAGGAAAGCGAGGATGATGATTGTGCCATGAGTGCTCATGCGCCTTTGGAGAAGAGGTGGGGCGACATCGAGTTGTAGTCGGGAGGACTACATGACGGGTAAGATACTTGAGGTGCCCAAACTCTTGGATCACATATGGCTATAGGAGCCCTTAACGATAGTAGCAAAGTGACGGGTGTCGGTTGAAGCAAGGTGTGATGGAGCAACAATGGCATTGTTAGAGTGCCAAAGTCTAAGGCAGCGTAATGGATGTTGTGGCGGTGTGAGAGGCACAAAGCAGGTTGCAACAGTGCAGTGGCAGCAAAGGGTTAGCACAGATTAGCAGCAAGGGTAGCTTCAAGATCACGAGGCATCCATACTGACCAGGATGTCAGTTTTTGGGTGAAGGTTCAGTTACTTCTCAGTAACTGAGTTGCAGTGCAACAATTAGTGGTGGCAGTGCTATGGGCAGCATGATGCAACATTTTGAGAGGGAGCTGCAGTACAAATGTAGCTGTGGCAGTCGCAAAGTCATGGGCAACAGTCCAGGAAGCAGTGGTGCAGTGGATGAAGGGCAATAGGCCAAGCATCAACAACACAGAGAATCGATGCAGTGGGTTAGTGTAGTACTTCTATTGAGAAGTGTTAATGAAGCACATTCCTCACTAAGAGGGAGTGTTGATTTTCGGTAGCATCGGATGTGCTCTAGCTCCACACGAGATCTCCAGAACCTAGAAATCATTTGGAGAGGTTCCACCCAGATGAGGAGTTATTAAAATAATTAATATTTTTAATGGGTTCCCAAGTCTAATTAATATTTTTAATGAGTTATTAAAATAAAAATATTAATGTGTATTAATAAAAATATGGGTGAGAAGGTTCTAAGTGACAAGGATCAAGCTTGTTTTAATCTTAGCTGTTGATTAGGGACTTAATCTCGACCGTTCATTCATCAACAGGAAAATTATAAGAGGAGGCTTCAGGGTCAGTTGGAGATACACCAAGAGATCAAAGAGTTTGATTTTTTTGGGGAGTGGTTTGCTGAGAAAATCGAGCTAGTGGTCTGAGTTAGAGTGAGAGGGGCAATTCGACAGAGGGACTTCAGTGCAAGGCCAAGAATACATAGCAGAGAGGCAGAGTAGCAGCAGGAGAGACAATGCAGCTCTAGAGAGGGTGACGTAGAAGCTGGAGGGGTTGACGCAGTCCCTTAGAGGCAAAGCTGGGGTTTTCTGTGGGGCAGAGAGAGCAACAGTTCAACATATCGTCTGTCGAGCAAGGAAGGCTCACTAGGAGGGTGACGTAGCTCCTAAAGGAGGTGACGCAGTTCCAGTGTTAAGCTTGGAGCATCCATTGTTGCCCAGCACTAGGAATAGCAATTGTCATTTGTGGGGTTTGATCATCTAGTTGTTGGATTGTGGAAATATCCATCTCCAGATAGAGGTACTTCTGCCAGGTTTATTCTCTGTTGGGTGGGCCGGATTTGGCACCCTAGTTGTATTCAGAAATCTTCTTAATAATACAAACCCTCTATATGTTGCACTAGTTTTCAACTTTTCCCGAATTGGGTTTTTCTGGGGACGATTGTCCAAAAATAACGGTGTCCCTTGTGTGATTGTCTCAGTTTATTTCAGTTCATGATCTGTATGTATGCGTAGGCTGCAATATCGTTGTTTAAGTAATTAAATAATTTGTTGAATGTAAAGAACAAGTAGGAGATGATAAACCAATGATTGTAGTAGGATATCTGATTTGTAGATTCAGAAATTCTCACAATTATTTCTTTGGTCCATCATTTAACTTCTCGGTCCATCTTCACTCTAAGTGCTAGTCAAGTCATCTCCAACGGCTAGTTTGACCTCCAAAGGCTAGTTCAACTTGACTTCTCTTTGATTCTTCCTTTGGCAATTTGATTTGGCCACCTTATCATTGGATCTCCAACGTCCTTGTTGTCTTGGCAATTTAGGAACCTGGGTTTTTCTCCGTCCGTCCTGGTTTGTATTGGATATGACTCTGATCTTCCACATCATCATCCTGAATGCCACATCATCATGCCCGTGTGCTGTATTTTTGATGTCGTCGCTGCTCTCTAAAATTTGACGCAGGGGTATTCTTTGTTTCTTCATGTATGTCACTTTTGATAGATTGCATACCTGATTTCTCCCATCACTCTGGTTGAAATGTCCCTTGGAAACTTTTTCAGACCCGTTAACCAAATTTGACCAAGCGATAACTAGCCACTAGATGCTCGTATTTGAGATGTTCCACATGGCATGGAATCCTCTCATTATGCCTTACAATTTGAGGCGATGTTGACTTCTTGACCATTGGGACCACTTTACATTGGGAATTGTGTATTGCCTTGGGAAACGTGAATGTTGTCAAATGAGATTGCTATGCTCTAATAGTTGTCATGCGGATTGGCCCATGCACTAGTGATCACCCCTACATATGCAAACACCCATGAAATGATTAGTCCACAAGAGAGTTTACTTAAAGCTCTCCAATCCGGTTAGGGATGAAAGAGACCTTAAGTCTAACTGCATGGGAGATGACATGGTCTGACCAAGCAATTGAATACATACCCGTCGATAAAGACAAAGGTCTAGGATGTCTAATACATGACATCAAATGGTATTTCACATGGCTTTTGATTTGTGACCTTGGGCTTACAATGGTGATAAATTGTGCACTAAAAGGTATATGTACCCCTGCTGACATGCGGGGTAACAATAATGATATTTCACAAGATTGGACTAACCATTGTCTAAAACTAATTAAAATAACATTACATATTTTATCTAGTTTGTTTACTCTGCCAATATGGGAGTTGATGAATGCAAAAGTATCTAAAATTTTGCAAAGTTTTTGCAAGAATATTCACGTATATATTTAAGTGTCCAATTATGTATTCGGTGTAATGGTTAGAGTGGCAATATACATTTTCTATGGCGTTAATTTTTCAATGCTAGATCTGATTTAAATTCCTAGCAATTTATTTTATGCACAAAAAATATATTCACCCAGTAAAGTACTTTTATGAAAAAACTATTGAATATAAATACACTAGTATTTTAACTTAAACAATTTACAACGGAAATTTAAATGGAAAATCAGCCATTGACACAAGAAAATATTTCTCCCTCCAAAGCTGCCTTCACTTTTATTACTCAAGAAAATTAAGGGTTCCCTTAACATGGAAAATGACCCTCAGAAAATATTTATAAAATACAAGAATATAGAACTTGGAATTTTTGCCCCATTAAAAATTTTGTTCCCTTAAAAAATTTGGCCTGTGGAAACTTGAATTCTCCAACCTGTAAATAGACCTCCTTTTTCTTAGCCCTATGCGTGCCCCTTGTGTGCTTGAAGAAATTCACCCTTCACTTAAATTGTATGACCCTCCTGCACAAGCCTCTAGCTAGAAGTATCAACTTCTTCACAAATCTTGCCTACGTCCAAATTCTTCTCATTGGAATCTCCTTGCTACACGTTTTTCTCTCCTTGGCCTTAACTCTCACTCCTGTTGAAAAATTTGCACTTCCAATGAAATCTGTGTTTTCCACCTCTTCCTTAGGCTTCCTTTATAATTTCTCATTGAGCTAGATCTTAAACCCTAGATCTCCTAAGTGATGGATGGCTAGGATTAAATCCTATGCCTTATTTGAGATCAATGATAGAGAGTAAATCTAACCCACTAAAGTAAATTAATTTACTTTTCATTAAAAAGCCTTAGCCCAATAGCTAAGATTAATTAGTTAATTAATTAATCGATGTGCTTTTCCTAAGTGAGACTTAGGAAGGAATCATAAAATCACTTAATAAATTAAGCAAGTACCTCAAGATGATTTTAGATATTTTCTGCATGCTTGACACCTAGCCTATGTAGAAGCACTTGGTTGAGCTATCATCATGAACATTCCTTGTTGGGGAATGTAACTAGTTTCAGTGTTCATTATTGTTATTATACTCATGTCAATATTATATCTTATGTAATAAACAAAATAAGGAAGGAAAAATATTATTTTAAAACATGAGTTTCATGCTTCGTTGATGGTCTTCTAGGTAAAAGCATGTTCTTCATGCTTATAGGGTTTGTTAGGTCATAGGGTTTATTGTCATGACTCAAGAGAGTCAACATCATGATTATAAGTCCCTTTTGGGCAAAATGCGCATTGTAAAAGAATTTATTTTGAGTCAAATAAGTTAAAATAAGCCTCTTAGCACCAGTCGACCTTGCCAGAGACAAGTCGACCTAGAGAGGGGTATTCGATGCACGCATAAGGAGTATAAATAGACGTTGTTGGACCTCATTTGCTTACCAATTCGATCTGAAATCAAGAAGCTCGACTTGAAGTGCGAATCTGAAGAAGGAAGTCAAGAAATGCAAAGAAGAAGGAAGAGAGGGTTTTCTCAGAAGGAGGAACTGGATTGTGATTTTGAGGAGTCACAACTATTGGTGGTGCTGGTCTCTTCTAATTCTTCAGAGCCTCTTGCTGCTTACCCTCTGCTATTGTTGGAAGGGGTTCATGTGACTTCCTAAGGGATCGACTCTTCTTAAACCTGGCAAGGAAGAAGGAAGAGAGGGTTTTCTCAGAAGGAGGAACTGGATTGTGATTATGAGGAGTCACATCTATTGGTGGTGCTGGTCTCTTCTAATTCTTCAGAGCCTCTTGCTGCTTACCCTCTGCTATTGTTGGAAGGGGTTCATGTGACTTCCTAAGGGATCGACTCTTCTTAAACCCGACATCGCTGCTCACCATAGTCTTCACCTCGAACATAATGTAGACTCTATATGTCGTTGAAGTCTCGCTATAACCCACAAAGATGCCCTTTTATGCTGAGGGCTCTAGCTTTGTCCTCTTTTCTCAAGTTACATGGATATAAGCTGGACACTTATGTTGAAAATGTAGTGAGTAAAGTCTTCGGGCTTGTGCCTTAGCTAGTGAAGACCTCAATTTGTCTTTCTCTAGCATGAATGTGAGCTCATGAGTTAGACTTTGGTTAGGATGAGTTCATTTCCAATTCGCTGAAATGATCATCAACATAGCATGCGTAGAGTTGGAGCTTCAATTCACTGGAGTCTTCACCAATTTGACTATAGAGCAAGGTGGGAGTTACAAGTTACATGGATATAAGCTGGACACTTATGTTGAAAATGTAGCGAGTAAAGTCTTCGGGCTTGTGCGTTAGCTAGTGAAGACCTCAATTTGTCTTTCTCTAGCATGAATGTGAGCTCATGAGTTAGACTTTGGTTAGGATGAGTTCATTTCCAATTCGCTGAAATGATCATCAACATAGCATGCGTAGAGTTGGAGCTTCAATTCACTGGAGTCTTCACCAATTTGACTATAGAGCAAGGTGGGAGTTACAAGTTCAGTTAGAGCGAGTTAGTCTTCAGTCTTGATTGAAGGAAGAATGAAGAGAGGAGTCACAACTGTTGGTGGTGCTGGTCTCTTCTCATTCTTCAGAGCCTCTTGTTGCTTACCCTCTACTATTGTTGGAAGGCGTTCATGTGACTTCCTAAAGGATTGACTCTTCTTAAACTCGACATTGTTGCTCACGATAATCTTTGCCTCAGACGGAATGTAGACTCTATATGTCATTGAAGTCTCGCTATAACCCACAAAGATGCCCTTCTACGTTGAGGGCTCTAGCTTTGTCCTCTTTTCTCAAGTTACATGGATATAAGCTGGACACTTATGTTGAAAATGTAGTGAGTAAAGTCTTTTGGCTTGTGCCTTAGCTAGTGAAGACCTCAATTTGTCTTTCTCTAGCATGAATGCGAGCTCATGAGTTAATCTTTGGTTAGGATGAGTTTATTTCCAATTTACTGAAATGATCATCAAGATAGCATGCGTAGAGTTGGAGCTTCAGTTAACTGGAGTTTTCACCAATTTGACTACAGAGCAAGGTGGCAGTTACAAGTTCAGTGAGAGCGAGTTAGTCTTTAGTCTTGATTGAAGGAAGAACGAGTTAAGATTCCAAGTGTTGATTAGAGAGAGAAAGAGTATCACTCTCAATTAACTCGCTATCAAAACTCGACTTCTAAATTTGAACTAGGCCTTCCTTACATGCTCGAATTGGGTCTATAAAGAGGAGGATGAAGGCACATAATTTACACAAGTTTGTGAGATCATCTTTGATTGTGGAGAGCACAGAATTGAGTATCAATTGTGTGCAAGAATTTAGGAGATTGTGTGTGTGGGTAGATTTGAGGAGCAAGTGTGCAAGAGTTTAGGAGTTGAATTGCGCCAAAGAATAGGAGCCACATGTGCTCTAAGAAATAGGGACTTGTGCGCTCTTGGAAATAGAAGCTCCCTCATGCACTTGGAAATAGGAGAAGTGCTCAAGGAAATAGGGGCTCCAATGGGCAAGGAGGTAGGAGCTGGGATCAAGCAAGAGACATAGCAAGTCAAGGCTTCAGCAAGGGAATAGTTGCGTGGTAGAGGGCTGAGATCAAGTAGTGGTCAAGGCAGGCCGAGATCAATTGTATCAACTGATTTTAGTGAGAAGAAGCATAGCGCTTTCTTAGAGACAAATTGCTTTGTTATAGATCCAATTGCTCCAGAACAATCAATAAAATACCACAACAAAGAAATAATGTTTTTCGTTTTGAGTTTCTTGGGTAAACAAGTGGGGCAATTTGTGTGATTATGTTTTTATCTCTCGATTAGTTTTTGCTGCTTATAAATTGTTAAAGAACTCTGTATCTTGGTGAAAGTAAATTTAGTTTCAGTTTTTCAATTACCTTGTTTTTAGTTATTCATCTAAGTAGTTGCAGAGTTTCAAGAGAAAAATTAACATGGTATTAGAGCAGAGATCAACATAAAGACCAATACCAAATTCATCAGTTAGTGAAGAACGTAGATTAGGCAAAATGATTGCACTAGAGTTTTTTTGAAGAGTAGTATCTTTGGATAGTAGTATGGCGTTACAAGGACTAAGGGTAGAGCATTGTTTAGAGGGAGCCTCACACTTCTACTCATGGAAGAAGTCGTTCTTAGTGGTGTTGGAGGATAACAGGGTGCTAGAATTTGCGAAGAATTAAACAATGCTACCTCAAGATGCCCAATAGTTGATTCAACTTAACAAGAATGACACCAAGGCGAGGAGAATCATTCTTGAGGGGGTCAGAGACCAGATTATCCCTCATCTCTATGGGAAGAAGACAACATATGAGATGTGGAAAGCCTTCTTAGATTTGTATCATGGTTTTAGTGATGCCAGGAAGCTTGCATTGGAGGACACATTAAGAAATATCTGGATGAGGAAAGGTGGGCCCATCATTAGGTACCTTTCCAAGTTCATACAAGTTCGAGATGAGCTAGCTTGAGTGGGCACACTATAGCAGACAATGATCTTGTGAGTCTTGTGCTTTTGGGACTTCATAAGTCTTCGAAGTTTCCAGGATTCAGTGGTAGAGAGAATCTTCCTAGCTGGGAAGGGTTGTGGTTAGATTGCGTTCAAGAAGAAATCCAGAGAGGGACGAGAGCTGGAAGATCAACAAAGATAGAGGACGAGGAGAAATTTGCCCTTGCAGGCAAAGGCAACAAATCCAAGGGCAAGAAGGGCCAAGGTATGGCCGAGTCCAATTAGAGGGACGAGAAAAGGAAGAAAGATCTGAGCAAGATCAAATGCTTCCATTGTCATGAGTTCGGGCATTATGCCACTGAGTGTCCTAATAAGAAGAAGGGGTCCAGTAAGGATTATGTGGCTGCATCAACTAAGGTAGATGGGGTTTCTTCTCAGTTCAAGAAAGTTCTCTCATTGATAGCTTACGTGGCAAGCTCAACAGACAACAACATATGTTATATTGATTCTAGAGCATCCTTCCATATGATTGGAAACGAGGAATACTTCAGCCACCTGAAGGAGAAGGATATGCAATTCTACATTGAGCTAGGAGATGATGGCAAGTACGCAACTAGGGGAGTTGGTACTGTCAATTTAATAGGGATTCAGGTAGATCTCTTCATCTCAAGGAAGAGTGATTCTTCAGGTATTGCCAGAAGCCTCAGCTGGTATGATACAACATTGTTAGATTCTCAGGATCAAGATCAGGATCCTAGGAGCATTGTTGGAAGGAATAGGCCTTCAGATCAGATCTCGTATCAGGAATATGGGAAGTCTTCTAGTTAATAGGGAGTAGCTACAACAACGGATAACGTGGTGGTGTTGGAGATAGATCCAGGTTGAAGATGTTCTTCCAGAAGTACATTCCTCGTTAAGAGGGAGTGTTGAAAATGTAGCAGATAAAGTTCTTCTGGTTTGTTCCTTAGCCAGTGAAGACTACGATTTGTTCTTCTCTAGCATGAGTGTGAGCATATGAGTTAGACCAGTTATGATGAGTTTATTTCCAGTTTACTAGAATGATCATCAAGATAACATGTGTAGAGTTGGAGCTTCACTTAAGTGGAGTCTTCATCAACTTGACTACAAAAGGAGGTGGTAGTTACAAGTTCAGTTAGAGTGAGTTAGTCTTTAGTCTTGATTAAAGGAAGAACGAGTTAAGACTCCCAAGTGTTTATTGGAGAGAGAAATAATGTCACTCTTAGTTAACTTGCTATCAGTTTTCGACTTCAAAATTTGAATTAGGCCTTCCTTGCATGCTTGAATTGTGTTTATAAAGAGGAGGACAAAGGCACATAATTTACACAAGTTTGTGAGATCATCTTTGATTGTGGAGAGCACAGAATTGAGCATCAATTGTGTGCAAGGATATAGGAGATTATGTGTGTGCGTAGATTTGAGGAGCAAGTGCGCACTAGTTTAGGAGCTGAATTGCGCTAAAGAATAGGAGCCACAAGTGCGCTAAGAAGATCGAGCACCAATCTAGGGAAGATTTGCTAGATAAATTCCATTTTTTATTTTGTATACTGTAATTTCAGTGTGGCCACTATCCCAATATGGGAGCCCAAGTAGGTTTTGAATCATGGTTAATGATGAGCTGATTTGATCGGATAGATTTTGTTTGTGTCATTTTGATTGAGATCGATATATTTGTTTTTGTTGAATTTACATTGTGTTAACGAACCTAGTTGTGTATTTAACTAGTATATCTATCAACTCTGCTAGGAATTAGGTGTCGAGTGTTAGGTTTGTAGGAAAATTAACATCGTATTAGTGCATAAAATCTGAACTGACCTTAGAATTATAGGTGCCAAATTTGTATGGGATCACAATTCGCTAGGGCTAGATTCAATCGCAATTGTACGAGGTGGGGATTTTTTATCTTATTTTAGATGAGGCCGAAATTGGCTGTACGAATCATATGGTGGCTCACGCAAAATGTTTATGTTTTTATTTTTATTTTTTTAAGGTTAAAATAAAGGAAAAAAGGTGATTGGGGATAAGGTGGCTGACAAGCTTGATAGCCCACCCAACCACCACAACAATCATTGACTGCCAGGCTAGTAGCTTGCGGAGAAGGCCGACATGGTTGAGGGAAGAGAAGTCAAACACAACAGATTGCACGATAGGGCTCACGTAGGAGGACATATAGGCCATAGCGGCACGCAGACAAGCTGACTGTGTGCAGAGGTTGTTGTCCACGACAAGTGAGTGGAGGTAAAGACTGTCAGGCAACAAAGGAGCAATCAACCTAATCGATAAAGTTTGGGTCAGTAGGGACGTGCATTTGGAAGCAGGGTTGACAATTGAACTGAAGCTTGTGCCCAAAGAAAGCAATGACCAACCATTGGTCAACGGAGGACTTGCTACAAATAGAGAAGACGATAGGCTGCATTTGTTCGACATCCCACTAGTTTGGTGACAAAAAAGATCATTCGTCTGCTTGAGTGGTTTGTGTGCAGGGTGTGAACATAGACACCAGTTGGAGAGAGGCCGCAGAGGATTGTGGATGACAGTGACAGCTCGGGGTAGCAAGTACCCAACTTGTAGAGGATTGGTTGCCGAGGATGATTGGCAAAGAGCGAGAGAGGGTAGGTGGAGGAACAAGTCATGTAGAACGAAGCATAGGAGGCTGCGACAAACCTGTTGCGACTGTGATAGAGGGGCAACGAGAGTAGACCATGGGACATTGAGCAGCAATGCAAAAGATCTTAATGGTGGTGGCAACGTCAATATTGGAGTAGAAGCTTGCAGGTATAGTCGATGTGTAGACGAGCGTCTAGCAACAGGCTCATAAACTGACAACAAAGAAATTTTAGTAGCCAAAGGTGTAGTCTTGAAGGTAGATCGCTAGCTATCGAGAGTTGGGAGGTGATTGCAGGTAGGAGTGTTGGTAGAAAGTGTGTTGATTAGGGAGACAGGTTGAGCTAGCCAATTGTAGGTTTGGACGAGGTCTGAGCCATGAGGGTGACTAAGGGTAGCCATCGTTGGCAAAGAGATAGCCACAGGTACCCAAGTGATAGAAAAATTGGTCAGGAGGTCTAACATAGATTTGAGCAACCTGGGAGTAGCAAAAGTAGGCCAAAGCTCTGGCAAGTGGCAGCTTTGCAGAGGTATGATAGGGTCGGCGTTGGTAGAATCCAACTAGGCTAGGCTGAGAAGATCAGGAAGCTAGAGCTAATACAACCATAAAGGAGCTCAAATGACAACCAAAGTTTTATGGTGTAGTAACTAGGTTGTAGAGGAATGTGCCACGTCCATAATGCCACATTGGGCATGATAAAAAAAATTATGGGATGTAGTGGGCAAAAAGGAGTTGCCGAGTAGAGAATCTGTCACAATAGGCTATGAGTAGAAGTGCCAGTAGGGTTTGACTGACAGAGCATGGTACAAAGGATAGTATCAAGCTTGCCAACAGGATTGACAGAGGTCAACCCTCAGAGGGAGAGAGGGAGACCGTACCACTCAGGGGATTGGCAACAAATTATTTCAATGGGTGTCTCAAAGGGTCAAGATAGACTCACAAGGAAGATCTTGGTAGATCTATAAACCAAAAACGATGCTAGGAGTATTTAACACAAGGGATATGGAAATAAAATAAAGGGTTTGGAGAAAAGCCATGGTGCTATGGGTGTTGGAACGCAGGTGGACATGTATTGATCATAGCTAAGTTGCATGATACAGGGAAACATGTATGAGTTTCCGAAATGGGTACGGGTATGAAACATGACCCCCCCAAATTTTGGAAATGGGGAAACGCAATCTATATATATATATATATATATATATATATATAATATAGGGCATTTAAGAAATGTTATGTGCAATCATAAAGCATACATGATACATTATAATCTATTACATAATTAAATTGTCCAATGTCAATGTATAAACTATAAGTCTCTACATTTACATTACATAATGAAAATAACAATATCAAAATATCCAAAATCAACCTTAATTATATATCCAAATTTCAAAATTAGCCTTTATTATATATATGAGGCTACCAGTACAATAAATATTATGAGGCTGCAAGTACTATAAAGACTAAAGACTAATCCTCATAAAAAATAGAAGCAGAAGCATGCTCAACAGTGGATGGTGGAGCTGAAGAAGATGATTGGCGAATTCCATTTCTAGGCTTCTAGTTGTCAATATTCAAGGCAACAAGAGAGAGCTCCAAATCAGGACTTTCTGGATCCACATCCCATTCTTTAGAAGGACCACTGCTATATTCTGGACCCCTACGAGATGCAAGGCGAAGGTTGGAGTGCACATAAACAAGATCCTCTGCCTTCTGTGAGCCCAACCTGTTGCACTTCACAGAATGAATAAAACAATAGGTGCTCCAATTCCTTTCTGTTGATGAAGAGCTTGCCACTTGTGAAAGAACACGAATATCAAGATTTTGCAAATGTACACCATTTTCTCCATGACAAATCCACCACCTAACTGGATTCATGGTGCTTCTCTCCTCCAAAGCTGATATATCTGAATAATTGTCTAATCCTGCAACAAAACTGGCAAATTCTTCCTTCACCTACCTGTGTAGATGAGTTGGAAACATTCTCATAAGGTTTTTTTTCACCCCATTAACCACCTCTCTATCCTTAAGGGGTGCCTTCCTCTTCCCATTGCTTTGAGCAATAAGCACCTCATCATAAAATTTGGGGTTCAAGCCATGTGCTAAATTGTGCAATGCAGTGTTGAAATTGTTCCACCTATCAACAATGATTTTCTTGACTAAATCAACAAAATGGTCATCAACAAATAAAAGCTGTGGAAACTCTTGTGAAATGATTTCCATAGTTTTCTCAACCGTTGTATCCATGCCATCATATACCTCTCCTAAGAAAGGTTGGTCAGTGTCAACATTTCAAAGAAGCTCAAATGCAAGGGTTGTGAACTTTAGCAAGAAATCTATCTTGCTCCACCACTCCTCATCAAGGCACAATCTACGCACCATATATCCCCGCTTTGAATCTACCTATCTCCACTCAGCCTAGAGTTGACTCACCACCATAGAAACTAATGGTTGCTTAACCTCAACAAGGCGGCACAACATCAGGAAGTTTGAGGCATATCTTGTCTCAACAACTTCTAACAACTCCAATTTGGAGTACTTTCAAAATATTGCTTGAGATTGGTGGTGGTTGGTGATGAATTTAACAATCTCCCTTGCTTCCCCTGTGATTTCCTTTATCCATGGAACCTTATTGTTGATCTTCTCTAAGATCAGATTTAGATTATGGACAATGTAGGGTGTCCAAAAGATGTGGTCATACCTCCGCTCAATAATTAAACCTGAAACTTTGTAATCTGGTGCATTATCCGTGATAACTTGCACCACCTTGTTAGGTCCAATTTTTTCAACCTCTCCTAAGCAGTCTTCCGCCTTCAAAAACGTTGCTCCTTTTGGTGATGTGGCAATGATATTTATCAATGGCTTGCGCCTTGTATCTGTCCATCCATCTGAGACTATGGTAACCCCAGAGCTACCCCAGGAAGAACGAATTGGTGATAAGATATCCTCCCCAAGCTCCTTCTCATTTTTGAGAAGCTGAGTTCGAACTTTCTCATAGTTGGGCCCCTTGTACCCTATGGGAATTTTGTTAACTGCCCTTATCATATCTTGACAGTAAGGAGAGCGAACACCATTGAATGGGACACCACGTGCATAGATGCACCTACCCACTCTGGAATCAACTTCTTCTCTCGTTTGCACATTCACCAATTTAGCAATTTTGCTATCTTGAATTGAAGTGGATGCTCCTCTGGTATTTTTGGATGGTGGTTGTTCTTGTTGTTGAGTGGCTCTCCTCTTCTTTGCTTCAACGACAATCCTTGACTCAATGTTTGATGGAGCTCGAGGAGTAGCTTGAGTAAGCTCTTCATGCCTTCTTTTAATTCCATCCACCTCATCTTGCTCTCTTTGATATGCCCTCCTCACCAATGCGTCAGATGTTTTTGTGCAACTTGCAATCCCTTGTCCCCCTCCATGCAAAAGATGTGGCTTCACTCTTGGGTAGGAGCCCTTGTACGAATTACTGCAAAGATTACATCGCCATTCCCATGAGCCACCACCTCCACATTTTTGAAGCTTTTGAACATGCCTCCAAAGAGGATAATATTTAGCCCTCGGATTGGACTTGGTGGTTGAACTTGCACCTTGGCTGGAAGACATTGCTGCAAAAAAATAAAATAAAAAAGCAAATCTGTAAATAAAAAACGTTTTTCACATTTTTGGAAGCCTAAACCCTCGAAAAATAGAAGAAATAGTGGGAGAAACTAAGAAAATGAATGCTTCTTACCCAAGTTATTTTTTTGTAGCTGAAGCTACCCCAATATGCCACAAAAGACAAGAGAAGTATGGCTGTAGTTGAGCCAAAAACAAAGAATTCCGTAGCTAGAAACTCCCCACTCCAAATCGGCTTGTGAAATCTTTTTCTCTTGCCGCTAAAATCTCCTTTTCTCACTGTTGAAAACGCCCTCGCTGAAACCACTGCTCTCTTCCTCTTTTCTCCTTTGCTAAAATCGTCCGTCTCCAAGTGAAACGACTTGCTCGATTTGTGTGATGAGGGGATGAGGCGAGAGTATTTTTAGAACTTGCGAGAGCCATCTAGAAGCATCCAAAAGATATTTTATTCGCCAAAAAAGCCACTTTAATGTGGCCGTACGAATTGGAACCACGTTTCAGGTTGTACTGGGCCGCGTTTCCCCCACGTGAAACGTGGAAGTACGACCTGAAACACATTTCTAGGTTGTGGCAAACACGTTTAGCGTTTCCTTACTGTTTCTACCCAAAAACGACCTCTAGCCTATCATTTCTTGCAACATAGGATCATACCCAATGGATCTAGTTCAGATGGTGGCCACGTCGTTGGAGTTAGAGTGAACAACTTGTATAGGGTAAAGTGATAACCTATTTGAGCAATGACATGAAACAAAATCACGACAGAGAATAGGGAGCAAGAAACTCCAAAGGTTGAGCAACTCAATGGGAGTCAGTCTTCGGGTTCAAGACGAGAGGAGCAGTCAATAGATTCCTCCCAATTTGTTATGAAGGTCTCTTTGTACAAGATGACCTTAAAAGATGTTCAGGAGCAGGAGGCTTCTAGGAACAAGTTCATAGGGAGTGGGTCTTCAAAGATGATGGCAGGGAAGTTTTCCTATTTTGCGGGAGTAGTCGTGGATCTTGTATTGGAAAATGTAACTAGTTTTAGTCTTCATAATTGTCATTGTACTCATGTCATTATGTATATCTTATGTAACAAACAAAAGAAGAAAGAAAAAGTATTATTTTCAAGCATGGGTTTCATGCTTCTTTTGATTGGTCAACTAGGTTAAGCATGTTTTTCATGCTTCTAGGGTTTGTTATGTCTTAAAAATAATTGTCATGAGTCAAGAGAGTCGATGTCATTTGTATAAGATCCTATTGGGCAAGTTGTAGCATGAAAAATAATATGTTTTTGTGTCTAGAATGTCAAAAATACCTTTAGTAACAAGTCGACCTAGAAGAGGCTATTCGACCTCATGAAAGGCATATATAGAAGTAGTTTCGACCTCATTTGACACACATTTGATCTGCACAAGAGACAAGTTCAATGTGAAGCAAGGAGCAATAAGAAAGCAAGAAGAAATCAAGAAAAGGAAGAAAGATATGATTTTGAGCCTTATACTCTCACACATGCGAAATAATTAGGGTTTCTGCAACTATTACAGGGCTGAGAGTTGAAGGTCAAGGTTGCAGATCTGTGCTAGAGGCTGAAACTGAAATTTGATGTAGATTGAAGGAGGAATGATCCTTGTTCACTTGGTTGATCTTTGACCTATTTGGAAGGGATTCTTGGAGGGATGACTTAGTGCTTGGAGGAGGTCTTGGCTTTGGTCTTGGGGACTTGGTTTTCTCATTTGGTTAGATTATATAAGAAGAGAAGAGATTCCTTCTGGGTTTTCTCCTTGGAAGGGTTTTGCCCTAGCTTGGAGCCTACTTCTTGTGTCCATTGTCTATATTATTTATGCTCTTGATAATTGTTTGATGAAAGAATTTAACAAAGAAAAATAAGAAGCTAACTAAAGTTCACAAGCAATTATTAAGAATAAGGAGAATTGAATTAATAGCCGCCCTACTGGATTCTCCAACATGGTATCAGAGCTAAAGTGAAGAAAAGGCAATTTGAAGATCATCTTGTTGACATAAAGAAGGGTGCTTGTCAAAGGGAACCATTTGCAACAAGGACACAAGGAAGGGAAGAAGACCTATTGCTCTAAGACTACTACATCTAGCTCAAATTAAAGGCCTCGTCATCATAAGAGGGATCAAACTCTTGTTAAAGGAATGAAGGATATTGTCTTTCTTTAAAGGGAGGTTGCTTCATCTTGAGAAAGGAACATTGATCTCTCTCTTGGAAGGATATCAATTTGAAGGCTCGTTGAAGACAACTTTGTAGGAAGCATCTTACAAATTTAAGGAAGACAAGGGAGCATCAAGGAATCCTGGTGTCATCATCCACTATTTGGAGTAGCTTGAAGATTGTTGAAGACATCCTAGAAGTCATCACGCTAAGGTATCTTTGAAGTCTTCTGAAGATTCTTGAAGGCATCATCAATAAGAACACTTGGTTGACAAATACCATATTGTCTTTCATGTCTCAATCCATAGATCAAATGGCTACATTTTGTAAGGAAATCAACAAGCTCGTTGGATCAACCAACTTTATAGCTTTGAAGAGGAGGATTGATTTGGTGCTTACTGAAAATGAAGTCATGGAATATGCTCTTGGTGAAATTACTCAACCAGACAAAGAGAAGACTCAAGAATTAGCAAAATATAAGAAGGGAGAGGTGCCACATGATTCTTATTGAATCCATAAAAGATCACCTTGTTCCCTATGTAAAAATGTACTCTATAATAAGTACATCAGGTCAGAAAATATCCTTGAGAAATCAACTATATAAAACAAGGATGTCAAGGGATGAAGATATGGTGACATAACTCATGAAGATTTCACAATTAAGGGACCAGTGGCAAGGACTTGAGAAGTGATCTTCGATTTAGAGATGACCACTTCTGTACTAAATGCCTTGCCGCTGAGTGGAGCAGTTTTGCATCTAGTGTCTAGTCAAGAAAGGATACCACTCCTTTTGATGAATTATGGGTTCAATGCATCTTTGGAAGAAACAAGGATAAAGGCAAAGGATGACATTGAATCAAATGGGAAGTCTCAAGCCTTTGTTGTAAAATCCAAGAATAAGAAGAAAGGGAAGTTTGGAAAATCCAAAGGAAAACTAGATATGTCCAAGGTGCAATGCTTTAGTTGTAATGGATATGGACATTTTAAGAGGGATTGTCCAAATAACTCTCAAAGTATGAAGGAGCAAAAAAAGAAAGGAAAGAAGTGGAGGTCACATAGTAGAAGAAAAGCAATAACTTGAGAAGAAGTCGAAAGGAGAAGAGGCCAAGGATCTTTACTATTGAAAGAGCTCCATCTCTATCAGGTTTATGTACAGTTTGTCTTTCTTTTTTTAGAAAGTAGAAGTTAGAGTAACATGCACCATTGCATTCTCTAGAAGAGTTTTGATTTTTGTAGCATCATGAAAGGAAGCATGGCATTATAGAAGAAATTAAAGTCTGCGTGATCAAATTGCTTTGGAAGAAGTCATCTAGCTAATAAAATGAGAAGACTTGAACCATCTTACACATCATAGTTCATCCAATCATTTTCTAACATATTGTTAGAGGTAGTCATTTTGCAAGTAGGATCCGCAGAATCCTCCAATAAGAACCATCATTTAAGAAGGTTCTTGGAAGAAGCATTATGACATGACTAGTATGTATTTCATTTAGTATGGAAATTATAGTCTTGAAGGATGAAGGGATAGTGATGGTCAAGTTTTAGTTTGAGAGGCAGAATTAAAGTCTTTCTCCTCTTAAGTAAAACTTATCTTCTTGTGTCCATTGTATATATTGTTTATGCTCTTGATAATTGTTTGATGAAAGAATTTAACAAAGAAGAATAATAAGTTAACTAAAGTTCACAAGCAATTATTAAGAAAAAGGAGAATTGAATTAATAGTTTCCTTACTAGATTCTCCAACATTTAGGTCCAGGATTGAAGTCGGTCTCAAGTGGCAGAAGTACCTCCTTTGCTAAGAGGGAGTGTTAATGTTTGTAGTTCGGGCAAATATTTTTGCACAAGCCTAAGTGTGCATGCGTGCAAAAGTCACTCACAATCTCCTTAGCATGCTTGCTCAAGTGTGAGCAAGTTGTTTTGTAACTTCGCCTAAGTTAGACTTAGGAAAAGCACACAAGTTTTATGTTGGCGTATTGAGCTAAAGTAAACTTAGGAAAAGTAAACTAAATTACTTTAGTGACTTTGTGAGGTGAGATCTAATTTCGGCTGTGAATCACTTTGGAGATTAGGGTTAGGGATTGAGATCAATGTGAAGTTATAAAAGCAAGGCTAAGGAGAGCGAGAAGACACATTACAATAACACAAGATTGAGAGAGGCATCTCAGTGAGCAAGTGTGCTGGGTCTAAAGGAGTGTAAAGAGTTTGAAGATCTAGATTTGCAGAGAAGATCGAGCGCTAATCTATGGCAGATCTGCTCGATGAGATTTACGTTTATTTTATATTTTGTAATTTCCTCAGTTGGGCCATTATCTTAGGATGGAAGCTCAAGTATGTTCTGAATCATTGTTAATGATGAATTGATTTCACTAGACAGAATCTGTGTGTCATTGTGATTGAGATCAATGTATTTTCTTTCGTTGAATTTTATTATGTTAATGAACCTATCTATTTATTTAGTCAATAGATCCGTCAACCCTACTACGAATTAAGTGTTGGGTGTTGGGTTTGCAGGAAAATTAACAATCATCCCACTATCACTCCTAATCATGTAGGTTATCACCTGCCACAATACCTTTTTGACGAAAGGAGTCCATGGCTTACTGAAGCCTTTCAGGGTTGCCCTCACCAATTCTTTATCTGACAATACCTCCCCATATGCAACCAACTCATCATGAACTTGTGATATGCTGCTGAGATATGATGCTATGTTATCTGATCTAGACGTCTTGGTGTCCCTAATTTTCTCCTTTCGAACAATCTTCTTGTTCTGTTTGTCAATTTGATATAATTTTGTTAGAGCAGTGTTCTTTTAAAAACATGAGGGATCACATGATCATTCACTCCATCCAGAATAATCCTTTTGGATTTCACATTCATTTGGTTATGGATGGCCAGTAAGGTAGGATCGATAGGAGGCGTGAGTTGCTAATCTGTAAACTCCCAGATTCCATTCTCCATCAACACCAATGCTATCCTCTCCTTCCAAGGACTATGGCTGGATGCATCCTCTAATTGTGCTTCAAATCTCAATCTGTTTGCATCCATCCTTCCATCCTCCAAATCAAATACTCAACCCAAAGAAATATTACTACTAGGAAATAATTATTTTGCTAAAACCTTGGTGACAAAATCGATCTTCCTTCACTGTAGAGTTTATTTCACTTTAACCATGTTAATTTTCCAATACCATATTTGATTTAAAATCCTAGCAATTTATTTTATACCGAGAAATATCTTCACCCAATATTTTTTTTTAATAGAAAAACTGTTGAATTATGGTATTTGAAGATAAATAATTTGCGATGGAAACTTGAATATAAACTCAGTCATAAACTTGACAAAATTTTCTCCCTCCAAATTGTCTTTCACTTTTATTACTTGAAATCAATGGCTCCCTTAGCAGGGAAAATAACCCTAAGAGAATACATAGAAAATACAACAAAATAGAGCATGGAATTTTGAGCCCATTGGAAATTACGCTCCTCTGAAAATTTTGGCCCCTGGAAACCCGACTTCTCCAATATGTAAATAGGCCTCTTTTCTCCTAGCCCTGTATGACCCCCTCCACATTGGAAGAAACTCGCCCTTCACCTAGGCTGTATGGCCCTCTTGCGCAAGCTTCTAGTCGGAAGTCTTGGCCTTGTGACAACTCTTGACCTCATCTCTCTAGGATCTTGGCCGCCTTCAAATTCTTCTCACCGAAATCTCATTGCTGCACACTTTTCTTTCTCTTCAGTCTTGAGTCTCTCACTCCTCTTGAGCAATTCAAGCTCTTAATGAAATTGATGCATCTTTCACGTCTTCTTTAGGCTTCTTCTATGATTTCTCATTGCGCTAGATCTCAATCCCTAGATATCCTAAGTGATGGATGACTAGGATTAGATACTAAGCCTCAATTGAGGTATATGGTAGAGACTAGATCTAACTCACTAAAGTAAATTAATTTACTTTTCATAAACCTTAGCCCAATTGCCAACATTAATTAATTGACTCATCAATGTGCTTTTCCTAAGTTATAATTATTAAAGAATGGTAATATCACTTCCATAATAAAGTAAACAAATACCGAAAGAGGCTTTTGGACATCTTTTGCATGCTTGATACCTAGCTCATGCAAAAACACCTGTCTGAACTATCATCAACAACTTATGGAAGATGATATTGTTGAAACATTGCATGGATAATTTCTAGAGGCTTATATAAATATCCTAAATACTAAAACATGGTTGAGTTTAAAATGCCCCAACTCCTAGTGTGTAGTTAGTAGTTACTAGTTACTCAACCATTGCTTTTGTTCAATATAAGCCATGCAAAGTTGAATCAATCTCTATAATCATTAATGAAATGGATTTAATGATAGTTGTAAGGAATCCAGTGAGACTTATTTGGCGTATAGCTAGAGCTATGGTCATGTGTTATCACAATCACTGCTCCAATTTATTATAAACAACTTGTTTCTACCATATTTGTAGAAAGGGAACTATTTTTTGGCTCTCAATGTTTTCTTTTGAAACTACTTAGCTTCCTTGTATAGGTTGAATTGTGGTTGCATGGGCATGTTACCTCTATTCTATGAATTGGTGGTGTGTATTAGGATTGAGTCAATACATGTACCTGTTTTGGTGTGTGTCACGAGTTTATGAAGGAATTGAAGTATTGTGAGTAATTGGTTGCAAGTTTAGTTGGCTTATTATCAACCTTAAATAATAAAACAACCTTATGCCTGATACAACATACATGTTCATTACATTCATGGAATTCCATCCTTATGGAAGATATTGGTTTGTTAATTTTGGAATGGTGTAATGAATATAATAATATAAATATTATAAATAATAATAATCATAGTAATGATTAATTAAATAATAATTAATTATTGAAGAGACATGTCCCAAAGGACATGACTATTTGTGAAGGGGCACCTTGCCTAGTATATAAGTAGGGCCCTCATTTGTAACTAACCATAGATATTCTTCATTCATACATTTATATAATATATTCCTATTCCTAAAATGGATTCTTTTACTGTATTCCAAATATCTTGGACTATTTGATGTGAGTATACAAACTCTGTTCGTTACAGTGGTATCAGAGCTAATCGACTCTCCGATTGCTCAATTGTTGCACAGAGCTAGTCTGATCCGACCTTTAGCCATCAATCTTCGTCAAGTTTGTTGCCGTTGTGATTGAGGCTTTTAATCACACCAATTTTTGGAGTCTCTCCATTTTGTTGTCAAGCCGTTGGCCATTATTTCAAAAATTGAAAAAAAAAAGAGAGGAAAAAAAAGAGAAAAAACTATATATATATATATATATATATATATATATATATATATATATAGATGAAATAAAAATAAATAAAATTATAGAAATAAAAATAAAAAGAAATAAAACAATAATTAAAAAAGCAAAAAAGGTCAGAAAAAAACACAAAAATAAAAAAAGAGATTATAAAAAAAATAAAATTAAAAATAAAATTAAAAAAAGGGGTTGCATTTGCAAGCTGCTATAGCCTCAGCAATAGTAGCCGCAGCTGCAAGCCATCATCGACTTACTGACAATAGCCACAATTGCAAGCTGCCATCAATGACTTTGACCTCCACCCACACAATTTTGTACAATACTTTTTCTTACAAATGAGATACATGTCGTCTGTAGTTGTTGCTTGACGAAAATCAAGCATGCCCACATTTTCTATTTGTAGGAGCTAGGAAAATAAAAAATAATTATCACAGGACGATTGGTCAAAGATTATATGATCAACCCCATAATTACTGTGAGGAAAATGAAACCCATACAGAACGTCACGACTATACATAAGAGGGCTATGTAAATATTATATAAAAGAGTGTTCTTTTTGAAATTTTAAAAGTGTTATGAAGTGTGGAGGACATAGAGGTTAGTTTTATATATACATGGTGGAAAAGGTATTCAAAAGCAAGTTTATTAAAGGGAAATTTAATATTAAGTTATTGTAAAAAAGGGATACTTAATATTATATATAATATAAGGATTACCTAGGGAAATATATTATTATATTACCAAGTTTGCGTAAAAGAGGTTTTTGTTGTTGTTGTTGTTTTGAATATTTTAAATTTTTTTATAGGTTGAAGAACTAAAGTTTCAATAAGTATTGAAGGAAAAAAAGGTAATTAAACATTTTTATAAAATAGTTATATTAAAAAGAGACTTTATTATAATTTGAATAAGTGAGTCACTCACACGAAGAATATATAAACATGAAAGTATTGTTTTTATCGACGAACACAAGATGGAGCCAATCATTGAAGAGAAAATAATGGAGTCTATAATGGGAGAGAAAGGAAGATTTTTGGAAACTTCATATAACTATGCTTTATTGCTATTTAGAAATAAAGGGACTCTTGTAGGAAAATATTGTTGAAGAATCTAGGGCAAAGTGGTGTAGTGTGATTCTTCATTACTTGATAACAATTTGTGGAGTCTTTTTACTTTTCTTGTTAGCTTAATCTTCTTCTTCTTCTTATTAATGCATATGTGTGTACTTCATCAAACTGCTACCAAAACATAAAAACAAGAACACAAGATGTTGGCTCTCTGCCAGGGCCAAAACCTCTCTTCTCTTGAGAGGAAAATCCTTTAGTGAATTTCTCTTATTGAAGCTTCTATTGATCAATGTCAAACCCTATACCCCTGACGAGAATATCCTCCAAGCACAAGTCAAGTCCTTTCAAGATCACTTCCTCTTGCAGCACTTCGTCTTCCTCCCTTCGGCACTTCTTCTGGCAACTGTTGCAGACTTAGGGCAGCAACAATGCAGCCCTAATTCTCCACACTTGTGAGTGATTCTCCTCACAAAACTATGTTAGACTTGTCTTCCTTTCTTCACTTGCATACCCTTCTTCTACGCTTGAGAGATAGGCCTTGTAGGCCTAGTTTGAACCCTAAACAGTGAGATATATGTGGCTGTGATAGTGCTGCTGTGATGACCGCAGTTAGCCCTCCTTCACTCGCACGTGTGACTGTAATAAGCTTCAGATCAGCCCTATTTACTTCGCTATCCTTCCTTGCTTTCTCGCTTGAGTGGGAGGCTCTTTAGGCCTATGATCTTAACCCAAACAATGGAGTTTGTATGACTGTGATAGAGGGTTGCTATGACAGCAGAGAGACCCTCTCCTTCTTCGCACGTGTGGTTGCAGCAGCCCTAAAACATACCTCTTAACTTCGGTGGTATACCCTTCTTCCTTGCTGCCCATGGAGAGCCTTTTCCTTCGCTCTTTCTTGCCTTTCACCTTCGCAGATTTCAGAGAGTACTTGAATGCGTTATGGAGGAGTGGACAACCTCTATACATAGAGGTCTGTCCCTCCATTTAGGCCGACTAGTCACCTTGTTTGTAGGCCGACTTGAGGACTGCTCTTATGCTTTGGATTTCTTCTTTTTAGGATGTCATAGCTTGGAGGATGCTTGTGACTTTGCTTGGAGGCATTCTCTTGACCATAATACATATACATACAAGGTATAACATGCCCTTAAGGTCTTCAACCTATTCTTTTGACTATTTGACACACCTATAGCACTTTAAATAGTGCTAGACCTATTTCAATGAGCAAGAAACTCATTGACATATATTATAAAAATAATATTTCTTTTCCTGAATAAGTACAAATATCAAAAGTACATTTATGAAGACCGAACCTAGTTACATTTCCTTCAAAAAAGATGCCACTATTTCTATCTCTCTCGCTGAAGATAAAAATTATATTAACTCTAAACTCGCTAGCCAATTGGTGATTCGTGAGTGAAATATAATAAAAAATTAGACCTATGGAACACAAAACAATATGACAAACTGATTCACAATTAAATATTGGGGACTATACATTTATATCGCAATTCTTTGTTCAATCTCTATGGGGAGATCGAGGTGACATAATTTTTGGTTCACCCTGAATGGAATCACCGGGGTCGTTCATTTCAAACACAAAGAAAAAGTTTTTGACATTTCCTACAAGAAGAAAAAAAATAACGCTATAGAATGTAATAGCAAATTCAGTGACACTAGAAGACATAAAAGATATCTCAAGAGTAATCCTTCAAGAAAGTCAAATGTAAAATGCAAAAGGAAGTTGACAAGATATCGCGAACAAAAACAGAGAAGTTTCTCACCTCAAGGACCACAGTGAAAAGTTACTGACACAAATTAAGAAGCTTAAGAAGGACAAGAAGTCATTGGAAAACAAGGTACAATAGTTTATCAAGAAGGAAGCGTCGAAATCTTCAAATGTGGAAATTCAAGTTGAAAAAAAGGGAACAAATACAAATATCCCATTAAATTCATAGTTCAAAACAAATCCAAACCCGATTGAAGCCAAACATACTCAGACGTTGTAGTTCAGAGAATGAAAATTCCAAGTGAAGATTCTATAACCAACTCAACAACATTAGTACCGGAAGAAAATAAGGAAATTGCCAAAAACATGATGAGGGAAAATCGGGTCACAAGAAATCCTTATCGACATCCTCATTATAAAAGCAGAGACGTTAATTAGTTAACGTATCAACATCATATAGAAACAAAACAATAGACTTATGTTCCAAAGACTATTGATGTCAGCGCAATTCAATCTTATGATAAAAATTCATTTGAATTATCCAGTAACCGCACGATTTCACGGAAGATTGATTTAGGATGGTCAGATTTCTGATTAGTTCGACAATTTTGTTTATCACTTAGAGGATCCTATCATCTTGTATCATCGAAGAATTATGAAAGATGCGAATAGATTACAAGACAAAGAAGCAGATGACACGCCTTGTCAGCGATAAGCTTTGAGGACAAAGCTTTTCTGAAGAGGAATGCAATTTTATGAATATAATAATATAAATAATAATAATGATTAATTAGATAATAATTAATTATTAAATAGACATGTCCCAAAGGATATGACTATTTGTGAAGGGGCACTTTGTCTAGTATATAAGCAGGGCCGTCATTTGTAACCAGCCATATATATTCTTCATTTATACTTTTATATAATATATTCTTATTTCTAAAATGGATTCTTATACTGTATTCCAAATATCTTCATTTATACTTTTATATAATATATTCTTATTTCTAAAATGGATTCTTATACTGTATTCCAAATATCTTGGACTATTTGACGTGAGTATACAAACTCTGTTTGTTACAAATGAACTGGAATAAATTTATTCTTATTATGTTCTAGAATACTTTGCTTGAGATCATTATCTTCTGAGAGATTATTTTAAGCTTTTACGATTATTGTTTGCACATCTCCAGGTTGCTACTGAAAATTTAATGAGGAAACCATTCATTAATGCTGCTGTGGGGAAGGTTTCTCGAGCTCTGCAAGTCCTCTGGCCAAGATCTAGGACAAAAATATTTGGTTCCATTGCTACTGGATTAGCCCTTCCTACAAGTGATGTTGACCTTGTTGTTCGTCTTCCTCCAGTTAGAAATTTGGTAAGAAGCATATGTTGGAGGCTTATTTTTTTTAATGGCCTAAAATAGTGGTGAGAATCTTTATAACGAATTGGAGGAAAACTCAACAAGAAGTCATATGTTCGTCAAAATTTGCAGGAGCCTATAAAAGAGGCAGGCATTTTGGAGGGCCGCAATGGTATAAAAGAAACATGTTTGCAGGTAATGCAATTCTTTTTTTGTTGCCTTCTATTAATTTATTATTCTTTTCTTAAAGGCAGATAAAAAAGTTTACTCTATTTTTTCTGGGCTTGGTTTTTTTTTATTCTCCTTCTCTAAACTATCCAAACTTCTGTTTAAGGTAATTGTAATAATGGAGTATATTAGATAAGTAAGGTAAGATCGGTAATTTTATTAATATCCACAAAGTACCAAAAAATATAGGTCAATGGGACTGAAATGGTACAATTCAGTAGTGAGGGAGTGGGAGTGCCAAAGCAACTCGCAGAAGCCAAAAGGTAAACTACTGAGTTGGAAAAGTAGCCAAAAACATAACCCGAGAATCAACATGATAAACGACTACACATCATTATAAGTGGGTGAAAAATGAAAGAGGTAAGCTGCCCCAGCAACCACACTGGAAATAGCAGTGGAAGTAAAGGTTGAAGAAGATAAAAGATGTCCATGGTGTACTGTCAAGTAGCCAATACACTTGTTGGTTGTGCCCTCAGTGGAGGGAACAGCAAGGCAACGTCCTGACTGTGAAACCCTGGGAGGGGGTCTGGAATGATCAACTAAGTCTCTCCTAATATTTGAGGCTGCTGAAGAGAAATTGGTGATGACAGACTAATCTCCAGAATGTGGGTGCTGAGCAACTGACCTGTGCTCAGAGCTAAAATGAGATCTGTGCTGATATGGAAATGGGAACTTTGTAGAAGGTGCATGGCATGGGGGCAGGTGTGCCTACTGAAGATTGAGAGGAGGTTTGTGGTCTCATTGATGTAGTGACAGCGCCTTGGGCTGGCTACCATCAGCAGCAGATGAGAGGGAATGAAAGAAGTGATATGTCTGAGGGGATGTAAGTTATCCAATTCAGAAAATTTAATGGAATTGCTACTCAGAAAAGCCCTAATTTCCTATTAACTGAATTTAACAAAATTGTTATTCAGATTTAACAGAGAATTCAAAATCTACTTATTCATTTGATAGTACTTACTTTGAATTCTGTCTGCTGGTGTCTCTGGCAGTTGCTCTGGCGTTCTATGGCTGAAGATTTGCTCTGTTACGACTCTTGCTCCCGCTACATTACCAAAACGACCAAAACCTCCCTGCCGAACTGGGTACAACCTAGGTACTCAGTTTCAGAATGCTTCCCAATCGATGCAATCTGATCCCCTGTGCCCAAAAACTTCAGTACGATCAAGGCTCAGTCCTTATTGTCTGTACTCTCCGTTAAAATTGTTCTCCTTCCTTTTCCCTCCCATTTTTCCTCTTTTGCCTTTCTTAAATAGAATTCCCCCCGTCTCCCAGTGATTTCTCATGTTCGAGGTTCCTCCAAAGAGGGATAAGGGATAAGCTTTAGTTTTAGATTGAGTCAGCATATGCCACTTGGGTCAATGGTTGACAGCAATATTTTTTTAATTATTATAAAATATCTAGATCTTATTTGTATTCATGGTTAAAACTCTGTCACTTTATATTATGCTCCTTTTTATTGCATTATATATATAATGGATTCTTTTTAGTTGGTTTAGTTTGTATATTATAATTTCTTCTTTTAGTTTATAGTAATATATTTTATAATTCCTTTTTTTTATTTTATATAATATGTATTTATTCAATTTATTTTTGCATTAAATATATTATATCCTCTTTTATATAATACATGTCTTTCCTTTATATTTTGTATAGTTATATATATATGGTGGTGGTACATACATTAAGTACCTCACTCATTATATTTAGTATTTTGTCAGTTAGGTATTCACTTAGAACTTTCCATAATTAATTCATTTATCTTTCACTGGGTAATTTCATAATAAGTTAATATGTATACTAGCGCAGTACATTCGATGCATGCATATGTAGCTATCATATGCATGCCTCATATGAATGCTAATAATCGTGTTCTATCCGTAATTCGAGATGGTCATTACATGGGGTCTGCACAAATGTTTGGAGAACATGTGAACTCAGAATTTTCAATAACAGAGAAAAATACGGGGCAAGAAATATGATCAATATAAAGCATAGAAGCAACCAAAGCCGACTTCATCCAAACCAACTCCCGTACAATATAATGAGCATAAGTTATCCATCCAAGGGAAGACAGAGTGTTTTGTCTCTTGCCTATTCGCATTCCATTTAATACATTATTTTAGAGAATTTGGGGAAGAAGAAGAGACAGGAATTTTGCACATTCTTTGCTAAGCTGTTAGACTGTGCCAACGTGTTCTCCATTGTTTTTTCTCGGTATCTGTGGTGAAGTTAGCATGCTAGGTTGCGTAATGAATTGTTAGTGCAGCCAAACATTTTTCTTGTGTAATGGGGTCACAACACTGTAAGTTTGGAACATGTGGCCTGGCTTTTTTTGCATGCGCTAGAGAGTGTCGCTTGTTAATCGAAACTGCGCAAGTGGTTGCTCATGATAATGTTTGTTTTGTGTCAATAGATTTTGGTTGAACTTCTCCTTTGAGCGACTCCAACTCTCATGGACTCAGCTGATCTTTGAACTTCTCTGGGATCATAATGCATTTGTCGATTTCTTAAGATTATTAATCCACGTCTTCTGCTAAATGCCATCAATAAAAAGGCAGAAAATACTTGGCCTCCACGAATGATGCAATATCTGTTGGACAACTTGGACTGCACATCTCTGCATGGATGAGCTCTAACATAGTTTTTGCACCTCCAAATGTTTCCTGTCAAAACCCCTCTCATGCTTTAACTCTGGTGAACATGCTTCCAACACCTCTTTCACTTCCTAAATAGTAGGTAGACCAATAACCATCTTTAACCTAGTCAGAAGTGAAAGACACTAGAAGTTGAGATGCATATACCTTTGATGCCATAGAAAATTAACATTGGGACCTGCACTGGCCACCAACATTTGTGTATGGTAACAAACCCTTCGTGAAACTCTTACAGCCCATGCACCTTTACTTCAGATCCTCCCTCTTCTCTTGTCCAGGCAATTGCCTGTTGTGAACAAGAATTCAACGTCTGGACATGGTTTTATAATCTGTATGACAGAAAGCAGCTTTTTACTTAAGGAATAAAAAACGCTTTTCTGAGTATAGATTTCTAACCACTTGTTAAATGCAGCTGTACACCCGCATGCCTTTCACTTACAGGTGTCTTTGTCCTTGAGCTATCTCCCGCAGACACACGAGTCGCCCACGTATATCATATGCTTTGAGACACATAAGTCAAAATACAAACCATTGCCTCATGCCCTGAAAGATTTGCATGCTCTCCACGCATATTCTTTACTACTGAACTCTTGAAAATCTGAGATTGTTATAGTTTGCAGGCTTGCCATTTTTAAGCAAACTTCCTTAAAGGAAAAAATAGCTATTTCTTTCTATCCTCACATATCTTTGCCCACCTGTTAATTTTTCATGCAGTGCTATGGCTGACTCAAAGACAGTTTGTGCTTCCCAGAACTGCCTCCCATCATTTGTGCAAAATTGGTACCCACATCTCGATTTCCAAGATCTACCATGTGTAGTTTAAACAGAGTTGAAACCCATGCATCTAATACAATTACAGGTGAATTTCTCTTTTGTTACAGATTGCTTCCTTTCTGCCCCTGCAGTCTGCTAACTCAGCAATATCCAGCAAATCTACTCATTTGCATCACATTGACACAACTTCAGATAACACTCTCACTGGCTGCATATGATAACTGCACACGATGTCAACCATGTCAACAACACTTTCATATATGTCATACTAGGAAAAAAACACCACTGATCAGGTGCTAGGGTCCTGCCTCTCCTTGTATCCACAACCTGTTGTCTAAGCCTGCCCACAAGCCACATGATAATTTCTAGTCTGATGATGTAATTCAATCTGCTTTACATGCTTTCCTTGCCCAGCAACTGCCCTGTCCACATCTATACCACCTATTTAATTAAGTCTGCTTTACACGCTTTCCTTGTCCAACAACTGCTCAGTCCATGTTTATACCACTGTTGTGTCTGAAGATGTGTTTGCAGATGCAACTACTTAACCAACGTGATTTACACAAGTCCAATGTTAACTTTAATACTTTCCAAAAAACACCCAATGTTAAACCATCAAATGCCAAGCCACAAAAAAATTCAGGCTTTACAGGTGTCTTCGTCCTTGAGCTATCTTCCACAGACAATCCACAGACAAAGCAGTCGCCTTTGTATATCATACGCTTTGAGACACTTAAGTCAAAATACCAGCCATCACCTCACGCCCTCGAAGATTTGCATGCTTTCCACGCATATTCTTGACTACTGAACCTTTGAAAATCTGAGATTGTTATAGTTTGCAGGATCGCCCTTTTAAAGCAAACTTCCTTAAAGGAAAATTGTGCAAAACTATTTCTTTCTATCCTGTAGTGTTTCCGAAAAATTAGTTGTCCGAGAGATGAAGTAGCCTATCGATCCCCATAGGCTATAGTCATTGATAAAAGGGAAAATCCCAAAATACCCAATGGCTGGGCAAGTTTGGGGCAGCTGGGCAAAGAAAACCCAAAGTTGGGGTTTTGAGTGAACCTCACTCAATCAATTAAGGAGAAAGATCCCCTCAAGGAAATCTATAAATACAAGAGGGTTGATTCCATTTGGATCATCATTGAATTGGAACACTTATCTCTGTTTTCTTGAGACTGAGGCTTTGAGGGTTTAAAGACCCCTTTTCTCCTATCAATTTCAGAGGTGAAAGATTCCACTCTAGTTGGTAATATTATTTTCTTATTTTCTCTCTTATGGCAAGTGGGAAACCAATTTGCTTAATAACAAAGTTTGTGGAGCAGCTAAAGGGACACTCGGATTTCTTCTGAGGCGAGACAAATTAGTAATGGGTAGAAAGTCAAAGTTCTGTGAGAAGGAACCCCTGCGAATTCATCTTGAGATGGAATCAGGACATGCATGAAGTAGAATATTATCCTATTTCTAAAAAGAACGAAGTATCTAAGGTTGATACCTGTGTAATTATTCTGAGAAATATTAATCTGCAATTCCCGAGTGTTGAAGGAGGCGAATTCCAACCAAGACGAATTCCATCCTGAAGATTGTATTTGCAATAAGACCAAATTTTTTGAGGAATATGTTGCTCCTGAATGAAGTACAAAGAGTGATATGAGACAATTAAAAAGGAGCGAAGCAGTTCCAGGATTCCCTGAAGTGTTGCAATGATGCTAAACAAAATCAAGAGGGTTTTCTGAAGGAAGTCTAAGGCTGAAGAGGAGTTCAATACTCTGCTATTATTACGCAGAATATTTTATTTTGGGCAATCCAAGTTTATGGAGGGTCAATACTTGAGTTCCACAGTTTGTAGATGAAATAGTGACTAAAGATACGCCGTTCTTGGAGCCATTTGAAGTGGAGACGACACTCTCTGTGGATCTATAATCGACCACAAGCAGCAGATCAGATGAAGATGATGATCTTAGATTGAACGAACTTCCCAAGTTGTTGGGTTAGAATTCTTCACTGTCGAGCATTGTCATTTCGTGTCTATTGTGTAGTCTGTTGAATGGATATTAGTTTATTATTGGAGCGCTAATGTTGTCAGTCTGTTGAATGGATATTAGTTTTCATTGTTGAACCGCTACTGTTGTCAGTCTGTTTAGAGTCTAGACTTACAACTGTCGGTTGAATTACTCACATTTGGAACATGTTTGTATTTGGTCTTTGGACTGGACTTGGATTATTAAATGAATTTTACATAGAGGGGCCCTTGGCTTATATATGCCCTATGGTGCCTTTCCATGGAAGGGCATGATTTTCTGATCGTGCCCTTTCCCTAATTAAACTACAGTTACATATTGCAATTTTTACATAACAGTGCCTTCCTCTCAGAAAGATGCTTTGTCCTCGAAGCATACATAACGACGGGTGTTGTTGACGAAATTCTTCTGTCTCACAGGAGGCTTCTTCTTCTGGTGGATCTTTCCACTTAATCAATGTTAAATTTTGTTCTTTGCTTAGGACAATCACTTCAATGTTCATGTTAGCTCATTTATAATTCCAATTTAGTTCCATTAGCAATCACATAATCCATTATCACATTGATAGTAACTGAAGAAAGAACGTAGACAATAAATGCAAAAGACAAGCCAAGACAAGAGAACACAGGATTGGCTCAAGCCAGGGAAAAACCCCAAGAAGGGAAAACCCTTGATCAATCTTCTTATTAAATATATCAAATGTCCAACAGAGCGAGATATGAGAACAATAATCTAAAGTCAAGGCAGACTAGCCAATTGATCTAACAACACAACCTTTAAACAAATCGATGGTGTACACAAGATTGCAATCTTGATATACTGAAGAGGGTTAGGGCTGTTGGCGAATAACTGATGACCCTTCTAACTGAATCAGAACACCTCTTCTTAACTGCGGCTTTGCTTGACAAGAAGGATGCTACCCTTTGCCAGTCCTTAGGGTCAGATCTGTGGCTCATCTTGTAGCATCAAACTTTCAAAAGGTTGTGGCCTTTCTTTGAATCAACAGGCAACAAAATACTAGATCAAGATATCCTGAATACCTTCCTGGGCCATACAACAGTTCACTGAGATGCTCCACAAAGAATTCTGATCATTGATTCAAAGGTTACACTCTCAGTCTAGGCAGCGGTGTACTCCTTGTGCCTGCGGTTTAGAGAGGAGACCCAACACCAGGCCTCTCGGCCCTTCAACAAGATACTCCAACCTTGTTGTAGCTACAACAAGCTCTGCGGCCCAGAACAAAAGGTAAATAATAGTAGAAACTAACACCGAATGGCCCACACTTACCTCAGATGTCTCGACCTTGTTCCTTCAAGAGATCCACACCAAAACGTCAAGACAATCCTTCCCCAAACTCTTCTTTCTGCCTCAGTCCAGTGACATTCTAGAGGTAGATATGATTCACTCTTATGTTCTCAAATGAGGACGGAGGGTGACTATATATATACAAATAGATATGATGATTTTCCCTTATGGAGGTTAGTCAACCTTGACACTTTGGAGGCAAATTCAAATTACAATTTTTCAAAATTTCCCCGTCTTGATAAGGTTATGCCTTATAGAATTTCTTTTGAGTGAATAAGTACTTTTTCTTATCCTAATTTGGTGATCCTTAAGTCGAATTTGATCCTCTCGAGAAGAGGATTTAATTACAAGGATTATCTTTATCAAATAAGCTGTCCAAAGTGGAATTTGGCCCTAGTTGCCAATTTTAACAATCAAGTATTCTTTGATTACTCGCGATCGCAACTTCTTTCTCTGGTGATGATACCTTCTAGTTCTAAAACGATCTTCCCTTCGTCATCTAATGTCGTAAGCGTTGTCTGTGCTGCTTGGTGTTTGCCAAGTGCTTTTTTAAGGCAAGATACATGGAAGACGTTGTGAACACGAATTTTATCAGGAAGGCCTAAATTGTACGCTATTTGGCTGATCTCTTTGTTAATATGGTACGGTCCATAGAACTTTGGTGCCAATTTGTTTTTTCCTTTATTTTTTAAGGACAATTGCTTGTACGGCTAAAGTTTAACAAATACCCATTCTCCAACTTCAAATTTTCTTTCTGTTCTGTTTCGGTCAGCCTGTTGCTTCATACGATTTCTTGCAATATTTAGATTTACCAGTAACCGAAAGATTCCACGAAAGATTGATCGAGGATGGTCAAATCCTTTCTCAGTGTGACAATTTTGTTTATCACTTAGAGGATCATATTGTCTTGTATCAACGAAGATGATAGTTCCGAGACGAGAAGACACTCAAAACAGAAGAAGAGATCAATCCTTTTCATCGGTAAGCTTTGAGGTCAAAGCTTTTTGAAGAGGAGGGCAGTGTTATGAACGTAATTTATAGAAAAATAATAAAAAATAATATAAACAATAATAATTATAATTAATGATTAACTGACTAATAGTTGGTATTGAAGAGGCATGTTCTAAGGACATGACCATTTGTGAAGGGGTCTCTGCCTAGGTTATATAAGCAGGGCTTCACCCTCATTTGTAATCATCATCTCACTTGTGTTCAAATATTCTTATATACAATTACTTGTCCTACAATGGATTTCTTTGTCTTCGAAATATTCTGAAGATTACAAACTTTGTTCGTTACATTGGTATGAGAGCATTCCTTTGAGTATACAAACGTTGTTTATTACATGCAGCAACTGCCCAGTTCATGTCTATGCCATTGTTGTGTCTGGAGATATGTTTGCAAATGCAACTACTTAACCAATGTGATTTACACGAGTCCAATGTTAACTTTAGTACTTTCCTAAAAATCCACACAGTTAAACCATCAAATGCCAAGCCACAACAAACTTGTGAGACATTTCTTTGTGCACATCTTTCTGCTCACATATGTTCTTCTCTCCTGTAACTGTGTTTTTATTTTTTCTAATCCTTAGTCTGTGGAAAAATGATTTTTTCAAACATTAGGATTTTTTTTTCCATGTTGACTTACTTATTTTGTCAAGTTCAAACTGTGATGTTTTCCAGCTGAATTTCTATTTCAACGTCTTACACATCCACTTCATGCATGCCTTTATCTGTCAATGTCTTCTACAAAGGATACCCTGCTGGCCTTCACGTTTGTAATTTTTAGCATTTAATATCATATTGCGAAAATCATGAATCTCTGATTTTCACAATTTAATATCAAGTTGCTGGCTGAAGTTTTCTCTCTAATCTCCAGTGCAAACCAAATGAGGCTGTCTGTTGTTATCCTATGGTCTATGTGTATTTACATTTACCATCTGCCAGGTCTGCCCTGATCATGCAGGCAAACACATCTGCATCGGTCTGATGTATTTACGGTGCCCTCCTTTCTGTTTCTGTTTGGTGTTTCCTAGCCTGCTTTCACTTCCAGGTTCTGTGTGATATCTACTTTCTTGTGCCGAGAGAGTCTATGCCCGTGACATCTGTTGTTACTAATTCTTGCCTAACTTTGACTTTATCAAATATTCACATGGAAACCTTAAAAACTTAAACCTTGCAAAAAATATACAATACTAAAAGATGTCAAATATCGAATGCGTTGCTTCCACAGTTGACTCATGTTGATCTGTGAGTCGTGACTCTCCATATGACTTGTGACCCAAGACCACGCCCCCCATTCTGTTTAACCCTTGAAACTGAACTGTCTCCCTGTGACTGAATTGTTGAAGCTTGTGATAGCTTCAAAAGGTCTTCTGCATAGGCTTGGTGTCCTAGCATGTAGAAGATGATTACTTGCCTCTTTAGGTGCTTGCTTGGAGTAAGTGATTTATGTCTTCTTTTCTAAGTTTAGAAAAAGTACAATAATTAAAGTCAATTAATTATTGTGGACTATTAAGTAAATTTTTAATGATAAATAATGAATTTAAATGACTTAGAAATGATCTCAACAATTGATCTCCCAGACCTTCTAAAAAGAAGATTAGGGTTAGGGATTTGGGCTTGACAAAGATTATAAAGTGTGACTAAGGGAGAAGTGAAGACACAAAGGTGGAGAAAATGATTTTCTCTAGAGTGAGAGGTTCAACTAGATTGTAGCATAGAGGAAGAGTGTAGGTGGATTCAAGAGCATTTCCAGGAGGTTGAATTGCTGAAGTGAGAAGGATGTGGAATTGTTAAAGAGGCTGATTTTCAAGGGCCAAATTTCTTGAGGCACAAAGGCTGTTCAAAAGGAAGGCATAGGGCTAAGTTGTTGGTGAGAGGTGGGCTGAAATTCTCTACGCTGAATTTCTTTAGAGGCCAATTTCTAGCGGGCTGAAATTCCTAGGGCCAAATTCTTCTAGTGGGGGCTAAGTTACAAGTTTCATTCAATGCATATTTCTTTGTAATTTCTCTTTGGGTTGAAACCTTGATTTTCTCGAGATTAATTGATGAAGGAGAATTGTTGTGGGTGTTTATCTAATGTAATGTGTTTTGAATAAAATATTCATAACTATATAATATATTAAAATAAATAATAAAATAATAATAAATAGACATTAATTAATAATTAATAAATAAATTAAATTATATTAAGTTGCCGAATTAATTATGAAAGGGCACTCATGTCAAAATTCGTGTCTTAACTTTGTGGCCAGTCAACTCCTATAAAGGAGAACCGCCCAAGGACTTGTAAATCATCCATTATTGAATAAAATATATATAAATTTATTATGTGCATTGATTTGTCTTTGATTGGCAAATTCAGTGAACAAGTTTAACTGTTCCAGTGGTATCAGAGCCAAACAAATCTTTCTGCCTGTGCTGGGTTCATTCATTGTGAGTTCATTCACTGTTTCACTCCCTGTCCATGCCTCGTGCTTCCCGCAGCTAACCGCCGATCGTTCCAGACTGTGCTCTCTCTCCATCGACCAACTCGCAGCCTGTGCTATCGACTGGCCTCCTCGACTGGTCCTCGCTGCCGTCGACCTACCACTGCACGTAGCCGTCTTTCCCCGAGAGTTTGACACCCATCATCTGCATCGCATTCACCTGCTCCCATCGTTTTTCCATTTGTTGCTTGGCTCCTACTTTGCTCCTTGTCAAACAACTATACAACATGTCCCCACAGCTGGTCCACGTCCGAAGTCAAACAACATGACTCACCAATCTTGAACCACCGTCTGAGTCGTGAGGTTTGTGTCGGTTGAATAACCCGTGAGTTTGAAATCACATCTTTTTTTTTAAAGATTGATATATTCATTAAAAACTATATTACATAATTTTAATATAGTTTTGATATATTCATTAATATAAACTATATTATATAATTTTAATATAGTTATATATTTATTTAAATAAAAAAATGGGTTTGATAGGAAAAAAATAAAGCCAAGATGGGGAGTAATAATGACAACAATTTGAAGAAATTTTAAGAACTCGATAGAATGTGCAAGCGCCTTGATAATGTCGAAAGAAAGCAAGATGAATTCGGAAAGAGCCAAGAGCAGATAATTAGTACTCAAGACCAAATGACAGAGAATATCAAAGAATTGAAGAGCATGATGAGCCAGTTTATGGGAGGAGCCAATCCACCTTTTAATCCCTCAGCCACACAAAGCCCTAAGACTCAGGAAGGCGAAATTTGTCCAAGTCGTGAATTTCCGTTGATGCACGAAAAACCACAAATATCGGATATACAGTTCGAAGGAAGTTAATACTATACAAAGTTTCCCAAAAAAGACTGTATTAAAATTACAAGAGAATTACCTAAGTAGGATGGTAAGGACCATGAGGGCGCCATTGTATGGGTAACTAAAATGGACGTCATTTTCGGAGCAAACCCACCAATAGGTGAACAAGAGAAGGTCATGACCACATCTGATAACTTGGAAGCTGAAGTATATGATTGGTTCCTATGGTGGTCCAATAGATGTGCAACTTTTTCGTTCAATTGGGAAAATTTTAAAAACGCCTTGCTCAAAAGGTTACTGCTCAAACTAGTAGGGGTCCTAACAGGGGATCCTAAGGGAGAACTATTAGGTCAAGGGAAACAATGTAGCAATAACCCACTGTCACCTTAGCTAAAGCTCCCTGCTCTTTACGGACTTTCATTAATGGGAGGAGACCTGGTATGAAGGAAATCACTAGATGAATAAGTCAATAAAGGGATGAGAGTGATTCCTAAGGGCCTATTCACAAGAGAGACTCAATTTTGTGGTTTGCTCGCTTGAGAAGCAAGGTGTAAAGCTCTCTAAGAAGGGCCAAGGGGGTTTCAAGAGCTAGGTTTTGCAAATAAGATTTTTAAAGGAGGGACCTAGTCTAAGAGATCCTTGTGAAAACTTGGATTCCAAGTGGCCTTTGTGAAATTATCTTCAAAAGGTTGTGGGACCACACAGGACCAAGTGGACCCAAAGTTAGGTCAAGGGTGTGGAGTTGATCAATCAAGGGTATGCTTGACCTAATTGAGGGGAAGAAGGTGATCACCGAAAGAATTTTCAACAATCTTAATGTAATGATCCCAATGAGGTCACTAGCCAGGGAATCAAAGGGCAAGAAACAATCTCGGAGTTAGGGCTTGAAATATCTCAAGATCCCACCGTCGGAATGACTTCAAATTTGGAGGGCTCCTAGGAGACACAACAACGTAGTAGAGACTAAGAGATCAATTTTTTTTTGACGAGTAATTTGTGAGAAATGTGATGCCCTAGGTCCCCTATGGAGGCTAGGCCTAGAAGAAAGGGAGTGGTGATAAAGATTATGCTTTTTTGGTGATCACCTATGGAGGACTAGTGCTTAATCCTTTGGGAGAAATGGAGCAAGGAAGATTCCAATGCTTGGGATGATTTCACTTAGTCAAGGAGGCCTCTAGAACAATTTCGCATGGCAATTAGGGCATGGGACAATTGCTTCAAGGTATTTATACTTCGATATGCAATATGTGATGACTTATCAAGATAAAATTTTAACAAAATATCTCTAGGAACATTCACTTATTCAAACATGGCCCATGACATGATGCAACACTATAAAAAGACAAATTTCTGCCATTTCACACAAGAAAAGCAACAAATTTCAGCCTAGTAGAACGAATTTCCCCAACAACATGCATGTGACATAAGAAAAGACAAAATAGCACTAAAAAATCACTTACATGTGAGAACAAGTATATCCAATCATCATCATATGCCAATATAGAAGCTCCAAGACAAAAAATGAAGAGATCCAAACATCAAAATTCATCCATCCATCCAATTTCGTCCTCCAAAAAGAATAGCGAAAATCTCACAAGAGAGAATGATCCAATCCAAGTGATGATGATCAAATGATTCCATCACACTTCTATTTATACACTTCCTAATGAATTCAATTTAGCTAATTAGGCCTAATTAGCCCCTAAATTAAAATAATGTGCATAATAACAAAACCTTTGGTGACAAGCCCTCCAAATAGCTCAATAATATAAAGACAAGTCTCTCAAGAGGATCGAATGATCAACAAAGTGATGTCGTTGGGCCTTTGAGGAGGCTTGATGAAGTCGAAGGGGTGCAATGATGAAGAAAAAGACTCCAAACATAATGGACAAGGGGTTGGCCCAACGACATAGGTGTTGGCACTCAAATGATAACACATGCAAAGTTGGAGCATGCATGTGCCTAACCTACTTAGCTGCCTATAGCTGCTTTGGCTATTTAGAGGCTCCTTTGTTGTACGTTCATTCCTATTGCTAGGAATTTCTATACAGGAGTTTCATGCAATGTTCCATAAGGAAGTGTCCACCTAGGGGGGGGGGGTGGCACTCACCACATCTCCATTGCTCTCGAGATGCAAGGATGCCTTGGGAAACATTTCCTCACTCCCCCCTTTTGAGCAAACTCGGGGAGATGTAGGGGGAAACATTTCCCCAATGTGGGGGACATGTTTCCCTAAAAGAAGTTCTTGTGCACGCCCCCTCGCAAAAAGCACTAGGCTTCCCGCTTGAATTTTTCTTGAAAACATTAATTTATGTGTGGGGAAGCCTAATATTCAACCCTATGGATCTACTAATGCTATGTAATTAATGGTAATGTTAAACTCGTAAAGTAAAAAGATGAAAATGAAAGATAAAAGAAAATGTAAAAGGAGTGAAAGTGACATTCTCCTTTATCCTTCGTTTTCATCCTTTTGCTTAAATTTTAACATTAACATTACCTTTCAAAATCTGACAGACTAAATAGTTTTCAGGTTTACAGGATTTGCATGATCGCAACGTTTCCATTGGACTCTATCATGCATGAAGTTATGGAACTAGCATTTAATCAAGAGCACCAAGCCCTCTATGTACCTTGATGCTGGTGGCATTGATCATTGAACTCCTTTGTCATGACCGTGGTTTTTATTTTATTTTAATGCTTAGATGGTGACATTGATGATGAGGATCCCAATATACACAGTGATTTTGATAATATGTAGCTGTTTGTTGCAACATGGATTTTTTTGGACTATAGGCCATCTAGAGCCTCTTTGTTGATGTATTTTTAGTTCAAATATGGGTTGCACTTGATACTGTTTTGGTTATGTGAACCCTTGCAATATATATGAGAAACTTTGCATGTTTGTGTATAGTGGTTGGGATTCATATGGATGCACATGAATATCACATTTTTTTTTTGTTTTTCAAAATTTGAATATTTATGTATTTTTTGGTTGATCAGTTTTTTTCCAGTTCCCAGTTTTGGGTTCGACCGGTTCAATTGCTGGTCCGGTTCTGAAAACATTGGTTCATTGACTCTAGATAGTGATGACCTTAGAACAAGTCTTTGACTCATCACTTTTTACTATTTTTGAGTTTGAGTAATTTCAATTTACTGTTCCAGTCTTTGGACTTTAGTATCTACTATTTGCTTAGTAGTAATCAGATTCTAGAATAATGAATGATGAATTTAAATCAATGTACACAATATTTTACTATTTCTTTTTCATTAAGTCATTTATGATGTATGAATCAATGTATTTGATTATTGAATTTGAATTTGAATCATGTATGTACACACACACATACCCCAACGTATGCCTCTCCCACCTGAATTTCCTTAAAATTGGAGGGTGCTCTCACACATCCACCCTGTGCATCTCCCTGTTCTATTGTCCCCCTGTCCCGGAAACTTGGTGGAACATGGGTTTCATGGCTGTTAGTCAACTGCTGAAGGAGAAATTCATTCTGAACAACAGGTAAACCCTTGACAAATAGATGGTGAACAAGTACAAAAGAAAATTGAAATATTAAATGATATGATATAATCCACTTTGTATGCACCTTGTATGGCACGAAAGTGTCTTGGATCATGTAATTTTTATATGGTTGTTGCATTTTTTTACATTGTATATTTATAATATATAATGATTGTATTTTCCTATATATATAGTTATATCTATATTTCTCTCTAAATTATGCAGTTCTGTCCAGCTGTCATCAAACCTCATCTACCCAAACTTGGAGTATGGCTGCCTGGAGTGTTGGTTCACAGGACAGATGTGATATTTAAACCTTGTAGAGGTTTACATTTCATGATAAGATTGAGTAATATTGCTGCGATGTGAAAAGTGTGTGGTTGTTTAAACTTTATACACCATGAACGCGCGCGCACACACACACACACACATATATCTTCTCTCTGAATTATGGGGTTCTCTCCAGCTGTCATCAAACCTCATCTCCTCAGACTTGGAGTTAAGCTCCATGAAGCGTTGATTAACAGGACAGATGTGATGTTTAAACCTTGTAGATGTTCACATTTCATAACAAGATTGAGTAATATTGCTGCAATGTGAAAGTGTGTGGTTGTTTATGTCAGTTAGCAGTTCGTCATTATGCTATGTAGCTTTTATTTTTATTTTTTGATCTGGTCTAACCCTCATTAGACTTATTTAACAAATTTAGTTTAGATTAATTGGCTAATCAAAAGCCTTGTTTATGTTTCACAGCATGCTGCAAGATATCTTGCAGATCAGGAGTGGGTCAAAAGTGATTCCCTCAAGGCCATAGAGAACACAGCGGTAAAGTGACTTCAAATTTGTTATAAGCTTGTATCAAAATGGTGGTTCTGTTTCATTTCCTAAGTCCTTATTTGGATACTTTATAACTGTTCGTCTGATATTTCCAGTTTATTGTTGTGCCTCTCACAGATACCTATTATCATGCTTGTAGTGAAAGTTCCCTCACAAAATTGCAGTAGAAATGAAGATTGCACTGAATCACACATCAGCAGAGCTGGACCTGGGGAGGGAAAAGAGGAAGTATCTTCGCTTATTAATGTGGAATCCAAAGATTCCTTAGTTACTGTTAGTTCTGGTTCCCCTCCTTGTGAAAGCAGGGAAATATCATGGGGTTATAAAGATAATCGTGAGGCAGTACGCCTAGATATCAGCTTTGAATCATCATCACATACTGGACTCCGGACTGCTAATCTGGTGGGTTCCATAGCATATCCTGTTTGGTCGCTTTCTTTTGCAAATGAAGTTTTTACTCTCTTTTTTCGTAATGACACTTGTCAAGCTCTATTCGGCAGACAAACAGTGAGATACTGAAGATTTGTACTGACGATATCTGCTTTGTATAACTCATCCCATCATGCTTCTTATCATCACTCTTTTTTGATTGTCAGTGCATTCCAGAAGAAAAAGATTAGAAGAATCATCTTGGTCATGCATACAAATGGTGTTATTTTAAAATGCCTTTAAATCTTGAATAACGTGGAAATCTATTACTGCTCTGAGCAATATTGGAGGCCTTTACGATGGTTTTCCTTTTGGTCTCCTGATGGAGGTTGCGTATAAAAACATTTCAAGAAAGCTACAGGACAGCAGTAATGGGTTTACGAATTTACACAGAAGGAACTGTTGCCTCAAAATGTAGCAGGTCTTTTGAGGGGGGCTTACAAGATAAGAACTAGACCAAGGGACAGCAATGTGAGGTGTGGGCCACCGTCACGACAACCAATACCTCCTACTCTTTCGTGGGCTTTCACCACAAGGGAGGCTTCCCTGTAACAAGTCATGTAAAGGGTATATCTAGCCCAAGGGGTAAAGGTGACAAAATAGGCCTTGCTCTTCTTATTAACAAGGCTCAGCTAGCACAATGAGGACAATGCACATCCTGCAAAAGGCCTAGTTAGGGCACAATGTGACCGAGGGTTATAGAATAAGCAAGGCCAACGGGCTTATCTAGGATTGCAGGGCCAAGAAAAGGCTTGAAATGAATAGGTATGATCAATTTATGGCACAAGAAGCCTTCAACAAGCCTGAAGTTGAAGTCTAAGGCAAAGGATGTTAGCCCTAAAATCGAGAAATTAGCCATAGAAGGCAAATGCCTCACAACCAAGTGTTGAATCCCTCCACAAGGCAGCGCTCTCTACCGTAGTTGAAATTTATGCCCTAATCCTAGCTAGCGACTTTCTCTAAGAGGTCAAAATTAAGGTTTAGCGTAGAAAAGAACATGTTTATAAAAGTTTTTGGTGTGATCAACAATGTGACCAAGGCCAATGCCTTGATCTTGGGTGATGGAGTCTATGGGATTCCAAACTTAGGCAAAAATACTAAACCCTAGCAAGGAGTAAGGGAAATATTAAAATCTAGGTTTCAAACCCTAGCTATTATTTTTGTGGGGGAGCAAAGTCAATGAGCAAAGTTAGTTGAAAGATTCACTCATGGAATTGTTATACAAATTCTACAGTGGGTAATGCAGTACTATTGCTAGGATTCCATAGAATAATTTTCAACCTATGTTGCAGGAAACATTGGGCCAAAGTGTGTTTTTGGAAAAAAATGATGCGAAAACGTTGAAACGCGTTTGGTACAGCCTTGAAATGCGTTTCAAGTTGTAATGGCATGTTTCACGAGGCTAAAATGTGGCCCAGTACGACATGAAATGCGTTTCAAAATCTTATTACCACGTTTCAGCGTTAAAGTGAATTTTTTTTGTTGGCTTTTTTGTTTTAATTTTTCGTTTTTATTATTTTATTTGGCGATTAAAATATTTTTTGGATGTTTCTAGATGGCTTTTGCAAGTTATAAAAAGACTCACCTCATTCCCTCATCACACGAATTGAGAAACTTGTTTCACTTGGAGAGGGACAATTTTAGCAAGGAGAAAAGAGGAAGAGAGCAGTGGTTTTAGCTAGGGCGTTTTCAATTGTGAGCAAAAGGAGATTTCAACAACATGAGAAAGAGATTTCACAAGCAAATTTGGAATGGGGAGTTTCCAGCTACAACATTCTTGGTTTTTGGCTCAGCTACAACCATCTTTCTCTTGTATTTTGTGACATTTTGGGGTAGCTTAAGCTACAAAAAATTAAGTTGGGTAAGAAGCATTCATTTTTTAGTTTTTTTCCCACTATTTCTTCTAAATTTTTAACGGTTTATGCTTCAAAAAATGTGAAAAACGTTTTTTCTTTACAAATTTGTTTTGTTTTTTTTGCAACAATGGCTTCTAGTTAATGTGCAAGTTGAACCCCCAAGTCCAACTTGAGGGCTGACTATTATTCTCTTTGGAGGCATGTTCAATAGCTTCAAAGATGCTCAGGTGGTGGCTCATGGGGATGGCAATGTAATCTTTGCAGTAATTCGTACAAGGGCTCCTACCCAAGAGTGAAGGCACATCTTTCGCATGGAGGAGAACATGGGATTGCAGGTTCCAAAAAAACAACAAACCCATTGGTGAGGAGGGCATATCAAAGAGAGCAAAATGAGGCAGATGGACTTAAAGGAAGGCATGAAGAGCTTACTAAAGCTACTCCTCAAGCTCCACCAAAAATTGAGCCAAGGATTGTGGTTGAAGCAAGGATGAGGAGAGCCACTCAACAATAAGAACAACCACCATCCAAAAATACCAGAGGGGCATCCACTTCAGTTCAAGATAGAAGAATTTCTAAATTGGTGAATGTGCAAGCGAGAGAAGAAGTTGATTCCAGAGTGGCTAGGTGCATCTATGCACGTGGTATCCCATTCAATGTTGTTCCTCTCCTTACTGGCAAGATATGATAAGGGCAGTTAACAAAGCTCCCACAGGGTCCAAGGGGCCCAACTATGAGAAAGTCAGAACCAATGTTGTGAAAAGCGCGATCAGGATTAAATCGGTGCGGGGAATGAATCGGAGAAAATCAGAAAAATCGGGAAAAAATCAGAAAAAACGGGAAAAAATCGTTTGGTACAAAAATATTCATTTTCTTTCATTTTTTGTAATATCTAAACCATCTACAACATAAAATAAATACATTGACACATAAATATGATAAAAAAACTAATATATAAGATGTTTAATATCATTTCTAGCACTAAAATCACACATAACATTGAATCATGTCCTGAATAGTAAGTCCTGAGTCCCAACTCAACCTCAAAATATCAACAAAAAATATAATAATGTATCTCATCATGTCATAATGTCATATACAATAAAATGAAAGTCTAATCCTATTGATTTCCTCTGCCCCTCTTGCGAGAAAATGCCACAACTTTCCCTTTCCCTCTAGATGTAGATGCTGGTGCCTGTGCTGGTGGAAATGGCAGTGGAGTCTGATGTGCTCTTGAAGCTGAAGAACTAGAAGTAGGAGCTATAGGAGGTAGATCACGTCCTCTACTGGTGGCAGTGGTAGCTCGGGTAGGCAGTGTCACCTCCTCCTCCTGTTCCTCCTCCTGCTCCTCCTCCTCCTCCTCCACCTGCTCCTCCTCCTGTTCCTGCTCCTCCTCCCCCTCCACTACATCCTGCACTAACCAATCATCAGTAGAATCCATGAGAGGCCTCTCGGCCTTAACCCTCCATGCAGCGGTGGTGTCAATCCCATCCAATGAGATGGCATCCACATCAGGTGTCCTCTCAAGTTGCCTCACCCACAATCGAATATTGTAGTAGACGTAGACATGTCATTAAGTTGCTGGGACTCCAACCTGTATAAAGATCATGAAATAATAATTAATAATTAATATTATAAAAAAAATATTGTTTAATGAATTCAAAAATTTATTTGGAAATTTGCAATATTTTAAATGTTTAAGTGTTAACCTGTTGCGCTTCTTGTTGTGTATTTTTTCAAATACACTCTAGTCGCGCTCACATCTTGAGGAGCTGCATGTTTGGCTGAGGTTGCGAATAGCAAGCTTTTGCAAAAGGGGTACCCTGCCACCATACATTTTCCACCATGCATCTATAACAAAATTACAAATAAATTTTTAAATAAACATAAGAAAAAAATGGAATTTGAAGAGACAATGAAATTTGAAACAAAGTTACAAACTAAAAAATACCTGGCATTTTAATCGTCCTATCAGTGATAGCCATTTCAAAGCCAAATGTGCCACTTGCCATCTTATATGTCTCAATTTGTTTAGAGATCTCTATACGTTGTTCTGGAGATCGCACCATCTTCTGGACACAGGATAAGAATCCATCCATGATCTCAGTATCAAAATCAAACCCACATGCATAAGAAAATGCAGGGTTCAGGAAAAGCCCAGCAGCATGAATGGGACGATGGAGTGTGTTGTTCCATCGCTCATCAATCACTCCCCATAGAAGGAGTTGTTTCTGAAACCCATCATCTCCCTTATCATCATAGTAGGCCCGAATGGCTTCTTTGGCCCTGTCCATGGCTTCATACAAATAGCCCATTGCGGGCTTCTCACCATCAACCAATCGAAGAACCTTTACCAAAGGTTCAGTAACGGCGTACACCTCCTGCACTCCCGCCCAGAAGTCTTCCTGGTATGAAACTAGTCTGCATACGGCCTCTCCTTCTGGTTTGCGGCTCATTGACAAAGCACACCACTCCTATGAAAGAAGCATTCTCTTCATACCCACATAGAATTCAAGAGGGATTGAAGAGATATGAAACTCGTGGAAAACCGTGTAATGGCGGGGCGCACCAACTCTTTGTTGTTGGTGAATCTTCTCATCAAGCTAAGCACAGATGTATGATTATATATAAATTTTGTGATGCTTTTTGATGAGTCAACAATATCTTTAACAAAGGGAATTTTCCCTATGTCCTCTAACATCAAATCAATTCAATGGGCAGCACAAGGTGTCCAAAATAAAGTAGGATGCCTGTCCATAAGCATTCTACTAGCAACAACATAATTTGCAGCATTGTCCGTTATGACTTGGACAACATGTTGTTCACCCACCTCCAAAATAAACACATCCAGCAAATCACATAAAGTTCTTGCATCTTTGATTTGATGAGATGCATCAATAGATTTGATAAACATAGTCCCCTTGGAACAACTAACCAAGAAGTTTATAAGGGTTCTCCCCTTTTGGTCAGTCCAACCATCTGACATAACAGTGCATCCTGTTTGTGCCCATGATGCCCTAAAATCCTCTAATCTTTAGGTGCAGTCGCGCTTTTCATTTTGAAGAATCCAGCCTCTGAAATCATGATAAGAAGGGATTTTGTACCCCGGGCCAACACTGACAATAGCATCAACAGTAGGTTGGAAAAATGGATTATTCCTTACAACGCTGAAAGGAATATCACTCCAGAGGAGAAATTTTGCCATCAATCTGTCAGCTTGTTCTTTATCAGTTCTTTTTAGCATTGAACCGATAGATGGTTGTGAACCAGGTGTGGTTCGACTAACAAAAAATGATGATGCAGCTACCGGATTGACTGATGCTGCAGTAGAACCAATGCCACTTGGCCCACTTCCTTCAGCTGACCTTTTTAGTTGCCTTTTGAGTTCTTATTTGGCCTCTCTAGTGTGCTCTAATTCTTCCAATGCTCTCATGGCTCTTTGGATAATTTCAGGATATGTATTTATACAGGGCCCCACATCATGTCCAGGGATTTGTGCAAGGTGAAACTTCAACTTGTACACCCCCCTGTATATCTCCTTTCCACACAACTTGCAATTCAAGTTTTGTCCATCATTCGGAGCTTTAGGTTCACCATATTCCCAGAAAGGATCCAATTTCCTTGGCATGTTTGTTTTTGAACTTTGAATTTGCAAACTTGAAGTTTTTAATGGTGTTTTGGTGCAGTTGTGAACCTATGGGAAAATAAGGATTATGATTACAATTTAGCATTTACAAAATTACAAGTTACAAATTTACAAATTACAATTTAGTATTTTAATTTTTAATTTTTACATTGATGATTGTACAATGAAAATCCAAGTTACCCATAACCCAACCTAAAACAACCATTCCAAAGTTCAAAGTTTCAAACACAAATTACCCAACCATTCCAGAATCCAAACCCAAGTTACCCAACCAAATGGCAAATGCCAAAAACAATGAAAAAAACATAAACAATGTTTAAAAAAAATGAAAAAAAAAATGGTTCCCATAGTCATACCAAGTTACCCATCCCAAATCAATGAAGAAATACAATTTTTTTTTTTTTTTAAACAAAAGAAAAATGGTGCCCATACCAAGTTTCCCAACCAAAAACAATGAAAAACATACAAAAACAATGTTTTTAAACAATGAAAACAAAAAAAATTAATGGAGAAATCGGTGGTCTCCTCTTGATTTTCTCCTCTAAGCACTTAGATTTGGCTGAAAACCCTCTTCAATGGTCTCCAAGAGCTCCTCCTCCCTCCACGCGCGCGACTGTCCAAATGACCAAATGAAAAACCAATTTTTTTTTTTATAAAATCGAGCTGTCCCGAGCCCCCGCGATTTTTTTTCGAAAAAATCTTGATTTTTTGAAAAAAGCGTGATTTTTTCAATAAAAATCGGCAAAAAAAAAGGCAAATTTTTCGTATAAAAATCGCGATTAAATCGGCAAGCTGAAAAAATCGTGATTTTTTCATTAAATCGCGATTTAATCACGCTTTTCACAACACTGGTCAGAACTCAACTTCTAAAAAATGAGAAGGAGCTTGTGGATGATATCTTATCACCGATTCGTTCTTCGCGAAGTAGCTCTGGGGCTAGCATAGTCTCAGATGGATGCTCAGATACAAGCTGCAGGCCATTGATAAATATCATTGCCACTTCCCCAAAAGGAGCAATGCTTTTAAAGGTGAAAGATTGCTCAGGAGAGGTAAAAGATGCATAGTTCATTGCTTATGCTATTATAAAATCTATCGAACAAATAGGACCTAACAGGGTGTTGCACGTTATCACGGATAATGCACCAGTTTGTAAAGCAGTAGGTTTAATTATTGGGGGAGGTATGACCATATCTTTTGGACACCCTGCATTGTCCATAATCTGAATCTGATCGTAGAGGAGATTGACAATAAAGTTCCATTGGTAAAGGAAATCACTGGGGAAGCAAGGGAGATTCTTAAATTCATCAGTAACCACCAGCAATTCCAAGCAATATTTCGAGACTACTCTAAATTGGAGTTGTTAAAAGTTGATGAGACAAGATATGCCTACAATGTTTTGCTGCCTTGTTGACGTTAAGCAACCATTAGTTTCTATTGTGGTGAGTCAACTCTGGGATGAGTGGAGATAGGCAGATACAGAGCGGGGATATATGGTTCGTAGATTGTGCCTTGATGAGGAGTGGTGGAGCAAGATAGATTTCTTGCTAAAGTTCACAACCCCTGCATTTGTGCATTCTTTGGATTGCTGACATGGACCAACCTTTCTTAGGAGAGGTATATGATGGCATGGATACCATGGCTGAGAAAACTATGGAAATCATTTCACTTGAGTCTCCACAAATTTTATTTGTTGATGATCATTTTGCTGATTTAGTAAAAAAAATCATTGTTGATAGGTGGAACAATTTCAACTCTCCATTGCACACTTTAGCACATGCCTTGAACCTCAAATTTTATGATGAGGAGCTTATTTCTCAAAGCGAAGCACCCCATAAGGATAGAGAGGTGGCTAATGGGGTGAAAAAAACCCTTATGAGAATGTTTCCAACTCATCTACACAGGGAGGTGAAGGAAGAATTTGCCAGTTTTGTTGCAAGATTAGATGATTATTCAGATATATCATCTTTGGAGGAGAGAAGCACCATGTATCCGATTAGGTGGTGGATTTGTCATGGAAATGGTGTACATTTGCAAAACCTTGCCATTTATGTTCTTTCGCAAGTGGCAAGCTCTTCATCAATAGAAAGGAATTGGAGCACCTATGGTTTTATTCATTTTGTGAAGCGCAACAGGTTGGGCTCACAGAAGGCATAGGATATTTTTAATGTGCACTTCAACCTTCGCCTTGCATCTTGTAGGGGTCCAGAATATAGCAGTGGTCCTTCTAAAGAATGGGATGTGTATGCAAAAAGTCGTGATTTGGAGCTCTCTCTTGTTGCCCTGAATATTACGGACCGGGAGCCTAGAAGAGGAATTGGAAAATCATCTTCTTCAGCTCCACCATCCATTGTTGAGCATGCTTCTGCTTCTAGTTTTGACAAGGATTATGATGATGAAGATGAGTCTTTAGTCTTTATAGTACTTGCAGCCTTGTATTCTTTATTGTACTTGCAACCTCATATATATATTAAAGGCTGATTTTGAAATTTGGATATATAATAAAAACTATTTTTGGATATTGCTATTTTCATTATTTGATCATTCATGAGTAAATGTGATGTAAATTTAGAGACTTATATATTATGCATTGACATTGGGCAATATAATCATAATGTAATAAATTAGATTGTATCATGTATGCTTTATGATTGCACATAAGATTTCTTAAATGTCCTAATATATATATATATATATATATATATATATATATATATATATATATATTGCGTTTCCCCATTTCCAAAATGTGGGGGGGGGGTCATGTTTTGTACCCATACCTATTTCAAAAACTAGTATCCATTTCCCCGTATCGTGCAACTTAGTTTTCAACAGTAACAAGCACATAAAAGCCCTAAACAATTAACCATTCCATACAATATCCACAAAATATAAAGATATATCAAATACAAGGAAAACTTACAGGATATAATGCATGAATCAATCCTTCATTGCTCCAAAATGACATCTCCAATACCAAAGAATAGCTCCATAAGCAAAAATCCTCAATAGATCACATTTCCACAACATACAAGGTAAATTTCAGCTAGGCCAGAATCTCTAAGACGACCGAAATTGATCCTAAGTGATGATGAACATGAAATATGGGTAAGCTCTATTTATATCAGATTTATCTCACCTAAATTATCTTATGGAGCCCCTAAAAAACAAGTTTGTCATTAAATGACCTTGTGTTACAAGCTGACTCGTTAGCTAATGACAAAATATAGACCAAATTAGCCCTCAAATGTGAGCCATAGCCTCTCTAAATGCTGACATCATGCCCAGTTAGGGCTGAAGATGCCATGTCAAGGTGCCAAAATGTGTGTAGATGCCTGGATGATCCAAAATTTGAGGGATGGACCTTAAATCCACCTCAATATCTCCTCTGGGTCCCAAGTGCAATTGGGGTGCCATCATGTTGCCTCCATGGGTCACCAACTGTCAAATAAGGCCTCCTTCTCTCTAGTGTTAGGGCTTTCTCTGGTGCAACAAGCCCTCCCTAGTCTCTTAATGGGAGACCATTCTCATCTGGGCTCTGAATCAACTCTTGCCCATCAGGTTTTGTCAAGGTCAACATGGGGCCATACTGGTCCAGTGGTGTCATCACGAGTAATCCTCAAATCTAGGTCAAAGTTGACCAACGTCGTGGGTCTTGGAGGTACACTGGGACATGTGTAATTTGCTAATGTTGTCAAGAGGCTCCAGTCTCTCTATGTTGCATTTGCTTATGCCATATACTTCATTGAAAGGCCTAGGTACTTGCACTTCAAGGTGTTGCTGATTATTTGGAGATTGTCACTGTCTTCTAGATTTCAATATTGAGAAGTAGGTCATATGTAGAGGGTTGCCAAGGTTGCTTTTCCAAGCAACAAGAGTGCGTTTAAGGAGATTTTGTACCTAATACATTGAAATGTTTGTGGATTAACATCATTGGCATATGCGCAAGGAGGATTGTATTATGTGGCTTTCATTGATGACTACTCTAGGAAGACATGGATCTACTTCATGAAGACCAAGGATGAGGCCTTTAGTTGGTTTTAGGACTCCAAGTCTCTCGTGGAAAGTCAGATAGGATGCAAGTTCGGTAGTAGGGGTGAATACAATTCTAGTGACTTCAAGGGTTTATACAAGGAGGTATGAGGGATTAAGAGGGGTTGATAGTCTTGTACAACACTCATCAAAATGGGGTTGCAGAAAGAAAGAACCCATCCATTATCAATTCTGCCAAGGCTGCGATAAATGAATAGGATTTTCCTATGTTCCTTTAGGTAGAGGCATGTAGTGCGATAGTATATGTGCATAACGAAAGTCCCCATAGGATACTGGAGGACAAGACTCCAGAGAAGCTTTCAACGGGGTGAAGCCAAAGATAGGACATTTGAGGATCTTTGGTTGTCTAGTATACATGCATGTGCCTATGGAGATAAGGGCAAAGTTGGAGCCTTCAGGAGAGAAGGGCATATTTGTGGGGTGCATTGAGACTTCAGTGGCTTACATGATAAGCAAAGATGTGAAGTTTGAGCAGAATTTTGCATCTAGGAAGTCTCATGAGCCACCATCATTGACAAAGAATGCGCTGCAAGAGGCTCTGGAGGGTGAGCATGGTACAAAGGCTTCTAGTTTAGGGAGCCAATGTTGAGGTGGGTAGGAGTTAGTAGCTCCTAGGTTTTTTAGGAAACCCAGGTGGTTTATGCAGGCATTGAAGGATGCTCAGTGTCAGGCCCGGAGGTAACTCCTCGAATTGAATTGCGTTTTGCATTAAAATGGAACATGAATATATACATGAAGAGGGAGACTATTGGGTTTAATCTCCCAATGTCTCTTCATCTTCCAATTCTCTTTATTTTCCTATTTACAATATTTACATGGATTTACCTAATCCCAAAGATTAGGTTTCAACATTGCCCCCCTTAATCTGAAGGGATGTTGGTGAGTCCAAGAATCATTCTGAATCTTTCAAGCTTTTCTCTTCCAAGCGCTTTGGTGAAGATGTTTGCGAGTTGCTCATTTGTGGAACAATGGCGTAGGTGGATTGTCTTGGCCTCAACATGATGTCAAATTAGATGGTATTTTGTATTGATGTGCTTGTTCGATCATGGAACTTTGGGTTCTTGGCCAACTTTATTACAGAAGTGTTGCCAATTAAGAGAGGAGTTGAATGCACTTGTTTCGCATGCAAATCTTCCAAAATTTTCCTGAGCCACACAATTTCCTTTGTTGCTTCAGCTGCTGCCACATATTCTGCCTCAATTGTGGAATCTGTTGGAACTGATTGTTTGTAGGATCTTTAGAAGACAACTCTTGATTCAAGACTCATAACATAACCTGAAGTAGATACCCCAGTTTCTTTATCTCCATTGAAGTCTGAATTAGAGTATCCAATCAAGATGAAGTCACCTACCTGTGTATACTTAAGTCCAAAGTCTTGAGTTCCCTTCAAGTTCTTTAGAACTCTTTTTGCAGCAGACCAATGACCCTCACAAGGCTTTTGCATAAACCTGGAGAGAATTCCAACAACAAATGAAATGTTTGGTCTGGTAGTAGTTCGGTAGTTAAGACTTCCTACGAGCTATCTATACTTCATTGCATCCTCAAATTCTTTTCTTTTAGTGGATGTGAGCTTTAAGTTCTGTTCCATTGGAGTAGTCAAACGATTGTACTTAGTCATGCCAAACCTGTTCAATAGATCTCCGATATACTTCTTTTGAGATAGGAATATAAACTTCAGATGTTGAGTTACTTCAATACCAAGATAGTAGTGAACATAGCCCAAATCTGTCATTTCAAAACTTTTCCTCAATTCCTTCTTTATGGATGCAATGTAGCTATAGAATTGTTTTGCCAACTTTCTTGAGAAACAAATTTGCATCACCAATATCATAATGTTTGAAGTTGAGTTTCAAAAGATGCTCAATTAACTTCTCGTACCAGGCTCATGGTGCTTGCTTGAGGCCATACAAGGATTTTACAAGCTTGCATACTTTATGTTCATGACCCTTCACAACCAGTCCTTCTGGTTGGGACATAAAAACATTCTCTTTTAGATATCCATTCAAGAAAGCAGTTTTTACATCCATTTGATGGATTTTCCAACCGTTATGTGCTTCCAAGGCAAAGAGTGTCTGGATGGTAGCCCATTTTGCTATGGGGGCAAAAGTTTTCTCATAATCAACCCCTTCCTTTTGTGAAAAACCTTTTGCCACAAGCCTGACTTTGTGCTTGTCAAGTGAGCCATCTGCTTTATACTTGTTCTTGAAGACCCACTTGCAGCCAATTGGTTTGGTTCCCAATGGAGGATCAACCAGCTTCCAGGTGCCATTCTTTATCAAGGCATCATATTCTTTTTGCATCGCTTCTTTCCATTCATCATGAGAAGCAACTTCTTTGAAGGAAGTTGGTTCGAAATCTGTAGACAAATTCAGTTCACAATCATAAGAAACATCCATATCAACAGGTGAATCAAAATCTTCTACATCACCTCCATTCTGTCTGGTTGAGCTTCTTGTTCTTGTCTTTCCAACCTCATCAGGACATACACTTTCTAGTGTCTTTGTCTGCCATTTTGGAGGACCTTTCTAAGATTGCCAAGGCTGCTCAGTTGATTGAGTTGGGGTTGACTCAAGATTTAGTCTCTCAATTTTGTCAATCACATCACTCGAAGTGTCATCAGTTGTTGGAGCTTCATGCGGGGGACAGAGTGCTTCAGAAGAAGATTCCACAGATTGATCCAGTATAGGAATTCCCCTTCAAGATGTGGAATTTCATTGTCAAGCTCTTGAAAAGACATTGCATATTCAAATCTATCGAAGCGATCAAGCTGTCGCTCAACAACATTGTCAGTCTTGGAGGATTCAAGAAAGATCGCATCTCTAGATGTTATGAACTTCTTGTTCACTTCATCATAGAGACGATATGCTTTCGAGGTATTTGAGTACCCCAAGAAGATACACTTGCGACTCCTTGCACCGAAATTGTTTCTCTGTTCCTTAGGTATCAAGGAATAACAGGTGGAACCAAAAACCCAGAGATGCCTCATTGAAGGAATGTGGCCATACCACATTTCATAGGGAGTCTTGTTTTTGATAGCATTAGATGGACACCTATTCTTTATATATACAACACAGAACTGCATAAGCCCAATACATTAGTTTAACATTCTTGAAAAACATCATGGAACGTACCATATGTTGGAATTTCTAAGTCTAACTCGTTAGAAACCCTTCATGTACTTTCTAATTTATTGCTACCTACTTGTTTTGTTAATTAACAAGTTATTTACCATGTAAATACTGGAAATAAATACAAGTACATGCTCAACACATTACAGATCATCAACTGAAGGAAACAAAACAAGCACACAAGTGACACCGTTGTTTTTGGACCAATGTCCCCGGAAAAACCCAGTGTGGAAAAACAGGTGCAGCTATTTGAGGGTTTTATTCTTATGCAGTTTTTGAATACAATCTGGGTGCCAAAACCGGCTCACCCAACAGAGAATAATCTCGGGAGTAGTACCTCTCCTTCGAAGATAGATGCTCTGGCTGAAACCCCGGATAAACACTCCGGCAGCTCCTCAGCTCCAATTTGCCCCACGAAAAACCCTAGCGTCAGCCTCTTCTGCCCTCTGCGTTAGCTTTCTTGGCTGTTTCGGCAGTTCCCGGCAGTTTCGACTATTCTCGGTAGTTCCGGCTTCTGCCCTCTGCGTCAGCTTTCCCAGCTGTTCCTGCAGTTCCCGACAGTTCCAGTTGTTCGTGACAGTTTCGGCTTCTGCCCTCTGCGTCAGCTTTCCCGGCAGTTCCGATTGTTCTCGGCAGTTTCGGCTTCTGCCCTTTGTGTCAGCTTTCCCGACTGTTGTGCTGATCCTCCTGGCACTATCTCTGCCTCTCTGCTTCTGTATTCACTACCCCTCAGCTGCAACTCTGATCACTCTCTCGACTTCCTCAGCAAACCCTGCCCCAGAAAGTTGAAATCTTGATCAACTTGGTGTGTTCTCCAAGTGACCCTCAAGCCTTCTCTTATACTTTTCTTGTTGACAGATCAACGACTGAGATTAAGTCCCTAATCAACGACTAAGATTAGATCTGGCTTGATCCATGACTTTTGGACCATTCTAACACAGTTTTATATTAATTCATATTAATATCTTAATTTCCCTAAGTTTAGACTTATTAAAAATATTAATTATTTTAATATCTCCCAAACTGTTTAGAATCTACCCAAACCCTTTCTGGTTATTGGAGATCTGATGTTGCCTTAGCCTCTCCACCAAATTTGTGGTTAGAGCACATCCTATGCTACCCCAAATCAACACCATATTTAAGATTGTCCTGTTCATTCTTTCAGCGACTCCATTTTGTTGGGGATTATAAGGCACAGTTGTTTGATGTTTGATCCCATGCCAGCGAAGATAGTTTTCAAATTCATTTGAAGTGTATTCTTTTCCATTATCAGTGCGAATAGAGCCATTATGATATTGTGCATCATTTTCAATCCATGCATGTAAGTTCTTGAATGTTTTAGAAGCTTCAGATTTGTTCTTAAATAAATAAACCCAACACATTTTGGTGTAGTCATTAATAAATGTCATCATATATTTATTACCATTTGCAGAAGGAACAGGGATCGGTCCACATAAATAAAAATTAATAAGTTCAAGTTTTCTATGTGCTTTGGAATGAGAATCATGAAAACGCTGTTTGTTGTGCTTTCCTAAGATACAAGCATCACATTGCTTAAGTTTCCTAGGAATAGTAGGCAAACTAGTAACACCATTTTTCTTCAACAAACAGATGCTGTCATAGCTCAAGTGTCCCAATCTAGCATGCCATAAAAGACTTGATGGAAATGTACCTTCATCATAGTGAGAACTGTATGAAAAGTTCTGTGCACGAGTAGAGGTTCCTTGCAGTTTCAAAAGTCTTTCTTCTTCTACCCTGTCATGACAAGCGAGTGATCTGATGGTTTTCTGACCTTGACCTTGCCATCAAATATATGAATGGAGTGTCCTTACTGGCGGATGTGGATCAAAGACAACAAGTTTCTCCTCAACTCTGGGAGGTATAGAACACCATGTAGAAGAAAGTTTGGAAGACTAGGCAGTTTGAGCTTGATGGTGCCAAGCGTGATGGCTTGAGTTTGGATTTTTCTGCAAAGTATACTACTCCATCAACATTATCAATGGATTCTTCAAAGAGATCTCTCCTGAAAGTCATGTGGCAAGTTGCTCTTGAATCAAGCAACCAATCATCTTTCCATGAAGCAAGTGAAGCATTGATTAAGTCTTCAGTTACTCCAATGTTGCAATGTGCCACAACATAATGAGCAGATTCAAGTGCTTTACCTTTCCCCTTTGTTAGTTGTTTTACCTTTCCCCTCTTTCCCCTCATTTCTTTTCTGCTCAATTCGGTCCCTAGGCAACATACAAGTGGAAGCATCATGTTCATCTCTATTGCATTGCATGTAATGAAGATCAAACTTTTCTCCCTGGAACTGTCTGCCCCCCCTGCCACTAAAATTCCTCCTTCCTCTTCCTCTTCGGCGACCTCTTCCTCAGATGAATCTTGTGCATGATTCTTCTCCCTCTGTGCAAGGCACACAAGTTCTTCAGTAGACTGAGGAGTTGTCTTCTTCCCAAACTCCTTCTCTCTTTCAATAAATTTTTTCTCAAGGGAGTCAAAGGTAATCTCTTTAAGGTTGCCACTTGCTTGCAGTGACTCAAGAGAGAGGAATATCTATTTCAACACCAGTGGCTTGTATGTCATGCATAATCCATCTTACTTCTGATGCTAAGGCAAGAGGATCATCATTTTTCAACTCAAGACTGAACAACTTAATCATCAATTGAACAACTTCAAGTTTAGAGTGTGAGTCATACAATTCCTTCAACTTCTTTAAGGCTTCAAAAGCATTTGAAAATGGAGAAATATGGCGACTCACCTCTTCATTTACTAATGCTGCAATCAAGGCATAGGTCTTTTTGTTGTTGTTTTCCCAAATGGCAAGCTCCTTGTCTGAAGTGGGCTTTTTAGGTGCATTGTCTCCTACACCTTCACAAACTCCTTTCCACAACTCATTGAAAATGAGGGTGTGTTTTATCTTTTGGGACCACTCAGGATAGTTCTCCTTGCCAGTGAGAACTACTCCCACAATAGATATGAGTGAATGCATTCTTAAAAAAGGACTATGTGCTTCAAAATAATGCAACTTTATTTTGCCTTCTTGACGAGGTAAGAAATTGATTTAATATAGAAAGAGCAAAGCTATATTCTATCCATATAGAATATCACCACTCCTATACTCCATACTCCATACAACATATATGCCCCTTTTGAAAAACACTCACAAATTTATATGCCATCACATCACAACATGTACTCATTTAAAATAAAGCTTTCATACCTTACCTATGCATGAACCATAACTTTTCACAACGTACTTATCCATGTATGCCATGACTTTTTTTTTTTTTTTCAAAATCCATTATACGACGTATCATTGCCTTTAAAAGGAATCAACATAACGACCCATATGAATCACAACCCCTTTTAAAAAAAAAAAACTTAACAACATGACCTTCTAAAAACTTAATAAACTTAACCAACATCCAAAGCATATAACATAGGTCAACTCGACTCTATGCAGCACGACATTTCAAGAAAACCCAACGCAACACAACATTTCAACTGTTTTGAAAAGAAACATACACGCACTCACTGTCTCCAGTGTCACTTCAGTCTGACACACCAATCTTTAAATACGCCAACACAGAGTTTGAACATAGTCATCTCAAAGCCACCTCATGGGATTCAATCACCATTAGCAGATTATGACCATAATCAACGCAAAGGAATTTTAATAGTCTCGACCAGAGGAATAACTGTAGGTTTGACGCAGCGTTCAACCACTTCACGTAGAGGTTTTAATGCCGAGGGACAATCAACGATTTCAATGCACATATGCATAACATCTTCAGCAAAGAACATGACGATTTGTTTATAGAAATTCTTCAAAAGAGAATGCAAGGGACAATATAACAGAGAATGGTAGGAGTTACAATAGGGAGAGACTAAATTTGGGCTTGTGCTCTGATACTATGTTAGGCCAGGAGTTAACTCCACAAATTGAATTGTGTTTTGCATTAAGATGGAACATGAATATATACATGGAGGGAAGTTATTGGGTTTTATCTCCCATTGTCCCTTCGCCTTCCAATTCTCTTTATTTTCCTATTTACAATATTTACATGGATTTACCTAATCCCAAAGATTAGGTGTCAACACTCAGGAGCATGTTGAGGCTCCTAGGAGCGCATTCAGGGAAAGCAAGCCTCTTAAAGAATTTTTCGATCTTTATGGAACTAATGATTTAGATAATTGAAGAAGCAACAATCCAACAAGCTTGGATGAATGCCATGGGGAAGGATGATGCATGGGATATTGCACCATGATTGGAGGGAAAACCAGTTCTAGGCAGCTTTTCAAGAAGTTCCTTCCTCACTAAGAGGGAGTGTTGATGCTCTTAGAATTGGACAAGAACTTCCACATAGGTCTAAATTTTTAGACATGTGGAAGTCATTCAAAGCCTTCAATGTTAGCAAATTTATTTTCATTAAAGGATTAATTCAGAGGGTGTGTTGATGTTTGTAGCATCGTATAGGAAAATTCTACGGAGGCCTAAGCGTATAGACATGTGGAAGTCATCCAAAGCAATGTTGCACGAAGCGGAAGTGAAGCGGAAGCGTTTTTTGGAAGTGGGGACGCCGAAGCGTCATTTTCCAAAAATCTAGCAAGCGAAGCGTCCGCGGAAGCGTCTGCTATATATATATATATTTATATTTTTTTTGCATTTATACTCAAAACAAACATCCCAAATACCAAATTAATTGTAGAAGACATGAAAAGATGCATATTTTTGCATAAATCAAGATAGATATAACATCCATTGTACATTAATGATCTAGAATCTAGATTCTTCTCCTCTTGTCTAGCCTTTGCCTCTACCTCGATTGTCTAGGGATATTAGTCAACATTGCCCAATTTTGATCAAACTACCTAATTCAAGACTTAAAATATGGTAGAAAAAGCTTAACATGTTTGATCGATGATTTTGACTTGATTGAAAGGTAATTTTTTGCTAAGGGCGTGCCGCGTGACAAAGGAGTTCAACAATTAACACCACCAACACTAGGGTACATATAGGGCTTGGTGCTCTTGATTAAATGCTAATCGCATACCTTCATACTTGATATAATCTAATGAAGTGCCACAATCCCATTGATCCTAAATTCCTGAAAACTGTTAAGTCTGCTGAATTTTGAATAGGATATGAAATTTCATTTTCTCCATATGAAGTCCAATGAGGCTGGAACCACTCTCAAACATCCTGAGTCATTTCATGGTAATGTTAAAAATTTAAGTAAAAGGATGAAAACGAAAAATAAAGGAGAATGTCACTTTTACTTTAAGAATTTAACATTACCATGAGGGTGCATCTGCTATATTTATAATTTTTTTGCCTTCATTCGTCACCCTAACCCAAGGTGGACCCACCCCCAACAAGCAAACTCACCTAAAATTAAAATAAAAAATTGAAAAAAAAACGATTTTCTAAATGCTTTTCCTAAAGCTTTTCTAGAAGCGTACGCTTCCTCCTCCGAAGAGCCACGCTTCTGATGCCCGAAGCGCCGTACGAAGCGCGCTTCGGCGCTTCCGTACATCGCTTCCAAATTTCCAGGAAGCGGCTAAAAAGCCGAAGCGGCACTTCCGAATTCGGAAGCACTGCTTCCGGCCAAGCTTCCTAGGCGCTTCCGTACGGGACGCGCTTCGGGGCTTGGAACCGAGGGGGGGGGCGCTTCGTGCAACACTGATCCAAAGCCATCAAGCTTAAGAAGTTTATTTTAATTAAATGATTAATTAAGTGGGAATATTGATGTTTGCAGCATCGAATAGCAACTTCCACACGTCTATGTCTCCAGATGTGTGGAATTTGTTCAAAGACTTCTACCTTAACAAATCCATTTTAATTAAAGGATTAATTAAGCAAGAGTGTTGATGTTTGTAGCATCATATAAGAACTTCCACACAGGTTGATGTGTCTCGACGTGTTGAATTTGTCCAAAGCCTTCAACCTTAACAAATTCATTTGATTAAAGTATTAATTAAGAGGAATTGTTGATGCTCGTGACATTACGAAAGGAACGTTCACATAGGTCTAAGTGTCTAGACATGTGGAAGTTGTCCAAACCCTTCATCCATAGAAAATTCATTTTAACTAAAGTAATATGCTTTTTAGAAAAAATGAGTTTAATCTAATGAAATGCAAAGGCTTTTGCATTAGTGAATTAGATGAATGTTAAGCATTGATCTCTAGTGAGGTGAGGTCTAATGTCAACCATCGATCACTATGGAGATTAAGGTTATGGATTCGGTCAACAACTCAAGATTTTAAAGGCAAGGCTAGGTGAAAGAGAAAGATTTAAGGGAGACATTGAGTGATTGGGTCACAAAGGAGAATAATATAAGAAGAGCACACCAATTGTGATAAAGGATCCTCATCCCATGTTCAGTCTACGGAAAGGAAACATCGAAATAGTGAGGATGATTCCAACAATAAAAAAATGGGTAGAGCCCTTACAACTCAAGTGGAGGCTTTGCCATATTTTTGAGAATAAATTACAGGAGTTGAAAGGTATTGTACTCAATTGTACGAGTAGGAACACGCAACAACTGAGAGGAAGGTTGTACGAGTTGCACTTGGCCATAGATATGTCGAGAAACCGAACACAGGTCGTACATAGTAGGGGGAGGCCATACTTGACCTGGGGAGACCAACATAGGCTGAGGGCGCTTGTTATATACCTAGGGGGGATAATATGGGGTACCAAGGGAGGTACCCAAGGTAATAATGTAATAATGGGATGGGCCATAGTAATAAATAAGGTGGTTAACCCATGTCATGTAAGGGACCACAAGTAGTTAATAATAATGTAATAGGCCCATGGTATTAGTTGATGGTATGAGGGAACCATGGTAATGATGCATGGTATTGTATGTATGAGGCCTATATAGAGGCTAGAGACTCCACATGGAGAGATATGAAGAGAAGTATTCTTGTATGAACAGACATATGGCTTGTGGAGTGTTCTCCTTCCTTAAGGAGTGAATGTATGGTGTTGCCTTACCATAAGGGTTTTGATCAATAAAGTATCATTTCATATTATTTCTGGGTTTATTTGCATTATCTTATATCACATCTATAATATTCTGGGTTAGATCTACAACAATTGGTATCAGAGCACTTTTTTGGGCAAACCGTGGAGATTTTTATTTTTATTTTTTGCAGGGATTTTTGGGTGGCGAAATTGCAGATCAGATCTGTACGTTTTGGTGCCAGATCTACAGAATCTAATTACAGATCTATATTCCTTGTGAAAAAATACCCAAATTCAAAAAAAAAATCAGTTGAATCGGAGTTCGGATGAAGGAGATCTCGCTGATTTAAAAATCAGTGGGGTTGCAGACAATTTTCAGGACAGCGAGTTTGCGGCGCAGATCTAGAAGCCCTGGTGCAAGATCTGCAAAATCTAATTGTAGATCTGTATTCTTTGGGAAAAAACACCCGATTTCAAAAAAAAATCGGTCGAATCGGAGTCCGGATGAGGGAGATATCGCTGATTTAAAATCAGCTCTTTTTGCAGAAATTTTGGTGACGGCGGGAGAGTAGCAGCACAGATCGGAAATTTCAAGTGCCTGGATCAAAATTTCTACCACATGGGCAGATGCAGAATAATTGTTCCATTTCCAAAAACAGGTTATAATAGAGATTCTGAGCAATATTGACGAAACTGTGACAATTTCAAATTTTCGCTAAGTAAGTGAATTTTTCTCAAACCCTCTTCATGGAGATGCTATATTTTACAGGGAAGGATGATGGTCCTACTATTGAAGAATTCATACAGAGATACAAGTTCATACATGGGAGATATTGGAAGATTTCAGTGAATCTTAATATGAGAGATGAGGCTAAAAAATGGTGGTTATCACTTGACCACGAGCAGTTGACCAAACTTTCAGATGCAAAATTTGAAAAATTCTTTTTGGACAAATGGTCTCGAGCTAGAAAAAAGGAGAATGAGACACATAAGGGGTTAATTGCTATGGATGTCTACTTATTGCAGGTTCATGGATTGATTCAGAAGGAGAAAATCGTTGTGACTATAAATCCTAGTTGCAAGCATAATCTCATAAATGTCAACTTGGCAAAAAAATTGCAAGTTCCAGCGAAACAAATTGAAAGTACACAGGTTGATGATGAGGTTGTTCAAATTTATAAGGATTTGAAACTTTCTATGGATAAGTATGTGTTTCATGGTGATTTTTATGCTTCAGATATGGGTAACATGGATGTTGTTTTGGGATACCCTTGGATGGAATCAGTGGGTACCATAAATATTAATGTGCAGAAGAAATTCCTGAAGCTCTGGTATAAAAAGAAGAAAATTACATTACAGGATATTTCCATTAATAAGCAGGTAGAGTCCACGTAGGCTGAAGGAGAAGATGTTCCAGAGTCTGATGATGAGCTAGTAATGATAGATAATCAAACACAAACAGAGGTTGAAGAAGAAAAGGCTACAGGTGTTGCTACATCAGAGGACGGCTCAGTGGTTGAAGTCATATTGGACAAGAAGACACGACAACAGGCACCACAACAGGGTGAATTAAAGAAAAAGACATCGTGGGTTAAAACTTCAACATATCATCACCCACATCACCCCGCAAGACAACCATCAAGATGGAAACCAAGTAGTCACATGACAGATAGCGAGGAGAGAAGATCCACCCACTACACATCAACACAGAAGAGCTGCCACGGTCAACTTCCAGCTCAAGCGAGCGAGGCACCAACGAGATCGAGGGTTCACCTTTCTCTTGGATGGCTAGATGCACGTGCATGGTATCAGTGGACTACTCTTTTGAGTAGATCTTACTATTTATGTTCTTCCCATGTTTCGGGGACGAAACATGCTTAGGGGGGTGGAATGTTATATACCTAGGGGGGATAATATGGGGTACCAAGGGAGGTACCCAAGGTAATAATGTAATAATGGGATGGGCCATAGTAATAAATAAGGTGGTTAACCCATGTCATGTAAGGGACCACAAGTAGTTAATAATAATGTAATGGGCCCATGGTATTAGTTGATGGTATGAGGGAACCATGGTAATGACCCATGGTATTGTATGTATGAGGCCTATATAAAGGCTAGAGACTCCACATGGAGAGATATGAAGTGAAGTATTATTATATGAACAGGCATATGGCTTGTGGAGTGCTCTCCTTCCTTAAGGAGTGATTGTATGGTGTTGCCCTACCTTAAGGGTTTGATATTAATAAAGAAGCATTTCTATCTATTTTGATCTTGTTCTTTATTGGGTATATTTGTATTCTCTTATATTTTGGATCAGATCTACAACAATTGGTATCAGAGCTACAACAATTGGTATAAGAGCTACAACAACGCTAAAGGTTTTTACTAGGCCATACAAGGGCCGTATGGAGCAACATAGATGCATGTTGGATATTTTCAGGGGTATATTTTCCAAGTTCTAGATTGCTGTAATTATTTCTGTTTTTCTTTGTGGTCCATTTTTCTAGAATGCTAAGATATTATTTTAATGAACAATAGATTTGAAGGCCAAAAATATTTTGTGTGAATGTATGAAATTGGTGTCTAATTTTATTGTGTTGAAATTTATTTTATTTACTAGTTAAAATCCAAACAATGTAGTTTATTCAATAATGTTGCAATTTAATTAATTCACATCACGGGAATTACTAGGAAATAATTTGCATGTCTACTGGGGTTAAGGAAATTTAACATGACAACTGTAAATTGGTTTGACACTTGGTTCAATTGGTTTTAATGGGATCCTTGTGAAAACATCTTAGATTTGATGGGGATCCCCTTCCATTTACTTTCAAGGAACTAAGGAGCTTCAATTAAGAATTGGATTTGTTCCTAAGAGTTAAGCCTGGGGCATTCCATCATTAGTTTGAGTGGCTCCTTGTGGGGCCTAGGATCAAATGCTAGGATTTTTAACTTATGTTGGTTGAGATATAGTCACCTTGAAACTTGATTTGGTTATTTTTTCTATGAAGTAATATATGAAGGATTATACACACACACACACATCTCTCTCTCTCTCTCTCTCTATATATATATATCTATATCTATATATATATATATATATCTATATCTATATCTATATATTTATAAGTCTATAATATGAGAGTTGACCTTAGTGCATTCCATTGTGTTGATGTACCATGTAGGGCTATGGACTCATATGCTAGTTATCCTTTTGTCTTCTACAGGTGATTTTCTTGATACCCTTCTTCTAATCACCTTGAATATTGGTATAATAATTTTTGCTGCTAGGATATGTATGTATGTATTTTCCCAATGAGAACTTCACGAAATCTTGGGATCCTTTTGACAAGCACATGTGTCAATTTGAGAAAGGTACAAAAAAACCAATAGGCGGTGATGTGACGATCATAAAAGAACAATTGCTTTGATTTGAGGGTAGTAAATCAACCACAATGAAAGTAGGAAAAAAGGGAATATTTCCTTTCCTTAATCAAAATACAATTAAAGGATATAGTAAGTATATTATTGCTTATATATAGATTATTCTATTTAAATTATATTTTAGTAGTGTCTAGATGTAGATATAAAAGAAAACAAAAGTCCCTAAAATTCAAGTTCAAGTAGTGAGGGTACTATGAATCCCAAATACTCGGTCAAAATGAAGGCATCAATAACAAAAATCTCAAAGTTTGATGGCTAATATAATAAATGGAACACATTCTTGCTCAACAAAGTCGGAAATTATTTCAAGATGTATCCACCAAAGAATGACAAACAAATCATAATTTTCTCAAGGTATTTAGAACAATTATATATGATTGGCTTATGCTATTTGATAGAGAGTCTAGAGAATTGTTGATAGATTGGCTTGGGCAGAGTCAACAGATGATCCATGTTCGAAAGCATCCTCAGGGCCTAGGACGTTGGTCTACTTTGACCCAACAAAGAAGATTTGGATGATTGCACCACTTGACCTATCATGCGCCTAAGATGGCCTTGACACAACTTGATGGGAAGGACTTGATTTAGACCCTAGGTGCGGATGGTCTTCCATGAAAAATTAGGGAGGGCTTGTTGTAGTCAATAGAGACCTAACGCTAGAGAGTGGAGGCCTTGTTTTGACTGTTGAGACCCATGGAGATGATATGTAGACACCCCAAGTAGATTTGGGACCTCGAAGGATAACTTGAGTAGGATTTGTGGGAAACTCAAAGTTTGGATGATCTTGGCACTCATTAACTTTTTTCAGCCCTCATCACACCATGACATGGAATTTGGAGCCCAAAAAGGGCTCGACATTAGCATTTATGAGGCTATGGTTCACATGTGTGGGCATTTATGACATGTTTTAGCATTGAGATAGCGGGTTGGCTTGTAAACCAAGGTTTATTTCATGTCAAACTTGTTTTAGGGGCTTCATTAGTTAAAATTCATCGAGGTGGACCTCATATAAATAGAGGTCACCTCATTGTCATTTCTAATCATCACTTATGGAACAATTTGGCCTCCTTAGAGGATTTCTGCCTAGTTGAAAATGTCTTGTATCCTTGTGGAGATGTGATCTACTGTTATTTTGCTTTTGGAAGCTAGCTGTTGTTGTGGAGACATCATTTTGGGATAATAAAGGACTTGTTCATGCATTTCTTGTAAGTACTCTTATTTTTTATTATCTTTTGAATGATTATTGCATGAAATGGTTGTTGTTAGGGTTTCTATGTGCTAGTTTTATTGAATAATTTTCTATGGAATCTTGACAAAGTATTGCATGTGTTAACTAAAAGAATGTATGAGAATCCCTTGAATGATCTTCATGACTTTATTCCCTCATAAAGTGATGGTTAGGGTTTTTCTTGCCCTTTAAGGGAAGCCATTACGGTAGGGCATAAGGCCAAATTCAACTAGGAGTAAATTGACCTGTGGTGAGGTTGTACATGTGGTTTATGTCTCATCACATCAAAATCCATCCCTTTTCCATGGTAAATTTTGCCATTTTAGGGTTGACATTAGAATCCCTAGGTAGTTTTGCTTTAGGGTAAACCCTAACCAAACCCTAGACTTCAACATAGGGTTTCTCGAAGGCTTGTTGCTCCAATTATTGATCATATCTATCTTTAACAAGCCTTTTATTGCCCTTATGCACCTTGGTAAGTCTTTGTCTTTGCCTATTCATTAAAACGCTACATCATAGGTGCCCTAAATAGGCCTCTAGGAGTGCACGCTTTGCCTTGTCTTAGTTTGATTGAGCTTTGTCCTTGATTGCCATTCCTGAGCCTATGCTTTTATCACCTCTAAGCCATAAAAATTTGCATAACTCTTAGGTGACCAATATAGCGAAGCCTCCCTTGTGGTGAAAGTCTACTAAAGAGAATGAGGTGGTGAGTTGTGGTGACAATGGGCCTCCACCTCATAGTGTTGCCCCTTGTTAAATTGTGCAACTAGGTCAAATTCCACTTTGGACAACTCATTTGATGGAGATAATTATTGCATTGAATTCCTCTTTTCGAGAGCACCAAAATCGACCTAAAGATCGCTAATTTTGGACAAGGAGAAATATGTTTTTGAAGTCAAGCCCGCATATGTGCAATTTGTCAAGGTCGCCTTGGGGTCGAGTTGGACAAATTGACCCTCCAATGCATATAAATAAGAGTGGCCTCAAACCTCATTTAGCATCATCACAACTCATAATATCTTCTCTCTTCTCATATTATTGGGTTGTACAAATTGCAGGGAACCTATTTCTCTCACACGTGCAGATTTTAGGAGGTAGTTTGACTGGGCGTAGACTTTCTGTTTCAACGAGATTTGACCAATGTTGACCGAGGCTCCTTTGACCTATATTGGTTGCGATTTTTGGAGGAATAATTCTATTTGGCCAGGCCACATTGGTTGGCACAAAAACCGAGGAATTATGGGTTGTTTGACTTGCATTGATTGCAACCCTGTTTGACCACAAGGTTGACTAGGTTGACTGAGTTTGTTGCTGATTTGTTCACTGTTTTGGGCTGACTTTGACTAGCAAGAGAGGTCGAGTTTCTCTCTCCTTTGATTGAGTTGTTTTGGATGAATTTGACCAAACTTTGACTGTTGTTGACTTTTTTGTTAGGGGAGAATTTAATTGTTGTTGACTGAGGGTAGAATTGCAGATTTTACTAGGCTGTTTTGGACAATGGTATTGATCATCTAATTGGCTAGTCAATTTTGACTTTGACTTTGTATTATTGTACTCTCTCTGAGCATTTAATATTTCTAAAAAGAAGAATCGATCGAGCATTTTCCCCATCTCGAGTTTTTTCCCTGGCTTGAGCCAAATTCTTGTGTTATCTTCTCTTGGTTTGTCTTCTGCGTTTATTGTTTATGTTCTATCTATAGTTGCTGTCAATGTGAATTATGATGATTGCTATTGGAAATTAAGTGGAAATTATCATTGGGCTAATAAATGGATTGCGTTTATTGTTTATGTTCTATCTATAGTTGTTGTCAATGTGAATTAATGGTTCATGTGATTGCTATTGGAAAATAAGTGGAAATTATCATTGGTCTAATAAATGGACATTGAAGTAATTGTTGTAAGCACAAAACATACCATTATTATCTAAAATTAACATGGCATCACTGCCTAGGTGAGGACAAGCCCGAGCAAGAGAGAGAAAAGCAATCACTAAGATATCTATTGGACAAAGAAAATTTGACAAGTCTCCATGGCCTCTACATCTTACTTCAAGGCTGAGGACAAGCTCAATGACAAATTTGACTATCATGCATGGAAGATGACTTTGGAGTTGACTTTGGAAGAGCGTGAAGTATTGGATTTTGTGCAAGGAAAAGTTGTGGAGCCTCCTTCAAATGCACCTGCTGTTGCGAGAACCAAGTATAGAAATGGTGAGGTCAAAACTAAGAAAATTATAATTGACTCCATTCAAAAGCATTTGGTTGCCTATATTTATGATTTGGGAACTTCTAAGGAAATGTATGATAAGCTGGTTGGGATGTGAACAATGCAAGTCAAATTCTCTTTCTCAAGAACAAGTTGAAGGATATCAAGATGTATAAAGGGGAGTCTATCCAATCATACTTCACGAGAATAACTCAAATCAAGAATGACCTGCTATCTATTGGAGAAGTTATTGCTGCTAGGGAGTTCACTGTCATTTTTGTTGGAGGTCTTTCAAGATTGTTACCCACTAGCTTTGGGTAGTATGCATAGGAGACTTTTTTTTCTCCTAGATGGTTCTCGACTGACAACTAACAACCCCTGATAGTGACCAGATAGCTCGGTTTGCCATTATCTCTGCCACTTGAGCCAGCCATGTGGTTGCTCGCCCATTTGTTATGATCGTATGTTTGAAGGTGGGCCTCCCGATCTTGAAGGTATGGCTTTTCATTGGTATAGTTGAGTAATTTTCCTTGCTTATCATGGACACTTTGGGGCATGGATTGGTGGGGGGATTCGACAGAAACAGTGGGCTAGGTCCGTACTCTTGTCTCCTCCGCTCAATTTGGTGGTTACCCTTGTATCCTAGTTCGTGCGATCTCTTTTACTGGCCATTAGCCTTAAGGTTGACACTACATGGGAAATCTTAATTTTGGTTGCGTGGTCCCGCTTCCCGACACCATATACATCACTCCATTTCGCTTATTCTAACCCCATTCATCATATTTCCCATCCGAGTCCACATGTGTCCACATAGGGTTAGCCTCCCCCTCCCCTTGTCCACACCTTGGGTCGAGCCTGGAACGCCCCAGAGGTTGATGCAGCTAAAAAGAAAAGAAAAAGCATAATTTGGCCACTCTCAACAGGAAATGTACCACAAAATGCAAAAGATGGTCGGGACATACAAATTTAGCACATGGGCAAAAGCCAAACATGAGCTCTACTCCTTATTTATGGCCATCACCTTGGTTTCTATGGGCCCTAGATGAGCCCCCTCCACATTAAGGACCCTGTGATTGTTCCAACCCCTGGTGGGCAATGAAATGCCCCACCTTAAAAGGGGGTACCTACTACTATATCCTACACATCATGCTCTCATCCCCTGGAGCCCCGAGCAATTATGAAGAAAAATCAATCAAAGGCAAAAGACATATGAAGAAGGGTGGAAAAACAAAGGCCGAGGTAACTCATGTACCACGATTTGCTCCCTCCTCCACCAATATACGCAAGTGTGGGATTCTCTCATTATAGCTACTCTTGTACCATGACATGTGGCCTGGATCCTTCCCCTGATCCCCACTCTGTTTCATCACTATATCACTCGCCACCTAACACGTGATGGATGGACATGTCACCCCCTTTAAAGGATGAAACCACCTAATAAGGACCTTGTTTACCCCATTTATTAAGCTTGGAGACTCTTGTACATGCCAAAGCCCACTATGGAAAGGCATGCTACCAGCCTACCATGAAGTGCCCCATTATGCCATGATTTGTAAGCTCTTTTACTTGATTATTCTGATGATTTGTTGTTTTGGAGGGCAAGGGGACGCATTGGATCTTATGCAAGGTTGCAGGTGGGTCTCCATTTGGGGTTTGGTCTCCCTATACGAGGTCCAAGCCCTCTAGATGGCCACATTGGCACTTGTACGGTGAGCGTTGAGAGCCATGGGTGTCCACCATAGTAGAGAATACTTCATGGATCCCCAACACCGTTCAATGATTGCTCATGTTCCACCATTTGGATGAGGATGATGCACCTAGATCACCATGCCCAACTGACGTAACACTTGTACAACACACTTAGCAGAGGTTCTATGGTCCAGATGAAGTTGTGTCTCACTGCGGGAGACAAGGGAGGGATTATGTCACCATCTTAGCCCTTACATATGGTTTACATGCATTATTGGTCCAGTTGGAGACCCATGAGGATGTCTTTGTGCCCCCACACCCACCTGGGGGCACCACATGTGACTTACTTGGGAAACAAGGGGCCAACCCCTTGCCCATTATGATTGGAGTCCATTCTCTCACAATGTCACACTTTGGACTTGATTAGGCCTTCTCAATGGCTGAACGACTCATTATATTGATTATTTTGCTCTCTTGAGAGGCTTATTTTATGTTATTGAGCCATTTTGGTGGGCTTGTCACCAAGGGATGTTATTATTGCACATTATTTTATTACTTGGGGCTTAATTAGGCCTAATTAGGCAAATCAAACTCTTTAGAGATCTTATAAATTGATGAGAGGTGATTCATTTCTCTCGTCATCACTTGTTTTGGGTTTAGTAGCTCAAGTAAGAATTTCGCATTACCTTTTGGTGGACGAGTTTGGTTTCATGGATGAATTTTTATGTTTGGATACTATCTTCTTGATCTGGGAGCTTCAAAATTGTCTTGATTTGAGGATTGGATATACTTGTTTTACATGTATGTGCTCTTTTCATGTTTATTCTTTACTTTTATCTTGTCATAGGATTGTTGTTGGGATTTTCGCTATCTAGGTCTGAAATTGCCTCTAATATATGCGAAATTGTGAATTTTTGATTTATTATAGTGTTGCATATGTTACATGTGTCATGTATAATGAATGAATGTTCCTAGAGGTTAAATTTTGTTGAATTCACCTTGATAACTCATCATTTCTTGTGTATCGAAGTGTAAAATCTTATGGCAGGTGCCCTCATGCCCTAAGTGCCATGTGAAGTTGCCTAGAGATCTCCTTGATTGGGTATAGTCTCTCCAAATCACAAATTCACCTTAACTCCATTTCTTCTATCTCTTCTAAAGGCAAGGCACTGGTCCAACTACTGGTGATCACTTTTAGAGATTATTTTTCTCGCCTTCCTCTTCTATTTCTAGCCCTAGCTCTAATAGGTCATCTAGTGCATCAATGGAATTCTTTTCTAGACATCCAAACACTTAGATTTTGGTCCACAATTGTGTTGAGGTTTTCTCTAGAGGTCCTCCAAGTTTGAAGAAAATCCGGCGGTGGAATCCCAAGATATAGCAAGCCCTAACTGCAAGACTAATTCTTGCCCTAGATTGACTTGGGTTAGCGTTCTCATTGAGTTCATTGCATTCAAATATCAAAAGAAAATTAGTCCTTTGGTCCTATTGGTTGATCAACTTCATATCCTTGAGCCAGTTTTGGGCCCACTTGGCTTTGTGTGGTCTTGCAACTTTGTAACTCCAATTCCTCAAGGATTACATAAAAGTCTCTTATCCATAAGGATCTTTAGGTCTAGGAAGCCCCTTGTTAAGGCATATGCTTCAAACCTAGGCTCAAGAATCCTCTTAGCCCTTCTTAGAGAGCCCATCTCCTTGCTTTTGAAGCAAGCAAGCCATCTAATTGAGCCTCTCTTGTGAATAGGCCTTAGGAATCACTCTCTATCCATTCATAGATCCATCCTTCCTAGTGATTCTGATAGGTGAAAGCCCGTAAATGGCGGGGAGCCTTAGCTGAGGTGACAATGGGCTATCTTTCCATTGTTGCCCCTTGACCTAGTAGTTGCTCTATAAGATCCCCTCCTAGGACCTATGCTAGTTTGAGTGGTAACATAGTGTTGACATGGTGAATTTTCGCTATACCAACAAGGTGAACTAACTCGATCACAGACCCCAATTAGACCTGTTTTCGTTTGGGAGTGGCTAGTTCCAATGGGTTTTAAAGGACCCCGTGAACTGTTATAGGTGTCGAGAGCGGAGGAAGACTTCAATTAAATCAACAAAAGAAACAACTAACCTATATGCATCAAATCCTATCTACACTACTGTTAACTATAATCTGGTCCTAACTATCCTAATCTATCCTGTAGGAGCATAACAAAAGAGAGGTTAAACATCATAGGTAAATTCCGAGTCCAAACGAATCAATTAATGGTTCACATAAGAACAAGGCTCCATCAAATCTAAATTGCCTTCCAATCACTCATACAGGAATACGCATTCCTTTCCATACAAATAACACTTGCAACTGATGTTTAACAAAGTCTAGAATCAACAACCTTTCATGAATTAACAATGCTATTGAATTATATTCATATAGCCAAGAATAACCATGAACTGCTTGTTATCAATGTGCACAAAGCAAATCAGGTTTATCTTTATGACAACAACAACACACTGATTCTAAACATATGAGTGAAAAGGAAAATAAATCTGAAACAACAAGCTCCTTATTGAACCAAACAAACTTCTTTATTCACAATAAATTAAAGCTGTTCTCTCCAAACAAAAATCCCTCCTCTCCTATCTGGAAGTAATACTAATGCCTTAGGCCATGGCTCTTGGTCTTCCCCTGATCTTTTCAATTTCCCTTTTCTTTTCAATATACAAATCAGAATGTGCTGACATAGCACAGTCAGTGTAACCATTGACACGTAAAAGGTATATTTGCTAGAGCGCTTCGTTTCCTGGGGAACGAATAGGTGGTGATTGAAAGAGAACGATTGCGTATCATTTCTTTGCACCTGTGTGGAGTGGCTATCATTCCCTATCATTTCCTGAAGGAAACTGAAGATGTTGCGCTCATCATCCCACATTTGGCATGCTTTGAGGTGTATCTGGAGGAAATGACATTTTGATGGATCAACGCTGCCATGAGTGCTTCAATTTCGCCTCTCATCTCTTGATCCTCGCCTTCAGGGATATTTAATCATTAGCTATGGATATAAAAAATATAACAGAAATGCTTAAAAACACAAACCTTGCCTTCAGCCACCATTTCTATTAATCTCACAATGCAGAGCAATCATGATTATTAAGCCTTGAACATGTTATAACCTCTATTCCCGCTGCCCATAATAGTCATTATTATTCAAGAATCCCTTGACAACGCTTCAATAGGCAGACCATTCACTTTACCTGATTTTCTTTTAAAAGTTGGGACCACAACATTTTATCAAATACACAGGGAAACACGGGAAAACCCGTGGCCTGGCCGTACGACCGGAACTTGAAAAATTATGGACATGGGCATATAATTATCGCCGGGTCCGCCATATCACTCCTTTGCATATTGCATAACCCCTGGGCTCCGTCGATTGTGATATGCGATTAGGGCTAGCGGACCCGAAATATATATATATATATATACTGCCGGTGAGTCCGCAATGGATGACTTCCCTTTGAAAAACCCCAGGCCTCAATACTTTGTCGAATACATAGGGATACATGGAAAACCCACGTACTTGAAATATTATATCCCGGATTCATAAATGTCGGCGGGTCCGGTAGATCACAACGCGCCTTATATATAACCCTTGGGTTTTGCCGATTGCGATATGCGATTGGGGCTCCGGACCCGATAATATATATACTGCGGTTAATAAAGCCATCGGGTCTGGTAGACAGTGGCACATCATATACATAGCCTTGGAGCTGACCGATTGTGATATGTGATGGGGCTTCCAGACTCGATATATATATAATATGGTTAATAATGCTGTTGGGTCCGAAGTATATTGGTGCGCCTTATATATAAGCCCCAAACCCCATCGATAGTGATATGCGATATGGCTCCGGACCTGAAATATATATATTTGGGTTAATAATGTCATCGGGTCCGGAAGAGAGCGGTGCATAGTGTTGATTGCGATAGGCAAAAAGGGTGATTTATGCATGTTTTGCGGATTATTTCCGCTGTGAAGTGTTATGATGGAAATAATGATGCGATAGAAGGTTTCGTGGGTCGAAAAAGTCCCGATGAGGATATGAATGAAGGGCTTAGAAAGGGTTGTAGGTGAATCATGCGGCAGGGATTTATTAAGGGGGCCTTAACCATTTCAAAATAGAAGATTTGACATGGCAAAGAGTTAAAATCTCTAGGATAAAACTGATCCTTCGGAGGGGTGCAAGATCAACTTTTAGGGGACCCAATCAAAATTGCTACCAGGGCAAATTTTAATAGGGTGATTGTTGTGGCCACAACACATAGACCATTGGATAGCTTTGTCACCACCATTCTCAACAATGACAGGATATCTGGTTTTGATGAGTTATTGGCTAGATGCACTCAAAAGGAGACAAGGATGATGGAGAGAGATAAATCCAAAAATGGAAATGAACCTACTACTTTCTCTACCCATGCAAAGAAGAAGAATAATGCTGGTCCAAGGAGACAGGGTCAAGGATCTAAGAAGGGATTCAAAGGAAGATGCTGCAATTGCAACAAGTTCAACAACTATGCTAGAGAGTTCCCTCACAAGAAGAATCATCCAAGGGATGATAATAACAATAACAACAATTTCAAAAGCAATGGCAATAAAAGGAACAACAGGAATAACACCAAAGGAAAGAGGAATGCTCCCACTGCTCGAGAAGGAAATAGTCGACCTCCCAAGAGAACAAGAAATGTCAGGTATGATGTAGAAAAAAAGATGAGTTTTTTCTTATTTTTGCTCTATCTACTGGCTCTCCTCCGGATACCTTGGATCATTGGTTGATTCATAGTGGAGCCGCAAGGCACTTCATTGAATACAAGGAGGACCTTTCAAATTTAGTTGAGAAGAAAACTAATCTAAAGATTATACTTAGAGATAATGCTACCTACCCTGTGAAAGGGATATGATCTGTCACTCTTCACTTGAATTACGGTCAAACCATACATCTACAGGAAGTGTTGTATGTGCCCAATTTGAAGAACTTGGTGTTTATTTCTGTGATAGAAGATAAAGGCTTCAAGGTAGCATTCATTGATGGAAAGGTACGTATTTGGAATAGAAACCCTTGGATTTAGGGTTGATGGTCTCTATCAAGTTGGTGGAAGTCCTTTGGGAGCTTTGGCAAGTGATACTTCTCTTCAATGTGAGCTATGGCATCGAAGATTTGCCCACTTACATTACAAAGCCTTACCTTGGGTAAGGAAGATGGTCACAGGGATGCCCGAGTTTAACATGAACCGTGAAGGAGTCTATTAGGGATGTGCAACTGGGAAACATACAAAGGGACCATTCCCTTCTAGTGAAAGAAAGACAACTGATATTCTTCAGTTGGTCCAATCTGACCCTCCCTGTAATCTCATTGGGAGGTTACACATATTATGTATTTTGTGGATGACTTCTCTCGCAAACCATGGATTTATTTCTTGAAGAAGAAGGATGAAGTGTTCAAATGGTTTCCTTCTTTCAAATCATTAGTGGAGAATCAAACAGGGAAGAAGATCAAGACGTTGAGGAACGACAATGGAAACGGATATGAATCAAATGAATTTAATGAGCAAAATGGTGTTGCTGAAAGGAAGAATTGAACAATCACGGAATCCATCCGTGCCATGATCTATGATTAAGGTCTATCGAATTTCTTGTGGGGAGAAGCTGCCAACACTGCGGCATATATTCAAAATAGGAGCTCGCATCAAGCATTGGATTTCAAGACACCCAAGGAAGTCTTCACTGGTAAGAAACCTGATGTTTCTCATTTTAGAATCTTTGGTTGTCCGATATACTTTCATGTGCCTAAAGAGAAAAGGAATAAGTTGGAAGCTTTTGGGAAGAAAGGTATATTTGTCGGCTACAGTGAAAATTCAAAAGCATATAGAATCTATGTACCTGGTCAAAGAGATGTGGAAGTAAGTCAAGATGTTACTTTTGATGAAGACACCACCCTTGGGAAAGCCAGAGATCTCCCCATCGCAAGAAAGGACGATGATGAAATCGCTAAATCACAAGAACCTCAGTTGGTTGAGTCTATGACCGATGTTGATGGCCCGATGGATCCTATTGATCCACCTCTTGGTGATCCCTCTACCTCAAGGAAAAGAGCACTATGGCTCAAAGATACACTTGAAGATGCTGAGAAACATGTCGCACCAAGAGGGACATTTCATGAAAGTAAGAAGCCTAATAGGTATCAAGGGTGCTTGGTTGCCATGAGTACTATTATTCAAGTTGAACCTTACACATTCGAAGAAGCTGTAAAGCACCAAGTATGGAAAGATTTGATGAGTGAGGAATATGAATCAATCATGAAAAATGATGTCTGCAAAGTGGTGCCTAGACCTAAGGACAAGTCTTTCGTTACTTCTAAATGGATCTACAAGATAAACATGAAGCTGATGGAAGTGCTGAAAAGTATAAGGCTAGGTTCGTAGCTCGTGGTTTCTCACAAAAAGGAGTGGACATGCTCACAAAGCCCTTGGGGAAGGTCAAGTTCTTAGCCTCCCAAGAGAGACCCAGAGTCGTGGAAGGACCCTCCCATGAGGGTCTCGTTTGAGTTGGACATTGAGCTCTGGGAGCTTCTGGGGCTTGGGGTACTTCTTGGAGCTATGTGTGACCATAGGGTGAGTGGTTCACCTTCCCCCATAGGTGTGCTATGTATAGGGTGAGTGGTTCACCTTCCCCCCATAGGTGCGCTATGTATAGGGTGATTCGTTCACCTTCCCATGTGAGTATATACCCTAGTATGATATATACATATATAGTGGCGGATGACACATAGGGTGAGTGGTTCACCTTCCCCTATGATGGTTGACATGTATGTAGGGTGAGTGGTTCACCTTCCCCTACAATTGATGACATAGGCATAGAATGAGTGGTTCAACTTCTCCTTTCACATATGTGTAGGATGTGTGGTTCACCTTTTCCTGCGAATGGCCCAACATACATCCTACCCATGTAGTTCAGGACTCTTGGGAAGTACCTCTCTTTTGGCCAATGAGTTGGGAAAAGATGATAGGGACCATAACACTACAAATGGACGCATCGTGTACTGTCGTACTCCTTATGATTGGAATGCATGATGTTCAACAACTTTATTGCTTAGGATCAAGTCAGATTGGGGTTCTACCCCTGGTTATGTGGACTGACTTTTATCAATGGAGAGGGCAAAGTCTTATGACTCACTCTCGATCGATTCTTCTTATCATCTATATCAATCTTCAACAGAGATGAGACGAGATGCAAAGATGGTACATGATGAGAGGATGGCATGATGATCGATGGTTAGATGTTGGCAAGTGGAATTCTTCCTAGTTGAGATGGAGTGTTAAATTGTGCAACTAGGGCTAAATTCCACATTGGACGACTCATTTGATGGAGATAATTATTGCATTGAATTCCTCTTTTCAAGATGACCAAAATCGACCTAAAGATCACTAAATTTGGACAAGGAGAAATATGTTTTTGAAGTCAAGCCCACACATCTGCAATTTGTCAAGGTTGGCTTGGGGTAGAGTTGGACAAATTCACCCTCCTCCAATGCATATAAATAAGAGTGACCTCAAACCTCCTTTGGCATCATCAAAACTCATCATATCTTCTATCTCTTCGTATGATTGGGTTGTACAAATTGTAGGCAACCTATTTCTCTCACACGTGCAAATTTTAAGAGGTAGATTGACTGGGCATTGACTTTTTGTTTTAAGCAGATTTGATTAGCGTTGGTGGAGGCTCCTTTGACCTATTTAGACTTTGATTTTTGGAGGAATAACTCCGTTTAGGCAGGCCATGTTGTTTGGCATTGAAACCGATGATTTCTGGGTTGTTTGACCTGTGTTGATAGTAGGGTTGACTTGAGGTTGACCAAGTTTGGCTGCTAATTTGTTGACTAGTTTGGGCTGACTTTACCAGCAAGAGAGGCCGAGTTTCTCTCTCCTTTGACCGAGTTGTTTTCGATGAATTTGACTAGACTTTGACTATTGTTGACTTTCTGGTTAGGGCAAAATTTGATTGCTGTTGACTGAGGGCAGAGTTTCAGATATGACTGGACTGTTTTGGGTAGTGGTATTGATCATCTATTTGGCAAGTCAATTTTGACTTTGACTTTGTATTATTGTACTCTCTCTGCTGAACATTTGATATTTATAATAAGAAGAATTGATCAAGGGTTTTCCCTATCTGACAGTTTTTCCTTGGCTTGAGCCAAATTCTTGTGTTCTCTTGTCTTTGTCTTTTGCATATATTATTTATGTTCGATGATCTATTTATAGCTACTCTCAATGTGAATTAATGGTTTATGTGATTGCTATTGGAAATTAAGTGGAAATTATCATTGGGCTAACAAAAGGGCATTGAAGTAATTGTTGTAAGCATAAAACATACCATTGTTATCTAAATTTAACATCCCTTGGTCTAGCTCTTGTCTTGTGAACCGTCTCACAAGACTTGCTAGATTTTGAGGCAACGGGCACAATCTGAGATCAAGAGGAATCACATTACAAAGACACCTTATAGGCATCCTAATCATAGGAGCCATTGTACTAACTGATCGACTTACCAATATCGTTATGAATGTTTCAATATTCTTTGTACATTCCAAATAATCTCAATTCTGATGCAGCTTGGTCTCTAAATTGTAGTCATCCTTGGAATCCCAATTGAAGAAATTTCATCCAAGAGAACTGTGAGCGATCCCAAAGAAGATCATAAAAGTCATGATTTTTCACTTGACTCATCTCTTAAGTGTGATCTAAAGAGAAAACATTATCCAATTGTAATTATCATTCATCATATCTTTTATATACATTTATGATCCAAATGAGTACCGATTGTCTGTTAGTTGTGATGGCTCCTCTTAATGGGTATTTTGTATGTTACAATTACTGCTTCATGCATGTAGAGGGATAGGCTTGTTTGGTCAAGATAGTGGATGGAAGTGAAGGCAGATCGTCTTCAATTCCATTAAATGCAGTTAAATCGACTCTAATATTATAATATTGAAAGGGTTTTATATGAGGAGTTTCACCCCTTCAACTCTTTATTTTCTTGACCATAGAATATTTTCCTACGTCTTACATCTACATGAGTGGTTGTTAGAATAATATTACATGGTAGGGCACGACTCATAAGCAAAGTTTTGATATGATACGTTTAAGGCCCTCCTAGTATTTCATTACTTTCCTTTCAACAAAGTTAAGTTCTTTGTAACGAACAAAGTTCGTATACGCAACAAACTACTTCAGAAGATCTGAAATATATAAACATACATGATAGGATAGTAATATTATATAACAATATTTGAATACAAGTGAGATGATTACAATGATGGTGAGGGCCTGCTTATATACACTAGGCAGGTACCTTTTCACTAATGGTTATGTCCTTAGGGACATAACCTTTCATTAACTAGTTACTAATTAATCATTATTTATTATTATTATAGTTTTACATCATTTATATTATTATATATATATTTTTTTTATTCATAACATTGCCTTCTTCTTCAAAAATCTTTGCCCTCAAAGCTTACTGATGAAAGGGCTTGATCTCTTTTCCTGTTTTGAGTGTCTTCTCGTCGCGGAATTGTCATCCTCGTTGACACAAGATGATAGGATCCTCTGAGTGATAGATATAATTGTCGGGCTGAGAATGGATCTGACCATCCTAGATTAATCTTTTGTGGAATGTTCCGATCATTGGAAATTGGTAATGAATTGTTATCATAGGATTGGATATTGCAAACTTCAGTATTCCTTGGAACATAAATCTGTTGCTTTCGTTCTAATTGGTTTAAATATGTAGACTGACTTAGTTGTTGGCTTTTGTGATTTGAACGTCGATAAGGAGTTCTTTTGGTTGGACGTTCCCTTTTTTCTTGATTTAGTTCAAGTACTGTTGTAGTTGAATTGGCTACTGAATCATCACTTCTGAATATGTTTTAATTTCTATTGGTCTCTCATTTTCTTGAGTTGTGATATTGATTGGATCGATACTTGTTCCTCTTTCTTCCACTTGGATTGAAGACTTCAACACTTCTTTAGTGATAAGTTCTTTTAATTTGTTTTTCAATGATTTCTTATCATGCTTAAGTTTCTTAATTTGAGTGAGTAGACTTTGATTATGGTTTCTGAGACATAAGAGTTCCTCATTTTCTTAATCAACTTTATTTTGGTCTTTAAGCTTCTCATTTTTTAAACACTTGATTTGTTCTAATAACCTTTGGTTAAGGTTCTTTAAGCATAAACTTTCCTCTTCTTTCCCTGATAAACTTTGTTGAGTTTCTTTTCAGAAATTTCTTTTTCTTGTTCTAACTGGTGTTTTTTAGCTTTACATTTTCCCACTTGTGTAAGTTTCTGATTATGCTCCTTCAAACATGAATTTTCCTTATCTTTGTTGGATATGACTTCTTCAAGCTCATTCTGTTTCTTTGATATTGTTTCTGGATTCTCTTGAAGCATTAGTTTTGCAATATCCTTAAGATCTTTTGATGAAGGTATTATCAGTTCTGATTTCGTTGTCATGTCTTGCAATGTGACCATCTTCTTCTTGTAAGGGAACATCAAGAATTTTTTATTTTTTTTTTGTGTTTAAAATGAAGGTACCTAATTCCTTGAACCACGGACGACTGAGAATTATGTCATCATCTTTGTCAAGCATAGTTACGACACATAATTGAGATATGTACTTATAATCATAGTTTTAAAAACCGGAACTGGTGACTGAACCAGTCCATCTAATGAATCGGGTTTTGAACAGGAACGGTAGAATCGGGACTGGTCAGGTCTAAATGAACCGGTTTTAAAAAAATACATTAAATAATTATTTTTTAATGAAAAAAACTATTTTTAAGATTTAAAACCATGATTCCAAGCCAATAGAGACAAGATATGCAAAGTTTGCTCATTTGTATACCATGTAAAGGTGAATATATCAAAATGGCACCGAGTGCAATACATATCATCGACAAAATACATAAGCAATGAGGCTCTAAATGGCCTATAAAGTCCAAAAAAAATGCTACAAGCTATGAGGCCATTGGCCTACTACAAGACTACAAGTCTAGACTCTGGAGTCTATACATGATCAATCATCAAATTCATCACCACTACTAGACACATGATCATCATCATCAACAAGAGCTACATAAACATCATCTGGATTAGAGTTTGAGGATGCCTCAGCCTCATCTGTAACCTCAGTAGCATTGCCACCAATAACAATAGAAGTGGACCTAATGGAAGCACGAGTTGGTCGAGCTGCACAACTAGTGCCTTCCATTGGTTATTTTCCTTTCCTTGATGCAGCTACTGATCCTGGTTCTGGTGGCGCCACCAAATCTGCTCATCCCTCGCTAATGCCTTGTCAATATCAAAATCAACATCAAACACGGGATTTTCAGTCTCCTTCACCCATTCTGATGTTGGATCAATATCATCCAACACAATGGGTTCTAGATCAAGTGTTTTGTTCATCATTTGGTTTTGCCTTAGTCGAAGGTTGTATTGCACGAAGACAAGATAATTTAACCTTTTTTACTCCAAATGGTTTCTCTTCTTCGTGTGTATGCGCTCGAAAATAGACCAATTGTGCTCACAACGTGAAGCACTGCAAGTTTGGCTGAGGACTCTAACTGCAAACTTTTGCAATTGAGGGCACTAGCTGCCAAATGATTCCTACCAATGTGCTACAAAGAAAAAGACATTAATTAGTAACTTAGTTCATTTAATTACTTATTTACAAATTACAAGTATTTATAGATAATTTGAATTGTAAATTTGTAAACAATTTAACTTGAAAAGAAAAACAAATTGGAAATTGGAATTGCTTACCTGGTTGATCCACATCTCTTGCCATATTTGCCAAGCTTTTACCAAAGGTACCAGCTGCCATACTGAAAAGAGTAAGTTGTCTATGTATTTCCAACTAGTCTGCATGGCTAGGGACCATGTGCTCCAAGCAATCAATCTATCTAGCTCTGACCTCCCCATTCTGCAGATCTCCTAGCCGAGCTTTATAATGATACTTTGGGTTCAAAAAATACTCAGCTGCATGTATAAGATGATGGAGTTGATTGTTCCATCTGTTATCCATGATCTCCCATATACGACCATATTTAGCTAACCTGTCCTTGTAAGCTGTCTGTATTTGCCCCTTTGCCTGATCCATAGCCTCATAAATGTAGCTCATGGCAAATTCATCCCCATCCACCATTCTTAGCACCTTAACAAGGGGCTCAATAATTTTCACAAGCTCTGCAGACCTTTTACAAAAATAATTGTCAAACACTTTCTTTTTGGTGTCTTTGCCATCTTGTCTACGAGCCCACCGAGATTTAGTCCAATCATCAAAAGAAAACATTTTCTGCAAGTTTTTATGTTGATCATTGAGACATTGCAACGTGAGGAAGTGAGTTGCAAATCTCGTAATTGTAGGCCTAACAAGCTTATTGCCCCCAATGTTTTTCCCCATTAGGCTCAATACCCATGAGTGGTTGTAAATGTATTTTGTAATGCACTTGACATGCTCTACCGTGTTTTTTACCCACTTCACTTTGCATATGTCCTCAAGCATGAGGCCTATGCAATGTGCATCACATGGAGTCCAAAATATGGTCATATATTTGGACTCAAGCATCTTTCCAGCAAGAACATATTTTGAGGCATTATCCGTGACGAATAATGTCATCCAAAAGCTCAATAGAAGGGTTACATCTTTCACCGTATCAGGTGCATCAACTGATCTCAAAAACATGGTTCCTTGAGGGCAAGAAATAAGGAAATTAATGATATGTGGTTCTTTCCATCGGTACATCCATTTTTTGAGTCATGAATCTTTATACTCTGCCAAATACTCATCAATGGAAGAAATCTCTTTTTGCCTAAGTTGCATGAAACGGGGAAGCAGGTACGGGTTTCCGAAATGGGCACGGGTACGAAACGTGACCCCCCCAAATTTTGGAAATGGGAAACACAATATATCTATATATATATATATATAGATATATATATAGTAGGACATTTAAGAAATATGTGCAATCATAAAGCATATATGATACATTCTAATTTATTGCATTATGATTAAATTGTCAATTGTCAATGCATAAACTATAAGTCTCTAAATTTACATCACATTTACTCATGAATGGTCACATAATGAAAATAGAAATATCCAAAGTCAGCCACGAGAGATTTCTAATTTCTTGTCTCGTGTTTGATTGGGAGTCTCCTCCTACATAGTCGAATGACCATAGTGCTCTTGATTAAATACAAGTTTCATACCCTAGTGCCCTACATGCTCTTGATTATTGGGAATCTCCCCTACATAGAGGGCTTGGTTCTCTTGATTAAATACAAGTTCCATACCCTAGTACATGACAAAATCCAATGGAAACATTGCAATTCCCCCAATCTTGAAATTCTGAAAAACAGATAAGTCTGCTGGATTTTGAGTGAGATCTAAAATTCTACTTTCTCCATATGAAATCCAATAAGGGCGAAACCAATCTCAAACATCCTGAGTCATTTCATGTCAATGTTAAAAATTTAAGTAAAAGGATGAAAATGAAAAATAAAAGAGAATATCACTTTTACTGTAAGAATTTAACATTACCATGAACTGCATATCAACACTAGGGCCATAGGCTTGAACATTCGGCTCCCCCACTCAAAAAACTCCTTTTTTTTATAACTTGAGAGACATCTAGAAGCATCAAGAGGATATTTGAGTCGCCCAATAAAAAATTAGAAGCGAAAAAATAAAAAAAAAATACAACAAAAAGTCAACTTACAAGAGGAAACTCCGAAGTAGTGCCCGAAAACTCGTTTCTGGGCCGTATCGTACGAGTTTCCCCGTTTCCGTTTCGTTTC